>BSBM01000399.1:1890000-3099166 GCA_027924585.1 Larix kaempferi | reverse complement strand
ATTTGGTTTAGCTAAGGATGTACTTTGTGAAGGAGTTCCAAAACCAAAGTTAGAACAACAAAGAATCACATAATTAAAGGGTAGTAAGAAAAAGGTTGGCAATATCATTTAGGAGTATGACCAATAGTTTTAAGATTTGATGAATAAATTAGTTATAATATTCAAGAGGTGCAACATAAGAAATGGTTTATTAGTGGTTTTCTATCTCATTTTTACACAATGTTGTTGCAATTGTGGTTTTTAATGTAGTAATAAGCATTGGAATTTTCAATGCCACTGTATTTTCAAAGTGGCTTAGTAAAAGCCTCAATTCTAGGTTGGCTCCTAGGTTAGCATAATTCCAATACCAATTGACTACTCTATCTAAACAAATTCAAGAATTTGCGAAAGTTAAGCCAATAATAAGAGAGGAAATGGGGTGCAAATTATGTAAAATAGAAGGACACATGTGGAATGAGTGCCCCATGACATAAACATATGTTGCAACAATGGCTAGTATATTTGTGGGAAATATGTTAAGGAAAGCAAATTTTCAATCTACAAAATATGTAGAAACCTAGGAAATTGCATGTTTGACTAACACACACCTTGAACAGCTTCTCACACAAATATATCACAGATAAACACATTGATGTTTTATGTGATTGAAACCATCAAAGAGGGAAATAGTCCATGGCCATAGCCAAATAGATAATTGAGGCAATATATTAAGCAAAGGAAAAATATTTTACATGTGATTTTCTCACAATTGATCATCAAACAAATTACCCTCCATGCTATTAAAATAGATTTCATAGACCAATAAGGTCTTAAGCCATTAATATCAAGGAGAAGATGAACTGTCGGATCACTCTAAGTCTAGAACATATTGTGACCGCCAGATTACATAAGTACAAATGCATACTAAATAAACATAGGTTGCATAAATACACATTATACCAAGTTAATATTAAT
This sequence comes from Larix kaempferi, assembly GCA_027924585.1. NCBI lineage: Eukaryota > Viridiplantae > Streptophyta > Pinopsida > Pinales > Pinaceae > Larix > Larix kaempferi. Next base: position 3,098,212 of record BSBM01000399.1, on the reverse strand, counting down.
TAAATCCTAAGTGTCTAAATATCCTAACACCCCCCTTAAGAACAACTTGGGATAGGATTAAATGACACTACAATGAAAGGCCCCGTAGCAGAGGTTTTTAGTGTTACAAGATTGGTCCAAATTGTCAAAAAAATCTCTGCTACAACCTCTGCCAATGGTATCAGATGTTCTGGTAGAGGTTTTTATGGAATTTTATTATAAATTTATAACTAAAAAACTCAGCAGTCGAAGGCATTAGCAAAGGTATTTTCATCAGTGCGTTGTGTTGCTATAAGCACACTGATCCTGATAAATACAAAATGCACCACACCAATGCCTTTAAATAATAACATGCACCAGGGAGCCTAAAAAAATTTAAAGGCATTGGTTCTTTATAACATTATATGCACTGATGCTTGCTAATAAATATAACACCGATGCATGCCAAACATTTTAACAGCCCCGATGCTTTATAACAATAGATGCATCGTTGCGGTAAACTAAATATAGAACCGGTGCATACAAACTATCTGGAAGCACTAGTGCACTAAGGGAAAGAAAATGCACTTGTGGATTTGACTAGGATGTTAACTTTCGTTACATTTTTAAAATTGAACGGTGCAGTCGCGATATAGTGGTGCATTGGTGCGTTTATGGAGAGAGCATTGAGGCATAATAATAGCAAAGCACCGAGGCATGAAACAAGTATTTTGTTGCCCCGATGTGTGTGTGGTATAAATGCATTAATGCTACATATACTCAAACACACCAGTGTGATTAAAACGATCAAAAGCACCGGTATTAATTTTCTCTTTGGTGAACAGTGACCAATGACATCGCACTGGAATATGCATATTTTATTTTTATTTTTTTAAATTCCATTATTCATAATAAATTGAAATATTTTTCATAATTTTATTCATATAATTTTAATTTTAATTATTGTGTTTGGATATGATGTTTGGATTAATTTGGTATTTCATAAATTTTCGAATTTTTGCATCTATTGTAATATTTAGTCATCCTTATATTTAATCAACGATGTAATATTTCACAACGACATTAAAAAATGCAATAGAATAAGAAAATTTATTTTAATATATATGAATAAGAGGCCCTTTGTCATACAAAATGGGACAACATAAAGTCCACAATAATTAGAATGATCAAAATGTCAACATGCATGTAATCTTTACACTTATTGGTAACCCATTGTCTTTAAATTGGGACATTATGTCTAGTACATTATACAAAATGTTTGATTTTCACTGACAATTATTTCAAAATATATAGTAGCTTTCATTAACATCAATTTATATTGATCGTCATTCTTCACTGGAACTGTTGTTAGTGCTCGACCCAGTTGCATGACTTGGGTTATTTGGCTAAATGTTTGTTGATTTCCTCTTCTTCAGCTTCCATCTATAAACATAAAAATAAAGTGTAATGAGGGTATCTACATTGGTGAGAATAATGAAAATTAAAATAGATAATATACATGAATGTAAATTGAAAAGCGACGTACCATAGAAAGAACCGAGTCATGAATGATACATATTATTTCAAAACCAAGTCTCATGCCTTCTCCCAATTACTCTGATGTTGGCCCCACTCCATACTTTGTTTCCTACAAGTTTTATACCCCATAACAAATCATAGTTTTAATATAAAGGATTTTTTTTGTTCCATTAATTATAAAATGAGACAAGTAAAAAAATAGACACTTACAAGTTCCACAATTAATTTTTGATACACCAACATACACTCAGAAGCCATACTTAACCCAATGTCAATCAATTATTCTAATGGCTCTTCTTTGTATGTTAATGCTTGTTTGAAGACATCCAAGGATGACTGGTGTAAATTAAAAAAATAAAATATAAAGATCACAACCAATGTGAAATGTAATTTGTTATAAGGTAATCACAACTACTCACAAAATTTGGTATCAACCCCTTTCTTCCTTGTTGTCATGTCTTATGTGCTGAATGGGTTCCATTTCATTTTCTTTTTTGCAACAAAACGATCAAAAATTGATATTTAATGATAAATTAGTTAATTATATGTACATAATAGAAAAATTCAATGATTTCATACATTTGAAGCACGTTGATGTTGAGATGGCTCCTCCTACAATGCAACTATGTCCATTTTTTTAGAAAAACATGATTGTAGAACAATAACATAAAATAGGATGTATAAATAAAACACATAAACACAATACAAGAGAGACACCAATATACATGATTCACCAAATATGGGCTACGTCCACAGTGATATTATGAGCCATTTCATTATACCGTCCAACAAATGAAGGGATACAACCTGCATCACATTTGCTGAAACTTCTTCTCCACCACCCCCTCCCGGCGGAGGCAGCGGGGGACCACCATATCAAGGTGGAGGAGGACATTTCCCTTCGGGTGGCGGAGGTGGACCACCACCCCCTCCAGGCGGAGGCGGTGGAGGACCTAATTACTATGGTGGTGGTGGTGGTGGTGGAGACCCTCATCCTTCTGGCAGCGGAGGTGGTGGGGGCCCCCATCCTTCTGGCGATGGAAGTGGTCCACCACCCCCTCCAGGCGGAGGTGGTGGTGGGCCACCTTATTACGGTTATGGACCCCCACCTCCTCCCAGTGGTGGCAGCGGACCTCCAGCCCCTCCCGGAGGTGGAGGCGGACCCCCACCTTATTGGAATGGACCACCTTATGGTGGTGGACCTCCTTACGGTTTGGGCGGCACACCCCCCTATGGTCAGTTTCATCCTGGTACACCTTATGGTCAGTCTGGTCCTTACACGCCCTATCCGTATTATCAATATGCGCAGCCTAATCCATAGCTGCCCTTCCTAGCTACTTTGGACTTGCCTGACCTATCTTGTTTAACCAACGATCCTATTTACCATGGATCTAAGTGGCCACCGATTCCGGTGAAACTTCCGTCTGATATCCCCAACTTTGACGGCAAGCCGGGTGAAGACCCTAAAAACCATGTGATGACATACCACTTATGGTGTTCATCTAATTCCTTAATGGATGATTCAATTCGTCTTAGATTGTTTCAAAGGACTCTCACCGGTTCGGTTGCCAAGTGGTACATTGAATTGCCACTTCACTCTTTTCCTGATTTTGGTTTTCTTGCCATGAATTTTTTGACACATTTCCAGCTACCAATATGATATGAGACTGGTACCGAGCTTTTAACCTCGCTCCGTCATAATACTGCCACTCACATTTCGGATCTTATCCAAGAGTGGTGAAGGAGACGATGTCTCCTTAAAGCTCCCATTCAAGATTAGATCCTAGCAAATTGGTTCACAAAATCCCTCATCCCTACCATAGAAAGATACATTGCTATGCAAGGTGCTGTCACCGAAGAACAAGCCATCGTGAGTGCCCATGTGCTAGACCTAGTCTACACTCAATCCGACACTTTGTTTGATATTTTTCCTGACGCACCCCGTGACGTTAATGACCCTGTGAAACCACATAAGGGACTCCAAACTGATGGAATCATTGGTTCCCCTAACACCCAGCCTGCTGCTAGCACTGTTGGATCATCCAACCCGACTCTGGCTGGCCACAGTACCACCAAGTCCACCACTCCTGCTGTAACTGAAGAGGTGGATTCTGTCCAATCAAATTCATCTCAGAAGTCTGGTGGCAAGAAGAAGAACAGGGGGAAACCCAAAAGTCTCCCGCCCAATAGGAACCCAAGAGCACTCTTGACGATGCCAAGCAGAAACGGAAACTAAAGTATCCTTGTTTATTGTGTGGAGATGACCATTTCTCCAAAGAATGTCCCCATAGAGACGAAGCGCAAAATTTTCTTAGGGGTAAACCAACTCCCGTAGTCCTCAACGATCCATTTCCTACTAAGAACTAGTAGATGATTGCTCAAACCCTCCCAGCCCAGGGGGAACCATCCAATACCCCGCATGTTCTCATGCTGTGTAACGAGACGATCAATTTGAATACTCGCTCGCAATCTTACAAACCGATCCCTTCGAAGGAATCCATTGGAAGTAATGTTGAAAAAGATTTCAACCCCTTAACTGATGTTACTGTACCATCGACTTCTCTCACTATTGAGAATCCCTCCTTAGACTCGATATTGCGATCGCCCAAGAGTACGATTCGAAAAGCTATTTTCAATCCTAATGCTTGAGCGACACAAAATTACAATATCGTAGAGGACTTGGAACAAGCTCCTTGCGCCATGTCTACCCTGGAAGTTTTGCAGAATTGTCCTAATCAACGCAAAAATCTCCTTGCATCCATCGGTGCAGTCGACCAGGATTCCTCGAATACCATCATGTTCCGAATTGACAATTTTAAGTTGAGGCTCTCACACTAGCTCGTATTCCAAGTTTCTGCAAACATTGCTAGGAAGATTGTCCATTGTACCCTTTTGGATGAAGGAGCCTCCACTTTTGTCATGTCCATCTCATGTTGGAGAGCCATTGGCTCCCCCAAATTGAATCGTTCTCCTACCACGTTGAAAACATTCGATGGGCGTGGCTTTCAACCTCATGGGCTCTTACAAGCTCTTGCAGTTGACTTGGGTGGAAAGACCGTAACCATTAACATGGAGGTGGTCTCGGCCCCATTATATTATAATCTCTTGCTTGGACATAATTGGTTTTACACCATGCAGGCGGTAGCCTCTTCAGTCTTCCGCATAGTACAATTCCCCCACCAAGGACGGATTGTTACTATCGACCAATTAGATTTTTGTACACCAGACACTACTACTCATCCTGGTGACCATGTTCCTTCCATTGGAAAGATGTCAAAATAGTATGAGAGTGTAGGGGTTGGCCTTTTGAAAGATTCATCTCTCATGGGCATTTTTCCAGCCATGGACCCCCCTAATCATGTTGCTACGGTGAACATGATCTCCACAGAGATTTTATCTCACTCTACTGATGCTTGGCTTGTACTGGATGAAGCCACAACACACCTACTTGGAGATATGATGCCTCTTTCACCCGCTGAACGTATTTACGAGGCTATCCAATCAACACCGGAGGACCATTTAACCATGGCCTCTCCATCTTGTTCTCTACGATGGATGTCATCTCTACCCGATCTCTTACTTCAGAATTTTCATTCAGACGAGTCCATCATGGAAGTTATGAATGTTGACGACAGTCCATGGGATGATCTCCACCATAGGTCATCTTTTCTTCCTCCTTTGGAGTACATAGAGGACAACATCCATACCCTCTTTTCACCAGATATCTACCCATTCCCTCATTCCCCCATCCTTACATGTCTTGCGGACACGGAGGGAAACTTGGCTAATATTGAGCCAACCATCCCGGTAGACATCTCGGTCAAACCTGGAATAGTGGAACACATTCGCATAGGCCAAAAGTGTTCCCTTGAAGAAATCGCTGTTAGCACAGCCTTGTTCAAGCAATTTCGAGACGTATTTGCTTGGTCCTATGAGGAGATGCCTGGGATAGACCTCGCAATTGTTTCTCATGAAATAAAAACCTATCCCAACATCAAACCTGTAGGCCAAAAGTTGCGATCGGTACACCCCCGTAAGACTGCAGCAATTAAGGCAGAAATTGAAAAGCTCTTAAAGGCTGGTTTTATTTATCTTGTCCCATTGACGGATTGGGTCTCAAACGTCGTTCTTGTGAAAAAAAAGGAGGGCACCATTCGCGTCTGTGTTGATTATCGGGACCTTAACCGGGCTTGTCCAAAAGACAACTACCCGACCCCCTTCATCGACCAGATTATAGACAATTGTGCTAGAAGCGTCATCTTCTCATTTATGGATGGATTTTCTGGTTACAACCAGATTGAGATCAACCCAGCTGACCAACATAAGACGACTTTCATCTGCCCATGGGGAACATTTTCATACTGCAAAATCCCGTTTAGCCTTAAGAATGCTGGCGCCACGTTTCAGTGGGCCATGTCGTATGCCTTCCATGATACTAAGGACTTTGTGGAACCTTACTTAGATGATCTCCCTGCTCATTCAAAGCAGCGTGAGTTCCACATTGATCATCTGACAGCCATTTTCCTTAGATGTAGACGGTACAATATCCGTCTGAATCCTCATAAGTGTATCTTTTGCATTGAGTCCGGACGCCTCTTAGGATTTATCGTTTCGAAGGATGGGATCCGCATTGATTCCTTAAAGGTGGAGGCCACCATCAACCTACCACCCCCGACTGATGTCATGGAACTTCAAAGTATCCAAGGGAAGGCGACCTATTTAATATGTTTTGTTTGCAATTCGCGGAGAAGACTTAGGGGTATATGAAACTACTCAAGAAGGACGTCCAGTTCATTTGGGACGACCAAGCTCAAAAATACTTCGACAGTATCAAACATGCCATCACGCATGCCCCCGTGCTCCAATCGCCTAATTATTTTCGAGATTACATCTTATATCTCACCGCTTCTGCTACCACTATCACCATGGTTTTGGTACAGGAGGATCAAAGTGCCCAAGAACATGTAATATACTATGCAAGTAAGGGTCTAGCCAACGTTGAAACTAGATATTCACATGTCGAAAAACTCGCATTTGCGGTGGTCATCGCTGTCCAGAAGTTCCGGCACTACATCTTGCTCCGCACCACCACTATCATCGCCGACTCGAACCCCATGTACCACGTACTGACACGTCAGGTGGTTGGGGGCAAGTATTCACGCTGGATTGTGATACTGCAAGAATTTGATCTTCTTTTCGAGAAAGCTAAGTCTAAGAAGTCTTTGGTGTTTGCCGAGCTCATTTGCGACTTTCCTCGTCCTGATGCAGAAGTTGAGCACAATGACTCCTTTCCAGATGAATCATTGTTTCTCATCAGTACGACTGCTCCGTGGTATGGAGATATCTTGTTGTATCTTCAAACCCAATGCTTCAACCCTTAACTTTCTCGCGACAACCTTCGTAAGATACGTCACCGTGTGAAGTATTATTTAATCATCAATGATACTTTGTATCGTCGTGGCATTGATTCAATTCTTCGATGTTGTCTCACTCACGATGAGGTTGAACGCGTTCTGAATGACTGTCACGCTGGGGCATGTGGCGGCCACCTCTCTAGGATGTCTACAACCCAGAATATTTTGCCCCGTTACATCCGGTTATTGCCGTTGGCCCATTTGCAAAATGGGGCATTGACTTTATGCATGATAAGCCTACCTCGACCGGGGGGCATAGTTACATCATTGTAGCTGTGGATTACTTCACAAAGTGGGTCGAAGCTATGCCTACATACCAGAACGACGACAAAACCGCCGCACTCTTCATGTTCATGTTAAATTTTGAGCATTAATTCACAATACTCTAGGATCTTTACTGAGAGAATAACATGTACAGTATATCAATGCATATCAATCATAACAAGCATGTCAATCATCAAAATAATCAAAATCATGAGAGACAAGAGACACAGAGTTTCTGTGGGGAAAACCCTAAGGTGAAAAACCCCACAACTTCCTCAAAGATAGAGAGAGCAATGGCTTAACCAAAGTACAACCAAAATACACTTGAGATAGTCTCCTAGTAGTAGATGATCCTCCTCCTCACTAGTGCGCCACTTTCTGAGTGAGAGAAGTGTGACTTTCTGAATGATCCAAATAGAGATATCCCGATCTCTATTTATACTTAACCCATTTTCTAGTTACACTATGGGGCTGACTTGTCTATCTAGATACATCCACAATATAATATATATTTCAGGGCTGACCCCACACATGGTGGTCTAATAACCCATCGACAAGTACACACACTTGCGACACTTGTCAATCCACATAACGACACTTCCTTCTAGAGGAATAACACATCTCTAATAAGGGTAAAATAAATATATATGAAATACATAGATGAAATACATTCCGAAGTTACATATACATATACACTCCCTCTTAACTAGGAAGGTATTTCTCGACACAGATCTGCTAGGCAAGTCTTCTTCTCGGGATCATCGTCATCGATGCATCGTCATCATCATCATCACTGCTACTGCTATCTCAACCAATCTTTGACTCTACTCGTCATAGGAAGTTCTACAAAGCCAATCCTTTTTCATACTGGATGTAGGCCCACCACCTGCAGGTCTTCGTCATCACTGGCCATACTGTGGAATCCTCAGGACTTATTACATGTGTCACAAAACCTCGAAAGAGCATCCCAGGCTGTTACGAGCACACGGATCTACCTATAGGATCTCCCAAGGCCATATTATATGTGACCTCACCACAAAACTTTGCAAGAGTATCCCAGGATGTTACGAGCACACAGCTCTACCTATAGGATCTCTCAGGGATAGATTATATGTGGTCACCACAAAACCTCACAAGAGCATCCCAAGTTGTTATGAGCACACAACTCTACCTATAGGATCTCCTAGGGACAGATTATATGTGGTCATGGCAAAACCTCGCAAGTGCATCCCAGGACTTATTACGGGCACACATCCCAACCTATCCGATCTCCCAGGGACATATTATATGCCATAGGACAAAACCTTGAAAGAGCATCTGCCAGATATCCCAGGGCCAGATTATATGCCATAGGAAAAACCTTGAAAGACTATCTGCAGATCTCCCAGGGCCAAATTATATGTCCTCCTAGAGCAAAACCTCGAAAGAGAATTTGCCAGATATCCCAGGGCCAAATTATATGCCATAGGAAAAACCTCGAAAGACTATCTGCAAATCTCCCAGGGCCAAATTATATGCTCATCTGCACAACCTGATCCACGACCATAGAGTATCAACCTGATACTCACCATACATCATCGTGATGTACACATGATCATCCTGATCATCATCACTGCAACATCCTGTTGCATGTCATCTGGAGCAACATTTTGAAGCTCGTCATCCATGATCATCCTGATCATACATTGCATCTACCTGATGCATACCAAGTATCTACCTGACACATATCATCATACATGATCCACCTGATCATACAGTGTATCCACCTGATACAAATACAAATACATGATACATATCACCATACATGATCCACCAGATCATACAATGTATCCACCTGATACATATACAGATACATGGTTCAAGCATCCAACATGATGCATATACAAAATACATACAGATGATCCTACTGATCATATCCAGCATCCAACATGATGCGTACATACATATAAATGATCCAAATGATCATATCTAGCATCCAACATGATGCGTACATACATATACATATAAATGATCCAACTGATCATATCCAACATCCAACATGATGCATACATACATATAAAAATGATCCAATTGATCATACAAAGCAGAAACCAGAACATCATCCTGATGCTCATCATCCAACGCTTACATCCACAACCATGTGAAGGATCCTCCTTCCAACATGCTTGGAATGGCTTCAGCAAATGTGTCCAGCACTTCTTCCTCGAAGTGTCATCAATCTGAAGAATTCCAAGCCTCTCCGTGAAGTACTAGAACTTCACCCTGGCTAGTGGCTTCGTCAGCACATCTGCAATCTGCTCGTCCGTCATAACGTACAGGAGCTTCACAGCTCCTCTTTGCACCATATCCCTGATATAGTGATATTTGATCTCTATGTGTTTCCACCTGTCATGAAACACTGGGTTCTCGGACAGCTTCACACAACTCTGGTTATCACAAAAGATACCAGTAGCATCCAACGGGAGATCAAATAACTCAGACAGTAGCTTCCGTAGCCATACTGCCTCACAACTAGCTGAACAGGCTGCAACATACTCTGCCTCAGCTGTACTCAGTGCCACATAGGACTGCTTCCTGCTAAACCAAGAGATCACACCTGATCCCATACTGAAGCAGCATCCAAATGTGCTCTTCCTATCTGCAGCATTGCCATCCCAATATGAATCAACATAACCCTGTAGGTTAAACTTTTGATTCGCTTCATACTTGAACCCATAATCCACTATACCCTTTAGGTACCTCAGAACATGCTTTACAACAACTAGGTGAACACTCCTCAGATCCGTCAGGAACTGGCTCAATGTGTTCACCGGAAAGCAAATATTTGGTCTCATGTTCGTTAGGTACATCAAGGACCCAATCATCTGACGATACATAGAGACATCAACCGACTCAGATGAAGCATCAAAGAAGCTTCAGATTCGATGCCATAGGTGTGGCCATGGCCTTGCAATCCATCATCCTGAACCTCTTTAGGATCTCTACTTCATACTTCCCTTTTCCAAGGAAGATTCCATCTGCACTTTGCCACACCTCCATGCCAAAAACAAATAGTGCATCATCCCCAAGTTCTTCATCTCGATCTCAGCAACAAGCTTCCTCTTTGTATCACACCAAGTTATGGGAGATTGCTACAAGCCATACAAGGCTTTCTTCAATCTACACACATGTGACTCCCTGTCAGGTCTTGGGACTGCATCCCAAACATCTTCTTCATGATCGACGGATCATGGCATTCCATTTCTTCATCCCAGATCCTGGGAACTTCAATATCTTCAATAGATATCTTTGTTGCTGGAACAAATGTTGTAGTCCTTCTTTTGTAGGTGAAGATATACGGTCTTTCCTACAAAACAAGTTAAATTGCATGATTAGAAGCATCTCATAATTTTCAGAACAAATTCCTTACACATAAAGAAATATGTCATGTAGTCATGCAGTTATCTTAGCCAATGCTTCAATACAACATTTATCCATGTTCCACAGCTTTCTAGATGCCTTCCAGTCTCTACCAGAACATTGTTGACAGTTTTCACTACTCCCAACATGTCAGCAAAGAGGTTTCATTCTAGATAAGTAGCATTGGAATGTTGTACAGTGCCATAGGCCACTTACCCATCACATGCATATTAGTAGTATACTGTTCATTAATGCAATCATTCTAATATGCACAATACATCTCCTAAGTCTAGGAACATAAGCATAATATTATTTAAACAAAAATATGCAAGAAATGATAATTGAAATAATTATCTTTGTTTGTTTGTTGGGTGGACTCCCTCTGAGTCTTTGCTTCCTGGCGGGAGTTGTTGAAGTGGCTTCTTCTACACCTTTCTGTTGTGGAATGTAGGAAGATGGTCAACTCCCTCTAAAAATCTGCATCCTTGCAGGAGCTGCTGGAGTGTGCTCCCTCTTGATCTTTGCTTCCTGGATTACCTGTCCTTGAACTTATATTCATCCTTGCTGACATCAATCTTCTTGAAACCTGGAAAGTATATTCTACAAGCCTTCGAGCTTTCACTGTAACCCACAAAGATACCCTTCTTTCATGAAGGATCTAGTTTGGTCCTCTTTTCCTTTGGGACATGAGTGAATACTAGACAACCAAATGTTCTGAGATGGCTGACTTCAGGTTTCTTACCAGAAAAGACCTCTTCTGGTGTCTTGTTGTCCGATATCTTGTGGGGTTTTATGTTCTGCGCATATACAGCTGTTCTAGCTACTTCTGCCCATAGATGCATAGGTAGATCTTGGTCATGTAGCATTGCTCTTGCTGCTTCCATGATTGTTCTGTTCTTCCTTTCTACAACTCCATTTTGTTGTGGATTGTAAGGAGCAGTCAACTCCCTCTTAATCTCTGAATCACTGCAAAGCTTCTTGAAGTCACCTGAGGTGAATTCTCCACCATTGTCGGATCTGAATGTTATGATCTTCTTGTCAGTTTGATTCTCCGTCAAGGTTTTGAATTCCTTGAACTTATCAAACACCTCATCTTTGTTCTTCAAGAAGTATACCCAAGTCTTCCTGGAGAAGTCATCAATAAATGAGACATAGTAAACATACCCACTTAGAGAACTGGATGACATAGGACCACATACATCTGAGTGGATGATTTCCAGGATATCTTTTTCCTTGCTTTCACTGCTTGGGAAAGCCTTCTTAATATTCTTACCTTTTGCACATCCTTTGCAAACACCTTCATGTTTGGTCTTGATTTCAGGAAGACCCTCTATAGCCTTGCTTGCAATTGGAAGTGCCCTATAGTGCATATGAGCAAGTATTCTATGCCAAAGTTCACTTGGCTCCATGGATTCATGCACCATGGCATGTTTAGGTTGTCCCTTCAATTTATACAAACCTCTCTCTTACTCTCCAATCACTACTGTATCATCTATGGTCTTTCCCTTTGGCCACATTAGGACTTGGCCATCCACAAATGCAACCCTCATACCTTTTGCATCCAAAGCAGAGATGGAAAGTAAGTTCTTCTTGAGCCTAGGTACATAAAGGACTTCTTTCATCTTCAAATATTTTCCAGAGTCTAGGTTGTAGGAGGCTTCACCACTTCCTTTGATTGGGTATTGATAATCATCCCCAAGTTTCACCTTAGGGGGTGATTCATGTTCAGATAGATTCACAAAAGATTCCTTAAATCCAGTCATGTGTTTGGAATCCCCACTATCAATCAACCAATCATTACAACCATGGGAGATAGTACCTGTGAGAGCATAGATTAGAACATACTCTTCTTCACTTGATGAGTCATCATCACTATCATCACTTTCTTCCCTAGCCTTCTTCTTTGGAGGTTGATCATCCTTGGCAGCATGAGCATGGAACTTTCTTTTGCTGCCCTTATTATTCTTGTTGGAGTTGTTGTTATTATCCCTTTTGTTCTTGGGACAATCTGAAGCAAAGTGACCCTTCTCATTGCATGTGAAGCATCTTAGATCCTTCTTATTCTGTTGATAGGATCTCTTGTAGAGAGAGTGCTCCTTCTTGGGCTTGCTTCTTTTGGTGTGAGCTGCAAGAGCTTGATCTTCAATCCCCATCTTTTTTTCTCGTGCCACAAGCCTTGCTTCTTCTTGTGAGCATTCTTCCCGTGGTCTGTTGAAGGATACCAACTTCTTTCTTGCACAGATTCCTTGAATAAAGGAGTCCCATGACCTAGGTAGGCCATTCAGAGTGGTCATGACAACTTCACCATTCTCCACTATTTCATCTACTGCTTCCAGTTGTTCCTTAATCTGGGAGACCCTAGAAAAATAAGATTGAATGGTTTCTCCATTCTGAAACTTTACTCCTTTTAATTGGTTCCACAGGGTCATCTTCCGATTTATGTTCTTCCCTTCAAATAGCTTGGTCAAAGAGTCAAACATCTCCTTGGGTGTCTTTAGAGAAGACACATGGAGTATGAGATGGTCTTTAATAGAATCAGCAATGATTCTCTTTGCCTTGACCAAGTTCTTCTTATGCAATACCTTGGTCCTTCATCCTCTGGGATAGGGATGTATTCTTTAATATATGAGTCCAACTCATTCTCTTCCAGGATTAACCCAATCCTATACTTCCAAGCTCGGAAGTTATTAGCCCCTTCAAGCTTATCCTCAAGCTTGGTGTGGTGAGACATCTTAAAGAGTACTTCAAATGGAAATAGAAAAGATTTAGGTCTTACCACTTGAAATGCTGAAAACTGGATCTGGTCCCGGATTAGGGTTTGTCGAAAAAACCCTAAAAATTCAAAATGTGAATTTCAACTTTCTATAGGATAGAAAGATGCACCTTGATGAGCTGATCAGCCTGTTGCATTCAAAATTTGAGATCAGCAAAGTTTTACCCTTCAGATTTGCCTTTTTGTCCTCTTGGGTTCATTGGGGGGAGCCCTGAATTAGGGTTTGATTTTCCCGGAGATCTACCCAGCCAAAAATCTCGATCCAAAGCTCTAAACTTCGATTTTCGCAAGGCGCTTCCAGCTATGTCTTCAGATTTCAAAAATTCCTATTTTTGTGGAAACCCTAATTTTTAGGGCCAAATCTGAAAATGCTCAGAATTGAATTCTGATTGGACAGATAGATTCTCCTTGATGAGTAGAATCAATCTACTATGCTTATTTTCCAAAATCTATGGAGAGAAACCCAATAAACAAGAAACTCAAGTTTCCGTCACTGCAAAATGTCTTCTTCTCAGGTTAGCTCTGATACCATGTTAAATTTTGAGCATTAATTCACAATACTCTAGCATATTTACTGAGAGAATAACATGTACAGTATATTAATGCATATCAATCATAACAAGCATGTCAATCATCACAAGAATCAAAAGCATGAGAGACAAGAGACACAGAGTTTCCGTGGGAAAAAACCCTAAGGTGAAAAACCCCACAACTTCCTCAGAGATAGAGAGAGCAATGGATCAACCAAAGTACAACCAAAATACACTTGAGATAGTCTCTTAGTAGCAGATGATCCTCCTCATCACTAGTGCTCCACTTTCTGAGTGAGAGAAGTGTGACTTTCTGAATGATCCAAATAGAGATCTCCCGATCTCTATTTATACTTAACCTGTTTGCTCAGTTACACTATGGGGCCAACTTGTCTATCTAGATACATCCACAATATAATATATATTTCAGGGCCTACCCCACACATGGTGGTCTAATAACCCATCGGCAAGTACACACACTTGCGACACTTGTCAATCCACATGACGACACTTCCTTATAGAGGAATAACACATCTCTAATAAGGGTACAATAAATATATATGAAATACATAGATGAAATACATTCTGAAGTTACATATACATCAACAGTTCAATCATGTAATAGCGCGGTTTGGTGTTCCTCAGGCAATTGTTACTGATCATGGTTCCCATTTTCAGAACCATATGGTTGATGAATTGAGCGACAGATTGGGTTTTCGCCATAAAAATTCAACACCCTACTACCCACAATCCAATGGATAGATCGAGGCCATTAACAAGGTATTGAAAACTATGGTCCAAAGGATGGTAGGGACACATAAGTCCAATTGGCACAACATGCTCTTTTCAGCGTTATGGGCCTACCGAACTTCCATCAAAACCGCGACGGGCTTCACTCCCTTCCAATTAGTATATGGATTGGAGGCTGTCCTACCTATAGAGTGTGAAATTCCGTCTCTACAACTCATTGTCGAACTTCTTCCTAACACTACTGCTGAGGAAGAACGTCTCTTGCACTTAGAAAAACTGGACGAGTCCCACCGAGATGCCGCTCTTGCTAATGAATCACATAAAAAACGCATCAAAGCCCAATACGACAAGTCAGTTGAACCTCGTATATTTAATGAGGGTGACCTGGTCCTCACTTATGACCAAAAGCACGACAAATTAGGAGCAGGAAAGTTTGAATCCATGTGGCATGGACCTTACATAGTCAAACGTGTTTTGGAGAAGGGAGCTTATGAGCTTGAAGACTATGACAAAATCTCTTTGGGTGAACCTCGCAATGGGATTTACCTGAAGAGATACTACGCTTAAATTCATCACGCTTAGACTTTCTTGTATATACTATACATGGCGTGTTTTTTGTGTTTTTGTGTGTGTTGTGACGCTTTTGTTTTTGAGTGTCTTTAGATCTTGTTTCCGCTTCTTATACCATGTTATGTCTACGTGTGCAGATGGAAACGTGCTATGGATTCGTCGACAGTGCCAGCCAACATACCTGTAACCTTGCTTCGGTAGCTTGGGTACTATATTCCCCAATAGGTGAGCTCATTAGCTCAGGAGGAAGTTGCCTAGGTTTGCAACCAACAATGCCGTAGATTATCAGGAAGTAATCAGAACCCTATCTAACGCCATTTCCTTGGGTATGAACCACATTGTCATCCTCATGGATTCTCAATTAGTGGTTTCCCATCTGAACCGGGTGTACGCCATCCGTGATCCCACCTTACTCCGTCTCTTCAGACGAGTACGTATCCTGGAAAGGTCATTTGAATCCGTTCAATACCTGGACATTCCACGAGAGTTAAACACATTTGCTGACTCGATGGCCAACTTCATTTTGGATTGGTACATCGCACACACATAATATGCATAATATGTAAAAGCATTCACCACATGTAAATATAATGTATAAAAGAAAACATGTAAACAAGATCACATCACTAATCGTTTTTTAAAAACACATAATGTATAAATCGCTGGTAATGTCTGTATATATATATATATCGCTCAAAAAGTAGTGCCGGTACAAAATCTAAAGCACGATGGCTTTCAGTGAGTCTCTACAAAAATATGAAGCATCATAGCTTTTAGTAAGTACAAAATCTGAGGCCTCTAATCTCTCAGTACAAGTATAATAGTGTCACCAGGCCTAACGCCTGACCCGTACACCACCCCTAGCACAGACGACACGTTGTTGCTGGGTGAGGAAGCAGTCCACGGTCCGAGCAACCTTGCGGAGTAAGGCGTTGAAGCGCACGGACGCTCCAAGCCCAAATCTCTGCATGGGCCTCGGTAAGTCATCAATAGCTGGCTCCGGTACCTCCATGGTCAACTGGGATAGGTTCCTGTACACCTCCTCCATCTCCTTGATGGCAGCATAAGCACATGCAAGAACAAATTCCTCCCCGCCTCTGTCTCTCCTCGCTAAAAGGGAGAGACCCACCGGCCATACGGGGCCCACATCCGCACACACACTACGTACTTGTCAACACTACATAAAAAAAATGATATAATATACAAAACTAAAAATACAAGGGTAGTTTTGTTCTCACCTATGTCGCCCCATGCTGCACCCTCTGACAGCATCAAGTCAGGATCCTCTCGGAAGTCCATGCCACTGTATGGAAAGTCCTCAACCATAAGTACCTGGCCTTCTAGCCAGTTGAAAAACTCGGGACCAAAGCTAATGATGGGCCCGCCACCATGACGGGTCATGACCTCAGCCCATCTGAGCATATGGGGATCCCTGGGCTCCCTGTCATCAAGTAGCAACTGTGGACATAGAAGAGGAATCCACTCTAAGAGGAACGATACTATGATCGATCCATACCCAAACTGTTTGAGCTCCCCTCCCTGACACTTGGTCAGCTGAGCTCGGATGTTTGCGAGGAGACCCTCGCACCAGTTGAAAACCATGGGGGACATACATTCCTCCGCATATAGCATCTGGTTCTGAGTAGCCATGTGTGGGGCTTGGCTACCCGCCACCCTAGTAATGGTAACCAATATGTTCCGCAGTGGACAGCTCACCACATCCCTGATGAGAATCTTCCCACTGGAAGGATGAGAAGTAGCGACGCAATGCTGTGACACCATGTCCTCAACTGTACGGTCACTGGCCCGTGTTCCAGTAAGATGTACAACGTCCCCTCTTTGAGACAAACCGGTAAGAAATTAGATATCCTCAATGTCTATCGTGAGGATATGCTCACCAACCACAAAGTATTGTTGGGCCGCATCCCAACTCTGGAGCATGTGTGTCAGTAGTGGGATATGGGATCTCATCCCCTGGATCTCAAAGAACTTGAGTAACCCGCAGTTTCTCAAAGTTTCCACACATTGTGGATCATTCGCAGCTTGTTCATCTTCGAGTTCATGTTCTCTCTCTCGCCACTCCAATACCATATTGGTTAGCTGGTAACCTGCCAAGAAGGACATTTAAACACTGTTAGGTCCCGCTTCAAACCTCAGAAGTCCATTTTTTGAATTCTTTTTGATGTTTGGATTATGGTTCTCCACCGTAGCACTGTACGTTTAGGTATAGTGCGATGACATCGCACCTCTCGCATTCGAGGCTTGCGACGACTCGGTATCATCGTAGGTCCCAAAAGGGCAACCTGCAACGAGCCGAGGGCACATGAAGCCCTCCATAACACCATAAAAAACCCCAAAAATGGACCTAAAAGCAAAAACTAAACCACTGGAAAGTTGCCGGATGAAGTTTAGGCCTACCTGATCCGAACGGTTGGTGAAATGGCGGATCGTAGCTCCCGAAATCGGCAAAGGAAGTTTTGGCTCCAAATTGGTACTTCTCCACCCAAATTGGCAATTTGAACAATGAAATCTATTTTGGTCCATTTTTCTATTTATAAATAGAATGGAATATTCCTTTTCAAATATTTTGATGATCTTGGGCCATTTATCATAGTTTTTGACCATTTTTGTCATAATTGAGGTTATTTGACAGATTCTCTAGTGTGCAAGAGTTGTAAGTGGTCTTTTGTGCCGTTTCTCATATCATAACGGTCATCACAGTTATGAACACCCCCTTGAATGTTTTGTCGTTATTTTTTGCAATGGTTAGTCTATAATTATTGCATGATGATGAGTTTACTCTTCGTTTGTTCTCTTACTCACGAAATTATGAGAACACATACCGCGTTATGATTTATCACTTTTTCAGGCTCGTTAAACTTCCACGGAAAAGGACACCCCCCAGAGTCTACTGTTAAGCTCTTTTCAAGCTCTCGAAAAATGAAAAGATTGCCAAGCGAACTTGTCGCGTTCACGCTTGTTAAAGTATTTGAATGGTCATTTTCCTAGTGATAGTTTACCCCTTTTTTGGACCAGGAGGCACTAATTACGAAAAAGGTATACTCCAGCCAATCATGACTGGAAGAGTCCTCTTCCGCGTTGTTTTACCATTTTTTGAGCGATTAGGCTAACTTTATGAAAAAGGATCGTTGGAGTCTTCTTTAGTTCTTTTAAGACTCTCTAAACATGAAATGACAACCGAGTTTACCTTCTATGGATTCGTTAAAATTTTCATATTGAAGGGCCCGTCATGGGACGAACCCCTCCTATCCTAGGTTCAGAAAATATTTGGGATTAGACTCATCTATGAGATGAGCTATACCGAGCATCTGGTTACCCTCATCAAGCTCGTAAAAAAACACATGAGGCACTCATCATTCATGATGGGGAGAAAGGAAAGTGTTTGTGTTACACACCTTAGTGGCAATATATAGTCATTCTTGAACATGGCACTCATCTGCATTCGCATACAGTACTTGGGTCATCTATTTGTCTATGAGTCCCCGCTTACTTTTTGAGTCCTGTTACTCCTCTGAGTCATTCGGAGAAAGCTTCCATCATCAGTTGCATTAGAAGTTTGCGTCATTCTCATTGTGTCAATACTGCCAAGTCATGCCATGCCCATGTTCAAGAACACTTCTATCATTTGTCATCTGCAGTCAAGTATAATCGTCATCATGTCGGTGTACTTTGAGTCAGTCTTGCATGTTACTGTACCATCCGATCCACTCTACATGTCTTTTGTCGTGTTTCGTGTCAATTGATGGGGGATTCATCATGGCCCTCCTTCGACGGATTCATACTTCTCGACTTCAACACATAATCCGAGGATTGAATCTAGAAACCAACCAATTACCTTGGCCCTGCATGCCTCAATGGCATGTTACCTCGCTTTCATCATGAGTTTACATCATTGACTCTTGATTGAAAGATTTCATCTTGCGTTCGACTTCAAATCATTTATTCACGCTTGATGATATGTATTGTGATACCTTGGGAATCATTGATATCAATGGTGATCTCCCTCGCACTTGTTAACGGTTTACATCAATGGCCGGTAATCAAGTGGTTTCTACCATGTTCGATGTCAAGACATTTGTAATCACGTGGATAGATTCGTATCATTGTGGGTTCAGCTTGAAGACCCTTGGGAGTCATGTTTTACCCAGGTTGCGATGGAGTTTGTACTGAGTCATATTACACGGATCCACTTTTGTATTGGTTGTGGCTGTGTTATCATCTCATCATGGATCTATGCTTGTGTCAAGTAGCCATGATTGTGTCCAGTCGGTCATTACTACCATGGATCTACAATGTATTGGTTGGAAACCATGTTGTACTTCATTTGAGATTGTCAGTTCAAAGTCAGTTGTACTGCAGCAGTGTCCTTCTTCTGATGAGTCTATTGCCATTACTTATATCAAAGCACTTCACCTGTCTATCTTCAACAACTTCATGCTTTGGGGGGCATTCTATTACACCCAAAATCTAATCATCATCAGATTCAGTGTATACACCCCTGAAGATACCTGGATTAAGTAATCATCCTGGGAGGATTTGCACTCAGTTGTGCAATCTTTTGAGAGGTCGTCGCTGGTTGCACACTAGCAACATGCGACGTCGCAGCTTGCTCCACTGCAGGGTGAGACGAGGTCAGTTAATGGGAAAAAATAGCTTATTCGAGATCCTTCTCGAAACTTGCTCATTTAGGGGCTTATCTATGACCTCTAGGGGAGCTGGTACTCAACCCCTAACTCTTTGGGAGGATCCCTTATCTCTCTCCTACCATCTCTCAACCTATCCTATCCATACCTATCCACTTAGTCCTATATAAGTGAGGTTCATTTCCATCCCAAAGGAGAGGAAGACTATGGTATCTACATGCTGGTGAAATATCTCTTAGAACATCTCCACTCACCTATTGGAGGACTCATACTTCCTTGGAAGGTTATGGCAATTGGCTTGGTCGGAGAAGGGCTACTGCGTTAATTCTTGGTTGTAGTTCTATATTCTATCATATACTCCTCTATTTGGAGTAATACAAATGCTTTCCACCAATATTGTTCTCGTGTGCAATGATATTGAGTAGTTTACCTGCTTAACTGTTTACTTAGATCGCTTATTGTATAGATGTCTTTTACTGGTTTCTCTTGTTTCTTGTCTTGACAGGTCTTGCAGTTTGGATCTGACGACCGTGGGACGTGGAGCAACATTTAGGAGAAAGGATTGTGTAGTAAAAAGGTAAGACATCTAGTACTTGATCCTTAAGTAGATCTAGGAAACGCATTTGTAGTCTGTTCTATTTGTTCTAGACTCACTTTGAGCTAGGGAGATCCAGCTCGCGTCCGCTTGAGTGGATTGTCCGATAACATCATCGTCGCATGATCATCCTAATCATCGTCACTGCATCGTCTTGATGCATGTCCTCCAGAGCATCGTCCTGATACTCATCAAACATGATCATCCTGATCATACAAAGCATCCAACTGATGCGTATACATATACATGATCCAACTGATCATACCAAGCATCCAACTGATGCATATTCAAATACATGATCCAACTGATCATACAAAGCATCCAATTGATGCATATCCAAAGCAGTAACTGGAGCATCGTCCTGATGCTCATCACACAGCGCTTACATCCACAGCCATAGGAAGGATCCTCCTCTCACCATGCTTGGAATGGATTTTGCAAATGTGTCCCATCACTTCTTCCTCGAAGTGTCATCAATCTGAAGAACACCAAGCCTCTCTATGAAGTACTCAAACTTCACTCTGGCTAGTGGTTTCATCAACACATTTGCAACCTGCTCATCCGTCGCAACATACAGGAGCTTCACTGCTCCTCTCTGTACCATATCCCTGATATAGTGATATTTGATCTCAATGTGCTTCGACCTATAATGGAACACCAGGTTCTTATAAAAATTCACACAACTCTAGTTGTCACAAAAGATACCAGTAGCATCCAACGGGAGATCAAATAACTTAGACAGCAGCTTCCTTAACCATACAGCCTCACAACTAGCCGAACAAGCTGCAACATACTCTGCTTCGGCTGTACTCAGTTCTACGCAGGACTGCTTCCTGCTAAACCAAGAGATCACACCTGATCCCATACTGAAGCAACACCAAGAAGTGTTCTTCCTATCTGCAGCAGTGCCTGCCCAATCTAAATCAACATAACCCTGCAGGTTAAACTTTTGATTCGCATCGTACTTGAGCCCATAATCAACTGTACCCTTCAGGTACCTTAGAATATGCTTTACAACAACCAGGTGAACACCTCTCAGATCCGTTAGGAACTGGCTCAATGTGTTCACCGCAAAGCAAATATCTGGTCTCGTATTCGTCAGGTACATCAAGGACCCAATCATTTGACGATACATTGTGACATCAACCGGCTCAGATGAAGCATCACATAGAAGCTTCAGGTTCGATGCCATAGGTGTGGCCATGGCCTTGCATTCCATCATCCCAAACCTCTTCAGGATATCTACTGCATACTTCCCTTGTCCAAGGAAGATCCCATTTGCACTCTGCCACACCTCCATGCCTAGAAAATAGTGCATCATACCCAAGTCCTTCATCTCAAATTCGGGAGCAAGCTTCCTCTTGGTATCGACAATCAATCTATCCTTACCTGTGACAAACAGGTCATCCACATACAAAAGTAGTATCACTGGATTGCCTTCCTCAACCTTGTAGTAAAGGTTGGAATCTACTTTACTCTTAGTAAAGCCTAAACTGGATAGGAAACTGTCCATCCTACCATACCAAGTCCTAGGAGCTTGCTTCAAGCCATACAAGGATTTCTTCAACCTGCACACATATGACTCACTGTCATGTGTCTCAAATCCAAGTGGATGCTCCACATACAATTCCTCTTCGACTACACCATTCAAGAAAGCTGTCTTGACATCCATCTGGTGTATCTTCCGCTTCATCACTACAGCTAGAGCAAGTACTGTTCTGATGGAAGTGTATCTGGCTACAGGAGCAAAAGTCTCTTCATAATCTATTCCCTCTTTCTGAGAGAAGCCACGAGCGACAAACCTCGCCTTGTATTTCTCTATGCTACCATCTGCAACATGCTTGATCTTATAGATCCACTTGGAAGTCACAACAGACTTCCCTTTAGGTCTTGAGACCACATCCCAAACATCATTCTTCATGATCGATTGGTACTCCTCGCCCATGTCATCCTTCCATTTTTTCTTTTCCGCTACTTCTTCATAACTGGAAGGTTCTTTGTTCATAATATCACAGAGTAAGGCAATGTAACTGGTATGTGATCTAGTCCTTTTCCTTTCTTTGTGTTCTTCTTCTGGAATGCCATACCTTTATGCATCTTGAATGAGCTCTCTATCCCATGCAGGTTTCCTCTTGTGAGAGTTCTTCTCACGGGGTGGATCTATAGGTTCTTGTGGATCTTCAATTTCACGATCTACTTATGGAATTGCTTCACTCATAGGAAACTGTCCATCCTACCATACCAAGTCCTAGGAGCTTGCTTCAAGCCATACAAGGCTTTCTTCAACCTGCACACATATGACTCCCTGTCATGTGTCTCAAATCCAAGTGGCTACTCCACATACAATTCCTCTTCGACTACACAATTCAAGAAAGCTGTCTTGACATCCATCTGGTGTATCTTCCACTTCATCACTACAGCCAGAGTAAGTACTGTTCTGATGGAAGTGTATCTGGCTACAGGAGCAAAAGTCTCTTCATAATCTATTCCCTCTTTCTGAGAGAAGCCACAAGCGACAAACCTCTCCTTGTATTTCTCTATGCTACCATCTGCAGCATGCTTAATCTTATAGATCCACTTGGAAGTCACAACAGACTTCCCTTTAGGTCTTGGGACCACATCCCAAACATCATTCTTCATGATCGATTGGTACTCCTCACCCATGGCATCCTTCCATTCTTTCTTTTCCGCTACTTCTTCATAACTGGAAGGTTCTTTGTTCATAATATCACAGAGTAAGGCAACATAAATGGTATGTGATCTAGTCCTTTTCCTTTCTCTGTGTTCTTCTTATGGAATGCCATACCTTTATGCATCTTGAATGAGCTCTCTAGCCCATGCAGGTTTCCTCTTGTGAGAGTTCTTCTCACGGGGTGGATCTATAGGTTCTTGTGGATCTTCAATTTCACGATCTACTTATGGAATTGCTTCACTCATAGTGGTATCTTGAAATTTGGTTTCCTTTGGTTCTTCATGATCTTCAATAGGTGTCTTCCTTGATTTGATGTATGCTGAGCCTTCATCAAATGTTACATCTCTGCTGATGTCAATCTTCTTGAACCCTGGAAAGTATATTTTGTAAGCCTTCGAGCTTTCACTATAACCCATAAAGATGCCCTTCTTTCCTGAAGTATCTAGCTTTGTCCTCTTTTCTTTTGGAATGTGTGTGTATACTGGACAACCAAATATCCTGAGATGGTTAACTTCAGGTCTCTTACCAGAGAAGACTTCTTCTGGTGTCTTGTTGTCAAGTATCTTGTGAGGTGTTCCGTTCTGCACATATACAGCTGTCCTAGATACTTCTTCCCATAGATGCATAGGTATATCCTGGTCATGAAGCATTGTCCGTGCTGCTTCCATGATAGTTCTATTCTTCCTTTCTGCAACTCCATTTTTATGTGGATTGTAGGGAGCAGTCAACTCCCTCTTAATCCCTGAATCACTGCATAACTTCTTGAACTCACCTGAAGTGATTTATCCACCATTGTTGGATCTGAAAGTCTTGATCTTCTTATCTATTTGATTTTCTATCAAGGCTTTGAATTCCTTGAACTTACCAAACACTTCATCTTTATTCTTTAAGAAATAAACCCAAGTCTTCCTAGAGAAATAATCAATGAAAGAAACATAGTATACATACCCACTCAGAGAACTGGATGACATCGGTCCGCATACATCAGAGTGGATAATCTCCAAAATCCCTTTTGCTTTGCTTTCACTGCTTGGAAATGCTTTCTTTGTGTTCTTTCCTTTTGCACATCTTTTGAAAACACCTTCATGCTTTGATTGGATTTAGGGAAGACCTTCTACAACTTTGCTTGCAATTGGTAGTGCTCTATAGTGCACATGTGCAGGCCTTCTATGCCAAAGTTCACTTGGCTCCATGGATTCATGTACCATGGCATGTTCAGGTTGTCCTTTCAACTTGTACAATCCTCCTCTTGCTCTCCAATCACTACTGCATCATCTATGGTCTTACCCTTTGGCCACATGAGTACTTGGCCATCCACAAATGCAACTCTCATCCCTTTTGCATCCAAAGATGATATGGATAGGAGATTCCTCTTGAGTGTAGGTACATATAGAACATCTTTCATTTTTAGAGACTTCCCAGAGTCTAACATGTAGGAGGCTTCACCACTTCCTTTGATAGGATATTGATAGTCATCCCCAAGTTTCACCTTATGGGGTGACTCATGTTCAGAAAGATCTACAAAAGATTCTTTAAACCCAGTCATGTGTTTAGAAGCCCCACTATCAATAATCCAATCATTACATCCATGAGAGTTAGTACCTGTGAGAGCAGAGATTAGAACATATTCATATTCACTTGACGAGTCATCACTTTCTGCTCTAGCCTTCTTCTTGGGTGGTTCATCATCCTCAGTAGCATGAGCATGATATCTATTCTTGCTTCCTATCTTCTTCTTGTTGAAGTTGTTGTTGTTGTTCTTTTTGTTTTTAGGACATTCTAAGGCAAAGTGTCCCTTCTCATTGCATGTAAAACATCTTAAGTCTTTTGTGATGAACCTGCAATAATTAATTAATGCAAATACACGAGATATCAGAAATAATAGAACAGAATCACTTTTATATTGATCACGGGCCACTTCGAGGGGGAAACCTCCTTTGAGCAAGCTCAATACAATTAACTTCACGGTGCCTTCAATGACCTCAACACACACTTATATACTAAGTCTATGCCCAATACTGTGAGTCAAAACCATGGGACATATAATACTACGGGACGACTTACAAAGCATATGCGTCCAATACTATGGGCTAATATAAACTACAGATCAAAAAATACTACGGGACGACTTACAAAGCATATGCGTCCAACAACAATATACTAACATAGTAAAGAGAAGAGTTGACATAGGTTCCTAACATCCCCTCTCCCTTAGAAAAAGCTTTGTCCTCAAAGCTTTGGTTGGAGAAATTGCTGCAGAATCTGAAGGAGTGGTTCCCCGATAACATCCTCGGGTTGCATTTCGGGCCATTGACGCCTTTGGAGTGTCAAGGAGGATTGCTTGGAAGGCTGTAGATGAAGAAGAACCCTATCAGCTGCGTGGAAAATGCGCTCAGAAAGGTGTTGATCGGCTTGTTGTTTCAGGCGAATTCTGGCCATGTGAATATTGTCCTGCAGAATGAGAAGAATCTGATCGCGGTTTCAAAAAATCGAGTCAATTTCCTGAACTGGGGAGCTGCTAAGGGTGTATGGAAGAAGAAATGGCGGTGTTTTTCCATAGACTGCTTCATATGGTGTCCTTTGAGATGTGGTATTGTACCACCAGAGCGCTGCTAGGAAATCCATAGAAACAGTTGGCCAAAGCTGTGTAGGGATGGGAAAGGGTTTGAGCAATCCCAAAAGAAGTGCCGTTACACCCTTGTTGACTTGGAAAGTATCATCGTCAACCACCATCTGTTGAATTGTCATTTTTAGTCCCTGCCAAAAGAAGTTACATTGTTCCCGGATATACATTTTGCAGAACCCAAAGTGCCCTGTTGATGAAGAAGCATGGAGTTCATAGAAGAGATAGCCCTGTTGAACATATTGCAACCAATTTGGAACAAGCAAAGAAAGAGCTGTAAGAGAAACTGGGTCATCAATTGTACGAGAAGGAGCATCTTCCACCATATTGTCCTTACCCTTATTGTAAGTGATCACATAGGGATACCCATGAGTTGGATAACCCATTTCAGGTGTGTTGGGGAGGAGACCCATTGTTCCAGAAAATTTTCCAGACTCTGGAGATCAGTCTTGATGCAGAAATAATTCCCTAATAGGTATGGCTGCCACTTCTATACTGCATGCAAAATAGCCATCATTTCCTGCTGAGAGGTAGATGTGGCTAAATTCTTACCGGAAAGGTCTCTTGAAGGAAGCAAGCGCATTGGTTCAGCAAAGATACCTGCATATCTATCCAAGGAAGTAGTGGAGACAGTTGATGGGTGCATCTGAATGGAATTGAGCTGAGCGATGACACCATGTGAATTCTTCTTAAGGATTTTTTCCAAGCAATGTGAACAGATGATGCAGAGAGGCCCTGGTTGTAAGCCCATAAATTTGTGTTGTGCCCCATTGACTTTAAACTGCATCCAAAGTTCAGCAAAATCCCATAAGATGGGGCCAAGTGTGCGTAACCATTGAATTCCCAAAACCACATCACATCCGCCTAAGGACAAGGCAAACATGTCAGAGCGTAGGTTATAATCTTCCATAGAGATACGCACATTGTGACACTTCCCCTTGCAAGGTAAGGTGCCCCCATTGGAAACCATGACTTCAAAGTTGGAGCAAGGATGGACAAAACAATCAGCCTGTTTGGAAATCCGAGGGTCAATGAAGTTATGAGTGCTACTAGAATCAATGAGTATGGTAAGATGGAGCTTCTTGAAGTATCCCCTGACCCTCATTGTTTGTGGGGTGGTGATGCCGATTACAACATGGAGAGAGATCTCAGGTGGGTTGTCCTGAGATGGGGTGTCAACAGGCGAGTGTTGAATGTCGACCTCATCATCTACTGTATCTATAGCTTCTTCACCAAGTTCTAAGGCAGACAGAGAATCCACATCCAAGAGATAGAGCTTTTGTTGAACACATCTATGTCCTTGAGTGAATTGCTCATCACAATTATAGCAAAGCCCTTTTTCTCGGCGTGCCTGCATTTCTATTTCAGACAAATGCTTGAGAGGAGTTGGTTGAGGAGTAGGCGTGATGGGAGGTCGTTGGGAACCCATATTTATGAAGGGAACAAAGGTGGGTTTGGAGCGTTGTTGAGCTGTGATATTGTCCTCGGCCAGCTTAGCCAACCCTAGGACTTCCATCATTGTGTTGGGACAAAACATTTTGACCTCTGAGTGGATTTCATCCTTGAGACCACTGATAAAACAACTCCTGTAGAATTCATCAGACAATCCTTCTGTGTGATTGGCCAATTTCTCAAATTCTGTCTGATACTCTCTCACTGTGCCAATTTGGTGAAGTTTAGTGAGTGCTCCTGTGAAATCATCAAAAGCACTAGGACCAAATCGTGGCAAAATGAGTTGGCAAAAATATGTCCAATTTGGCTCGGGATGAGCTTTGATGTACCAACGGTACCATTGAAGGGATTCCTGTTCCAAATGAAAGGATGCAAGTGGAACTTTCTGGGCATCAGAAGTATTATGCAGACTGAAATATTGTTCTGCTCGATATATCCATCTAGTCGAATCAGTCCCATTGAAGCGGGGAAAATCAAGCTTCGGCCCACGAAAATTGCTGGAAGAAGAGAAACCGGTGGCTGTAAAAGATTCTGGCTGTCTAGTAATTTTCATGGCTGAATGCTGAAGATGGAGGCTGAGAAATTTTTCATCCAGATCTTGGAGTTTGGTTTGGATGGCTACAAGTGCTTCCTCCATGGTGTGTGCTCCTGCATGGGTGACAACCATAACCAGTTTTTTTTTTTTTTTTGTGGAATGGATAGAAAAACACAAACAGAAGCTGATTTAGTAAAGGGAAATTTGGATTGGGGAAACAATCTGATGGGTAATTGGGGTTTGACTAGATTTTGGACACTGGTGAAAGGACAAGAAAGCAAAAAGGGGGATTTCAGAAGCAGGGTGATAGAATGAGAAAATTTGGCAGGGAGGGACAAAGAAGCATAATTTAGAAAGGAACTCTGTGGTAAAATTTGAAGGTGATTGAGTGAAATATGAGGAAGTTATGGCAAACCCTAAAAATAGACAAATGTGGGATTTCTGGCTTTGGGAAGGGGAATTGGGGATAGGGTCCTCAGGAATGAAAGATGCAGAATGGGATGACAGGGTTTCCTCGAAAATTTCAAGGGAAACAGAGTGAAAACAAGGGAGATATGGAGAAAAAACTGATTTTTTTTTCTTTTTTCCAGAAATGGATCAGCAACAGCGGTGCAACGATGCGGAAGGGATCGAAAATAGCTGGATCTGAAATGGCAACTGGATCTGGAACGACTTTTAGAATAGATCTGAAACGGCTGGATCTGGAGCGGAAGTGATCTGCAACAGTTCAACTGAAAATAGATATGGACCCTAGGTATGTACGGCTTCCTAACAGTTCAGGTGTTTCACTCGACCACCAATGCTGTCTGACGGCTTGCGTATTGGGGCAGTACCGCTCACTCCACAGCTCAGGTAAAACTGATAACCTCTTTGCCACAAACGACAGCTCTTGGTTTACCTCACGGGTGGGAATTAGTCAATCAGGTAGGGGTCGTTGCCGTTTTTGCTGGCAGGTCCTCTCAATGGGCCAGCTACTTTGGGGTTCCTGTGGTACTCCTCACAATGAGTTTTAGGGCTTATGCCCAAGTACTTCCCACATTTAAGCGGATAGGGATTATTCCCAAATCCGAAGCTGCAACAGATGCAAAAAAAAATTTGGCAGAAATTCCACCCAACGAGCCCAAGAAAGTGCTCTGATACCAGATGTGATGAACCTGCAATAATTAATTAATGCAAATACATGAGATATCAGAAATAATAGAACATAATCACTTTTATATTGATCATGGGACACTTCGAGGGGGAAACCTCCTTTGAGCAAGCTCAATACAATTAACTTCACGGTGCCTTCAATGACCTCAACACACACTTATATACTAAGTCTATGCCCAATACTATGAGTTAAAACCATGGGACATATAATACTACGGGACGATTTACAAAGCATATGCGTCCAATACTATGGGTCAATACTATGGGCTAATATAAACTACGGATCAAAAAATACTACGGGACGACTTACAAAGCATATGCGTCCAACAACAATATACTAACATAGTAAAGAGAAGGGTTGACATAGGTTCCTAACATCATTAGAACATATTCATCTTCACTTGACGAGTCATCACTTTCTTCTCTAGCCTTCTTCTTGGGTGGTTAATCATCCTCAGTAGCATGAGCATGATATCTCTTCTTGCTTCCTATCTTCTTCTTGTTGAAGTTGTTGTTGTTGTTCTTTTTGTTCTTAGGACATTCTAAGGCAAAGTGTCCCTTCTCATTGCATGTAAAACATCTTAAGTCTTTCTTGTCTCTTTGATGGTGGTTCTACAAAAGATTCTTTAAACCCAGTCATGTGTTTAGAAGCCCCACTATCAATAATCCTATCATTACATCCATGAGAGTTAGTACCTGTGAGAGCAGATATTAGAACATATTCATCTTCACTTGACGAGTCATCACTTTCTGTTCTAGCCTTCTTCTTGGGTGGTTCATCATCCTCAGTAGCATGAGCATGATATCTCTTCTTACTTCCTATCTTCTTCTTGTTGAAGTTGTTGTTGTTGTTCTTTTTGTTTTTAGGACATTCTAAGGCAAAGTGTCCCTTCTCATTGCATGTAAAACATCTTAAGTCTTTCTTGTCTCTTTGATGGTGGTGTGGAGCTCTCTTGTGATAAGATTGTTCGCTTTTGGTCTTACCTTTCTTGGTATGTGCTGTGAGAGCTTGATCTTCATTCCCCATCTTTTCTTCTCGGGCCACAAGCCTAGATTCTTCTTGTAAACATTCTTCCCATAGTCCACTGAAGGAGATCAATTTCCTTCTTACACATATTCCTTGGATGAAGGAGTCCCATGATCTAGGTAGGCCATTCAATGTGGTCATTACAATTTCACCATTTTCCACTACTTCATCCACAGCTTCAAGTTGTTCCTTGATTTGGGATACCTTAGAAAAGTAGGATTGAATGGTTTCACCATTCTGAAGCTTTACCCCTTTCAATTGGTTCCGCAGAGTCATCTTCCGATTTATGTTCTTTCCTTCAAACAATTTGGTCCATGATTCAAACATCTCCTTAGGTGTCTTTAGGGAACACACATGGGGTATGAGATGGTCCTTTATAGAATCAACAATGATCCTCTCAGCCTTGACCAAGTCCTTTTTGTGTAAGGCCTTAGCCTCATCTCCCTCTGGAACTGGAATCTCTTCTTTTATGTAGATGTCGAAATCATTTTCTTCTAGGATTAACCCAATCCTATACTTCCATGCTCGGAAGTTATCAGCTCCATCAAGCTTATCCTCAAGCTTGGTGTGGTGAGACATTTTAAAGAGTACTTCAAATGGAAATAGAAAAGATTTAGGTCTTACCACTTGATTTGCTGAAAACTGGATCTAAAGCTGGATTAGGGTTTGTTAGAGAAACCCTAAAAATTTAAAATGTGAATTTCAAAATTTTGAAAGGATAGAAAGATGCACCTTGATGAGCTGATCAGCATGGTATACTCAGAAATTGAAAAATGCAAAGTTTCACCCTTCAGAAATGCCTTTTAATCTCCCGGATTCACTAGGGAGGACCCTGAATTAGGGTTTGAGTTTCCCAGAGCTTCACCCAACCAAAAATTTCGATCCAAAGCTCTAAACTTCGATTTTTCCAAGGAGCTTCCAGCTATGTCCTCAGATTTCAGAAATTCCTATTTTTGTGGAAACCCTAATTTTTAGGGCCAAAATTGAAAATGCTCAGAATTGAATTCTGTCTCGACAGAAAGATGTGCCCTTCCAAGGAAAGTCAATATAGCCTCCTGCCTTTGATGATATGTGAAGAGAAACCCAAATATTAATAAGCCCTAGCTTCCGCAGCTACATAGTGCCTTCTTCTTAGGTCAGCTCTGATACCATGTTATTTTTTCGATAATTTCATTTCATTATAATTAGGATCTCTAAGAGAATAACATGTACAACATATCTCTACATCATATCAATCATAGACACAAAAAAAATCACACAAGAGACACAGAGTTTCACCGGGGAAAACCAAGAAGGTGAAAAATCCCGCAACTTCCTCAGAGATAAGATAAGCCACAAACCAAGATCACAATGATCAAACCCAGTAAGATGTCTCTAGCAGATGCTCCTCCTCCTCCACAAGTGCGCCACTTTCTCTCTTAGGTATGCGAGCTTTAGAAGTGAGTGAATGAATAGAATGAGGGACACACCCCTCTTATTTATACTTGACTTGACCTGCCAATTAATTCACTAGGGTCGACTTGCTACTCAAGTCTAATAACCCAACCACATGACCTAATCAGGGCCGACCCCACACCGGTGGTCTAATAACCCATCTATACAAATGACGACACTTGTCGATGCACATGACGACACTTACAAATACATATGATGACACTTCCAAATAGAGGAATGTAACATCTCTAATGGATATACAATAAAGTACAAATGTAATACATAGAAGAATATCTTCTGAAGTTACAAGTACATCAACATTCTAAACCTCTCCAACACCTTTTCTATGTACTCACCCTGAGACAATTTCAATTTCCGTTTTTTCCCATCTCTTGTTATTCTCATACCAAGGATTTGATTTGCAGCACCCAAATCCTTCATCGCAAATGAATTAGCTAATTCCTTTTGAGCATATTTATATCCTACATGTTAGACCCTGCAACAAGTATGTCATCCACATGCAATAACAAGATAATATATCTTCCATTATCTAGCTTCCTAAAATAAACATAGTGGTCAAAATGACATCTACTATAACCTTGTTCTATCATCAACCTGTCAAATTTTAAATGCCACTACCTTGGAGCTTGCTTCAGGCCATACAAGATCTTCTTCAACCTGCATACTAAATTATCCTTTCCTTTGACCTCATACCCCTATGGCTACTACATATAAATCTCTTTCTCCAAATCCCCATGGAGAAAGGTTGCTTTTACATCTAACTATTCAAGATGCAAATCATCTATTGCCACTATACTTAAAATAGTTTTAATTGAAGTCATTTTAACAACAGGAGAAAATATTTAATCAAAATATATACCTTTCTTTTGTGCAAACCCCTTTACAAAAAGTTTGGCCATGTATTGCTTCTTTCCTCCACCTTCTTCCTTCAGCTTGTAAACTCATTTATTCTGCAATGCTCATTTACCTATAGGAAACTTAACCAAATCCCAAGTCTAGTTTCTTACCAATGAGTCCATCTTCTCATTCATGCCTTGCTCCCACTTCTTTCTAGTTTCTACCTGCATTGCTTCTTCATAACATTTTGGTTCACCAGGTTCAGTCATCAATAAATAATATAGTGAAGGAGAGTATTGTTCAGGGAGTCTACCTGACCTAGTATATCTTCTTACACTTGCAGGAGTCCGAGGTATCTGTTACTATTCTTGATTTTATGGCACCTTTGGAACTTCATTTTCTTTTATTTCATCAAGAACTGTGTAATCAATGTTTTCCTTTTCTTGTTTCTTTCCTTGCAACTGATATTTATACATGAAATTTTCATTGAATACCACATCTCCACTCCTAATGATTTTGTTATTTTCATAATCCCATAAGCGATAACCAAAATCATCAACCCCATTTCCAATAAAGGTACATTTCTTGGACTTAGCCTCAAGCTTTGTTCTATTTTCTTTATCAATATGGACAAATGCTTCACAACCAAAAGTTCTCATAAATAAGTAGTTTATCTTTTTACCTGCCCATTCCTCCTATGGAATCCCACTATCCAAAGTGCTTGAAGGCCCTCTGTTTATTAAGTAAATAACAGTTTATACAACATCTGCCCAAAACTGTAAGAGAAACCCTGCATGCAATCTCATACACCTTGCAGGCTCCATGATTTTTTTGTTCATCCTTTCTGACACACCATATTCTTGTGGTGTTCCTGGAATAGTCCTCTTTCTATGAATTCCATGGTATGAACAGTAACTATCAAACTCCTTTCTGCAGTATTCATCTCCATTATCATATCTGAGACACTTTAACATTTTTCCTGTCTCATTCTCAATCAATGCTTTACATTTCTTTAAAGTAGAAAAAACATGAGATTTTTGTCGAATGCAATAAAGCCAAGTTTTTCTAGTTTCATCATCATAAAAGTAACATAATAATGAGATCTACCAAGAGATTGTACCTGAGTCGGTCCCCATACATCTATATGCACGAGATCTAACTTTTCACTCTTCTTTTGCTTCCCAACTTTGAGAAATCCAACTCTCTTCTCACATAATTCTCACATAATTCCAAACTTATATGCTTCAGATCTGGTAGTAAATTCCTTGAGTGGAGAATCTGCATCCCCTTCTCACTCATGTGGCCAAGTTGAGGATGCCACTGTTGTATATGTTTATGTGGAAGCTACAAAGATAGAACAATTCGTATTATGAGGACATAAATAAAATGTACCTATCTTATCTTCTTTTTCTATTACCAGTGATCCTTTAGTGATCTTCCACCATGTTTCTCCAAATGTAGATAAACATCTTCCATCTCCCAACTTCCCTGTTGAGATCAGATTTCTTTTCATAGCAGGAAGATGCCTTATATCTTTCAACAACCATTCACCTCCATTCTTTAACTTTATCCGCACCTTACCCATTCCAACAATTTTACACGGTTCATCATCACTCAATAAAACATGTCCAAAATCATGTTAAACATAATCATGAAGAAATTTCCTGTGGGGTGTAGTATGACATGAAGCCCCTGAATCTACTACCCAATAATCACTAGTATTATCTAATGCAATAATTAAAGCATCTTGTAACACATCACCTGCTACATTTGCTTCCTAATTAGTCTCTTATTGTCCATCTCCTTTCTTATTTAGAGATCTATAGTCTTTCTTCATATGTCATTTCTTTCCATAGTTCCAGTACTCTATCTTTCCCAGTCTGGACTTGGATCTTCCCTTCCTAGACTTCCCACGATTACCTGGGCTCTTTCCTCTCTCCTTTTGTCTTCCCTTACTCTTAATGGTCAATGCATTACCTGGTGTCTCACCTGTTCTTTTCCTTCACATTTCCTCGCTAATAATAACACCAACAACATCATCAAATTTCAAAGTGTTTGAACCATAGATAGAGTTACTTACAACCATGATCAAGCCATTCCATATTTTTGGCAATGAGCACAAGATTAGAAGAGCCCTAACCTCATCTTCAAAGTTCACTTTACAGAACTTAGCTGATTAGTAATTGTATTAAATCCATTTAAATGGTCAGCAATAGACCCACCTTCTAACATCTTCATATTAAATAAATGCTTCATTATAAACACTTTGTTGGAGGACGAGGTTTTTTCATACAGTTTATCCAATGTGATCATCAGACCCTCCGTTGTCTTTTCTTTTGAAATATTGAAATCCACCAACGAAGCCAGGAACATCCGTATTGTTCTTAGTTCCTTTCTGTCAAGACCTCCCATTATTCGTCCTACATAGCCGCCAGTTGTTTTGTTTTCCTCCCAATGATAGGAATAGATCCTTATGATACAGATAGTTCTCCATTTTTATCCTCGATAACTGGTAGTTTTGGACATTAAATTTTTTTACCATAAACTTTCCTTCTTCTACCATTTCTCCCACTCAAAATAGGAACCCTCATTTCCTATGAATTTATGCTACAAATAGGCCTTTGTCTCCGATACCAATTGTTAGAAAAACATGATCGCAGAATAATACCATAAAAGAAGATGCAAAAATAAAACACATAAACAAAATACAAGAGAGACACCAATATACAGAGTTCACCCAATATGGACTACGTCCACGGAGAAATTGTTAGTCCTTTTATTATATTATCCAACAAATGAAGGGATATAACCCGCAGCACATACGCTGCAACTTCCTCTTCACTCTCTTAGAGTCTCTCTCACATAATCACAGAGATATTTACAATACTACAATACAAAACCATATTACAATGCCTCACTTTTAAAGAGGTATTACTATGTGAAAATACCACGGAATACCCAATACAATGGTCCCGTAAATTACCGATTATTGACCAGGTCATGACTATGAAATTACAACATTTTACAAGGCATTTTTTCCAAAATTTTCTCTACGGGGGCACTACCCCCGAACCCCCGAACCCCCTCCAAGGGGAGGCTCCCAAAAGTAGGCCCCCCTAGACCACCCATGGCGAATATAGTAGGGAGGAATCCCTGTTGGCAGGCGGTTTGATGAGTCAGCATTGCAGATGCTGCGCAAGACAAAAGGTACCACGAAAGGAGGAAAGCAGCACGCAAGGCGACAACAGTTTATATAGTTTTGGGTCATTTGGACCACGTCATGTGTAGTTTTGGGTCATTTGGACCGCATCATGTGTATTTTGGGTCATTTGGACGGCATTTTGTGGATTTTGGGTCATCTTTTTGTAAAGTTTGTTAGGAAGTAGTTAAAATGGTTGCCTAAGTGGAACGCAAATGTAAAGGCGTAAGCCTATAAATAGACTTAGCATTGTAAGTGTTGAGAGATCAAACATATCAAGTAGATGAAGCACACAAAGAGATAGTTGATGATAGATCAATTTGGAGATACATGAGTTGATGAATCTGCCTGTTATTGTCTGTTAATCTGGGTATGCGATAGAAGGATTATCTTATTGTATCTGGGTTTTTAAAAAGATGAATATGACATGACAGTTTTTTCAGCAGAATCATTATGTCTTTCCTGTTTTCCATGTGATGAATGCATTATGCGATATGAATCTATGAATGATGCGATGTTTCCTTCCTACGATTAATGTTTTACTGTTATATCTGATGCGCATTTATGGTCCTACCAATGATGGGATCTGTTGAATGATGCCGCGGTTATGTTTAATGCTAAGTTGAATGCTTAGGTCTATTTCTGAATGTTGCAATAAGTTAATCAGTTAAATGCACAACATCCTCCTTCATTCGACATAAACATGGCTCTGTCAACTCTCCCTTGAACATCTCGGGTGAGACCTCATCTTCTCTACAGGTATTGCTGGATGGGGTAAAACCTGTCTGGGCCGGTGCTCAAGGAGATCGCGGTGGGTTGGATGTCAACAGTGTGAGGAACCCCTGTCGACTGGGTTTGTGTCAACAAATGGTTCCGTTGTTGGGACTGTAGTGCGAAGGGAAAGGAGGATATGTTATGGCGAGACTGAAGATTCAGGATTGGTTCGACCTAAAGTTGCGAGAGTTCACTGAAAAAGAAAATCAGAACCCTGGGTTGTCGACAGATTGGTGGTTGGAAAAGTACATACACGACGGTCCACATGAATATGTTTTTTGTGAATTCCCAATCATCTTGTATGAATGGTTAGAAAAATTGACCTACCAGAAGAGGAACTTTCAAGGTGGTGAGACGACAACTTGGATCCTAGAACTGATCCAGGAACTGCAAGAAGTCGACAACAAAGCATCGTGGGTTGTTGAGGTTTAGGTCGAAAATATACTGGAAGGATATATCACTGAGTTTGCGATGGATACGACAAAGTCTTATAGTGAAGCAGAAAGGGAATTCTTCAACGGACCAAGAGGTAGGTTCCTGTTGTCGCTATAGTTGTCCATTAAGATGCTCATTTGCGAAAAGGGCATACTGAAGATGCACCTCGACTAGTAGAACCCTGGTGGGAGGAGGCTGTGGATACCGCGATGGCAGGGGGGTGGTACATGGAATGATACGGGGTAGATGGGTGAAAGTTACGACGAGACTGTGAAGGAAGCCGAGGAAGAGAGTGGTCTTACGAGGGGAGGAGTAACGTTTCGACCGAAAAAGAGGCAGAGGACAAGAGAAGGTCCTGCTGCGATCAAAATGCAAGACCACGAAGGAAGACCACACGAGACGAAGCGACCTCACAGTGATGACAAGGACAACTAGGCTATGCCCAGGATAAAGGAAGGACCAAACCCCAGCAACAAAGTATCCACACCTCCGCTCACTATCTCTCAACTAGGAAGAAATACAACTTTGACACCACCGTGTTCATCGTGTCAACAAAAATTGATTGCTAGTAGCTCAGCGACTGTAGGAAGGAAGCCCAGGATGGCAGGCGAAGATGCAAAGTTGCTGTTGTTCCATGGAAATGGAATGGATAATCCTGAGCAATACTGGTTCTTATGTGAAGCAGTATGGACTATCAAGAAAATTACTGATGAGGATGCCAAGAAAGAACAATTGGCGACAACTATTCGAGGTCGTGCATTGGACTGGTTTATGAAGTTTGTTCAAGTTCCTGTAGGCACCCCAGAGAAGACGCTAGAAGAAGTCAGAAAAGGATTGATTGCAGAGTTCAGAAAACCCAAGTCTGAAGCGCAGTATATTACAGAACTAAAAGATATTAAGCAGTATCCCAATGAAACTATGTGGGATTTTGACCAATGATTCAAAACGCTGATGGAAAGGGTCAGCTTTGACATGAGCGATGTACAACACAAGGAATGGTTCAACGTGACACTGCTACCCCATATTCGGCTCCTGTTGATGCAACAGAATATCACAACACCGAGTGAAGCTCTGGAGATTGTGATGCGGTTAGAAGCTTCGCCGATTGGTGAGAACGTAGCGGGCATGTCGCAGGTTCAGACACATTTGGCCAACTTGACAATACAGTTGCAAGACCTTAAGACGGGTAAGGAACATCGTGAGGAGGCTTGGTGTACGCGATGTCGTGCAGAAGGGCATACTAAGGATAACTTCCTAGAATTCCACAACTATTTGGTATCTGGAGCGCCGAACCCATTGAGTGGCGGCGGTATGCCGTGGTGCCTCATCTGTCAGGTATATGGGCATCGACATGAGGAGTGTCAATACATGCAGAAGATGGTCACAAAGCCAATGAATTTGTATTGTACATTTTGCAAGTCCATGGGACATGAAGACAAGGATTTCCATGCTTATGGCTTGCTTTAGGAGAGGACGTACGACGCATTCTATGTGAAGGATGACCAGCGTGCTGTACAACAACCACAACCACAACCATAGGTAGCCCATCCGCTACCATAACCGCAGATGTAGTTTGTACCATAGCCGCAACCACAATAGTTTATGCCACAATATACTTAGATGCTAATGGCTCTACAGTAGCCACAGTACGTTCAACGACCATAGTACTTTCAGCTAGGACAGGGTGTTCAATTGCAACCAAATCCCATGCAGTAACAGTTTCCTCAACCATAGTATCAGCAGCAAGGGGGATTCCACAGAGGATTCCGGGGCGGATGCGATGGAGGCTTTGGTCGTGGAGGAGGATGAGGTCGCGGAATTGTCCAATGTTTTAATTATGGAGTATTGGGGTACTACCAGAGAGATTTCCCACAATTGCAGACACAATGTATGTTTTGCTTTGTTAATGATCACACTGTTGAAAACTGTCCGCAGTTGATTGTACGGTGGAAGGCAAGAAATGTATCACAGTTGCAGAATATGAACCAGTTGCCAAATTAGAATCAACTGCAAAACCAGAACCAGCATTTGAATTAGAATGCCAACCAGAATGTGAATCAACCTGTGAACCCGCCACTGAACCAGAATCCGGAACCAACTGTTGCGACAATTTTAGCAGAGCTGAGGACACAAGATGCTGTTGTTGCTGTTATCACTCGCGGAGGTGCGATGACAGGCGAGGATATTTCGCATCCTCTGATCCGACCACCTGGGAAGAAGAAGCTGCAGTTTGATATCGATGCCGAGCGTGATACATTCTTCCAGGCACGACATGTGATGGGCAGAAACCCTAGTAAGGAAATTATTTGTGATATGCCCCCTGTTTTTTATTCAACTCAGAGGCAGGTCCATCGCGGCAGTATAGTACTTTACAACATTTCTTTGAAAGTTGCTTCTCGCTAGAAAGAGATCCCGATGTGCTTTCCGAGCTTGAGGGGCTGTTGCATCGACCAGCTGGGGGACGACGAGAATCCGCGGTGAAATCTTTACAAAGGCGGAAGATAGGTAAAGAAATGTGCATGAATATCCAGATTGGGTATTATGATGTTGATTCAGTTATTCTGGATCTAGGTTTCGATGTTAACATATTGAAAAAGCAAGCATGGAAAAAGATGGGGAGCCCAACGCTGAGCTGGTCCCCTGTACAACTGTGATTGGCTAATCAGGCCAAGGTGACACCGATTGGGAGAGTTTCACGCCTTGTCGTGGACATTGAGGGAATGAAGACATATGCAGATTTTGATGTCATTGAGGTGGTTGAAGGTGGAGGCTCCTATCCTGCATTGTTGGGGATCAGATGGGCTAATGACAGTGCATCAGTAATCAACTTTAAGAAGCAGATGATGACTTTTGAAAACCGCGACCTCCGAGTCATAGCTTCGTTGGATTTGGCTGAAGGATGCAGGTACGTTGAACCGGTGAAGGATGAAGTTGGCAGCGGATGGGACCATGCATACAATATTTCAGAGGATTACATTCATCCGACTGCCGACGGTGAGATTGAGTGGCATAGCTCAAGTTCTGCGTCCTCTGACTCTGATTATGCTTTAGAAAATTGACAGAATCGCTTGCATGAGGTGTCGCTTCGCAAGTGTGGGTTGATGATGCAGTTGTTGCATCGCATTGCGACTGAGACTGTTGAGTTGTTGATATATGAAGGACTACCAAGATTGTTTGAGTTTCTAGTTACATTTGAAGCTAAGGTGTCAGAAACATAGCAATTGCTGGCCATGGAGGAAGCATTGAAGGCTACTCGAGCATGGTGGTGGGAAAACCATAGGAAGTCGATTACTGGCTAGTCGCAGTGCTGTAGGTTGATGATGGTTCGCTTTGGCGACACAGAAATATACCACACTGGCAGGTATGATGGAAAGAATGACCTTGGCAGTCATCTGATGGAATGTCATATGTTGTGGGCATCGTGACCAAAGGATGAGTGGGTCCATGCCTTTGTCCATACTTTGGACGAGATGCCGCGATCATGGTATACCGTAGCTGAATTACGAGGGGAGATTAATACTTGGTTAGAGTTGACAATTTGTTTTACCCATAACTTCAGCTTCGCGGATACCAACCC
Organism: Larix kaempferi; assembly: GCA_027924585.1. Taxonomy (NCBI): domain Eukaryota; kingdom Viridiplantae; phylum Streptophyta; class Pinopsida; order Pinales; family Pinaceae; genus Larix; species Larix kaempferi. Next base: position 3,057,998 of record BSBM01000399.1, on the reverse strand, counting down.
AGATGTCCATAATGCTTTGCAGCTCATCCGCAACGTTGTTCTGAAGGTTGTTCCAGTGGCATATACTGCGGATCCGCATACGCACTGCAAGATACAGTCGATGATGGAATGTTATAATATCACTGGCGGCCCAGAGGACGATGATGACCCGTGGAATGTAAATATTCCAGAATCAGAAGGCAGTTGTGATATTGTAGCTGTTGATGCACTGACAGACCCAATTAGTCAGCCACTGAAGCTCAGAAAAGTAAACATTGGGATGGAGGCGAACCCAAAGTTTGCGAGTGTCGGGGACTATTGGGATGAAGAGATGATGGCGAAGGTCACCGACCTGTTGCATGAGTTCCAAGACTTGTTCCCTACGAATTTTTCTGAGATGAAGGGAATCTTGGGAGATCTGGGAGAGATGAAGATTCCACTGAAACCTGATGCAAAACCGATAAGGCAGCGATCGTATTGATTGAATCCACGACATAAGGAGCGGGTCAAAGTTGAACTTGACCGCATGTTGGATGCTAGCATCATTGAACTGGTTGAAGAATCAGATTGGATTAGTCCTATGGTGGTGCAAGACAAGAAGACAGGTGAAGTGCGGATTTGTGTCGACTTGCGGAAACTGAATGATGCATGTCTGCATGATCTATTTTCGACACCGTTCATTTATGAGGTGCTGGAGGGCGTGGGTGGCCAAGAGATGTGTTCTTTCATGGATGGGTTCTCTAGTTATCATCAGATTAGGATTGCGAAGGAGGATCTCCATAAGACGACATTTGTGACTGAATGGGGATATTTCCAGTACACAGTGATGCCATTTGGGCTGAAGAATGCACCTATGATATTCTCTCGGGTTGTTGTTGTTTCCTTCAAGGATTTTATTCAAAAGTTTCTGCAAGTTTACATGGATGACTAGACCATTTATGGATTAATCAACGATCATCTAGAAAATATACGACTGATGTTGGAGCCCTATCGACAGCATCAGATATCGCTGAACTTGAAGAAATGTATTTTCTGCGCACCTTTTGGGATACTGTTGGGTCACATTGTTTGTAAGAAGGGATTGTTGGTCGACCCAACAAAGATTGCGCTCATTCTGAGCTTAACACCACCCACCAATGTTAAACAGTTGAGAGTGATGTTGGGACACACTGGGTACTATCGCAATTTTATCTAGGGCTATGCAGCGATCACGAACCCTATGGAGAAGTTATTGAAGAAGGATGTTGTATTCTTGTGGAGTCCCGAATGTCAAATCAGTTTTGAGATGCTAAAGGCTAAGATGGCTTCTGCACCGATATTGGTATTTCCTGACTGGAGCAAGGAATTCCATGTTCATGTAGATGCATCATCGATTGCGCTTGGAGTAGTGCTCGTGCAACTAGGGGAAGGGGATCTGGATCACCCAATTGCTTTTGCGAGTTGGAAGTTGTCGTTTTCAGAAAGGAACTATACCACTACAGAGAGGGAAGGCTTGGCGATGGTATATGCACTGCATAAGTTTAGGCATTACCTGTTGGGAGGTCACTTTAAGATGTTCACAGACCATTCTGCACTAAATTATCTGGTCAATAAGCCTGTGTTGGGGGGGAATATATGTCACCCGGCTACTCCTTTTTCAAGAGTTCGATTTTGAAGTGATTGTGAAGCCAGGTCACTTGAACGCAAGGCTGGATCACCTATCGTGGATTGAGACATGGGAGGAACCAACTAACATTGAAGATGGGTTTCCAGATGCGCAACTATTCAAGGTTGAAGTAGCTGATGACTACTATGAAGAAATCATTCAGTTTCTGGTGACAGGAACAACAATAGAGGGGTTCACCACCAGTCAAAAGAAGCAGCTGCTAGTTAAAGCTGCTGATTTCCAGCTGATTGCAGGACAACTGTACAAACTGGGATCAGATGAGATCTTGAGGCACTGTCCTGCCTCACGAGCAAGGGAAGATCTTGTCGGAAGCACATGCAGGAGTGGCTGGGGGGCACTATGGTGGTCGTGCCGCTTCCAGGAAGGTGCTTCGCACAGGGCTTTGGTGGCCCACTCTTCACAATCATGCGACAGATTATGATCGAACTTGCGGTGTTTGTTAGTGGACTGGGAAGCCCTCCAGGAGGGACGAGATGCCGCTAATACCTCAAGTGACACTGCAACCATTTGATAAATGGGAAGTGGATTTCGTGGGACCTATAAACCCACTTGGGAAGTGCACTGGTGCACGATACATAATCACAGCGACATATTATTTGACAAGATGGGCAGAGGATGCACCAGTTGTAGATTGCACCGCTGCAACAACAACGCATTTCTTGTTCGAAAATATTGTCACTCGGTTTGGCTGCCCAAAGATATTGATGAGTGATCAGAGGAGTCACTTCATTAATAACACCGTCACTGCATTAACATCAGAACTTTCGATACAGCATAAGAAGAGTACGCCATATCATCAGCAGGAAAATGGCACAGTGGAAGCTTTCAATAAGGTGTTGGAGAATGCGTTGACCAAGGTTTGCAATGCGAACCACGATGACTAGGATTTGAAGATTCCAGCAGTCTTGTGGGCATATCGCACCACTTGTAAACAGTTGACGGGAAAGACACCCTTCAAATTGGTGTATGGGAAAGAAGCGATTATGCCTATGGAGTACATTGTTCCAAGTCTGTGCATAATAGCAATGAAATGCATGAATGATGAATCAGCATTGGAAGAGCGACTGGAGAAATTGGTACAACTTGAGGAAGACCGTTTTATCGCTGGATTTCACCAGCGTGTGGAGAAGGATCTACAGAAAGCTTGGCATGATCACCATATCAAGAACAAACAGTTTCAGCAGGGTAACTTAGTGTTTTTGTATGACAGGAAGTTCATGAAGAATCCAAGGAAGTTACAGATGCATTGGCTTGGTCCATATCGCATTAGTGGCATAAATTCAGGTGGCGCAGTACAACTGCAGCATTTAGATGGAGTGATGCTCCCAAAGTTGGTAAATGGTAGCAGGTTGAAGCCCTATAGGATGGGCTTGGAGCAGTGCGATGCCTGAGTCGCATAAAAAAAAAAATGCCAAAGGCTAGGTGGCAGGGTGGCGCACCAGCGGGGACAGAAGGCGCAAGAAGAAGTGCTTGTATCACAATTTAGGAGCTGGGCCGCGACAATGACAGGGTCGCGACCCTGTCAAATCAACAAATAATGAAGACAGTTGAATACAGTTAAACCCCGAGGTTTGGTGAAGTGACATGCAATAACGGTGGATCTGACTGATTAGGTTGGCAGGATTGACGACGAGGTCCAGCACAGTTGGCACGGGTGAAACAAGGTGGCAGCATGGCCAATGACATTAGGGTTGATGGATCGCACGTTTTGGCACGAATGGAAGCCGGTGGAAGCATGGTCGCTCCTCTGCACGTAAGAAGTCCAGTCTACACATGCGTGTTGCGGATCCACCTCACCAGGAGATGACAAAATGGCATGATGACATGATCAAAGCCTTATGGGAATGGATTTGTGAATGATTCCTATGGCCGGTGTGCAGGACAATGAAACTGCATAAATATAAACCACAGAGGCTAGCCGAGCCACATTGTATCTATCCGAGAAGAGGAATTCATGCTGCGAGTGGGTCAGGAAGTTCGATAAGTTAGGAATTCCAAGGAGGCTATGGAAATGATCCATTTCATTTCATGCGGTAGCACACTAGGTGCGCTGAGGGCCCAAATGAGGAGTGTGCATGAGCGCCTAGAGAAGGAAGCAGCGAGGACACTTGGGTGTCAAAGGGATGAAGTCTCATCCGAGATGTCTAGGTATGTGGTGGTAGTTAGAGGCTTCTTGGTCCTTGCGACCACCAGAACGATAGGGGTGGCAGTCCCCTAGTCCCGCTAGTTGATGATCTCCAGTGCGAAACAGATGTGCCAGAATGGTTGGCCTATTTCGCACCTTGGCTCTGTTCATCAATTTCTCCTCGGTCTGTACCAGGTTTCCAGATACTGGAGGATGGGTTTGAGAAGTACATGACAGCAAGTCAGCCGATCACTGTATGAGGTTGAGAAGTACATGACAACGAGCGAGAGATCACAGTAGCAACAACGTTCTCAAGATAGCAAGAACAGTGATAGAGGAATGGTCCAGTGACAGACAAGACTGAGAACACCATGTCCAGTTGACGTGGCTCGAGGGAAAGCCACAAGATTGTGTTGGGGGCCTGTTGGAAGGTGGTTTGATGAGTCGGCATCGCGGATGCTGCGCAAGGCCAAAGGTACCGTGAAAGGAGGAAAGCAGCGTGCAAGGCGACAATAGTTTATTTATTTTTGGGTCATTTGGACCACGTCATGTGTAGTTTTGGGTCATTTGGACCATGTCGTGTGTATTTTAGGTCATTTGGACCGCATTTTGTGGATTTTGGGTCATCTTTTTGTAAAGTTTGTTAGGGAGTAGTTAAAACGGTTGCCTAAGTGGACCGCAAATGTAAAGGCGTAAGCCTATAAATAGACTTAACATTGTAAGTGTTGAGAGATCAAGCATATCAAGCAGATGAAGCACACGAAGAGATAGTTGATGATAGACTGATTTGGAGATACATGAATTGATGAGTCTGCCTATTATTGTTTGTTAATATGGGTATGCGACAGAAGGATTATCTTATTGTATTTGGGTTTTTGCAAAGATGAATATGACATGACAATGTTTTGAGCATAATCATTATGTCTTTATTGTTTTCCATGTGATGAATGCATTATGCGATATGAATCTGTGAATGATGCGATGCTTCCTTGATGCGATTAATGTTTTACTATTATATCTGATGCACATTTATGGTCCTACCAATGATGAGATCTGTTGAATGATATCGCGGTTATGTTTAATGCTAAGTTGAATGCTTAGGTCTATTTCTGAATGTTGCAATAAGTTAATCAGTTAAATGCACAACATCCTCCTTCATTCGGTGGAAACATGGTTCCATCAACTCTCCCTTGAACATCTCGGGTGAGACCTCATCTGCTCTACAGGTGTTGCTGGACGGGGTAAAACCTGTCTAGGCCGGTGCTCAGGGAGATCGTGGTGGGTTGGATGTCGACAACGTGAGGAACCCTTATCGACTGGGTTTGTGTCAACAATCCCCCTCACACCCCCTCGTCATGGGATGGGATCCAGACAAGGTTGAAACATGACCTTTGAATCAGGAAGATCAGGCTCCACAACCAACACATTTCCTTGACCATCTCCTTCTACACTTTTTTAGACATCACTACTGGCATATTTTATATATCACCTCGTTCATCCTTTGGGATTTTCATAATATTCCTAAAAATTTAAAATGCCATTAAACTATTTTATACTGATATGAAAAATTAATATTAATAAAAGGAATGCTTTGCAGTAGTAGATACACATTCTATAAAAACATGTTTAGGAAATTACTTTTTGAATGAGTCTTTTTTGTTGTATGTTTTTTCTATTGCAAGTTTGACAGGTCTCATTGATCATTTCTCTGGAAACGCCTCATGTAATTTAGATATAACACGATTCTTAGAATAATTGGATTGATATATGTATTGTAAATGGAAAGTCCGTTTATGTGTTCTTTCCACTACAACCCTCATAGTTTTATAATAAAAAAAGTCCCCTTTCATTAACTTCTAGCACCACTCCAGATGACTTAAGAACCAATTAATCATCATTTACATCTTCATTAGTTTTTTCTTATGATGGCATTCCCTTCTCTTGTTTTGAATCCCTGCATAACATCAACATATGTGAATTAGATTGTTTGAAACATATTAGTGAATATACTTAAGTACATTATTACTAAAAATTCAAGAAAAAATCATATTGATTACTTTTTCATTCACCCGATCCATCCCTTTGCAACATTTTCATAAAGGTTTTACAATGTTCTACACTTAGATTGCAAAGAATCTTATCGATATTACTCATCTTTTGGCTCTGCACGTAACACATTAAGTAATACATATTAGTTAAATTTGGATATAGTTCAAACATATTAATTTAATACATAAATTACAATGAACTTGCGTTCTTTGCAATTTTGGAGGTGCTTCCGTCATGTTGACTAGAATTATTGTTCATTGAACTCTTATCACGCATTTTATATCAATAAATAATTTGGACCATGAAATAGAGAACCTATTAAATATATTATCTAGATAAAGAAGTAGTATTCCATTTCGATGCGCTTCAATAATAAAAATTCCGTGGTGTGTCTCATACTAGAACACACTGATGCCGCATGCTTGAATGCACTGTTAATGAAAACTGCATAAAAAAATTGTACAGGCCTTTTTCAGTGCGATTTATTTAATCTAAAGCACCAGTAAAAAATGGTGAAGCTTTACTACAAGCACACCGGTGCATTAGAACAAAAATGATACACCAAAAACTGTGAAAGCGTTTTTTAGGGAAAAAAATCTGACAAGGTTGATACGGCTTCGAATTCGACCCAAGAAGTGGTCCCATCGCACCCAATGCCTTATACATAAAGCCACAACCCATTAAATATAAAATTCCTGAAAGGAAAAATCCTAATTGTGAAACAATAGAGGGCATTGAATCCTAATGTAAAATTTTGCAGCCACATAAAATGAAAGAAAGCAACAAGAAAACAAGGGCTCTAGCGTTGAAGGTAAATATGAAATTTTATTCTAAATTTATTTAAAATATAAAAATGAAAATAAATAAATCATGCATTATGATCATTAGTAATAATTTACATACTCGAATTTTTTACTATGTGGGGTTTTGTGTGATTCACCATACCATACAAATTTCGATCTTTAGAACAATTTGGTTGCTCCAAAATCGTCCCCGGTAAGTCTTCTTCCAAAACTCTCCCCTCGAAATTTCAGAAAAATAATGACATAGTGATTAGTTTTTTTTAAAACACTTTATAGAACTAGTTTTTGAAAAAAATTCCCGCTATGGTTTTAGTTTATGGGTAAAAAAAATTGTTCAATTTTTTATTTTCTAGATATCGGTGCGTTATACATACAAGTGCATCGAAGCATCATAACAAACAAAACACCAATAAGATATACTCTCTCTTTTTTCGGAAAATCGGTGCACCAGAAAGATAGGCATGCACTGGTGCACTATGTGTTACACGACGTGCCATATTGGCATAAAATAAAAAATAAAAAATAATAATTATCAAACGATAGTGCATATTAAAATGATGGCCAAACCGATGTGCTCCAATATACTAAGTGCATCATTGTCAATATTATTGAAAATTGCATACATAACTATATGCTATCAAATATTGCATATATTTTCTTTTGTGGGTTTTTTTGTTGATGTTCGAACATGGTGCATACATGGTTTAGCCACACCAGTGCGTACAATTACTTGACGTGTCACACACACCCAATATAATAATGATCAACTACCCAATGTTGATGGTCTAATACCCCCTACTGCAGTAAAAAATACAATAGGTGATATAGAATAGACACATAGGAACACTTCCCTATGCTCATTTTTGGAAAAGTTGGAAGCCAAAACAACTATGTTTCATCCTAAATTGACCAACCCCTCTGCTTATGTTCAGTAAAAAAAAAGTTCTAGTGGTCCAAAGTATGATATTAGTACCACCCAAAACATCTCTACTAGGAAATCAAAAAATTTGTATGAATTGAGAACATAATTGTCCAAATACACACTAAGATTGGTTCAATTGTTGGAGGGTAGAAATGACTTCTCTCTTCATGTGCATTTGAAAAGTAAATACCAAATTTGTTACAGCTGCACTTTGTATGGTGATTGGTCCTCTTCTCTTCCTATTCCTGATGTTGCAACTAAATTCTCCTTTTGTGGTAATAATTTTATTATTTCCAAGTCTAAGATAGATCCTACAAATCTTGGGTTGATTATTATTTTGCATGTACTCATTCCTCCCAAACAAACATTTCCATGTATATTATGTGCATGAATGGTTATGCTTCTAGAAATTTTAATAGTAAGAACCTATTGTATGTGTATGGTCATCCACGCACTCATGGGAACATTGCAGGGTTCATAAATAGTTCTAGGTGCTCATTATTTTCTTCAAATTGTTCATTTGAGGAACACACCAATAACAAGGAGATATTTATGAAAATGAAAACATCCAAATTTGTTTTTGTGCATGCAATACGTAGTTTGTCTCCTAGTGATGAGTTGTTAATAGAATATAACTTTCGTAGACCATTAAACGCTCGTCAAAGACGCCTAGCATTGGGACTACCTTTAGACATCCCCTTGGGGCATAAGACACAAATCATTGATTATTTTTATTTATTTTCAATGGTTTAATGTAAATTTATTGCTCAAATTGAACTTTTGTTTAATAAATTGCTTGCAGTTGGACATTTACTATTGCAAAAAATTCTCATGCTTCTATAATAATTGTTTGGCATAATGTTGGAACAAACCAATTGCATTGTGCTGACTAATATCATCGAATGAATGTTAAATATTTTTTAAATCGGGATTCTAATGATGAGAGACCTACCTACCATCTTCCATTGCACCCTACTACAATGCCAAACTGAGATAAGGGTGCAAAAAGAGCACAAGTTAGAGAGGAAGCATACCAAGCATGGTTGAATCAACCACCTATTCAATTCCCATTGTATCCAGACTCACCGATTAGGAATGCCTACAGTAATAGTAGTTCTTCACATGTTGGTAATATAGGCAATGAAATAGAGGTTGGTATGGATGAATCTTACGAGATATGGGTGCCATGGATGCAATGCTCTTTGATGCATTCTGATGAGCTGGGGGATGATGCTCATATCATTGATACCTTCTTCAAAATCCTTAAATTGGCTTCCACCACCCCTCTCTTTGGACCTGGTTGATAAAAGTATACCCAGCTAGGGACAACAATGTTACTATACAACTTGAAAGCAATGTATGGCATGTCAAACACATGTTTCTTGACCCTTTTGAGGTAACTGACCATCAAGTCCCTTATATTTTGAGGAATCTTGTCATACAATCAACATTGAAAATAGTCGATTTTATGAATATTAAATGACATTGTACATTTATATTTCCCACTAACTCCAGGTTATTCAAAGATAAGGTACTTCCGAGTGATGATGTATTTCCTAGAAACTACAAAGAGGCAAAGTAAATGTTGGGTGTTGAGTACATGTCATATCATGTGTGTCCAAATGATTGTATTCTATATATAGTTGAATATGCAGACAAAGAGATATGTCCAAAATGTGGGCATGACATGTACCATAAATCAAGAAACAAGGGTAAAGCACATGGTCCTCCTCATAAGATATTGAGGCACATGCCCATAATCCCAAGGATTCAAAGGCTCTTTCGTTGCAAAAAATTAGCTATGTTATAGGGATGGATTCCTTGCACCAAAGTGAGACAGGAGTTATGTGAATCCCAATATATGCAATATCCATGCAACATATAGAGGATACATGGCCTTATAAATTCAAGGATCAAGTACAGATCCTTTGATTGAGCATATCCATGGATGGCGTCAACCCATATTCCCTCCAAAACACCAACTATTTTGTTTGTCTTGTAGTGATCAATAACAATATCCCCCCATGGTTATCCGTGAAGAATGAATATCTTATGATGGCTCTTATAGTCCCAGGTAGAAAACAAGTGAAGAATATGAATGTTTACCTACAACAATTGATCTGTGAATTAAATGAATTATGGGAAGGGATATAGGTATACAATGTATCGAGACCCATCCCAATAGAAAAGAGTTTTAAATTGTATGGAATATGTGCATACACTACACATTATTATTCGGGATTAGGAGTTTTCTTTGGTAAATATGTTATTTGATTTGATTATAGTCGTAACAATATTCTTTGGTATATTTAATTCGGTGTGACTATAATGATCTTCAACACTAATGTGCTTTGTATACCATAACACCGCAGGTCTTGTAACAAAAGGGTATCGTGGATGTAAATTTCGTGGACCTTTTCTGAAGGTTAGGTGGCCCAACCACCTATGAAAGATAGTGTACAACTGCTCAAGGCTATTCCTCCCAAAATACCACCCTTTTAGAAGAGCAACATCCGCTTTCAATGGTAAACCAAAGAGAACCCAAAGGCCTGAAATAATGACATCAACTCACTGCTTATGGCATATGACAAAGAGAAAAAGAAGCAAATTGCACACATGTTCAATTCAAATGGGGAACCTATGTTCGATGATACCGAATTCTTCAACACCTATATTGATAAAATTCCCATTAAGATGAAAACAAAATAAGTATTTTATGAGCTCCCATTTTGGGAGCATCTTAAGATTGTCCACTTACTATATCCTATGCATATATTTAAAAATGTTTCATCTTCTTTATGGAGACACATATCATAGAAACAAAGTGACACGTTGGTTGTTAGGAGAGATCTTATTTCTTCAAATACTAAAAAGAAGCATTGACCAAGACAAGAAAATAGAGGAGAGGTTGGCCCCTCTTCGTCATTTAAAGAAGGTGATGTCCCATGGGTTTTGAAGAAAGATGATATTTCTTTGGAAAATGAAGTTATATTGGGTGTGAAGGTGATTTATTTATATGGGTCTACTCTACGACGATGCTTCACTGTAGACGAACATTTTTCAGGTTTGAAATCACATGACCATCTAAACCTTCTAAGGGTACATATGTGAAAAAAATGTTTTTTTTTTGTTTTTATATTTTATGCCACAAGTTAAAATGAAATTAAGTTTTTAAGTGTTGACTTTGAAGTGTGAACCATGAATTTCCCGAGGACCTAAGGTGTGCCATATCTAAACTATTTGCATTTGTATAGTGGATCACATCAAAGGATATTCACATGGATAGCATTCCACGATGGCATCAAGAAATAGCTAAGATTGTTTGTATGTTTGAGAAGGGACTGTTGATGAGTTTCATGGACTTGCAGGTTCATCTTCTAATTCACCTAGTTGATGAGGTTGAATTAGTCAAGGTGGTATCATGTCGTTGGATGTTCTTCTTATAGAGGTACATGACAAAATTGAAGGGATTTGTTCGACAAAGGGAAAATCCCGAGGGGTCTATGACAAAGGGGTACATAGTATATGATTCATTCTATTATGCCAGTGAGTACATCAAGCAAATTGACCAACACCAGTCGTGGAGATTTGAGATGATGAACGCGATGAGGAAAAAAGGGAACGGGAGCTACTCCAAATGAATGGAAAAATGTGCATGATAAAGATTAAGTCACTTATATTTTGACATATTTATACATAGTAACTATTCACAATGAACTTCATAATCTACATTTGATCTCATGCGTACTATATGTCGATTTGATTTCATGAATACAACAACGCATTTAGAATTTGATGTCATTAATAAATTCATTCTTTACAATGTGGATGCAACACAATCGTGGGTCACATTGTATGAACAGAAGAGGAGGAAATGGGACATTGACAAGAAAGAATTCAAACAGGTGAAAGGTAGAAGCATGCCTTATATTGATCATTTAAAATAAAATATGCCAATGATATGTCCCAACAATTTGGTTGCTAACCAAGTCAGAGAGAAATACAATGCATTTGGTCATCACCCTCCTGCTGAAGAGGATGCACTAAACATAGGAATTGGGTGCAACAAATCAGTAATAATCTATTTGTGTACATTCATAACTTTATAATGCACATTTGAATTATAATGGTCAGGTTATTAAACATATGTTACCGCTATTTGTTCACTTTTTTACAAGTGCACTTGTTCCCATATATGTGGGCATGCAGGCATCATTTTCGTACCGAGGATGTCGATGATGGACGTGCCAAACAAGACTGTGAAGTGGAAGTAGAGTTTGACCAATCTATCTTTGCTAACCACTGCAATCAAAACGTAATAGGGGGAAGTTGGGTTACGTCGGAAAAATACAAGAGAACATTCAAGTGGACTTCTCATCTTTCCAATGTGTTATTTTTAGGTGCAAGTGGTGGGACACCTTCAACTGAAATAATGTAAAGGAAGATTGTGATAGTGGGATGATATGTATCAACTTTAGAAAGATGCACGATGAAACTAAGGAGCCTTATGTTTTCCCAAAACACTGCAAACAAGTGTTTTTTTACCCATATGTGTTGGATAGGGATTGGTGGTTCGTATTAATACATGACCCTCTATCAAAACATATTTTTGAGAACAATAGTGCCATTATGGGGTCTGCTTTCTTCTCATGGGTGAAAAGACTATCCCAACTGGAATTTAAATCTAGTGACTTCATAATGACGTACCTTCTCTTAATCCCTTTAATTCTCCACGCGCATGCACCTGCCGCCTAGTTCATCCACCTGCTTTGTCGTTTGTTTGTAATCCCCCACCCATCCTTCAAGTTCCTCCACTCACATGGATAACCGCCAAATGGCATCAATGAAGCACGACTCCTTTTAGGGTATTGGGTCCACCTCCAGAGTATGTTCATTAAGGAGGAGCAAGCTTGGTGCCAACGCAATTGCTATGTTGGCGGCTAGGTTAGCCTCCTTGCATCACTACCTCTGCCAGTAGAGCCAAGGCATTGGCACCTCCACCAGTAGAGCTAGAGACATCAATACCTTTGTCAGGAAACAAAGCAACACGGAGAGCAACATAGTTGATATCTCCCTGATGATGTACTCACCCGCTATGACCAATGTATCTAGAGCTTGTGATATGGGTGGAGTAGGAGATGGTGGATGGTCGGGTCGGCGAGGAGGAGTGGATAGTAGGTCAACCTATGGATCATGAGTCAAAGATGGTGGTGGGTCGGTTCGGTGTGGATGAGTAGATATTGGTCGGTCGTCATGGCGAGGAGGAGGAGGAGGTGGTGGATCATGAGATGTTGAGGCTCTGTCCTCATAGTGAGGAGGAGGAGAATGATTTCTTCCCTCCTCACATGTAGAATCATTCTTTGGCCTCCAAGCATATAGAAGTATGGATGCACCAACAATATACTACATCAAAAAAATCATATCATGAGGAACCATCCTCCATAACTCTACCATCTTAGGGTATCACATGATCTCTTGTGCCTGTACAGGTTGGACTCCTCGTTGATCCAACAATGTAAACAACGTGTCTGCCACATCCTATTGAAACCTATCATATGGCATGTGTCGCAGGCTAGGTCTATGCAACATAGGTAACTCGAGCTCCTGTATATCCTCACCAGCCTAAATTTGTGAATTCCCTCCCCATTTTACATACCAATGTCTACAAAATATATGGTACACAAAAATAATTAGACAGTTTCATTAAACACTTTATTAAAAGAGTTTAAAGAAAATGTTAGAATAAATTTCATTTGCATTAAGTAAGACAATAAAATGAAACTAGATTAATTTAAACATAACGCTAATATTACCTCTAACATTCAGTGGCTTAGCATAGGTGAAAAATATGCTATGACATGCTCTTCAGTCCAACCCTGCATACAGATATGTCACAAGGTCCAATGTATGGTCCTCCTTGTTGGCTAGCATCTCTAGCACCTTTGACATGATCCTTGCTGGGAACTCTGGTTGTCCCCTCTTGGGAAGCATTTGTCCCCACATGATCTGCACCTCATTCATCTCCCTAGAAGGGCGATGGTCAAATGATTGCCTCATGGCCAGAAACCTCTCAAAAAATAAACAAAAAATCTTTGAACCAAAAGGCAAGTTGACCAACGCCCCCTCAATCTGTGCACGACATCAATCCAGATTAAAAAAAAAACTACCACAAAAAATGGTATACCACCTAATGCATCTAAGTCTCCACACTAAATAATCGACATAATACAATAGAGGGAAACTAATGTGTTTCCCATCAGTGTTGGAGTGCACCACCATCGTAGGAAAAAGGGTGAGACACCTAACCTCCTTTGCACCAAAATCAACAATATGCATATGTCCTCCAGAAACTTGGAAAATGAGGATGGTCAGTGACCTCATCACTAACATATATATGAAAGTAAGCAACCTGACTCTCCGATACGACACCAACTAGCACATCAAGTAACTGGGGAAAATCCTCCCCTCTCTGGGATAGCCCAATGATGAAGTAAATCTCATCCTTTGTGGGTTGAAACCATAGATCAATACAAATATGAAAGGCTTATCTACGTTGATCCCAATGATGGATCAACTACGTCAAGAGAGTTGAGTTCCCCTTGAGGGATGTAGAATCATGTTGACGTGGGAGTTGTGCACTTGCATCAACAATGAGGAATTGATCCAATCTAGAGGTGTCTAATTACATCAAGTCATTGAAATGATCAATCCTCATGGATTTTACGGCCCCATTAGCCGAGATTATTCCTAATTAAACAACTAAACTAAGAGAACCAAAATCTATAAACAAATCTGTAAAGAGAAGATTATAAACAAAATGTACAAAAGGAAAAATAGAGTCTCGTATACATACAAATATACAATTTAATTGATGATCCACATGTAATTATAATTTTCTCTACAGAATATTTTTTCGAAGAAATATAACATCACAGCTGTGACAAACAAGCTAAAATTTAGAATAATACTAAAAATCCTAAGCATACAATTCAATCAAATTACACATAAACACACGCTTCAGGTGTACTTAAAATATGATAGTCTGATTCACGATTATCGCATCAGATCTTCGTAGTGCATGATTCCTAACCAAACAGATCTTAATCATGACAACTATTTAGATTTACACTTGCTAAATCAACTATAATCTTTTATTAATCTGGAGCCCCTAGTCGTTCTTTGTTTGATAATTCTCTTTGATGTGCAGGTAACATATAGCAACTGAAGCAATCCCAGAAGCTAGCTAGAGGTAAACCAAAATAGTGGCATGCTTTTCTCTACTCTCAACAATAATAAAATGTAATAGATTTTTGCAGCAAACATGATGATGTGGCAGCAATATGATGGATAGTCGACGTTCCAATATTGACAGTCCCATTGTGATTTCCTTCTATCATTGATTTGGAGCAAAATCCAGTGAAAAGGAGGACCATAGTCTCATGGATTATTTCCTTATACTCTTCCTTCTCCATATTAACCACAACATGGATATTGAATGATACTATCACTACGTGGTAAAATTTACTTGCATACTAGACACATATTAGTTTTCCTGCATATAAGAGAAACGACAAGTCAATAAGAAGAAAACATTAACCAATATCCATGAAAAAGAAACATTTCGTTGTCATGTTATCCCTTCATTATTTTTAGTTGGACTTTGGACAATAAGTCCAAAGTCATGACTTTATTTGCTACGTGGCAAATTTCTCCCTTTTAAAATAATATAAAATAATATAAAAACTAAATTGATTATTAACGTGGCATGAAGATAAGATCTTTAGATGTATTTTAGGTCACACATAATGTGATAAAATTCATTTTTTTTTTTTTTTAACACCAATCTTGAAATCAATGTAGATATGATCAGATCTAAATTTAATGTATTCAATATAAAATAATAATGGTCACAATTGAATTTCAAAGGGTTAACTATAAATTTTAATGATGATTAGCTTTTTTTCTTGTAAAATATAAAAGAACTTTTGTAAAATTATTTTAAGATCAAGTAGGTTAAAGTTTTTTTCTAATATAATAATGGGTTTTAGTTTTTTTTAAATATAATAATGGGTTTTAGTATCACATCATGAAAATGTATTGGAAATATGAATCAAATGATAAAACCAAAAGTTTAGTTAAATTTTAATAAAGCTTAAAATAAAACTTAAATTTTTTTTTTTTTCTCAATAAAGTAAGAATAATGAAATTCATTTTCAAAAATAAAACTTAAATTTTAATTGAATAAAACTTAAATTTTTTTTTTTTTCTCAATAAAGTAAGAATAATGAAATTCATTTTCAAAAATAAAAAACAGAAAAATAAACAAAGCTTCATTAAAATTATAGTTTTATTCAATTAAAAAATATCAATTTTTTGTAATCCTCAAAATATATATTTTATAGACATAAATTGAATTGAATGAGTCAAGTTAAATGAATTAAATCATTTGGTCTTTTGCAAAAATATAAATTTATGAACATAATAGGAAAATAAAATAATGTTCATACATATTTCAAACTAAAACTAAATTAGCTCAATTGCATCCCTCAACCAATATATTCTCAATACATAGATCAACTTACATAAGATTAAATAAATAGATAATTTATGTTGATCCACCAAAGTACTCATAAATTCATTTGTGCTTTGAAAAATTAAAATATTGATGACACTATTGAAGCAGTAAATCAATCCAATTTAAGCAACCAAAACATGAAATGAATTTAAATAAGCTCAATGGAGAACACGCAAATGTCGCTAAGAAACCAAGAAGCCCCAAAAAACAAACAATGCAAATGACAAACCACCAAATCATGTCATAAAAGATCAGCCAAGGAGTCAAACATGGAACCAATCATCTAAGAAAAACTAGAGCAATGCAAACAAATCAAAAGAACACAATATTATTTACAAAATTTTGGAATGGGGGGCCCTTTATTTATTAAAAAATTGAAGGGGGTCTGTTGGGGCACGAACGGATCCTGATAGAACTTCAGGATTTCGACAACCCTCAAGAGGTCTCGTGTCTGATCAGTAATGGGCCGAGGGTACAAGTTTCAATCCCTCTCTCTCACCTCCCACTCCTGTACAAATTTGTATAGGTCCACTCTCACTTGCTACTACTAATGTTGTTGCTCCCTTTGCTGACATCTCTTATTCACAGATAAATTCCATTAGTCTCATACATAGACACATATATTTATATATAAAACATAAAAAAAATAATTAAATGATCCTTTTATTTATTAATATGAAATTTTTTCTCAAAAAACAAAAATTTTCATAGTGTTGCACCCAAAACACAATCAAGCACCACTTGCGGTGCTTTTGTATCTAGAGTGCACCACTAACGGTGCACTATTAGATAATTAACGCACCGAAGACACAAAAAAAATATTTTTAAAAATGATTAACAAATATATAATTCTAACCATGATGAGTTAATAAGCATAGTGGTCTAGTGCTCGATTCACATGTGTCCGCCCCACCCGCGGTGTGCATGCTAGTTATTAACGCACTGCAATTAGTGGGGCCATGAGTAAAAATAGGAAGGTGTACGGTGATGCGGGATTTTTTTAAAATATGGGTCGATGTGTTTTACAAGTTGGACAACACCGCTAATGGTGAAGACATATTAATAATACGCACCTGAATATGTTGTAAAAACTATTTCATTAAAAAAATGAATTTTGAAATCAATGCAACTGGAAAAGCGTGAAGAGTTGCTAGCGGTGCTTTTAAATCTATAGAGCACTGTTATTGGTGTACTATTAGACAATTAACGCACCGGAGAATTTACAATTATTTCTAAAAATAAATAAACACAATTGAATAATTTAAACACGGTTTTGGTTTGTGGTAAGACCAGTGCATCTAAAATCATATCACGCACTGGTGCTTGTTATGCCTATCGGCACCGGTGCACCTATAAAAGTGAAGCACTGGAAGACAGTTGAATAATTGAACACATTTTTGGTTTGTGGTTATATCAGTGCATTTAAGATCACATCATGCACTCGAGCTTGTTGTGCTTATTGGCACCGATGCACCAGTATAAGTGATACATCGGTACACGGTTGAATAATTAAACATGGTTTGGTTTGTGGTTAAATAGGTGCATCTAGAATTATATCAAGCACTAGTGCTTATTGTGCCTCACGGCACCGAGGGACCTATGAAAGTCATACACCAGTACATGGTTGAATAATTAAACATAGTTTTGGTTTGTGGTTATCCTGATGCATCGAAAATCATACCATGCACTGGTACGTGTTGTGCTTGTCGACATCGGTGCATTGTTAAAAGTCAAGCACTAGGAATGGTTGTTGTTAATTTTAGTTTCATTTGTGCGGTGTGTTACTCAACACATAGTGCATCGTAGTAACATTGTGCTATGGTTGACAAGGTTTGACAGCCCTGCAAATAATGCACCCTGTAAATTTTCAAGGTGAACCATTGGTGTGGTGCAAGCAGAACAAGACGAACGCATCGCACAAATTTTTTTATATTGTTTTAAAACTAACTAAATTTAAGGTGAATTTTAAAATTTAATCTGCTAAAACTTTAAATTAGAAGGTAAAAAAGACATTACTTGGATATTTGGGCACTGGGGAGGCATGGTTTCCACTTGGACCAAAAATCGAAATTTTCCCATCATTTGGAAAAATTCCAAAGCCACATAGCGAGCAACTAATGGGAGAAATTCAAGCACATATAGCATGGATGGAAAGGTGCTTCAGGGAAATAAGAATTACATTGGTGCTTAGGATCTCTACAACACTAAAAGACATTGAAAATGATTTTACCGAATGGTATTTTTTTTATTTTACCCTAGTAGGGTGCGCCTAATACTAAGACACATCGATGCGTATAGAATTTTTAAACTCACCGATATTCAATATAAAACAAAACAAAAAATTGACCCACGATTTTTAAATTTAACCCTATTCCGATGCTCTCCACTATACAATGCATCGGTGCAGTTGAGTTACCTAAACGCACCATGTGCGAATATTAAATTATTTTAAAAAAATCTAATAGTATTTTTAATTTTAACCTAATGAATGCTCCAAAGTATTAGATGAACTGGTGTAGTTTATAAATATAAACACACCGTTAAAGAATATAGATAAATAAAATTCGCTCAACAATTTTTTTAATTTCACCCTTCTTCAATGTGCTTAAGTAAAAAACACATTGGTGTTGTGTAAACAACAGAACACACTGTTAAGGGATTTATTAATATAATTTATTAATTATTTTTGTCGCTGCTCTATAAGCAACATATCGGTGCATTTGGTATATAGAAAGCATCGTATTTGATATTATTTTTGTTTTTTAAACATTTATAGTTTTCTAGAGAAAGGTTTTTTGAGATAATAATGGTGCATTAAGTTTTGGTATGCATCGGTGCATATAGATGTATCGAATGCACCAATTTATGTTTTGGGTTTAAATATGAAAAATATTTTCCTTTGCATTGAATGCGTATTTTTGGCATCGGTGCATATATAGTGAAGGTGCACCGGTGCATTTCAATTAATGTATAAAAGAATCGTACAAACACATCTAATAAAACCTCTACCCGCTCGGCTCCGTTAGAGACCTCTGTTATAAACAGATGTTTGGGACCTTTTTATAGGTGCTTCCTCAAAAACCTTAGCTAGAGGGTGTTTTCCTTGTAGGTGGATTTACAAAAATGACACAATAGGAGAAGGAAGGAGGCATTACAGCCTATCCCCCCTTAATGACAAATTCTTGAAATCCTAACATAGATTGAAGTTTAGACAACTTCGCTTTTATTTAGAGACTTTGTGAAGATGTCTGCAACATGATCATATGTAGGGGAAAAGAGCACTTAAGAATGTGATCCTGAACAAGTTTTATGATGATGTTGAATTGGACCTTTGGAAATATTGATGGCACTCTGATTGTCATAGAAAATGGTAGTTAGATGTTTCTACTTGAATCCAAACTCTAAAAGGATTTGTCGAAGCCACAAGGCTTCCTGACTTGCATTAATGGCAACTTGATACTCTACTTCTACTAAAGAAAGAGAAAGATCTTGTTGTTTCTTACAATCCCAAGTGATAGGTCAAGAATCAAGACTGAAACATAACCCACATTAGACTTCCAATCATGAAGATCATTGGCCTAATATGAATTACTAGTAAAACCAACCAACAAAGGAGTCCCCTCTGAGATGTAATGAATCCCAAACTAAACTATAACCTGGATATACCAAAGTATCACTTTTGCTACTTTCTAATGGTTTTCATGGGGCATTTGCATATACCGGGAAACAATACCAACAACAAAGGAAATATCAATATAGGTTGATTCAAGTACAAAATATTGCTAACTAACTAACTAACAATACAAGGTAGCATCTACTTCAGGTGTAGTGCAAGTGGTGATAAGTTTGACTATGGACTTGAAGGGTGAGGGGGTTGGATTACAATCATCTAGGTGAAAGTTACAAATAAGGTCACAAGCATACTTAGATTGATAAATAAAAATTCCTTCTTTGGTTTGTAGGACTTGAAGGCCAAAAAAATAATGCAAATGTCCTAAGTCTGTCATTTCAAATTTCTTCTCAAGGTTGGATTTCACATGGGTTAAAAGGTTATGGTCATTAGTAGTAAGAGCAAGGTCATCAACATTGAAGACAATGATGATGAGATGGTTTCCTATTTTCTTGGTATAGACATTAGGGTCAAAATGGAATCTAGAAAAACCAATTTCAAGGAGAAATCTATCCATTTTGGCATACCAATCTCAAGGAGATTGCTTAAGGCCATAGAGAGATTTCTTAAAGTGGCAGACACGGATGGAATCATTATAAACATATCCAAGAGGTTGGTCCATGTAAATTTCTTCTTGCAAATACCCATGTAAAAAGGAGTACTTGACATCCATTTGATGGAACTCCCATTTATATCAAGAGGCAAGGGAAATAACAAGGCGATTGTAGTTCATTTTGACAATAGGTTCAAAGGTTTCATTGTAGTCAATTCCTTCAACTTGGAAAAACCCTTTCATAGCTAACCTTGCCTTAAGTCTTTCAACACTTCCATCAAATGCATACTTAGTTTTATAGACCCGCTTAAATCTGACAAGTTTTCATCCTTTCAGAGGTAAAATATCCCAAGTATCATTCACCATTACGGAAATATATTCTTCATTCATTGTTGCATCCCAATCTAGATGGATAGAAGCTTCTACAGATGTCTCCAGATCACGAGTCTCTGAATATTGATCCAAAAGAGAAGAGGCATGTTTGAACTATTAATGTGTCTGGCGTTGATCTTTGGGATCACTAGCAAGATCACCGGTTACTTCTTATGTTATACGGTCCCATATAGTAAGTGGTTGTGATGGTGAAACTAGAGGAAATTGAGCAGAAAGAGGTGGATTTTCATCCTCACTATCATCATCAAAGGAATAAGTCGAAATAGGAACACTATCAAAGAAGTTAGGAGTAGAAGGTGGCACAAACATCGAATTAAGCTCGTAGGTCAAGATATTTTCATTAAATTTAACATCTCTTCCAGTAATAATGTCATTGGATTTTGGTTGAAGAAGTATATAACCTTTTACATCTTTAGAATATCCAACAAATATGCACTTTTCACTCTTAGGTTGTAATGCTTTCAATTTTTCATCGGGAATGTGATCCCATGCTTCACTACCAAATGCACAAAAGTGGTTGACATATGGTTTAACGTTACTCCATTCTTCTTCTGGTGTTATATTTTTTAGAGTCTTAGTGGGAGTGCAATTAACTATGTAATTGGAACAATTAATAGCTTCAACCAAATATTGAAAACTTAATCCCTTAGCTTGGATCATACAATTATCCATTTCTTTTAATGTGTGATTTTTTCTCTCGGCAATACCATTTTTTTGTGGTGTGTATGTAACAGTATGTTGCATTTGAATTCCTTTTGCAGTGCAGTAATTTGTAAATTTATTGTTATATATTCCTCCATTAGTGGTCCTTAACCATTGTATTTTATGTCTATAATATAGTATTTTTCTACAAGGTCCTTGTAGGCCAAGAACCTGTCAAAAAATTCACTCTTAAGTTTTAAGAAGTAAACCCAAGTGCATCTAGATAATTCATCAATGAAATTTAACAAATACTTGAAGCCAAAAAAAGAAGAAGAAGGAAGCAGACAACACAAATTACTGTCAACAACCTAAAAGGGGTTGAGGTGTTCCAAGGTCACCCTTTTAAAAGCTATCCCAATAATTTTTTCTAAGAACACACCTGAGGAAAACACCACCTCTATAAGAAAAAAGAGGAAGACCAGTAACCATTTTTTTATTACATAGTTGTTGCAATGAGTGATAGTTTAAATGACCAAATCGCTTGTGCCAAAGTTTTCTGAAGTCATCATTGTGAGCAATAAAAGCTAATGGAAATGGTGATGAACCAAAGTTGTTGAATCTATACAACCTAGTAATATCATCAACAATTCCAATAGATATGCAATGCTTAGGATCTTTAAAATCCTTGAATATAATTTGATGAGGTGTAAACTCTAAAGTCTTACCTTCACCAGAATGAGTGATTTGATATATTGACAACAAATTGCAAGAAATTCTTGGAACACATAATACATCATTGAGCTAACCATCATCTAGCTAAATTATTCTAGATCTTACAACATTAAGAGATCTATCGTCACCAACAAGTATTTTTTTGGTGTTGCATTCATTTAAAGCAGAAAAAAAAGGCTTTATCCTAAGTATATGATAAGATGCTCCAACACCAATGAGCCACTCATTAGAATAAGAAGAAGAAGAAGCATTGAAGGAAAAAACAAAGGCAGAAAGTGCATGTCCATGAGAAGTAGAATTAGAAGAAGAGTCAATAATAATGTTGTGCTTCTTCATTATTGCTTCCAAGGATACCATCTTCTTGAAACCCTTAGATTCCACATGACCATCTTTCCCACAAAAATTGCAATGATGCTCAGTCTTCTTACCTTTTGATTTGGTTCCTTTTTAACCATTGGAAGGATGAGCTATCTTAGAGATTTTAGGACCTTTATTTTTCTTATTGCTGCGAGGATGTTGCTTCTTCAGTTGTTTGGACTTATCCTTTTGTTGTGCCACTAAGGATTTGCTAGATGTATTGGTATTTTTGATCAGTCCAAGATGTAAGAGTTGATCTTGCACTCAAATCAAAGAATCACAAAAGTATTCAAGTGTGGGGGATTTATAAGTAGACCCCATAGCTCCTTTGATGGAGTAAAAAGTAATACAAAAAAATAATAAGCATGACCAAGCTTAGAAATAACATGATAAATACATTGTTTTTATATATTTTTTATATTGCATTCTTCAACTAAAAGTCTAAGAGTTTTGTACTGAGAAAGATAGTCTTGAATGCAAGAGAGATCACTTGGATTTAAAGTAACCACTTGAGTTTGAAGCTAGTGACCTCAAATCTCATTATGTTTACCAAATACAATTTCTAACTTTTCCCAAGCCTTATCGGGTTCATCAATTCCTTGAAGGTGGAATCATAACTCATGAGGGATGGACATCCAAATTAATATATGAGATTCATCACTTTTTTTGTCCCATTTTATTTTCTTATCAACATTAGTGAGGGTAGTTTATTTTCCCATGGTAATTTGATAAAGTCCCCTACTTTGTAGGACATCCTCCATATGGGATTTCCATGAGCAGTAGTTGGTACTCATAAGAATAATATCGCTTGGAGTGGTCATATTCTAATATGTATGTAATAAGGCTTCAAATGTAGAAACAAATGGTATAGATGCAAACATCTCGAAAAAATAAGCAGTTTTACAAAATGGCACTGAAAATAACTTTGGATGTCGAAATTGTGTTATTTTGAAGAAAGACATAAAAAGGAATGAGGGATCCATGTGGCATGCAAATGTTGACCCATGTGCCCCCCTTACTAACTTTTCCCATAATCTCTCTATTACAAATAAGTTGATTTAAAATAAGTGATCTACTTTTATAAAAACAAATGGGAAGCACTTTTATTAAGAGTTGTTTTATAAATTAAAGTTACATGAACTTTTGCAAAAGGTTACAAAAGAAAAACTTGAACCCAAGACCTCTTACTTATTAAAGTAACTTTCAACAAAGCGAGTTAATCAAAATATTTAGTAATGATATGGATAAGAATGGTGTTTTTATTTTTGTTGTTGTTGTTGTTGTTGGGAGAGCATGCCTACCCAAAAAACTTTGCTTTTTGGCCTACAAGACACCTTACACAACCACATAAAAATAGAAAACAAAATTCCTAAACTGAAATTTCCCAAATTTTGGTTATTCCTTGGTTAGCTTACCCATAAATGTAAGTTTTCGAATTGTTTCTAGTTTACCAAGTTCACACAAGGTGCATGGAAAAAATAGCAAACGTAGTCAATAAAACTCTTTCCACTCTGTTTTTTATTTTCTGAGTTCACATAGAGCACGCAGCAAAGAGCATATGTAGACCCAAAAGGTAACAAACCAAAAACAAAATAGAAAACTAGGATAGAATATGAAAGAAAATGAGAAATATTTTTTAAAAACAAGTAAATGTAAACAATATACCTCTGGATTTGGTAAAATGGTTGTATCCTGGGAAAACAAAAAAAAATGAGTGAAACGAAAAGCATTTCTAGCTGAAAACGGTGCTTTGGATTGAATGCAACACCTCTCTTAGCGTATAAATACACATACATATCATAATCTAGAAATCCTTTGATGCAAACAACTACATTGGTTCAAGATCTCGATCAACAATAGAAGTGGGAATTCATAAGCACTTTGATACCATGTTCGACTAACACAAGGTATTTCTAGAAGATCAAACACCTTGAGCAACCACTCACACAAGCAAATCAACACACCGATGTTTTATGTGGTTAAAACCCTCAAAGTGTGAAACAATCCATGACCCCAGCCAATTAGCTACTTGAGGAAATATATTAAGAAAAGGAAAATTGTTTTACATATGATTTTCTCACAATCGATCATAAAATAAATGACCCTCCATGCTCTTTAAATAGAGATCATGGACCAATCGGGTGTTAAGCCACATATCAATAGTTGTTGAGATCGAGGTGAAGATGAACCATCATATAATTCTATGTCTCGAACATATCATGATCGTTGGATTACAAAAGTACAAATGCATACTAAAGAAACACACTTTACCTAAAGACATTATACCAAGTTGATCTTCACTAACTTTTAAGTGTCTAAATATCCCAACATGACCCCTTCATTGCTTGCTATTAAAAAAGTACAATGACATGTGGTGATAAAAAATTATGAGTATTATAGGATAAACACTCATTGTATAGAGGATTTCCATGTCTTATCCACACTTACTAAGAGATTTGAAAAGTATCTACTCATGTTGGAGTAAATAAGAGGTGGAAATGGAGAGAAAATTAATATCATGATAATGCAGTATCAAGGAATGATACAAATCATCCTCTATTGTAGTGTTACAGTTGTAATGAGGTGTGAAATATTATGCATAATTGTCCATGGTATCATTATCCCCATTGTGGATAGTACAAAAAGACCAAGCATAACACCAAGGATTGTCTAAAATTTATTGAAAAGTGGGAGGTGTGTGACAAGAGGCATCATTATGTGCACATGGTCAATTTAGAGTCGTGGATCCCTTGTGGAAATGTGGTGGGTGGAGCATATACTAGCATAAATATTGTCACATAGGGTGGAGAAAATATAGAAACATGTGTGGGAACAAGGGATCAAGGTCCTATCTACATAACTATATAGAAAACATTTTATTTTAATCTAATAAGTAGAAAAGGATAATAGCATGATGTGGTGGGGGTGCTACAAGAATTTGTTCAATCATGAGACGTTGATTATGTGGATATGCAATGATTGTGGCCATAATTCGACTACTTAGAGGATTCCAGAGCCTATCGATGCAAACAACTAAAGATGATGTCCAAGGATGAAAAAATACATTCCAAAAGATTTTAAACTATGACCAAGCTATATCTAGTTTGAAGGAGGTACATGCACAGTTTTTAGGATCACCCATTAAGGTATTTGATTTCCCCTACATCATGTGAATTTTAGAATATCAAGAAAATAATTCAGATTCAACGCATTGATTAGGGGTTATGAGATGTGAGAGGTCATGAAAATGTAGTCTCAAAATTGAAAATATTGCCCAAAAAATCATGGGAGTTCACGATACAGGCTAGCTTGGTTTACTATTTGATCCAATCATGTTTAGCTAACTAGTCATGCATATTTCCAATCGAAATGATGGAGAAAATAGAGGTTGATCTTGACAAGGTGAATCCCTATGCAGATTTTGAAGTCATTGCGATATTTGATGATAAATATCCCTACCTTGCATTGTTTTCAATCAATTGGGATGTTGACAATTATGTTATCATGAACTTAAAGCATCAGTGGATGTCAGTTGAGAAAAAATGTTGCAAGGTCATTCAACCTTTGGATCAAACACTAGGAGATAACTTTATGGAAGATGTGCAAGAATTTTTGGATGAGAGTGCCCTTGGATTAGTTGTATAATATGTAGCATGTCCATTGATTCCTCTTTTTACCAAATAGTTACCTATAATTTAGTGTTGTCTCATCGTATCTATATTATTGGGTCTTAGGAGCTATGGGCTAGTTCACTTACATAAGCATAAACCTAAGCATACCCAATACCACCCAACTATGTTCTATGACTTTCAAAATTCCAAAAACTCTAAAATGATCACACATAAATGTAAAGAATGCCATGCCCTTCTCATAAAACTACCAAGAAAAAAAAATATTTTAGACAAAAACCATAAGCAACATACCATAGTATGGGTAACAACAACCTTCCTCTTTGATTTTCTCTTCTTTAATAGCGTGAGAACCCAAGATTGAGCAGTTATTACCTTAACCATTTCTTTTAAAGAAATGAGAACGAACTTGTAGGATAAAGAGAATTATTGAATCAAAGGGAAATAATTCAAGTTAGAGAAAGAGGGGCCCACTCTTTTTTCCATGTCATAGGTGTACTGGGGGATGAATACCAACACCAAGCACATACCTCCTTGTAACTTCTAATTCAAATATATGATTCGGCCAACAACAACCATCTCCTCAATCAAAACATACATCACTGAGCCTAACTGCTAGTATACATATAAAGTCTGTCATGTCCCCTTCTATCAATCCAGTACAAGGGAGGAAACATGACCAAACATACCGGGCTTATTTGATAATCTTAGCCATTACTAAGAAATTCATAATAAATAAAAACTTCTGTGTGCAAGTTCATACTCGATATAAACACAGCGAAATTAAATCATATTTACACACAAACAGTAATGCATCAACATATCTATCACGGACATATGATGGATCAACATGCAGATAATTCAATCTCGTTCTCATGCTATGCACAGAATCCATATCAATTTCATTAAGATAATCATTTCATTTCATTAACATAGACAATTAACATTCAGAACATAACACATAATGATCATAATTTAAACCACATAGAACACTTATCTTTGAGATGAATTTGTCCAACAACTGGCTATGTGAAAGAAACGTTCCACCCAACCATAGATCTCTGTCCAGCCTATATTCTTTCAGCTGAGAGATCACCCCCGAGTTGGGTTGTTTATCCACTAAGGAGAAACTAGATGGGCTCACTCACAGCCATGGTTTCACTCAACAACTATGCTAAGCCAACACACAATTAGTTTTATCAAGCATACAAAAGGACAAATGAGAGCAATGCTAAGCCAGTGAGCTCAACCACAGAGCTACAAGCATCTCAAGATAACTCAAACAGTCAAGGCACCCATAGTACCTACCACACCCAACACAAGGAAGGTCCCCTTCTCTGCTGCACAGTCCCTCATGCATCCCTTCCCTCCAGTACTCTTCAGGATGGGCATAGAAAGTTCCAAGCTGCTAAATCCTTGAGATTCCAGCCTTCACTGGGTTTATCAAGCATTCCCAACCTCTATTTTAGAATTCACACTTGGAATTTCTCAATTCGGTGATCAAATAACTCAATCGCGTCACTGGACTTCTGGGCTATAAAAACTGGGTTTTTCTATGGATTTCGGGGTATCTAATACTCTCAAATTTGCCCCAAGGTTCATATCTATGGATACACCATTGGATTTTATTGTCAATACCACATTCTGGGCATTTATGGCTCTTCAAAACATGGGTTCTTGCAAAGTTGTGATTTTTGGTTTTTCTCACTATTGGGAATTTGTAATGGATGAAAACTGATGCTGGGATCTTCCACCATGGAATGGGAATGAGGAAGAACCCCTTCCCATGAGGTAGAGTGACTTGTGGTACAAGAAAATAGAGCCCATACTCTGCCATACGAATTTATGGGCTTCCCATGCTCCATTGAATCCATGGATTGAATTCTTCAACAACTTCCTTACAACAGAATTAAATGTCAGCAAGGAAAGTGAAATGGGTTCACAAGATGACATATGGCAGCCTATGGTTCAATCCCACGGATCCCTCACCACTTCCTAGTGGATACACATGGCCCATTCTCATTAGTTGCTTTCATAGCCAGTTTTGGTGTTTTATTCAATATTAAATATTTACATCAATTTACAATATTCCATGGCTTAATAGCACATGGGTATCAAAATATCAAATACTTGTCCATTTTAAATAAAATTCGAACATACACTAGCGTGGCCTTGGCCTTGAGCTCCATGCTATGGAAACATACATCACATGTATACAATATTTACATTAAAAGCCAATATTTCATAAGGGTCAAAATTGGGGTATTACATTCCCCTCCCCCTTAGAACAACACTGTCCTCGGTGTTCTCAAAACTGAACAAAAATGGGAATGTCTCTCTCATGGCACCCTCCAGTTCCCATGTAGCCTCATCGGGACTGAGGTGATCCCATTGGACCTTTACCTTCCTGATGGCTCTGTTCCGGAGCAATGTGACCTTCTTGTCGAGGATGCGCATAGGCTCTACTTGGAACTCTCCCTCGGATTCCACCTGTATCACATTCCAATCAATCATATGATTAGGATCATGTACATACTTTTTAAGCAAAGATACATGGAAAACATTATGAGCTCTTATGTTTGCGGGCAATGCAATTATATATGCAACTGGCCCTATCCTATCAAGGAATTCAAATGGCCCACAATATCTTGGTGACAACTTGGCACAACTCCCCAACTTGAAATAACTTTTCCTTGGTTTCACTCTCAAATAAACATGATCCCCAATCTGAAATTCCTTATGCACTCTTTTCAAATCTGCAGAACTCTTTTGCCTATCCTGAGCTGCCTTTAAATTCTGCTTGATCTTAGCAACTTCCTGTTCCATTTCCTTGATCATCTCTAGCCCAAGCACTACCATGTTCACCGGACTATCCCAATTCACTGGAGTCCTACATCCTTTGCCATACAATACTTCAAATGGACTCATCCCCAATGATGCATGCTATCCATTATTGTATGCAAATTCCACCAAGTGTAGGTAATCTTCCCACTTGGATGGTTTATCCATCACATACATTCTCAGCATGTCTTCAAGAACCTGATTCACCCTCTCAATTTGGCCATCAGTTTGAGGATGATATGTTGTACTGAAACTCGATTTAGTTCCCAATTCTTGAAACAATCCTTTCCAAAAATTGGAAGTGAACTTTGTATCACGATTAGAAATTATTGCCTTGGAAAATCCATGCAATCTGAATACCTCTCTCATGAAGATATTTGCAATGTCATTAGCCTTGTGAGTGGACTTGACTAGAATAAAGTGAGCTACCTTTGATATCTTGTCCACCACAACCATGATGGAATCATGCTTCTTCATTGTCATGGGTATACCTATTATAAAATCCATAGAGATCACTTCCCACTTCCATTCTGGAATGGGTAAGGGCTACAACAATCATGCTGGATGTTGGTGCTCTGCCTTGACCTGTTGGCGCTTTTGACACCTAGAAATGTACTCAGCTATGTCCTTCTTCATACAATGCCAAAAGTATTGCTTTCTTGCCGTTGTTATAGTCTTTTGATATCCTGGGTGTCCAGAATATGGCATTTGATGTATTTCATCCATCACAAGCTTCTTCAAATCTGCACTATTTGGAATGTACAGTCTGGTACCATGATAAATGATAACATTATCATCACCCAGCTGATATCTTGCACATGCTTCATCCACATTACCCTGCTGCAACTTTTCTTTAATTTGAATGCAAGTTTCATCACCTTTTTGGGCTTCAAGAACTCTTGTCTTCAAACCTGGTTTACACACACTGAATGCTGCAACATGAAATTTTTTGATAAGAGTATCTGCAACCTTATTCTCTTTCCCTTTTACATGCTTAATTTCAAAATCAAATTCACAAAGGAATTCCATCCACCTAACTTTCCTAACATTCAAGTTTGGCTAATCAAACAAATACTTCAAGCTCATGTGGTATGTTCTAAGCTCGAATCTCCTTCCCATCAAATAATGTCTCAACATCTTGAGAGCATGTACTATGGCTGCTAATTCTAAATCATGTGTGGCATAATTATTTTCATGCTCTTTTAATTTCCTTGACTCATAGAAAATCACAAATCCTTCTTGCATGAGCACTCCACCTAGCCCTTCAATGCAAGCATCTGTGTACACTACAAAATCCTTCTTTGGATCTGCTATCTTCAAAACAGGAGTGCTGGTAAGTAACTCCTTTAACTTCTGAAAAATTTTCTCACATTTTTT
This sequence comes from Larix kaempferi, assembly GCA_027924585.1. NCBI lineage: Eukaryota > Viridiplantae > Streptophyta > Pinopsida > Pinales > Pinaceae > Larix > Larix kaempferi. The sequence goes on along the minus strand of BSBM01000399.1, from coordinate 3,027,685 downwards.
AGACCATACAAACTTGATATTCTTCCTTTGTAATGAAGTGATTGGATGAGCTATCTTGGAGAATCCTTCAATAAACCTTATGTAGTAACCAGCAAGGCCCATAAAATATATAACATCTGAAACATTCTTTGGAGTAGACCAATCCATGATGGCATTAATCTTCTCCGGATCGACTCCAATTCCTTCTTCAGAAATGACATGACCCAAATACTGAACCCTCTTTTGATAGAATTCACACTTGCTTAACTTGGCATATAGCTAGTGTTCTCTAAGGCCTTGCAATACCATCCTTAGATGTTCCTCATGTTCTTCTTCATTCCTTGAATAGACTAGAATGTCATCCAAGAACACAATCACAAACTTATCCAAATATTTGTTGAAAACATTATTCATGAGACACATGAATGTAGTAGGTGCATTGGTAAGACCAAATGGCACCACAGTGAACTCATAATGACCATATCTAGTGATCCGGATTTATGTGGGAACGAAACAAAAGATAGCATATATAGAATCATATACAGAGATATATTGCGAGAACACAATGATACAGTAAACACATATTCTATTAAATAGCAGAAATAGAACAGACTGTAAAATACAATAGCTGGAATGGTGGTAGCTATCTCTGAGAAGAGATGTGGCCACTATGCTCATTCGTGCCAAGATGAATACAAAGAGAGGCCGAAAGGGCCTATTTATCATAAGCATGAGGGAAAGAATACCAATCATCCAAAAACCTAACCCTAGAAGATGAATCGTCATAAAGTTTGCGGCCCCAAGGTGGTTAGTTGAACAGTCAACTTCCCGAGGTCATAACTTTTGCATACGATCTCCGTTTAGGGCGCTCGATAGCCCGTTGGAAAGGTCTAACCGAGATTTACAACATTTGGTCCCCCAAATCACTAAAAGAATGTCGTTTAGGGCCTCAAAATGGCTCCAAAATTTCAGGACCCGAAAAACTGCTAAAAATAGTAATTTACCAAAATTGCCAGAAGACTGTTTTGAGCCAGTTAAAAGAGGTGGGCCGCCACCGATATCCACCTGGATCAATCCTCCCTCCTTAGGAAGCAATGGTCTCCATTGCGTTAAATCCCTTTTCATATTTCGAGTTGTGTGTCGAATTGAGCTCTTGGTGCGACATTTGCTGAAGTGGGAAGGTTGCCTTACTTTGACATCTTCAGAGGGTTGTAATTGTTGTTGATGGATGCGCTGGAGCTGTTCAGCAGTTTTGGTTGTTGTGGTATCCTTGGTATGCACCGGTGTGGATGGTTTCTTTTTGGAGGAGCACCTTGAATGCATGGCCTTGCACTGTAGAGGTACCCGAATAGGCGATGCTGCACTAACTTTGTGTTTTTCTTATTTCTGCTGAGTAGAAGGATAATCTACAGAGGTTGTGGATGTCTCTGCGATCTGATGTTCACCTTTAGTGGCATTTGCGAATAGGGAAAATTTCCCAGTGTGGGAGATTATTTTCCTGCCCTGCTTGGTTGGGGTAGGTGAAACTGTCTCTGGTATCCAATAGAGTTGTCCTCCCAAAGTGATAATGACACTGTGAGGTCAGGATTCATATACAGCATGACGCTTCCACATATATGGCTGTCCTAAGAGAACATCACATACTTCGAGTGGGGCCACATCACATAATACCTCATCTTTGAAGGGCTTGATGCCATATGGTAGGCGACATTGGTGACTGACACGGATCCTTCGTGCTTGGCTTAGCCATCCAATGGTGTATGGTTGTGGGTGTGGCGTTATTGGTAGCTCCAATCTCTTGATGACTTCTTCTGAGATCAGGTTCTTCTGGCTGCCGCTGTCCACAACAAAGTGTAGGGGAATTCCCTTCACCCACATCTGTGAGTGGAAAAGGCGCTCCTCTGCCTCGGACTCTTCGAGTTCCTCTGGTTGAATCTGTGTGGTGGAAACAACGACACTGGGTTCTGCATCAATGATCTGCTTCCCTTTTTGCGTAGCTATGAAATTAGGTTTTGATTCAGAATCGGAACCGGGATCTGATTCTGAAGCTTTGATCTCACCCACCAATGACTGTTTTGAGCGGCATTCATCAGTGTTGTGCCAGGGGATTTTGTGGAACTCGCACCACTTCCCGGTGTCCTTCTTTGTCTTTTCTTTATCCTTCTTCGCTTGTGGTTGGGACTGGTTGTCTTTTCCCTACCCCGTGTTCTGCGAGCCAGAGTTTCCCTTGCCCTGCTTCTGCGCAGGTCCGAAGTCACGCTTGTTCTTTTGCTGAAATTTCTGCTCAATTTTGACAGCATATCGATAGGCGGATCCGAGTGAAGAGATTTCTAGGAAATCCATCTCTATTCGTATGTACCGGTGTAGGCCACTGCGATATTTCAGTACTAGGTGCCGCTCGGAGTCCTTGATACCTAGCTTTGTGCGCAAGGTATGAAATTTATTGGTGTACTCTGACACCGTTTGGTCCCTCTCTTGATGCAGAATGGTCCATTTTGTGTACTGGTCATCATAGTTTCCAATAGGGTAATATTGTTCCTTGACGGAATCTATAAAAGAGGCCCAAGTGGGATTGGAATATTCAAACAATCCAGACTCGTCTGATGAGTTTTGCTCACAATAAGTTTCCCACCAATTTTTGACATGGGGGACGGCCTTGAGGAGTGCAAAGATGATCTTTTCCCTGTCGAAAAAATTGTGGACAGAAATACCCTTCTAGTAGATTCAACCATTTATCTAGGGCATCGGCATCGATTTGGCCTTCAAATAAAGGGATATCAAAATTAACTTGTACCTTGAAGGGAGTCGTATCTCCGAAATGGTTGCTTGTTGAGGGTGCATTTGCCACTGTTGGCATGCGTTGAAGGATCTAGGCGAAATTATCCATCATCTCGTTCCTCTGTCGCGCGAGGGCTTCCTCGAGAAACAACTTGATAGGATCTACTGCTCCGTCGTCTCTCTTTTCTTCCGCCATGGAAGGCCGTTTGGGGCGACGAGAGTGGTCTTCCCCAAGTGAAACTAGTTCGAGACCCAACTCTCTATATCCTGACCTCGTCGGGGACATGCACCGAGAAACAATAAAAGAGCATACCGCTCTGATACCACTGATCCAGATTTATGTGGGAACAAAACAAAAGATAGCATATACAGAATCATATACATAGATATATTGCAAGAAGACAATGATACAGTAAACACATATTCTATTAAATAGCAGAAATAGAACAGACTGTAAAATACAATAGCTGGAATGGTGGTAGCTATCTCTGAGAAGAGATGTGGCCGCTATGCTCATTCATGCCAAGATGAATACAAAGAGAGGCTGAAAGGGCCTATTTATCATAAGCATGAGGGAAAGAATCCCAATCATCCAAAAACCTAACCCTAGAAGATGAACCGTCATAACGTTTGCGGCCCCAAGGTGGTTAGTTGAACAGTCAACTTCCCGGGGTCATAACTTTTGCATACGATCTCTATTTAGGGCGCTCGGTAGCCCGTTGGAAAGGTCTAACTGATATTTACAACATTTGGTCCCCCAAATCACCAAAAAATGTCGTTTAGGGCCTCAAAATGGCTCTGGAAGTTCAGGACCCGAAAAACGGCTAAAAATAGTAATTTACCAAAATTGCCAAAAAATTGTTTTGAGCCAGTTGGAAGAGGTGGGCCGCCACCGATATCCACCTGGATCATCTAGTTCTGAAATCCATATTGTGAATGTATTCTTCTTTTATCCTCACTTGATGGTATCCAGACCTCAAGTCAATCTTTGAAAACACCCTAGCTTTCTTCATTTGATCAAACAAGTCATCAATTCTTGGCAATGGATACTTATTCTTGACTATCATTTTATTTAGCTTCCTGTAATCAATACACAACCTTAAGGTCCCATCTTTCTTCTTGACAAATAAAACTGGTGCTCTCCAAGGAGACACACTGGGCCTGATATACCTTTTGTCCATTAACTCTTGCAGCTGCATCTTCAACTTTACCAATTCCAGTGTACTCATTCTATAAGGAGCTTTGGAATTCAGTGCTGCCCCTGGAACAAGATCGATGGTAAAATCAATATCTCTCTTTGGTGGTAGTCCCGACACTTCATTCGGAAACACATCTTGGAACTCCTGCAACAATGGAAAGTTTTCCATCCTTGGTCCCTTGTCCTCTGACGAATATGATATATGGACTGCATATAATTGACAACCTTTCTTACAAAAAAATTTCAACTGTAAGGCTGAAATATGTCTTATTTAAACTTGCTTGGGAATTCCTCTTACCAATCTTGGTCTTCCCTCTTCATCAATGCATTCAAGTGCTTTCTCATAACAGTCCAACTTGGTTCTATGTTTTTCCAACCAATCCATGCCAATCAAGGCATCATAAGATCCTAATGGTAGTGCATTTAAATCTGCATGTGTGTGGAGTCCATTCAATTCTATGGGGCACTCCACCACTATTTCACTTACTTTTCTCTTGGTCCCTGTGGATAATTGAACTAGCCAAGACTTATTGTGCTTCACTTGTCTAAGAGAACAACCTTCAACCATTTTTGGAGAAACATAACTATGAGTAGATCCAGGATCAATCAAAACAGAAATAGATTGCTTAGTAATCTTACCTTCAAATTCCACCACTGAGGATTGATGGTCTGCTTGATGATTATCCAACACTGCATAAATTCGAGGCATTTCCCTTGCCATGTCCTCCACTGTTGTTGCTCCCTTTAAGTTGTGCAACCTTCAGGGATTCTCCTTCCGATGTGGACAATCTTTAAGCATGTGATTTTCTCCACATCCCCAATATTGAAGTGGCCCTTTTGATGTCTTATCTGCTGCTACTGCTGGCTTGAATCCACTCCTTGCTTGCTGCCCCTGTGGAAAGGTTTTGGGATGACTTTTGAATGGTGGCTTGAAGCCACTTTTCATTTGATCAAATCTCCCTCTTGGCTTTCCTTTCCATGCTGGGTTAACCTCTGATTTTTATTTACTCTGCATAGCAATGCATTTCTATGCTAATGGCTTCATCAAGACTTGGTGGGTTAACAAACTCAATTCTATCTCTGAAACTTTGAGGTAGACTCCCAACGAAGCATTGGATTTTTATCCTCTCATCTTTAATGTAATCCACATACCTCAATAATTCCAAAAATTTATGGACATGTTCTTCCATAGATTTGTGTCCCAACCTGAGTTCATTGAACTATTCTCTCTTACTGTCATAATACCTAGCAGAAAGGTATTTTTTCCTGAAGTACTTCTTAAATCTCTCCCAGCTGATCTTCCTTTCACTAATCCCTTTCACTTGCAAGAGGTTGTACCACCAAATTGAAGCTCTACCATTTAGATTGTAAATTGAAATTCTGGCTTTTTTTATTTTCTGAGTAGTCCTGAATTTTGAAATAGTTCTTCATTCCAAGAAGCCATGCCTCTACCTCTTGGCCAGTCTTGTCTTCTCCATCAAATGTGGGAGGCCTTTCTGAATTCTCCCTGTGGGATGCCTTTGAAATTATTTCTTCCATCAAGTTTCCTAGGCACATGCCTTGGTATTCTTTGAGAGCCTCTGGAGTCACATGATTTGCTAGAAGAATATCTAGAGGAAGGTGTTCTATGCTTCTTCCTCACAGAACTCTTCCTTGGGCTTGGAGTCCTCTTCTTTGAACGACCTCTAGAGAGACTCTTTGCATCTCTTCCTTCTTCACCTACATTGCTTGGGTTGGACCCAAGGTTTATCCTCTGCTGCATGTTAGTGAGGCTTTGAAAAATAACAGCATTGAGTTGGTTTTGTTCTTCTTGAGCCTTCATCAACCTTTCATTGAAGCTCACCATGGTTTCAACCAAATTCTGAGGAGTTATTTGCTCCCTTCTTCCATTTGATTCAATCTCGGCATTCCCTTCTTGAACATTTTCTCCTAGCACATCTTCCTCATGCTCATAAGGATCTTGAGCATCATTTATGGTCACCATTTTTCTTTGGAGACTCTCTTCCCTGTATGCTACTTCTGCTACACTATCAAATCGTATGAGCTGCAAGCACTGTGCATTATGAAAATATTTGTTATACATGTTATGAATGCTTATAGAAACATAAACGATCAATATTTAACACAATCAAACTCATGGAATAATTTACATAGTTAATATGTCTTCATTTCTTTTGCCCATTCATGCAATTCTGGAAATTGCCCATATTGTCAACAATATGTCAAAACAGTCACTGGCACTTTTCTTCTTTAATTATCTATGGGGTATGATAACTTCATTCAAATTTTGGTCATTCACCATTGTTCCCTGTTGGATAAGATTTCCAATGCTAATCACTTGCTCCATTCCGACTTTGGGTGTGGAAACTACATCACTTCAAAAATGACAATTTTCACCACAATTCTGCACATTTTACATAGTTGTAAAATATCCTGAACTACCAACTTCAGCCACCTGTAGAAGCAAATATAGAAAGATTCAAAAAAAAAAAAATTACCAGGAAACGTTATTCCATACAACAAGGAACACTCAGCAACTCGTGGATCTCTGTTCCGATGCACCATTCATTTTCTATTAAATTTTGGGTTTGTCTACTTTTAACTTTTGACATTTTCCAAATTTTCAAGATTTTGAGCCAAAAATGGCTATCTCCCAAACTGAGCATTTCTAGAAAATCTATGTCTAACGGAAAATGGTTGTTTTACAAAGAATATGAAATGTTGAGTTCAGTAAATTTCTTGAATCATAATTACAAGGTCACTTTCATCCATTGCAAGCTTTTCAAAATTCCAAAAATGTGGCCCGGAATAGTGATTTTTGGCCTTCTTGCACACCCCGACTCCACATCCTTTGGAGTTTGGCTCCAAAAACCCAAACTTAACACTGTGCCTGCTCCATGACCGCTCCATGACCGCTCCATATCAGTTTCAGCTCAATTCGACCTTCTGTTAAGTGTCAGGACACCAATTTGTAAAAGCCATTAATCTCAAATTTATGCCAAATTGGAGCATAATGGGCTCGAGATCCTCAACTGGACCTTCCATGGCCTTCATTAATGGCCTCAGAATGCCACTGACCTCATCCAATTCTGATCCCGCATGCTCCTGTAATCCAAAAATCAATTTTCAGGCTCTATTTTTTTTTTTACCCGAAAGCCGAAATCTGAAGTTGCGAATTCGGAATTGCGGAAATCCAAAACGCAATTTTCAAAAATTTTGCATTCCCGCAACCCAAAACCCGAAATCCGAAATTGCGGGTTTGGAATTGTGGAAATCCAAAACACAAATTTCAAAAGTTTTGCGTTCCCGCAACCCGCAACCCAAAACCCAAAATCCGAAATTGCGGGTTCGAAATTGCGGAAATCCAAAATGCAAATTTCAAAAATTTTGCATTTCCGCATCCCGCAACCCGAAACCCGAAATCCAAAATTGCAGGTTTTGGAATTGCGGAAATCCAAAATGAAAATTTTAGAAGTTTGGCGTTCCTGCAAACCGAAACCTGAAACTCGAAATTGCGGAAATACAAAACGCAATTTTTGGAAATTCTCGTTCCTGCAACCCGAAATCTGCAACTGTGGAACACTTCCGTCCTTGCAACTTGCGGGGGTTCATATCTCCTTCGTCCCTTTTCCAAATCAGGCGAGTCTGATACTGTTGGAAATCTCTTGGCAACATCTATGCAATGGTGTGATCCCTTGCCACACCTGAGAACTTTGATTCTGCCATTTTTCCAAATCAAAATGACGCCCCAAACTTCATCAATACTACATTAAAGCATTTTGTTACTTGTCTGCAAACTCAGAGTTTGGACCAAGCAGCCCCGATGCTGCAACATGGGCTCTAATAATTATATGTCACGTCCCCTTCCATCAATCCAGTGCAAGGGAGGAAACATGACCAAACATACCAGGCTTATTTGACAATCTCAGCCCCATACATTACCAAGAAATTCATAATAAAAAAAATCTTCTGTGTGCAAGTTCATACTCGATATAAACACAGCGGAATTAAATCATATTTACGCACAAATAGTAATGCATCATCATATCTATCACAGGAATATGATGGATCAACATGCAGATAATTCAATCTCGTTCTCATGCTATGCACAGACTCCATGTCAATTTCATTAAGATAATCATTTCATTTCATTAGCATAGACAATTAACATTCAGAACAAAACACATAATGATCATAATTTAAACCACAGAGAACATTTATCTTTGAGATGAATTTGTCCAACAACTGGCTATGTGAGGGAAACGTTCCACCCAACCATAGATCTCTGTCCAGACTATATTCTTTCAGCTAAGAGATCAACCCCGAGCTGGGTTGTGTATCCACTAAGGAGGAACTAGATGGGCTCACTCACAGCCATGGTTTCACTCAATAGCTATGCTAAGCCAACACACATTTGGTTTTATCAAGCATACAAAAGGACAAAGGAGAGAATTGCTAAGCTAGTGAGCTTAACCACAGAGCTACAGGCATCTCAAGATAACTCAAACAGTCAAGGCACCCACAGTACCTACCACACCCAACACAAGGAAGGTCCCCTTCTCTGCTACACAGTCCCTCAGGCGTCCCTTCCCTCCAGTGCTCTTCAGGATGGGCATAGAAAGGTTCAAGCTGCTAAATCCTTGAGATTCCAGCCTTCACTGGGTTTATCAAGCATTCCCAACCTTTGTTCTAGAATTCACACTTGGAATTTCTCAATTCGGTGATCAAATAACTCAATCCCGTCACTGGACTTCTAGGCTATAAAAACTGGGCTTTTCTATGGATTTCGGGGTATCTAATACTCTCAAATTCGCCCCAAGGTTCATATCTATGGATACTCCATTGAATTTTACTGTCAATACCAAATTCTCGGCGTTTATGGCTCTTCAAAACGTAGGTTCTTACAAAGTTGCGATTTCTGATTTTTCTCACTGTTGGGAATTTGTAATGGATGAAAACTGATGCTGGGATCTTCCACCATGGAATGGGAATGAAGAAGAACCCATTCCCATGAGGTAGAGTGACTTGTGGTACAAGAAAACAGAGCCCATACTCTGCCATACGAATTTCTGGGTTGCCCATGCTCCATTGAAGCCATGGACTGAATTCTTCAACAACTTCCTTACAACAGAATTAAATGTCAGCAAGGAAAGTCAAATGGGTTCACAAGATGACATATGAAAGCCTATGGTTCAATCCCATGGATCCCTCACCACTCCCTAGTGGATACACATGGCCCATTCTCATTAGTTGCTTTCATAGCCAGTTTTGGTGTTTTATTCAATATTAAATATTTACATCAATTTACAATATTCCATGGCTTAATAGCACATGGGTATCAAAATATCAAATACTTGTCCATTTTAAATAAAATTTGAACATACACTAACGGGGCCTTGGCCTTAAGCTCCATGCTATGGAAACATACATCACATGTATACAATATTTACATTAAAAGCCAATATTTCATAAGGGTAAAAAATGGGGTATTACAAAGTCACCCCAATTTCATTATATCTCCCCCGCCAGGTGAATTATAATTCAGATTTATTTTCCATATAAGAGGAATTACATTTAGATTATTTCCCACAACAATGTAAATACACTTTAGATTCTACCTACATAAGAAATCTCTTTAAAAAAATTTCTAATCATCTCAATTCCAACTTAGACACGTCGAGCGTTGAATCCACCGCCCCAAGTGTTGTGACCTTCAATCATAAATTAAAGTAAGTTGACAGATAAAGATGGGATGTTGGAACCTATGGTTTGTTGTACCCTCATCTTGTCGACTTGTAACAACTTTGGATTATTTTAATCCACCTTTTATGGACATTTGGTCTCGTAATTGTTGGGTTGGGATCCTACCAAAACCTATTTATAGACGATCTTCTTGATTGGTCTATCATCACAATTGAGACCATTTATATAGTGCTTAAATGCAATTAAGGTGTCTTTAGACACCACCACTATTTCATAATTTCTTTCAATCTCTTCTACTAATTGTATTTCTTGTCCCAACATGCTATCAGAGCTTGATGGTGTTCGTGATCTGGTTTTGCAAAAAATGAGAAGAGTTTCATTGTGACCTTGATGAGATCTTGTTTGTGGGCTTGCAATTATGATATGGCTATTCTCAGCATGATGGATCACTTACGAATTGTTTGACTCGGAATTTATTAGGGCCTATACTAGAATCAATGTATTAGTTCTTAGGATGGCCATATATGGCCCTAATTTTTCACGAGAATACGCAGATTGTGGTGTTAACACCCAAAATCACCCCCTAGGTTGTGGGAGAAGGCCACTAAGGAGTAACCACAAACCACTTTAGACTAGTGCTACTGACCCAGCACAGTTAGAGAAGGCTCTCTCTACAAATCTATGAAAGACTGAAAATACTCAATAAAATTGCAGCCATGAGGGTCATACAGATTTGATAGAAGATTGAAAAATAATCAATGATAAACACACAGCTTTCCTATCCAAGATATTCAATCAAACATGCTCAGAAGGTCAGACTTCTGATACAACAGATTGTTTTTAAAGTTTGGAGAGAAGATCATGAGAGAAACGTGGGCAATGGAGTCAAACATAACATCTAAAACAGAAAACAGTGCTGTTGCATGGCATATTAAAACAGAGGCAAGGTAGCCACCCATTTACAGTCAAAATGTTGTTTTTTGGTGATAAAAGAAGGAGGAAGGAACAGTCCATCAACATGGGGCATCTAACAAGGATGAATCCTATGCTGACTTTAGTGGAAATCTTGGTGAACATCTGAAAACAATAGGCAGAGCTTGTGATCAAGAATTCTGCACTATTATACACTAGTTTCAGACATGAATAAGGAGAACATAATGGAAAGTAAATAACATGAAGCACATGCACCTGAGGAAAATAAGGAGACGGATTGCAAATTAAATGATGCAGGAATCTCTGACATAAACCAGCTTAAACACTGCAACTGTATTAAGAAAAATGCTTCAAAACAGAGCTAAGTTTCCCCAAGGCCTCAGCCAAGTGATTTTCCAACCTGTAGTTCTTCTATTACATTGATTAAATACGTTTTCTCGGCCCTTAGGCTCGAGATGCTTCAATGGAGAGTGGCTGCAACTGAATGGACACCTACACAGAGAGATTCAACAACCTAGGAGTCGCTTTCAACAAGTTTTGCCCAGTTTTGGCCACGGACTACTGAAAATGACCTTCGAAGCCCCAGCTGTATAACTCAAATGGAGACACCTGTGTAAAAATTGAACAAGGTTTTTGTAGTCGGGCTCGTTCCTGACAAAACCCATGTTCCTATTTCCTGAGATTCCCCTCCAGCTGGTCGGGATCTGCTTTTGAAGTTGATGACTCACGCAGAAAATGTAATTTCTAGAAAATTACCATGTGAATATCACCTCAGTTCTCCCAAACCGTGACACCTGTGTAAATTCTGAGAGAGGTTATTGGAGACTGACCCGTGCTGGAGATAAACATCACTCGGTTTCCCAAAATTCTTTCCGGTTTGGCGGAAATAGCTGCGGGAAAACTATGACTAAAACAATCATTTTCGTTAAAATTAGCCATGTTCCTCATATAAACTTCATTTTACATTTAATTGTTTATGAATAAAATTCAAAAACAATTTCTTGAAATAAATGTAAACCCATAATCGTTCATTTGTGAAAACCATCCACTGGTTTTTTCCCATAGTTTTGATTCTTCCCTTGGTTTTGGATTTTCAAATTTTGGAAAATATTTTCATTTTAAATATTTCCATTCCATTTTTACGTGATTTCTTTCCAAATAAATTACACGGAGATCCAATGTTATAACATATGCTTTAAACTTTGGGCAATGTATTATATGCAGGAGAAATTTGGCAAGTCTTAGGAGTGGTTTACCTTACCACTTTATCCCTATGCGAAATGATAAACCAAAACCACAGTAAAAATATTTCGCACATCCTTTGTTGTTTTATCCGTCGAGCACTTTAACATAGCGAAATAATATTCACCCCTTCATCAAACTTTTATCTTTTCCAAAGTTCAAATTTCATATTTTTCATGCCAAACCATATCACTTTAGACTTTAAATATTTATATTAATAATAAACCTTTTATGTTTTGAATAAAAACTTGGGCAATTATGGAGGTCCACTACCTTTTTATCCTCTCTGCCATTTTAGATCTCCACTAACCAATTTAGATATTTTCCAATGCTTTGTCTGTCTAATTTAGCATATTGACCAAATTTAGAATCCCTGTCAATTTATTTATATGCTCATCTAAATATAGAATTTTTCCACTAGCTCTCGGTCATATGGATCATTTTCTTTGGGACTTGGTGCCTTCCTCACCAAACTTAGGAGATATCAAAACATTTTTTTTGGATTGGCAATCTTTCATTCACATTGGAAAAAAACTGTGCTAACAACTGGCTCCAAATGGGGATGCTATCCTCCATGCGAGGTAACAAAGAAACCCGTAGACCAAGTGCCTGATCCATTAGGCTGCTCCTTATCTTTCTCTGAAATCCTCAACCTGCTCTGTCATGTAACCATCAACTGAAACCATCCTGCAAACAAATCATGAACTGTAACCTATAACCCGTCACCCATCCATTCTCTAAAAACTGAAAGCAACTGTGAACTGCAAATATGAACTTGTAACTGAAACTAAAACTGAAAACAAACTTGAAATTGGTGAAAGAAATGCTCACCATGTCGAGCTTATTCACATCTACCTATCCTACTTTACCGAGCACCAATGCCTAATCAAGTAAAATTTGACTTCCAATGAAACCAATCAAGTAATCTATCCCATAAACAAACCTCCTCATCATGCTCGATTAAAATCAGAAAATAAGAAAATAATGGAAAAAAGGTATGATAAAATTCTTGACATTTGAGGCACACACCTAACCAACCATTATCACTGCAAATTTTCTCCATATATTCATCCACTGGATCATAAGCAACATGATATCCTTCAAAAAATTATGTTATTTGTTTGTCATGACAAGGCTGTTCAAATTGCAAATTCTCTTGCACACTATCAAACCATTTTTCAAAAGAATCTTGAAAGGAGTTCTCCGGATAGTTTCCAAGTGAGAAATCGACAATTTCATCAGAAATTTCAGAATTTAAAACTTGATCCCCTTCATCAAATGCAGCATAAATATCATTAGTTTTTTCAATAAAATCAAGTGAAACAAACTCTACTTGGCATAAAAATTCTAAATTTGAAAGAGAACTCTGATTTTCTGTTTGGTACTTCTCTTCCCTATTGCAAACCTCTGCTTCTTCTAAGTGTTGGGCCTGATTGTGCGCTTGCTCTTCTTCCTTATCATCAATTTCAAAAAAGCTTATGAAGCTTTCCATCTTAGATTTCTGTTTTTGATTAGAAGCCCTCAATCTTTGCTTTATCAATTCAAATGAAGAATAACAAAAGGGTAAACAATCACTTTCAACATGTTTCTTTCAGGATTTTGGTCATAAGTTGCAATCAAATTTACTTCAATGACTGTACCAGAACTTGCAAAGTTTTCAGCTGGTTTCTTAGGCAAGACCTCCAAGTAGTCTTCTTCATATTCATCATACATAGGTAGACTGAAATCTTCATTAAAACCATCATTAACAGAATTTTTTACAGGTTGATTGCAATTTCCATAAAACAAATCATAATTACCTTCTTCGGGCACATCACCGGGCTAATCACCTCTCTGTTCATCATAGGAAAGATTGGAATGCAAGGCAAGTTCTCCTTGTTCACGTCTTTCTTCAAATCCTAATTCTTCTTCAATCCTTTCATCATTATCTTGGTTTAATAATTTTCCAGACATCCTAAGATTGTCTTCAACCTCCAATGCATCAATGAACATGTGCTGCAAATTGGAAGACCTTCTCTCCAAAAGAAGAAGAGATAAATCAGGAGCAAAGATAGATGCATAGTGTAATTTAGCAGCATTCTCTAGGGGCTGAATTTCCTTTGACATGTTATAATAGAAGCTTGCAAACCTCCTGTTAAATCTAGATATGGTTTCATCTTCTTGCCTTCTCATGGAGTAAAACTCTGAAAGATCTAGGTCCCATGACCTTCTCTTACCCCAAAAATCCAAAAATACATCAGACAACTCTTCTCGGGTATTAATGGACTCAGGCTGCAAATGCTTAAACCATTTTTTCACATCTCCTTGGAGGGATTGGGCAAAATCCCTCATACAAACATCATCATGTCCTATTTCAAAAAGGTCCAGAAAATGTTCAAAGCCTTGAAGATGTTTCTCAGCAGTAAGACTTTCGGATTCTCCATCAAATCTAGGAAGGTATTTATGGTATTTGGGAGGATAATCATGAAGAACAGGGGGCAGCTTTAAAGGGCTATATCTCAATTGAGATCTGGGAGGCAATGGAGTATGTATAGGGAGAATATCATCAGCCTCACTCTCATGGGGTTTGCAAGGCTGGCTTTGGATCTTACATGGTTCAAAAGAAGGGATGGGATCAGCTCTAGGAGTGAAAGGAGAATGTACATTTTCAAAATCTAGTGAAGGATATACAAAGGAGGCTCTCTCATGACCTAGAGATCTTCGGTGAAACAATTTTTTTTTGATATATATACATAAGGGTAAAAGGAGACCAACACAGAAGAAAAAGACCTCTTTGAAGAGATTGGCACTTTAATATCTGGACCTTGATTCCTCCATGTCTAAGGCAACTGAGCTCGTTCTCCAGTGGAGTCTGCAAATTGAATTGAATCATGAGTGGAGTCGCCAGGTGAATGGTACAACCTTCTCAATGTGTGACTGTTATTCACCATCAACATTCAGATCTGAACTTTGTCATTCTGCCCAGGGATAGTAAGACACTCGCTCCCCAGCAACGGCGCCAATTTGTTAACACCCAAAATGACCCCCTAGGTTGTGGGAGAAGGCCACTAAGGGGTAACCACAAACCACTTTAGACTAGTGCTACTGACCCAGCACAATCAGAGAGGGCTCTCCCTACAAATCTATGAAAGACTAAAAATACTCAATAAAATTGCAGCCATGAGGGTCATACAGATTTAATAGAAGACTGAAAAATAATCAATGATAAACACACAGCCTTCCTATCCAAGATATTCAATCAAACATGCTCAGAAGATCAAACTTCTGATGGAACAGATTGTTTTTAATGTTTGGAGAGAAGATCATGAGAGAAACGTGGGCAATGGAGTCAAACATAACATCTAAAACAAAAAACGGTGTTGCTGCATGGCATATTAAAACAGAGGCAAGGTAGCCACCCATTTACAGTCAAAATGTTGTTGTCTGGTGATAAAAGAAGAAGGAAGGAACAGTCCATTAGCATGGGGAATCTAATAAGGATGAATCCTATGCTGACTTTAGTGGAAATCTTGGTGAACATCTGAAAACAATAGGCAGAGCTTGTGATCAAGAATTATGCACTATTATACACTAGTTTCAGACATGAATAAGGAGAACATAATGGAAAGTAAATAACATGAAGCACATGCACCTGAGGAAAATAAGGAGACAGATTGAAAATTAAATGACGTAGGAATATCTGACATAAACCAGCTTAAACACTGTAGCTGTATAAAGAAAAATGCTTCAAAACAGAGCTAAGTTTCCCCAAGGCCTCAGCCAAGTGATTTTCCAACCTGTAGTTCTTCTATTACATTGATTAAATAGGTTTTCTCATCCCTCGGGCTCGATATGCTTCAATGGAGAGTGGCTGCAACTGAATGGACACCTACACACAGAGATTCAACAACCTGGGAGTCGGTTTCAACAAGTTTTGCCCAGTTTTGGCCGCGGACTACTGAAAATGACCTTCGGAGCCCCGGCTGTATGACTCAAATGGAGACACCTGTGTAAAAACTAAAATATTTTTTGTAGTTGGGCTCGTTCCTGACAAAACCCATGTTCCCATTTCCTGAGATTCCCCTCCAGCTGGTCGAGATCTGCCTTTGAAGTTGATGACTCACGCAGAAAATGTAATTTCTGTAAAATTACCCTGTGAAGATAACCTCGTTCTCCCAAACCATGACACCTGTGTAAATTATGAGAGAGGTTATGGAGATTGACCCGTGTTGGAGATAAACCTCTCTCGATTTCCAAAAATTCTTACCGGTTTGGAAGAAACAGCTGCGGGAAAACGATGACTAAAACAATCATTTTCGTTAAAATCAGCCATGTTCCTCATATAAACTTCATTTTACATTTAATTGTTTATGAATAAAATACAAAAACAATTTCTTGAAATAAATGTAAACCCATAATCGTTCTCTTGTGAAAACCATCCACTGGTTTTTCCCCATAGTTTTGATTCTTCCCTTGGTTTTGGATTTTCAAATATTGGAAAATATTTTCATTTTAAATATTTCCATTCCATTTTTACGTGATTTCTTTCCAAATAAATTACCCAAAGATCCAATGTTATAACATATGCTTTAAACTTTGGGCAATGTATTATATGTAGGAGAAATTTCGGGGAGATCCAATGTTATAACATATGCTTTAAACTTTGGGCAATGTATTATATGCAGGAGAAATTTCGCAAGTCTTAGGAGCCGTTTACCTTACCACTTTATCCCTATGCGAAATGATAAACCAAAACCACGGTAAAAATATTTCGCATAGCCTTCATCAAACTTTTATCTTTTCCAAAGTTCAAATTTCATATTTTTCGTGCCAAACCATATCACTTTGGACTTTAAATATTAATATAAATATTTATATTAATAATAAACCTTTTATGTTTTGAATAAAAACTTGGGCAATTCTTGAGGTCCAGTACCTTTTTATCCTCTCCGCCATTTTAGAATTCCACTAACCAATTTAGATATTTTCCAATGCTTTGTCTGTCTAATTTAGCATATTGACCAAATTTAGAATCCCTGTCAATTTATTTATATGCTCAGCTAAATATAGAATTTTTCCACTAGCTACTGTGCTAACATGTGGATTGAGAAGGATCGTCGGTGTAATAAGATCATCATTGTGACATATCGATGACTTTTTGAAAGCACACGTTCATTACACAGAGGATCACATTTAAAGATCTCTTGAGTTGGCATATCAACTCCTTCCTTTGAAGATTTCCAGGAAAATGTCGACTGAAAGGTTTGAAACTGACGACTTCTTTAAACAATTGAAGAGTGATCCAGATAGATATAGGTGGCCACCCACCTATTCCACTGGCTCAAAATAGTTTTCCATTCTGGCAGTTTTCTTGTAAATTTTCTACATTTTTTTGGGTCCCAAACTTTTGGGGCTGTTTTGAGGCCCTAAACGATGTTTTTTGAGATTCGGGGGGGGATGGTTTTCTATGGACTCCATTTTTTCCCATTCAAAATTTGTATAGCTCATATAGACCTTTCCAATGGGCTATCGAGTGACCCAAACGGAGATCATATGCAAAAGTTATGACTCCGAGAAGTTGATTGTTCAACTAACCACCTTGGGGCTGCAAACTTTATGATGGTTCATCATCTAGGGTTAGGTTTTTGGATTTTTAGGGTTATTTCCCTCATTCTTATGATAAATAGGCTCTTTCGGCCTCTTCTTGTATTCATCTTTTCATGAATGAGCGTAGCCACCACATCTCTTCTTAGAGATATAGCTACCACCATTCTATCTGCTTTTATTTTACAATTTGTTCTATTTCATTCATTTAATAGAATATGAGCTTACTGTAACATTGTGTTTATTTCCATATATCTTTGTATGTGAATATATATATTCTCTTCATTTCGTTCTCACATAAATCCAGATCAATGGTATCATAGCCTTCTACTCTTGTGATTTCTCAGTGGATGTCCCCGACGAGATCTGAATATCGAGAGTTGGGTCTCGAAATAATTGAGCTTAGGGAAAACCCTCCTCGTTGACCCAAGCAGGATCCCATGGCAGGAGAAGAAAAGAGAGATGACAGAGCAGGAGATCCTATTAAGTTGTTGCTCAAGGAATCCCTCGAACGACAGAGGAACGAGATGATGGATAATTTCACACAGATTCTTCAAAGGATGCCGACGACGACGGATGCACCTTCAACGAGAAGCCGTTTCGAGGGTGAGAATCCCTTCAAAGTACAAGTTAACTTTGACATTCCCCTCTTTGAAGGAAATATATATGCAGATTCTTTATAGAAACGATTGAATCTATTATATGGTTACTTCTCTGTTCAAAACCTTTCCGACAGTGAAAAGATCACATTCACGCTCCTTAAGTCCCTTCCCCATATTAAATACTGGTGGGATGGGTACTGCGAGAGGAATACAAGAGATAAGGCTGAACTATTCAGGATAGACCCCACTTGGGAGGATTTTTTCGATGTCATCAAGGAAGAATTCTACCCTGTTAGAAACTATGATGACCACTACATCAGATGGACAACTTTGCGTTAGGAAAGAGACCAAAAAGTGCCAAATTTTACCAACATGTTCCATACCCTGCAATCCAAGATGGGTATTTGAGACTCTGGACGACACTTGGTCCTAAAGTACTGCAATGTCCTACACATATACATTCAGACAGAGATGGATTTCCTGGACATATCCTCACTAGTAGCAGCTTATAGATACGTCGTCAAGATCAAGTAGAAGTTTAAGCAAATGAAAAAATGGGATTTTGGGTTTGAAAATCAGTAGCAAAAGCCTAGAAAAGGTGGCCCCAATTCACAAAGAAAAGGACAGAGCAAGGATGACCAAAGCCCCAACAACCAACCCAAGACGTAGGCAAAGAAGGGTAATGGGAAATCAAAGGACACTAGAAAGTGGTGTGAATTCCACAAGATCCCTTGGAACAACACCAATGAGTGCCGCTCAAAACAATCCTTGTTGGTCGAGACAAAATCCATGGATCTAGACTCTAACTCAGAACCTGATAGAGATAAAGAAAAGGGAAATTAGATCATTAATTTCGAACCTAGTGCCACCATCTCAACTGTAAAGATTAACCCAGAAGAGTCAGAGGAGATAGAGGAAGGGGAGCGCCTCTTCCATTCACAACTGTGGGTACAAGGAACTGTGCTACACTTCATTATTGATAGTGGAAGCAAGAAAAACCTCATCTCGGTTGAGGTCGTCAAATATTGAAGCTTCCGATAATTCCACATCCCGAACCATACAACATCAGTTGGCTGACCCAGGGACGAGACATCCGTGTTAGTCAACAATGTCGCATTTCCTACAGGATCAATCCCTTCAAAGATGAGTTAATATGTGATGTTTCCTTGCTTGAAGTTTGTGATGTTCTTTTAGTACAAACATATATGTGGAAATGCCATGTTGTGTATGAGTCTAGACTTTTAGTTTCATTATTACTTTTGGAAATAAGCTCTACGCGATACTAGAGACACTTCCCACCACTATAGTGCCCCTCATCACAACTAAGTAGGGTGAGAAGGTAATCTCCTAAACAGGGAAATTCGTCCTCTTCGTGGTTCGTTCTGAAGGTGAACAAAATATTGCAGCAACATCCACCACCTCCATGCATAACCCCTCTACACAGCAGAAACAAGTGGACAAGATCATGGAAGCATACAAAGACATATTCACCACACCCACCGGGGTGCTAGTACATTGCCCGGTCAATCATTCCATTGATTTCATACCCGATGCGCCTTTACACAACGGGAAAGTATATAGGTGTCCCCTCATGGAAAATGAGGAAATCAAATGCCATATTCAAGAATTGATCCAAAATGGGTGCATTCGACCTATCTCCTCACTTTGTGGGAGCCCAATTGTGTTGGTACAGAAGAAAGACGGGATGGAGACTCGGTATTGGTCACCAAGCTCTAAAAAAGATCACAGTCTGGAATCGGTATCCCATTCCCCGTATCGACAACCTTCTTGACCGCTCAAGGGTTCTAAATATTTCAGCAAGATTGATTGGAAGTTTGGCTATCATCAAGTGCCAATTGAGAAAACTGATGTTTGGAAGACTGCCTTCAAATATCGAGAAGGCCTTTTTGAGTGGTTGGTCATGCCTTTCGGTTTGACTAATTCTCCATCAACATTCATGAGTATGATGGACAATATCCTACGGCCATTCACTAACTCTTTTGTGGTTGTATCTTTGGATGATATTCTCATCTACAACAGAACATGGCAAGAGCATTTGCAGCATATCCACGAATCCCTCAGCACCTTGTGCCAGCACAAGTTATATGGTAATCTAGAGAAGTGCTCATTTGGAATGAAGAGGGTTCAATATCTGGGATACATCATGGACGAACATGGTGTTCATGTGGATCCATCCAAGATCCAAGCCATCCATGATTGGCCAACCCCGACAACTCTCATAGAGCTTCGTAGCTTCCTAGGCCTTGCCAACTTCTATCACAAATTTGTGTTGGGATTCTCTAATATTGTTTGGTCCCTTATCTAGGTGACCAAAGGGGGATCTAAGTCCAATTTCATTTGGTCCAAGCCATAAAAAAAATCGTTTGAGGAGTTGAAGCAACGCTTATGTTCGACACCTCTCCTTCCCTTACCGAATCTGCAACAACCATTTGAGATTGAAACAGATGCTTCAAACTATGTTGTTGGTGCAGTCCTCACTCAGCATGGCGATCCAGTGGCATATCACAGTGAGACACTTTCAGATACAGTCCGCAACTACCCCACCTATGATAAGGAAATGTATTCCATTTTCCAATACTGCCTCCAATGGAAGCATTACATCCTTGGAAAAGAGACAGTCATCCACACTGATCACAAGCCCCTATAGTTCATGCAAACCCAAGGGAAGTTATAGAATGACCGCCACTAGAAGTGGTCCACTTACTTGCAACAATTCCACCTGAATATTAAATATAAGAAGGGAAGCACCAACTAAGTCATTGATTGCCTCAATCGGCTTCTAGTGGCAGCACTTACCACAGTTCTTCACTCTTGTGGCCATGAGACCTCCGGGTGGCCTCAAATATATAGAAGCGATCCTGAGTTTTCTCCCATATATCAATCCCTATGTGCAGGCACATCTGTAGAAAACTTTCATATTCAGGAAGGCTTTCTATGCCACATGGTCCATCTCTGATTTCCTTTAAGAAATCGTGCGAAGATGATTTGGGAAGCTCATTACAGTCTAGTTGTAGGGAACTTCAGCACCAAAAAGATAGTGGCCATATTGCAGAAATATTTTTATTGGCCCATATATCAATCCCTATATGCAGGCACATCTGTAGCAAACTTTCATATTCAGGAAGGCTTTCTATGCCACATGGGCCATCTCTGATTTCCTTCAAGAAATCGTGCGAAGATGATTTGGTAAGCTCATTACAGTCTAGTTGTAGGGAACTTCGGCACCAAAAAGACAGTGGCCATATTGCAGAAATATTTTTACTGGCCCAAGCTCCGATAAGACGTCAGCCGACACATAAGATCCAGCATTTCTTGTGCCATCGTGAAACATGCCATAAAAAAGCAGGGGTTGTATAAATTGATCTGTCTTACAAATCAGGAATACAAATACGCAAAACCCATCTCAACAGCTGAAGTCAAATACATAATGTTATCCAGCGCAAAAGATAGATCAAAATTCTGTAGAGGCGAAGATACATTCATCAACCTAGAGATCAGATCAGAGCAAAAGATTGGATAAAATCAGCTAAGATAAGATGCCCGAAGGATTACAATGCTACTCCTATTTATAGGATCACTGGTCGTTACAAACTTAGTCCACTTCACAAAGTCACCCATTAACTAACTAACTAATTAACTAATGACTCTACTTTACTTCCACTTTATCCACCTTGTTGCGCTCCGCGACTAGTCCTTTACCCTTGTCACTGACCCCTTTGTCACTGGTTGTACCAAAACTTCTACGACTTACCTCTGAGCCAATAGGACCCCAACACAAACTTGTCACTCGCCCTCGCGCCACTTCATCCAGATGTTGCTGGTGCATTTACCTATTTCTTGAACTCTTCATATGCTGCTTGGATTTTTTCGACATCTTCTCTTACTGTAGCTTTGAGCATTATGTAGTCTTCAAACTCCTGCTCCGTTAGATGCTCGCTTCCTGACTGTTGTGCTTTCTGTTAATTTTATTTTATCTGCAACAATGCTAGCATAGCTTAGACTGCCAGCTGCTCCGCTTTCGACTGTAACTCATCCAACTGCATTTTTCTCCTCTATTGTATGGTCCACGCTTTGTTGACTTGGTGCTGCAATTCCTTCAATTATGTCTCTTTAGTCATCTGTGTAAGTAGGGGCATCTCCTTTACCGGGCCCCTTAATTTTTCTAACTGTGCCTCTGCCTCGACGAGTTGCATGTTCAATTGGTGAAACTGCTCATCTTGCACGAGACTACCCCAAAATTGTGAGACATCCTCTGTGATGTGTTGCACTGCCTTCTCCAATTCTGTGATCTCTGTCGCAACATCCTCAATAGTGCTCTTTCTCACCTCCACTTGCTCCGGTGGTGTTCTTGGCATGACCTTTATTTGTAACTCGTTGTTGGATTTGCGGAGATCCACGATAACTACTCTTGGCCTCAATGGCTTAGCCTCTACGATCATTTCTTTGGATATTTCTGGTGCATCCTCGCATTCCATGGAGATGGCATGTTCCAGTAGCCACCTATCCTCCATTTCTTTTTCCCTTTCATTCATTACTATCTCCTTTTCCTCGCGGAGTCGTTCAATATCCACTTCAACATTTCTTACCTGCCTTTTGTAATTAATCATTTGATCATGTGTTGACACCTCTCGCTCATTAATTTCTTCGTTAACCTCAATGTGGGTGTGATGAAACATAAACATAGGAAGCATGTTGAGATCTATACTTATCGGATCTTGTCCTCGCAGTGCGGCATCTAACTCTTTATTTCCTATAGTGATCGCACTATGTATCACCTGTACAATCCACCGCTAAGTGTCGATATAAACATCAACCCATCGCACTTCTGATGGACTTGGATCTGCGAGCCCTGGCTACACCCTTGTTTCCATAATCGCAGTGCTCAGTGTTTGCAATAGCTACGACACTTGGTGAAAATATTCAATTGTGTGCTGCGTCACCTTGGTTCTATTTTCTTCGAAGAAACTGGCCATTCTGTCGAGCAGCATTTTCATTTGCTTGTCGGGGAGACCAGCAGTGGTACTCCCTTCTCCTTTCTCCATTCTCCTCTTTGTGCGCATTTCTTGTTGTTGTGCCTCCAAATCCGAATATGTTGGAGTGTCGGTTGATGCATCATGAATTCTAGTTCCTGATGGATCTCCCTTGCCATCATCTTCATCATCTGAATCCTTTGTTTCTTTCTGCATCTTTGGTACATCTGTTGGCTTCCCATCCTTTGAGTCCGATTGTTGTTCATCGCCGATTGGGGTCTTCCATTCATTGGAACATTATGCTACTATGGCATCCAGCTCTTCTTCGGTCAGCTTATACTATGTAGTCAACCATTGCTTCTCTGGATCTCTGCATGCTTGCGGCCCCACACAGATCCTCACAATTCGTCGATGCTTTCTTGTCGTGACCTTTGTCAATCGCATGATTTTTACTATTTGCATACACAACTCGTCTAGGTAGACGTAAATTGGATATTTTTATCACGCTGCCTTTCCTTGTCATTTAGTTCCCATAAGTTCTGACACCCTTCCCCAGCTTGTGCAACCGCTGCAACACTCTGCCAGTAATGTGGACACCCTGCAATGTCGCTAGTTTTACTATCGTATACTTTTTATTCTTCCCCAATCTTACCGATGAAGCCCCTTCTCTCCTTGATGGTACGTAGCCTGGAATGTCCGCTGTGGTCAGACCATGTTGCTGCTTGGCCCTTTATCTTCATATTGTTGTCTCTTCTCTTGTGACACTAGAAGTGCTATCTTTTGCTCCTATGGTTGTCGCTCTTGTCGAGCTACGGGTAGTCTTCACTCTTATTTATGTATCTACCGGTTGGTTGGCATTTCTTTTCTTCTGAAATACCCGAGACGGTGCCAATTCAATCTCTGGTTGTTCTTCCACGATTGGTACCATCGTCGTGGGTGGATTCTGCTCACTGGTGTTGGATATCGCATGTGCCATCACAACGCTCTTAGTCGTGTTCTCTTCAACAAAAAAATCACTCTCACCAACTCAATTCGCTCTCACTCTCGCTCTCTAGTTTCTTCAAGATTCACAACGCACAATGAATCTGAATGGTTACCCTCGCATCCCCTTTTATAACTTTGGTTTTTCCCATCAAGCCGATTCAGACAATGATTACCCAATCCTCCGTCGATTTACCAAATCCGGTGCAATCATTCATCATTTAATGCATCTTCGTCCACTTGCGACATTGTCCACCATGTCTTAACTGCTGCATTTATTTCCCAATTTGACTCGTTCGCTATTCGCTAGTGTCGATAGGTCCCAAACCGCATCATTTTTTTGTCACCAGGAATATGTATTCCAACTTTGTCGCAGTTCCATCGACAGACGTGTGAACTGAAACCTTTTCGTCCTTTTATCGATAGAGTCCCAAACTACGTGGTCTACCTATTTCATCATTTTTTTTCAAGTCGACCTATTATATTCCTCATTCGAGGTGTGTCGAGCTATCTTGATAGGGATTTAGTCGGCTCCCATTCCCTAAGCCATTCAAAAGTGTCTCGTCCAACTTTTGCAACTGAATTGTGCCCCCATCAGTAACAAAATTTATGACATATGGACCAAGCCAATGCATTTGGATTTTACCTAGATGTTTTTCAAACTTACTATCGTACATGAGTACCATGTCTCCGCGTTGAAAGTGCTTATGCTTTACATGTCGATCATGCCATGCCTTCTGTCAGTCTTTTTACACTTGTTGTTGAAATCCCTCAATGAAGCGATCTTCTTCTAGTTGTAGCATCTGCGCCGGTCATTCTTCAATCGCTCCATCGTCGCTCATGCCTATCACTTTTGCTATGCACATACTGAGGACAAGGTACTCCATAGGCATTACTACTTCCTGTCCATATACCAACTTGAAGGGGTTCTATCCTATTAATATTTTGCACGTTGTTCTATAAGCCCATAATGCCATAGGAATCTTCATGTCCCAGTCGTCACGGTTTATATTGCACACCTTAGTGAGCGCATGCTCCATAATTTTATTCAGCGCTTAGAATGCTCCATTTTCCTGTGGGTGGAATGGAGTGCTTATTCTAGGCTGAATCTGAAACTCCTCAGTCATTACTTTGATGGTTTGATTTACAAAATTCGTACCTTGGTCACTCATCAAGATTTTTGGACACCCAAACTTGGAGACTACATTGTCGAAAATAAATCTTGTTGTTGTCGCAAGTTGTGCAATATTCCATTGGTGCTGCTTTGACCCATGTTGTTAGGTATTCTGTCACAGTAATGATATACCTCACTCCCATCCTCTTTCGTGGTGGTTTAATGGGTCCCACAAAGTCTACTACCCATTTGTCAAAAGTTTGTAATGTTAACTGGGGCTGCACCAATGGCATATCATCATGTCGCAATGGTTTCCCCGTCCTTTGACATACGTCGTAGCTCTTAGAGTAATTTGTTGGGTCACCATGAAATGTTGGCTACCATAAGCCATCTCTAAGTATCTTTCTGGCGGTTGCACACCCTCCATAATGCCCTCTTTCGATCCCACCATGAGCCTCATCCAACACTATTTCTTGCTCAAGCGGAAGGACATATCGACTCAGGATTTCATTTGGTCCCATCTTGTATAATTGTCCCACGATCAATTGGAAGTCGGCATCTTTGACGACTAGTTGCTTCTTCTGATTAGTGGTGAACTCTTCAGGTGTTCTTCCCATGGCTAGAAACTAAACAATCTATTTGTAATGGTCATCAACCATTTCAATGCAAAATAACTGCGCGTCGAGCAAACTTTCGTCGATCCTGCTTGGTTCCTCGCCTGATTCAATCCTTGACAGATGGTCAGGTTCTGCATTCAATCGTCCAGGATTTACGATTATTTCAAAGTCAAATACCTGAAACAGCAACAACCACTGAAAAATATCCCCCCCAACACAGGCTTGTTGACCAAGTACTTCAGTTTTGAATGGTCAGTAAACATCTTGAAGTGTCCCCCTAGTAAATAATGTCGAAAATTTTGCAATGCATATACCATAGGCCTTCTCTTTTTGTCGTTGTATAATTTTTCTCTGTAGTTGACAACTTCCGCCTAGCAAACGCGATAGGATGGTCTATCGACCCTTCTCCAAGCTAGGCCAATATTACCCCCAATGTGACTGACAAAGCATCTGCTTGGACATGGAATTCTTTCTTCCAGTCAAGGAAGGATAAAATTGGTGCTACAACAATATTTTCCTTCAATATGTCGAGGCTCTTCTGGCATTCACCGTTCCATTCAAACTTCGCATATTTCTTCAATAGATTCTCAATGGGCATAGTAATCCCTTCATGCCCCTTTATGAACTTTCTATAATATCTTGTATGGCCCAATGTGGCCCTCAACTTCTTTACTATCGTAGGCACTGGTAAGTAGACAATGATCGCGATCTTGGCTGGGTCTACCAACATACCTTTCTTGCAGACAATATGTCCCAACAAGATACAAAATGGCGTGCAAAAGATACATTTCTTCATATTCAAAGAGATATGATGTTGTTGACATCTTTCCAGCATCATTCTGAGGCTCTCAACATGGTCTTTAACCAATCCATACACAATCCAGTCATCCATATACACCGCCAATAATTTGTGAATAAAATATTTGAAAGCATCGACAACTAATCTTGAGAAAATTGCAGGGGCATTCTTGAGACCGAATGGCATTATTGTGTACTAATAGCATTCCCACTCTGTTACAAAGGTGCTTTTGTGTCGATATTTTTTTGCAATATTGATCTGGTGATATCCTGAGAACCCATCTGTGAATGAACTACTTCCTGTCCTCAAAACCTTCAAGTACTTCGTTGGTAAATGGTGTGGGGAATGTATTGTGAAGGCCTGAATTGTTCAACTTCCTTAAGTCGAAGCAGATCCAGATTTCTCCAATCTTCTTGTCATGGAAAACCATTGGGTTGATCCATTCTGACTCTTCGAGAGGTTCAATGATCCCTGCATCCAACATCCGCTCTAACCCATCCTTCACTCATTCTTTGTATCTGGGATTCAATCTATACGGTTGTTGTTTCACTAGCTTGGAATCGGGTTTAAGGGGGATCTTCATCTTTCCCAAGTCCCCGGAAATACCCTTCATCTCTGAAAGCTTCGTCAGGAAAAAATCTTGAAATTCATGCAATAAGTCGATGACCTTCCTGATTGTTGTGTCATCCCCATAGTCTCCAATACTAGCAAACTTTGGATCCTCCCATGATCCAATATTGAATTTCTTAATTTTCAACGGTTTCCTGAATCGGTCGAATGGCATATCTGTTGCTTCAACAACTCTAGGATATTCATCATCATCGGGTCCTATTGAAACATTGTAACACTCCATATTCATCTTTGGTGTTGCGGCCCATTTCATTCCTATTGGTCTTTCAGTCGGAACTGTCCCAAATATATTTTCGCGGATTACCTACAGCATGCCATCGATTAGAGCATTCTCATCGGCAAAACTGAATGCGTGACAGAAGCTAATGGTTAGATCCTCCCATGTGGTTTTTTCTCTTCTCATCTCTACTGAGACGTACCCACTTCGTGGTACTTCATCTAACATGTGGATGAATGCATGGACCCATTCTTGATTTGGCCTCGCTCCCCATGTAGCTTGACATTTTCCTAGATGATCCCTTGGATCCATCCTTCCATCGTACTTCTTCCCTTGGTAGTAGTCATGTTGAATTAAGGTAACTTTGAAGAATATTCTACTTGTACTTTATTATTGTAACTCCGTCAAAGATGTTTTACCTCCGTTCGGGGATGTCATTCTTATATTTGGTCATGTAAAAGTCATGAGGTAAAACCTCCATTGTAAGTCGGGTTGATAGTCCCCAAAATATTTTATTATTATTATTATTTTGAGTCTCCCTAGAGAGGTCGACCCAGTCAATTTAAGTGAGGTCAACCTAGTTAGGTTAAATGTGAAGTAAAATTAAATTATAAATAGAGGGAGTCTTTCCCTCATTTGTACCATTCACTCACTCAAGCATTGCGCATTAGAGGAGAGAGGAAGATTGCGAAAAAGGAGGAGGATTGTGCTTGGCTCTAGAGTTTGGGTTTTTGTATCTCTTCTTTGTGAGACTTATTTTCGGGCATTGTACTTTGGTAATCTATATTGAAGAAGTGCTTGCTGGGTTTTCTTCCCCTTGAAGGTTTCCTAGGATAAATTGTTGTGTACCTTGTGATTGTGTATCTTTCAGAGATCCTTGTTATGTTGTTATTGTGAAAATGTATTAAATGCTCATGAAATTAGAATTTAGTCTTTAGTAGCATATAATCTTAACAAGTCATTTTCCGAAAATCTTACTTCCATTAGTCGTCGACATTGTTGCCAGTTTGTTATTGTCAACTTGTGCGCACCCCTCCACCTTGCTGGAGTGGCCTTCAATGCTTCATCTAATGCTATCAAGCATTGTGGATCTGATACTTTGTATTCAAACTCATTGATGAAGATTTCCAGGTTAGGAAGTCCTTTGTATGTCGGTAGATCGCATAATTATGTCGCAACCCATCGCAGTGATTGAGTGATCCGCGCACACTTCCTAAATGATACCTCGTGCAACCGATTTCACCAATTTTCTAGAGCCTCGTCGGAATCTGATGACGTCGAACCGATACTTCGCCAACCCAATTCTCCATCGACGGTGGGATTGACGTAATCTTCTGAGATGTTATAGATGTTGTCCCATACTCCGGTGATCTCGTCTCTCATTGGTTCAACATATCTATGTCCTTCAAGTGGATCAAGTGGGGAAATGATCCTCATGTCATGGTTCTCAAAATACATCGTTCTTTTCTTGAAATAAATAATTACCTGATTTTCCATCAAACAATCTATCTCCAACAATGCAGGATATGGACTAGTGTTATCAATTATCTCTATGACATCAAAATCTACATATGTCTTCAATCCTTCTACCTCAACTGGTAGATGAGGCAACTGACCAATTGGTACAACCTTGATCTAATTTTCTAAACGGCGCTGCACAAGGGACCATACCAGTTGTAGTTTCCCCATCGCTTCCCATGTTTGCTTGGTTAGGATATTCACATCAGATCCTAGATCTAGAATGATGGAATCCATATCATATGCACTGATCTAGGCATTCATCCTCATCTCCCTTCTTGTCTTCTTCCTATGCAGATGGTTGACTGCACGATCATGTCTCCCCTTTTCGGGTCGATGCAAGAAGCGAGCTATTTTTGCTAATGCTTCCTGGTCCTTTTCTAATGTTAGACAATTCTCTAGAAAAAATTTCAAAGTATTGATCTTTCCTGGTGACTTCTGCAACATTGTCGGGTCAAAAATTTGCGGCATCCCATAGACAGGTTCTTTTTGGACTACAGGTTTCGACTGAACATTATTCTTTATTAGTGCATCTCATGCTTCCCAAAAAGTTTCCTTCTCTGCTCCAACATCAAATCGTACTTGTTTCTAGATTACGGGCCGGGAATTTGGCGGTAGCCTATCTTCTCCTGTCGCATCTCCTCCTCTAGTTACTACTACGACATTTACTAGTTGAATTCTTACCTCCGCTAAGATATTATGCATGTTTTGAGTTGGATTCGGGTTCGGGTTCGGTTGCAGTTGTGGTGTATTCTTAGTCTTCCACTTCGCGATTAACTGAGGACAACCTTTGACAGTGTGATCAGTTACGCTGTAGTAGGTACATTGTGGGGTTGGATTTTGGAAATCCCTCTTATAATGTCTGATATGCCCACAATTATAGCATGTGATCAGCCCTCGACCTCGAGTAAAGGTTCCTCCACAACCAAAACCTTTGCCACGAGCACTACGACATCCTCCTCTCAGTCCTCTCGTTGTGGGTTGAATTGTGACTGATTGTATTGTGGAGGATTTTACTGTGGCTAATTATACTGTGGTTGATTATACTATGGATGATTATACTGCGGCTGGTTATACTGCGGTTGATTATACTGCAGCTGTGTTGAATGTTCCTCGTCTCCCTTCATGAATTAAGTATCAACGGTCCTTTCTTGAAGTAATTCATATGCTCGAAAATATTTCTCATCATGGCCAATAGATCGACAGAAGTTACAATATAGATTAGCTATATTCGACACAACCTTCTGTAAGTATACGCATTCCTCCTAGCAATGTCCTCTTGTATGGAAAACGCGGCTCCAAGGAATTCCTCCCAGACTGAGAGGATTGGGTGCACCAGAATGTAGATATTCACGGAATTTCGGACACTGATATTTATGATGCCCCTCGGACTTGCATCAAATACACCATACCTCTGCAGGAAATTCCTTTCCTCTTTAATCTCCTGCAACTGAATAGTCAAGTTTGCTAGCTGTGACTGGATCTGGCTCATGCTAATCCCTGTTTCGCCAATCGGTGAAGCTTCGATTTTCATTGCAGTTTCCAACACCTCTGCCTGAGATAGTATCTTTTGTTGCATCAACGACATCCGGATGTGTGGTATCAACATTGGAATAAACAATTCCTTATGTTGTACGTTACTCATCCCAAAACTAACTTTAGCCATCAAATTTTTGAACCTCTGATCAAACTCCCACACTGACTCATTAGGGAATTTCTTTATCTCATTCAATTCTATGATGTAGTGTGATTCTGATTTAGGCTTCTTAAACTCGTCAATCAACCCAGCTCTGATTTCTCCCAAAGTATTCTGTTGAAATCCTGCAGGTACTTGTATAAATTTCATGTACCAATCCAGCACACGACCTATGAAGGTCATCGCCAGTTGTCCCTTTTTTATAGCTTCATCTTGTACTTGTTTCACTGTCCACACTACTTCCCACAGAAACCAATACTGCTCGGGATCCTCTATCCCATTTCCCTGAAAGAGAGGCAGCTTCACATTGTCGCACTCCATCCTTGGTTTTATACTGGTATTTGTAGATCTGGTACTATTACTGTTATTATGACACACAGGACAACCCTTCGAAGAGCTTGTGTTTCCTCCTCCAAATTTTGGCACAGTGCACGGGGTTGTGGGTACGTTGTAGATTTGGGTATGTTCTTCCTCAGGTTCAGGGGTATCCTGGTCATCCTCTTCATTGTTATAAGGTCGCTTAGTCCCTTGTGGCCCCGCTTCACATTCCTCTATTCCGGTCGCACTAGGACTCTCTCTCTCAGTCTCAGTCCTCCTCTTCTTCTCCGGCCGGAACCTCACCCCACTTTTCAAGTGACCACAATATTCCACAGCTTCCCTCACAATTTCGTTGTAGCTCATTTACATATACCCCACTTCATTCTATCAAACCCACATCTGCACAATACCCACACCCTCCACACACTAGGGTTTTACTCGTTGGAGTTCATCTTCAATATTCCCTTTTCACAAATTAGCATTTTAATCCACAATGATAATGCCAATAGGTAACTTCTTTTCAGTCCTTTAAATAATTTCCTTTCCACGTCACCGTATTACCTAACTGTGTCGACAACAAACTCAATAATGTACCCTTCCAAAATGTTATCTACCCAAATGTCGAAAACCCTTGAAGCTTTATTTCTAACACGACTCAATGGGTCACTTTGTGAAGTGGACCAAGTATTGTAATGGCCAGTGAGCCTATAAATAGGAGTAGCATTGTAATCCTTCGGGCATCTTATCTCAGCTGCTTTTATCCAATATTTTTCTCTAATCTAATCTCTCGGTTGATGAATGTATCTTCGCCTCTACGGAATTTTGATCTATCTTTCACGCTGGATAACATTTTGTATTTAACTTGGGCTGTTGAGATGGGTTTTGTGGATTTGTATTCCTGATTTGTAAGACAGATCGATGTATAATGAAAATGAATGTTTGTTTATGACTTTGTCGCTTATGGATTATATCGCAGTATGATGTATTTCGTCGTAGTATGGATAGATTTGATATGTTTCGATGATATGTGTTTCTATGATGTGTTAATGAGTAGATATGATTAATATATCTTGGTATGCAATGATGATGTTATGAAGTAAATGATAATTATGCCGATCTTCGGGTTATATTGTGATTAAATGTGAACGATGCATGTCCTCTTATACCTATGGAAGCTTGGTTCCTACAGCCCCCTTAGGTATCTAGGGTAAGACCTCACTCGCTTTGCAAGTGTTGTTGGAAAGGATAAACGCTTTCTGGGCCGATATCTATGGGAGTTTGTGTCGAGCTTTGTTGACATAGTGTGAAGTGAACCCCTATCAACATATCTATGTCAACACTCCGCTACACTTCATTGTTGATAGTGGAAGCCAGAAAAACCTCATCTCGGTCAAGGTTGTCAAAATATTGAAGCTTCTGACAGTTCTGCATCCCCAACCATACAACAACGATTGGTTGAGCTAGGGACGATACATCCGCGTTAGTCAACAGTGTCTCCTTTCCTACGTGATCAGTCCCTTCAAATATGAGGTAATGTGTGATGTTGCCCCGCTTGAAGTTTGTGATGTTCTTTTAGGACAACCATATATGTGGAAACTTCATGATGTGTACGAGTCTAGACCTCGTAGTGTCATTATTACTTTGGGAAATAATCTCTACAGGATACCATAGACACTTCCCACCACTGCAGTGTCCCTCATCACATCTAAGCAGTGCAGGAAGGTAATCTCCTAGACAGGGAATTTTGTCCTCTTCATGGTTTGTTGTGAAGGTGAACGAAATATTGCCGCAACGTCCACCACCTCCATGCAGAACCCCTCTACGCAGCAGAAACGGGTGGACAAGATCGTGGAATCATAGAAAGACATTGTCACCACACCCATTGGGGTGCCAGTACATTGCCCGGTCAAGCATTCCATTGATTTGATACCTGGTGTGCCTTTACGCAATGGACTAGTATACAAGCGTTCCCTCATGGAAAATGAATAAATCAAACACCAAATTCAATAATTGATCCAAAATGGGCACATTCGACCTAGCTCCTCACCTTGTGGGAGGCCAATTTTGTTGGTACAAAAGAAAGATGGGACATGGAGACTCTATATTGATTACTGAGCTCTAAAAAAGATCACAGTCTGGAATTGGTATCTCATTTCCTGTATAGATGACCTTCTTGACCAGCTCAAGGGTGCCAAATATTTCTACAATATTGATTTGAAGTCTAGCTATCATCAAGTGCCAATTGAGAAGACCGGTGTTTGGAATACTGCCTTCAAATCTCGGGAAAGACTTTTTGAGTGGTTGGTCATGCCTTTCGGCTTGACTAATGCTCCAACAAATTTCATGAGAATGATGGACTATATCTTACGGCCATTAAATAACTCTTTTTTGGTCGTATCTCTGGATGATATTCTCATCTACAACAGAACATGGCAAGAGCATTTGCAACATATCCACCAAGTCCTCAGCACCTTTCACCAACACAAGTTATATGTTAATCTAGAGAAGTTCTCATTTGGCATGAAGAGGGTTCAATATCTGGGATACATCATGGATGACCATGGTGTTCCTATGGATCCATCCAAGATCCAAGCCATCCATGATTGGCCAACCCCGATAACTCTCATAGAGATTCGCAGCTTCCTAGGCCTTGCCAACTTCTATCGCAGATTTGCATTGGGATTCTCTAATATTGCTTCATCCCTTAGCCAGGTGACCAAATGGGGATCTAGGGCCAATTTCAGTTGGTCCAAGCCACAACAACAAGCATTCAAGGAGATGAAGCAACGCTTATGTTCGGCACATGTCCTTGACTTACTGGATCTGCAACAACCATTTGAGATTGAAACAGATTCTTCAGACTATGTTGTTGGTGCAGTCCTCACCATCTAGTGGCATATCACGGTGAGACACTTTCAGATACAGTATGCAAGTACCCCACCTCTGACAAGGAAATGTATTACATTGTCCAAGCCTGTCGCCAATGGAAGCATTACATCCTTGGAAAAGAGACAGTCATCCACCCTCATCACAAGCCCCTGCAATTCATGCAAACCCAAGGGAAGTTACAGAATGACCACCACCAGAAGTGGTCCACTTACTTGCAGCAATTCCACCTGAATATTAAATATAATAAGGAAAGCACCAACCAAGTCATTGATTGCCTCATTCGGCCTCCAATAGCAGCACTTACCATAGTGCTCCACTCTTGTGTCCATGAGACCTCCAGGTGGACTCAACTATATAGCAGTGATCCTGATTTTTCTCCCATCTATTAATCCCTATGTGCAGGGACATACGTAGAAGACTTTCATATTCAGAAAGTCTTTCTATGCCACCTAGGCCATCTTTGCGTTCCTTCAAGCGAGCGTGCGAAAATGATTTGGGAAGCTCATTACAGTCGGGTGGAAGGGCACTTCGGCACCGAAACGACAGTGGTCATATTGCATAAGTATTTTTATTGGCCTAAGATTCGTCAAGACATCGGTCGATACATAAGATCCTACACTGTTTGTGCCATCGCGAAACCTGCCATAAAAAAGCAGGGGTTGTACACCCCTCTGCCCACTCCTAATGAGCCATGGGAATCCATATCCATGGATTACATGTATGGAATACCTTCAACCAAGCATGGAAATGACTGTGTGTTTGTGGTCATGGATCGCTTCTCTAAGATGTCCATTCTAATATCTTGCAAGAAGAACATCTCTGCAAAAGCCACTGCTAAGATCTTCTTCGAGCATTTTTGGGTTCATTTCGGGCTATCACAGACTATCATTTCAAATTGGGACAGCAGGTTCCTAAGAAATTTCTATTCCATCCTATGGTCATTGATGGATACCAGGCTCACCAAATCGACTTCCTTCCACCCATAGACTGATGGACAAACAGAGGTAGTCAAGAGGATGATTGTGCATATTCTGAGAATGTACAATTCTAAACATCCCCACACATGGGATGGGATCCTTCCTTATTGTTAGTTTTTTAGAATTTAATACATTTTGATCTAGGATCTTAACTGAAAGAACAACATGTATAGCATATCATCATAAGAGACAAGAGACAAGAGACACAAAACATTTCACCAGGGAAAACCAAGAAGCTGAAAAACCCCGCAACTTCCTCAGAGATAGAATAACCATCAATACAAGCATCACAATGCTCAAACCCAAGAGATAGATATCTTCAGTAGCATGATCCTCCTCCACTTGTGCACCCTCCTCTTCTCTCACTAATCCGAAGTGAGTGAATGAGACAATGTGTAAAATGAGAGAGACACTCTCTATTTATGCACTAACTTTCACTTGACCTTTACTCAACTAGGTCGGCCTCAACTTAACCACTTAATATAATGCTGACTAGGCCGACCCCTACTAAGGTGGTCTAATAACCCTTTGACCCACGTGACTCATACAGGGCTGACCCCATCAATGTGGTTTAATAACCCATCAAGTATAAGTTACGACACTTACAACATAACTTGCGACACATGCAAGTACAACTGACAACACTTCCAATCGGAGGAATAATACATCTCCATTGGAGATACAATAAAGTACAAATACAATATACAAGTGAACATCTTCTGAAGTTATAAATACATCAACACTTATTGTTGGAGCCTAGGCCGCAACTATGATAAAGCTACGAATTTTGAGGAAAAAGCACAAGTGTTGAAGGGAAAGTGCTAATTTTGAATAAGCACCAATTTTTGGGCAGAAGTAAACGGTGCGCAGTACGATGCCAGATGGACAAGCTCAGCGCAGATTACGGACCGGAAATCGCGGAGCTCGCGCGCACATGTCAAAGGAGAATGAATATGGCCGAGTAGAAAGCTTAGCTACCACAATAAATGAAGCAACGGAATAGAGGGCTCAGCTACCCTCATTAAGGCTAAGTACATAAGTTATGGTTGCTCTGATCAAGGAAGAGCAACGGACCAAAGCATTGAAGGAGAAGGACAAGGAGCAGTGAATGATGAAGCGGCACCCATACCCGCAATCTGCATCGGAAATCGTGGAGCCTGCAGGAAGCGGCAACGTGACTGCAAGTGGCGCCTACAGTACACCTAGTCATGTCCGCGGTTAGGGTTTTTGGGGATTACTGCTGGGAAAGGCCCACAGTTTTGTAAAGGTGCGACCCTCAGGGCCACCTATATATATGTGTAATTGTAAAGGTTAGACGTTAGCTAGCTAGTTAGTCAGTTAGCCATTAGATGTTTTAGACACAAGAAGGGTTGGTTGTTGATTGTTTTCTATTGTGTTGTTAGAAGACAAGAGTTAGAACTGGATAGCTGTGAAGCTAATCCCCGAGTTGCAGACAGTCTGAGTTGACGTCTGAACTATTGTAATCTCTGTAGAGGAAGAGACTAGATCAAGAGAAGGGCTCCCAGCTGTGTGCATGGAGTTTCCAGGAAAGATCTAAGGCTGCAGCTGTGTGCGCAGCAGGACTGTAATTTCTATCTTTGAGATTAATAAAAGATACACTTCCCGTGGACATGGTTTCCCCATGGAGGTGAACTACCTAATTCTCGTGTTATGATGTTGTGTTGTGTGATTGCATGTTTTAGTTCACTATCTATGTATACATGAACATTGCGTTATCTTTATGAATATGTTAAGTAAGTTCTCGAAGCTTCCTTGGTAGTTATAATCGTTAAGTGTCGAAGGAGTCTGTAGAACGCTGTCGCTGCGGCGATTGAGGAGTGTGTTGTACGCAGAGGGTACAGTATTGGACGCAGAGGGTAATCGCCTCATGCGCCGGAGCGGAGATCCCACGCAGCTAGGCTGGTGAGTGTAAATTTCAGCACTGTTGCACTGAGAGGTCTGCGGAAGAGTAAGATGTTCCGCTTTGAGGAATCCTCGAGGAAGAAAGGGAGAAGATTGCAGTCTCCGCGTCGCCTAGGTTAAGGAAGCCTGATTCCTTAGCCCCCCATAGCCACTTCGGGTGAGACCTCGATCTGCTGCGCAGCTCGTTGCCGAGAGGGCCAGTGCGCCAAGGGGTTTTGTTGCTGCGCCTCATTAAAACCCGGGTCTGCCCAAAAAGCAGCCAACAAATGGTTCTGTTGCCTTGTGACTTGTTACTGTGAGACTTGTTATTTCGGTGACGCGTGAGATTGATGCGAAACCCAGAGAAAGAAGGAGCCAACAAATGGTTCTGTCGTTGGCTTTAACCCTATTATTTTGAAGGCAATGCAGTGCTGGAATCCTACAGCTAAAGAAATTCAAGACTGGTTTGATTTAAAGGCTAGAGAGTTCGTTGAACGAGAAAATAGAAGCTCTAGGCTTCAGACAGAAGACTGGCTGCAGAAGCATATTTATACTGACCTTCACGAAATTTTCTTTGTCACATTTGCACTTGAGTTGCATGCGTGGGTAGCTAAGTTAGCAGATACTAGATCTACTGTGCATGTTGATCGACCCGTCACTTGGACGCCTGAGCTCGTCAACAGTTTGAAGCGGGTAGATAATTCTGTGTCCCACGCAGTAGACTTTTGGTTGAACAGTTTGCTGGAAGGCTTCATCACCGAGTTTGCAGTAGATACGAGAAAGAGTTTCAGCGAAGCTGAGAGGAGTTTCTTCAAAGCACACAGGGGTAAGTTCTTAAATTCTCTGAACTTATGGATTAAAATGCTTCTGTATGAAAAAGGAAAACTATGCATAGCTTCCGATGAGTAGCATAGACAAGTAATGTCCGCAGATTCTGATAGTGATCTTGAACTTATTGGTTGCACTCGTAGTGGAAAACGGTATAAAGTAGGCCTTGACCAACATCCTTTTGAGTCTAGCCCAGAAGATAGCCAAGCTCCTAGAGTGAGCCATATAGAGAGACAAGGGAGTGTTCATATCCCTTATCACCCTTTTACACCGCAAAAGCCAGATGGGGCTCAGTATAACCCCGCAGTAACACCTTCTAGTAGCCCGCACGGTACTTCTAGTACCTCAGCACCACCTTTATTTAACCATCCCGGAGGCACTGCTACAACACCTCCACCTCAACCTACTGCAAGAAGGATGGGTGATGACATGAAGCTACCAACTTTTAGAGGAACAGGGCTAGAAGACCCTGAGCAGCACTGGTTCCTATGTGAAGCCATTTGGACAATTAAGCAAATTAATGATGATGTTGTTAAGCTGGTTCAGTTAGCAACCACACTAAGAGAAACAGCCTTAACTTGGTTCATGAAATACTCAGCAGCACAGAATAGAACGCTTGCTGATGTAAGAAATGCTATGATTAGAGAATTCAAGAAACCTAAATCAGAATCACAGTGTATAACAGAGCTCAAAGACATAAAATAGTTACCTACAGAGTCAGTATGGGACTTTGACCTGAAGTTCAAAGCCTTGATAGATCAAGTAAGCTTTGAGTTTGCACCGCAGCAGCATAAGGAATGGTTCATTGATGCGCTGCTTCCACACATTAGACTTCCTTTGATGCAACAAAATCTCACTACACAGGAACAAGCTCTAGAGATGGCTATGAAACTAGAAGCTTCACCAATTGCTGGAACAAGCAACGATGTTGCGCAGTTGCAGAACCAGTTAGCAAACTTAACCTTGCAAGTGCATGATATTAAGAAAGGCAAGGAAGTTAAAGAAGAAATTTGGTGTACAAAATGTAAAGCGCAAGGTCATTCAAAGGACCATTGTCCCATTTTCATAGAGTATATTGCAACTGGAGCACCTAACCCTTTACCACAGGCTCAGTGGCCTTGGTGTGAAATCTGTAGAACTAGAGGTCACAGACCACAAGAATGTCACTTATTACAGAAATACGTACAAACTCCAAAGAATCTATATTGCAATTTCTGTAAATCAGTAGGCCATGATGAGAACAATTGCAGAGCATATGATCTTATGATGGAAAGGAAACATGATGTTTATAGAGTACAGTCAGAGGCACAAGGACCCACAGCAGGTCCACAGTATGACCAAACTCACAACGGCCGAGGAGGAAATTATAGGGGCCGCGGACGCGCAACAAATTTTGGTCGAGGAAGAGGACAGATCACTTGTTATAATTGCGGAGCTCAAGGTCATTATGCAAGGGATTGCCAAAATCCTACAACCATCTACAGATATTGTAAATCTTATGATCATGTCATTGAAGAATGCCCTCAGTTGATGGCTAAGATGCAAGCAAAGACGCCACAGGTCAATCAAAATATTCAGCTGATTGGAGCAGAAAAAAGAGAACCAGATCCTACAGTTAATATAGTAACGCGCAGTGGAGCAACCACTGGTGCGCCAGAGTTGGGAACTGGAAAGCAAGCAACGCAATGGGTGCGTTGCGCTAATATTAAACCATCTCTGCTCGACCTGCAGAAGCAGAAAGAAGCATTCAAGAAAGCTCAAGAGTATTTCTCAGATCCGCGAGCTTCAACTTCTGTCGCAATTTCGCATAATGATATCAGATCGCAAGTGCTAAGACAAGAGAACCTGGTGCAAGAACAGGCCACTACATCTGGAAGGCCTGACAATGAGGAGAATGCACTAGGCAGTGTCCATGCTTTCCTGAGAAACTGCTTAAAGTTGTTGCGCAATGAAAAAGCAACTATGGAACTTCAACACCTATTGGATAAGTGTCAACAATCTGCTTAGATGAACACACCGCAGCGTGCTGTTCACCAGATTGGGAGTCATACTAGAACTGGAAAAGAGATGAGGCTCACAGCGCAGATTGGAGCATTTGAAATGGACGAAGTCATTTTAGACTTGGGCTTAGAAGTTAATGTTCTCACCATGCAAACATGGGAACAGATGGGTAGCCCTCAGCTTACAAGATCTCCTATCCAGCTAAGACTTGCGAATCAGCAACGAGTCTCTCCATTGGGCAGATTACCCAATGTACCTATTGATATTGAGGGAGTAAGAAGTTCTACAGACTTTGAAGTAATCAAAATTCTGGATGATAGTAGACCTTACCCAGCACTTTTAGGCATAGACTGGGAATTTGATAATTTGGCTGTCATTAATTTGAAGAAAAGACAGATGACCTTTGAGGATGACCAGATTAGGGTCATTGCACCGCTTGATCCCATTCAAGGACCAAGGTATATTGAACCCATTCGGGAAGAAGAAGAAGTGCGCCACATGGAAGTTTGTATCAGATGACTGCTAGTCATAGTGACTATGTCAATCCCACAACAGACGGCCATATCAGCTGGCGATGCGATAGCTCGTGCACATCAGATTCAGAAGCAGGACTGGAAAACTGGCAGAATCGCTTACATGAGGTTTCTGCAAGGCGTTGCGCCATGATGACTAAATCCATTCGATGGATTGGCACAGAATTGAATGAAACTCCAATTTTTGATGGTTTAACTGAAATAAGTGAATTCATACATACATATGAACAACAGATCCCAGATGAGCAATGCATACAAGCATTGGATATAGCACTGCGCGCTACACCCGCAAGATGGTGGGGTACGCATAAAGAGAATATTCACACATGGAAAGACTGTCGCAGATTGATACTGCGCAGATTTTAGGAAACTACAGCAAAAGTGTTGCGCAAATATGATGGACAGAGTGACCCCAGGTCACACGTTGAAGCATGTATTCAGCAATGGTCACATATTCCAAAAGATGAGTGGGTTCACCTATTCATCCACACGTTGGATACAGTTCCAAGGAACTGGTACACTGAAACAGAATTGCGCAGAGGCAATATCACTTGGCCTCTTATGATAGAAAGTTTTCAACTTACCTTCAGCTTTGAGTCAGAATATCCGAGCATCGACCACGCTTTAAAGTGTATTAGAAAGAAGGTATTTGAACAATGTCCATTACCAGAATATTCCCAACCAGATTGGGCTGTCCAGATAGAACATGCCCTGGAATGCTATAATTTCACTACTGAAGAAGAGGAATATGATCCTCGTAACATCAATATTTCGGAGTCAGAAGGGACGCGCAAAGTCGAAGGTCCTCAGCTTGATATCCCTGCCATTACAGAACACATCAAGCTCAAAAAGATTAACATTGGTACAGAAGCCGAACCCAAGTTTGCTTCTATAGGAGATTATTGGGATGATGAAACTGTTGGCCATATTTCAGATTTTTTACGTGACTACCAGGATATCTTTCCTACTAAGTTCACAGAAATGAAAGGCATCCTAGGAGATTTAGGAGTGATGTGCATACCTTTGAAAGCAGACGCCAAGCCAGTAAAACAGCGCCCGTACAGATTGAACCCACGATATAAAGAAAAGGTTAGAGAAGAAATTGATAAAATGCTCGCAGCAGGTATTATTGAGCCAGTAGAGGAAAGTGATTGGATTAGTCCTATGGTGGTACAAGAGAAGAAGACAAAAGGAGAAATAAGAATCTGTGTGGACTTGCGCAAGCTGAATGACGCATCAGCGCATGATCCATTTCCTACTCCCTTTACAGACGAAGTGCTTGATAATGTTGGAGGACAAGAGGCTTACTCCTTCACTGATGGCTTTTCGGGATACCATCAGATCAGAATCCATCCGGAAGACCGCCATAAGACCACCTTTGCGACTAAATGGGGCTCATTCCAGTATACGGTAATGCCCTTTGGTCTTAAAAACGCACCTGCTATCTTCTCTAGAGTCGTTGTTGCTGTTTTTAAAGAATTCATTCATAAGTTTTTAGAAGTCTATTTTGATGACTGGACTGTGTTTGGTTTACTAAAAAACCATATAGGGAACCTGCGCATGATGTTAGAAAAATGTAGACAGTATCAGATTTCCCTAAACTTGAAAAAATGTATCTTCTGTGATCCTTTTGGTATTTTGTTGGGTCATATTGTATGCAGACAAGGACTCCTGATGGATCCTGCGAAGGTTGCCATCATTGCTAATTTACCTGTGCCCAACTCAGTCAAACAATTGCGCACTACATTGGGACATACAGGGTATTATAAGAAATTTATCAAAGGTTATGCAAAGATCACTGCACCTATGGAAATATTGTTGAAAAAGGATTCGAAGTTCCAATGGACAGAAGAATGCCAACAGAGCTTGGATACACTTAAAGAAAAGATGATCACTGCGCCTATTCTAGTTTTCCGAGACTGGAGAAAACCCTTTCATGTTCATGTAGATGCTTCTTCCATAGCACTGGGGGGGAGAAGGAGGTATTGATCACCCCATTGCTTACTCCAGCAGAAAGCTGTCCACAGCCGAGAAGAACTACACCACTACAGAAAGAGAAGGACTAGCTATGGTGTATTCCCTACAGAAGTTCAGACACTACCTATTGGGCGCACATTTTAAAATGTATACTGACCATTCTGCTTTGAAATACTTGGTCAATAATCCAGTGTTAGGGGGAAGAATTTGCAGATGGCTACTGCTCTTCCAGGAGTATGATTTTGAGGTTATTGTGAAGCCAGGTAGATTGAATGCAAGACCTGACCACTTATCTAGGCTAGAGTCAGGGGACGAACCTACAAATCTGGAGGACAATCTGCCCGATGCGCAGCTGTTTTCTGTTCAAGCAGCAGATGAATATTATTCCGATATTCTTGAGTTTCTCACTACCGGGCAAGCGCCAGTTGAGTTTACAATCCAGTAGAAGAAGCAACTTGTTTTCAAAGCCACAGACTTCACTTTGATAGTAGGCCAGCTCTATAAGCTGGGCCCCGACGAAGTCTTGCGCAGATGCATTTTACCACATGAGAAGAACTCCATCATCGCAGAAGCGCACTCAGGAACCGCAAGATTCCATTTCGCAGGAAAGTCGACTGCGCAGAAGATCTTAGCCGCAGGTCTTTGGTAGCCAACATTGCACAAGGACACTAAGGAATTCTGCAAATGTTGCGATGTGTGCCAGCGAACAGGAAAACCTTCAAGAAGAGATGAAATGACGCTAAGACCCCAGATAACACTGCGTGCTTTTGATAAGTGGGCCATTGATTTTGTAGGACCTATCAACCCACCAGGAAAAAGAATCGGCGCAAGATACATCATTACAGCTACTGAATACCTCACCAGATGGGCTGAGGCGAAGCCAGTTAAGAACTGCGACGCTGTCACTGCCGCGCAGTTCATTTTTTAGAACATTATCACTAGGTTTGGATGTCCACTAATTCTAATGAGTGATCAGGGTACACATTTCCTGAATGAGACTATAGAGGCCCTTATTGAAGAATTCCACATTAGTCACCAGAAGACTACACCCTACCACCCTCAAGCTAATGATACGGTGGAGGCATTCAATAAGATTCTCAAGAATGCCCTGACGAAGATCTGTAATCAACAAAGAGATGATTGGGACCTTAGAGTCACAGCTGTGTTATGGGTTTACAGAACCACATGCAAGAAACTAACAGGTCACACACCTTTCAGTTTGGTGTATGGACAAGAAGCAGTTATGCCCATGGAATACATTGTTCCCAGTCTCAGAATTGCGCAAATTACAGAAATGGCAGATACTGATACTATGAGTGAAAGACTCTCACAATTGCTTGCCTTAGAAGAAGACAGACTTTTAGCCGGATTCCATCAACAAGTACAGAAGGCAAGACAGAAAGCTTGGCATGACAGGCATATTAAGAATAAACACTTTGAATAAGGAGACTTGGTACTCCTCTATGATAGTAAATTCATCAAGTTTCCAGGCAAGTTTCGTGTACATTGGTTAGGCCCTTTTAAGGTGCTCAAGATAATAGAAGGAGGAGCAGTTCAGCTTGTGAAGCTTAATGGAGAATTGCTACCTACAATGATCAACGAGAGTCGGCTCAAGCTTTATCGCGACGGCCACTCCGCCCTGTCGACTTAATACATTGCTAAAGAAGTGCAGATGTCCAGTGTAGTTGAAAGAGGCATCGCATTATCACAGTCTACACAGAAGTCGCGAGACACTTTCAGTCTGGCTTCCCACGCAGTTCCTTGAAACATCCGCACATGTCAATAAAGTTTGTTTTGAGCAACCCTATTTTTGCGCTCTTGCGAAGTGTCTCTCCGGCTCGTCAAATCGTCGCTCTTGCGGAGTTCCCTGTGTCAAGTTGCCGCTTGAGGAGTTCTCGTTCTGGACCCCTCTATATGCACAGTTACCTATGCTGAAATGACCCACCGACAAATTTGAATTACGGTAGTCCTATAACCGCGTCTGAATATTAATGAAGGATAAGTCCACCATTTAATTGTATCCGCTCTGACAGAGTCGGCTTGATCCCCCTAAGATTCGCATTTATGTCATGCGCCGAAAGCTTTAGCTTCTCCCGGAAGGCTGTCAGAGCCCGTCCATCACAATTAATGCACCGCAGAGGCGTGGGGGTAGAGGGGCTTGTCAACTCATGCATAGGAATCTACGGCTAGTAACCCCACTTGTCTGCATTTACTATCGCCTTTACCTATAAATACCCCACATTTGTATATCTTCGGGTTACTTTTCTCGAGTTGCATAGTGTCTTGTTTGAGAATCTAAGTTATTGTTTTCAGAGCCGAGTTGTGCAGACTGCTTCCTTTGTTTTCATCGTTCGTATCCTATGTTGTTCCACCATTTGTCTGTTCAAGTCCTTGTTGTCTATACCGGTTCACGACAGAGAACCTGTCCACTGAAGAAATTGTTCGTCAATTTAAACGCAGAGGCTTATATTTCGACATGACTACCCCGGTGACGACCTCGGCTTACACGCACCCTGGTTGGACTGATCCCAGACAATCTCCAGGAACGAGGGCATCTCAGCCGCAGCAGCCGGACGAGCCCGTTCCAGAGCCGTTGGCCACTATGGTGAATTACATTCCGCCGCGTCCAGAT
This sequence comes from Larix kaempferi, assembly GCA_027924585.1. NCBI lineage: Eukaryota > Viridiplantae > Streptophyta > Pinopsida > Pinales > Pinaceae > Larix > Larix kaempferi. The sequence goes on along the minus strand of BSBM01000399.1, from coordinate 2,983,047 downwards.
GATGCACCAGAGGTGCATATTTCGAAGAATGCAAAGTATCCGATTCCGCTGCCACCACTGCCGGAAGGCGTGCGACAAGAAGGGTCCCTGCTTGGACACCTTCCACTGGTCAAGTTTTCTGATTTCAACTTGGGCGACTACAGAACATATCCTCAGTTCGCACCGGATCTCTATTTGACTTTAGTCCACAATCCCACCAAAAAGGTTGATGAATTCGTCCCGAAGGAATTTGCAGCAAATTTAGAGAAACCGGGACTGTTGAACTTGTTGAAGCTACCGCACTTCGGGCATAGCAATGAAGTCAATGCAATTGTTAAGGCACTGCTATCCTGCATTCATGGTGGTTACCTTTGGCTGGGGAGGCCAATCGATTTAAATGTCGACTTGATTCATCGTATTACCGGCCTATCTAAGGTTGGTAAGGACCCCAATATTCATTTTGTTGGAAAGGACAAAGACAGAAAGTTAGCTGCACAGTTGGTGCAGAAATACAAATTGACAAGAGGAGGTCGGGCTTATGACCTCACTATAGTTGAGGATGAAGCACTTAGATTCACCGGCAGTCTGCTTGCAGGAAGACTTCTCACAAAGTGCAGACCCAAAGAAGTTACTGGAGCTATCGTGGAGCTCGTAATCGCAGCTGCGGAGGGAGAGCAGTACAACTGGTCTCTCTTCCTCCTCAATTCTTTCTTGGAAGACTGTCGGAACGTCCAAGACACTGCCGGTCAGTTGTTCCATTTTTCTTGGATTTTAATTTTATGTGCCTTGGTCGGGTGGAAGGAGCCCCCCAACACTCAATTCCTTCCGCGCCGCGCAGGAGAGGTTGTAGTCATGCGCTATGTCAACCTCTGGGATTCTAGCAATCCCACGAAGTGCAAGATGAACCGCGCTGTATTTTGTGAATACTACCATCTCCTCAAAAATACCATTCAGGAAATGCCGAGGCTGAGTGAGGAGATAGAAAAAATATATGAAGGGAAGTTGGTCTTTTCTGCCAACTTGCATGAAATTTACCTCCGCCCTTGCGGCATTCAAGAAGAATGGGCCGTAGGCCTTTACAGGATGACTACTGAAGATGTTGAAGAAACTATCAAGTCTTGGTCAGATGAATGGAGGGAGGCCGCCGAAATCGCATCCGCGATGCCACCCCCTGCTGCGCAAGAGAAGGATAAGGGCAAGGAAGCGCCTGAGCAAAGAAGTGATGAAGGTTCAACAGAACCAGCAACCAAGAAGCAAAAGGTGTCGCATCCCTCTGAGACCATTGCCTCGGGGATCGACCAGTAATTGAAAGAGCAATTTTGCGAGCTGCGGACCGTGCACGCTCACATCAGAAGTGCTTTGGACCTACAGTTTGTGGAGCTAAAAGGTATCGCAGGAAGAGTTGCGCAAACCCATGCGCCAACATCTACTTCGCAGGCGCCACAAGCAACCACAAGTACCGAGCGAGTTGAAGTACTTGCAGAGAGGCATACTGTCATGCACATTTCGCCTACAAGCATGACACTTCCGGATCCTTTGGCTGCACTGCAGGTAAGCGCAGTTGGCCCCATTGAAGTAAATTTGTCTTTGATCCCGATAGAAACCTTGCAGTTAGTGCAAGAGAAGGTCTCTATCGAGCTGAGAGCTAGAGAGCTCTCCACATTCCATGCAAACCAAAGACTGCAATCGCAGGAGATAGAGCTGAAGGCAGGCTATAAGAACATCTCTGAGAAGCTTGCCCTTTATGAGGCACAAGATACTGGGATAAGAAACGTAGTTGATGAAATCGCCCAGGAGCTACTGGCCTGCGAGATTCAACCAGACCTTCCTCTGGTTGAGAAAGTTCAAATTATTGGTGGAAGGGTGAAAACCCTAGAGCAGGAAATAGTTGCTATGGCTGAAGACCATAGAACACAGATCGCCGAGTTGGAAGCTCGTGTTGCAGCGCATTCTACAGATGATAGATAGGAACAATTTGAAGCGCTGCGCAGAGCTTCCACACAAATGAAGAGCCGAGCAGATGAAGCCGAGAACCTGATGACCCAAGCTATGGAGGCTTGGACTGAGCTTGAGAAGCTCCCTTTCAAAGTCGGTCTTTTGGAACAGGTACAAGCTGCAGAATAGTCCCTAACTGTTCTGACTGAAGAAGCTAAGGCATTAGAAGGCTTAGCAAAAATGAGGAAAATGAGTGAAGTGCGTAGAATACAATAGCAACTGCACAAGCTCAGGAATGAAGATGCCAAACTCACCAACAAAATTCAGCCATTTATGGATGAGTATGCTGAACTTGCTGCCCAAGCCGAGGAAAAGATTAAAGAAATTGCAGAATCTCAACAGATGGTTGATGGCATAACTGGAGACGAAGCCACTGCAGAAATGGTGCAGACAGCTGTGGAGTGCATCGATGAAATGGACTCCGCTATTGCGCAGTGGAAGAAAACATTTGCTGAGACCCAAGCAAAAGCAGATGCGCAAGTAAAGCGACCACACGCTAGTGCGAGTGGCTCGAGGACGAGCCACAAGTAAGTGTTAGGGGCCTGTTGGAGCCTAGGCCACAGCTATGATAAAGCTACGAATTTTGAGGAAAAAGCACAAGTGTTGAAGGGAAAGTGCTAATTTTGAATAAGCACCAATTTTTGGGCAGAAGTAAACGATGCGCAGTAAGGTGCCAGATGGATGAGCTCAGCGCAAATTACGGACCGAAAATCGCGGAGCTCGCGCGCACACGTCAAAGGAGAATGAATATGGCCGAGTAGAAAGCTCAACTACCACAATAAATGAAGCGACGGAATAGAGGGCTCAGCTACCCTCATTAAGGCTAAGTACAGAAGTTATGGTTGCTCTGATCAAGGAAGAGCAACGGACCAAAGCATTGAAGGCGAAGGACAAGGAGTAGTGAATGATGAAGCGGCGCCCATACCCGCAATCTGCGCCGAAAATCGCGGAGCCTGCAGGAAGCGGCGACGTGACTGCAAGCGGCGCCTACAGTACACCTAGCCATGTCCGCGGTTAGGGTTTTTGGGGATTACTGCTGGGAAAGGCACACAGTTTTGTAAAGGTGCGACCCTCAGGGCCACCTATATAATTGTAAAGGTTAGACGTTAGCTAGCTAGTTAGTCAGTTAGCCATTAGATGTTTTAGACACAAGAAGGGTTGGTTGTTGATTGTTTTCTATTGTGTAGTTAGAAGACAAGAGTTAGAACTGGATAGCTGTGAAGCTAATCCCCAAGTTGCAGGCAGTCTGAGTTGATGTCTGAACTATTGTAATCTCTGTAGAGGAAGAGACTAGATCGAGAGAAGGGCTCCTAGTTGTGTGCGTGGAGTTTCCAGGAAAGATCTAAGGCTGCAGCTGTGTGCGCAGCAGGACTGTAATTTCTATCTTTGAGATTAATAAAAGATACACTTCCCGTGGACGTGGTTTCCCCGTGGAGGTGAACTACCTAATTCTCGTGTTATGATGCTGTGTTGTGTGATTGCATGTTTTAGTTCACTATCTATGTATACATGAACATTGCGTTATCTTTATGAATATGTTAAGTAAGTTCTCGAAGCTTCCTTGGTAGTTATAATCGTTAAGTGTCGAAGGAGTCTGTAGAACGCTGTCGTTGCGGCGATTGAGGAGTGTGTTGTGGCACCGTGGCGCAGGGCCGAAAATGGTACAGTATTGGACGCAGAGGGTAATCGCCTCGTGCGCCGGAGCGGAGATCCCGTGCAGCTAGGCTAGTGAGTGTAAATTTCAGCGTTGTTGCACTGAGAGGTCTGCGGAAGAGTAAGACGTTCCGCTTTGAGGAATCCTCGAGGAAGGAAGGGAGAATATTGCAGTCTCCGCGTCGCCTAGGTTAAGGAAGCCTGATTCCTTAGCCCCCCATAGCCACTTCGGGTGAGACCTCGAGCTACTGCGCAGCTCGTTGCCGAGAGGGCCAGTGCGCCAAGTGGTTTTGTTGCTGTGCCTCATTAAAACCCGGGTCTGCCCAAAAAGCAGCCAACACTTATGTTCAATATAGCTATAACAAGGCCCTTCATAGCTCTACCGGCCACAACCCTTTTACAGTGTGTTTGGGGTTCCAACCACTGGCACCAATTGATGTATCTCTTCCCATTACATCTGCACATGAGGAATCCTCCCATGCTCAAACTGAGGCTGATAAGGCCACCATATTTTTTTAACAAATCCAGCACATCCTCCAATGGGTCCATGAAATCTTGGAAAATGCCAACACTAAGTACAAGCAGTGACATGACCAACTCGGGTTCCACACAAGTTCCAATTGGGTGATAAGGTTTGGTTGCATTTGCAGAAAGAGAGGCTCACAGGACCCCATCGCAAGCTTCGTCTACTTTGATATGGGCCATACACCATCACCAAGGAAGTTGGTGACAATTCCTTCGAGCTAAGAATCCCTCCATTCCTTGGCCTACACCCAGTATTCAATGCGGAGCTCATTCACCCATATTTTCCACCATTGTTGGACACCTTAGAGGTGGCATAGAAATTGACACCTACAAATCTTAATCCTGACTGCTGTAACATGAAACCATTGATCATATCATGGACACACAGGTTAAGGGAACCCTCCAGGAGAAGATCCAACTATATCGGGTTGTCAAAGCAAGGCAACTACTTCACCAAGGCAAGTGGCTCGCCAAGAGTTAAGTTCAACATAAGTTTCCCCACCTAATGGGGGCACTCAATGCAATGGATATCATTGCTTCCTAAGGGGTAAGGAATGATATGGATGGATATAGGTGTCCACCCACCTATTCAACTGGCTCAAAATAATTTTCCATTCTGGCATTTTTTGTGTAATTTTTCTACAGTTTTTCAAGTCTTGAGCTTCCGGGGCCGTTTTGAGACCATAAACAATGTTTTTTGGAGATTCGGTGGGGCCAATGGTTTTTAATGAAATGTATTATCCCCCACTCAAAATGTGTATATCCTGGATAGACCTTTCCAACGAGCTATCGAGCACCCCAAACGGAGATCATATGCAAAAGTTATGACCACTGGAAGTTGATTGTTCAACTAACCACCTTGGGGCCGCAAACTTTATGACAGTTCATCTTCTAGGGTTAGGTTTTTAGATGTTTAGTGTTCTTTCCCTCATTCTTATGACAAATAGGATCTTTCGTCATCTTCTTGTATTCATCTTGTCACGAATGAGCGTAGCCACCACATCTCTTCTTAGAGATATAGCTACCACCATTCTAGCTGCTTTTATTTTACAGTTTGTTCTATTTCATTCATTTAATAGAATCTGAGTTTACTATATAGTTGTGTTTCTTGCCATATATATGTGTATGTGAATATATATATGCTCTTTCATTTCGTTCTCACATAAATTCGGATCAAAGATCTAGATGACTAGTCTACAGTAGTCAATGAATCTTGAATTCGTTGGGTGTCAATTGGTGCATGGCCCACAAAGGATTTACATTCACCGACATTTCTTCCTTCGACCTTCTTTTTTAGTGACCGACTCTAACCATTGCATTCCCTAGGATGTGAATCCCTCAACCTATGGCTTGGAGGAAACCACCCTATCAATTGACTAGTTGTCTTGTATTGCTCTTGGTTGGATTTGACTTTGTGTGGGATCAGATACTGTCGCAATTGATTGACAAGAGATCAAACAATTGAACAACTAGTATATACCTATTAAAATTGGATATGGACCATTGACAACACTCTTTGGACAATTCCTTTGCTTGAGTTTGAAATACAACCAAAGCTTAATATTGATTTGGTTTGCAATCCATGAATGTGTGAGATATATGATTCTCGACTAGGTCGACCTGTCCATTTCATGGTGGTTCTTCTCATGCATCGATTAGAATATTAGTGAGGTTGTCAACTGTTTCTCCACAGCTTGAGAACAATCTGAATGACACTGGTGATTTTTTTCTTCAAGTCTTACCTACTAGTCGACCTACATTTATTGTTTGGTCCATAATTAGATGCTTTTGTGTGTGAGTCAATCATGATATCACTATTATCCTCTATGTGTGTTCACCTTGACTAAATTTGTGAAAAAAATTCAAGTGTTCCATCTATTAGCCACTCGTATAAATTGAATTATATCCTTGACTGTCCATAGGAAAAATGTGTTGTCCACATGGTGGCACATTATGGGATCAACTGTTGGATTTAGCATGGATTTTGATAGCAATAGACTTTGTTGTCGAATCGACTAAGTTATTTGGTGGTGAAATATAACTCATGAGAGCCAAAATTGAACATTAATTGCTTTGACAAGCTTTTTCAATTGACTTGATCATATGATTAATCTACGTCCTGGAGCATTATTGGTTCACCTTCCCTTTGTCGATCAGCTTGAAGCTCAACTTTGCATGATCGACTATTGAAGACCAAAATTTATATTACTTGGTTAAATGTGAATTGTTGCATTTATCTTCCGGGGTATTTATTTTATGTATAAATCATATTGTCCATATGTCATTTGTTTGTTGGCGAGACAATTTGTGTCCTTACTGTGAAGTGAAAGCTTATTCAAAATGGGTATGATCAATGACGATGAATCCTTGGCATTTAAGAAATTACAGGATATTCGGGAGAAAAAGGCCATATCCTTAGAAGAATCTCATAACTAATTTCATCGAGAAGTAGAAGACTTGCAGAATGTTGTAGCACAGTTGCAAACCAAGAATCAAAGATTAAAGAATGAACTAGAGACAACATATACCCAGTTGAAAGATGAGGTTTCCCTCTTTCAAACTAGCCTTTTGCAGCAGTTTGATGAGAAATCTTGACAGATTTATCTGCTAGAAAGTACCATGGAATCCATTTTCCAAAATTTGGCAGACAAATTTGAATATAAGTTTGAATTGGTCGATGACCTGGAAGAAGTGGTGAAATCCCTCTCTCATGAAGATATTGATGGCTTGAAGACAAAAATTTAGAGATTGGAAGCAGAAAATATCCATCTAGATAATGAGGTTTCCCACTTGCAGGCATCTGTTGATGAGCTTCATGAAGAAGCTGCCCCTCTTCAAGAAGAAAATAATCAATTCTTTAAAGAATATCAAACTTTAAAAGAAGATTATGATGCTTAGTTGTTGCAGCTGAATGAGAATGATGAGGCTATCAAGGGATTGTAGGATTGCAAGTAGAATCTTGAATAGCAGGTCCATAGACTGCAGACGATTGAGAAAAAAATTATTGAGCAGTGAGCTAATGAGAAGAAGAATGTCAAGGTATCGATTGTTGAGTAGAAGAATGCCATTGTTGAGCTGACAATCTCACCCATTACTTCTTCTACCTTTGATGCTCTTGCTTGTAGCCCAATTATTTGTAAAAAGGTTGAGTGTAAGAAAAATGTTGATGATGTTTATGTTTCATCGCATGATTTTTTGGATACTGATGATGTTTTTTCTCCTAGATTTGAAAAGTATACTATAGGTATCCTCACTACTGAGAAAAATGGGATATACCGGAGGAGGACTTGGGAAGAATGGATAGGGTACTATTTTTTATCACCCCTAAATTTAAGTCACCAAGATAAATTATTGGATATAGTGATGTTGTCTCACTGCCTACCCCTAGGGATGGTTTACCCAAACATGCCTTATTTGTTGCAAGGGGAATTCAGATCGAAGAGAAAGCTGTTATTGAATGTGTTCCACATATTGAAGAAATGGTTATTCTTGATAAGCTAGAAATTGAGAATGTTGTCAGAGATGACATTGATGTTTATGTGCAGGTTGGTTTTGATCCTATTGCTAAACTAGAACCTGAGCCTACATCCCCTATTTCTTCAGAATGGAAATTTGTTCCATATAGACATCCTCATTATAAGAATCAAAGTAATTTTCCAAGAAATCAGAATTCTTGGAAAAGTGGCAACTTTTCCTTCAGAACTTTGCAAAAAAGACGTGAAAGACAAAATCATGGACCAGTTCCGACTACTCGAATAGACTATGGTTGGATTGATGAATGGTCATGGAATAATTTCAATAGATGCTTGAGGATGTCATGTAGATCTATATCTTCAATTGGACTGCCATACAATGATCCTCTCACTTGCTTTTGATTGCTTTTGAAGTGGTCAACTGAGGCTTGATTGAATATGGCTATCAACAGATGGCTCGACCAGAGATAAATATCAACTAGCGTATTAGGTGATTTTTGAATGAGATGCTCAACTGATTATTGATTGAAGAAATTGATATTCGAACAAGTGATGATTGTCGACTTGAGTATCGATTGGAATGCCATAGACTGAGCTTTAGCCAAAGGTGACCATCAATAGAGTTTCAACTACTATTTATGTGATTTCTATTTGATTGTCTCACAGTTGTGTTTCAAGGGGGGATAAATTGAAGATGGAGTTATTTTATTTTTAAACCTAACTTGTGTTGACTCGATTGGTTCTTGTTGAAACGACTGGATTGATTTAACTATGTTGGAATAGATTATTTGTTGGGAAATATGATTGAATACTGTTGTGAGTACCTGATTATTGGATGGACAGATATTGTATTGGTAAATAGAGACTGCCTATACTTATTGCGCTTGTGGCTCGCGTTATTCGACTACTCGACTGGATTGTGTTGTTTTGTTGTATAGTTGATTGACCAACTAAGAACGTATTTAGACAACAATATTGCATACTGTTTTGGGCGATTTCATTGAGTTTGATGATAGAGGTGACAATGTTTCATACTTCTTTAATGAGTGTTATTGTGCTAGGTTTGATCAGTGTTTGCAGTTCAAATCTAAGAAATTAAGGGGGGGAGCTATATAGTTTACTCTTTCCTCCAAGATAAGTTTATGGGGGGTGTTGGAACCTATGATCCATTGCACCCTCATCTTTCCAGCTTGTAACCACTTTGGATTATTTTAATCCACCTTTTATGGAAATTCGGTCCCATGATTGTTGGGTTGGGATACTACCCAACCCTATTTATAGACGATCTTCTTGATTGGTCTATCGTCACATTGAGATCATTGATCTAGTGCTTAAGTGCAATTAAGGTGTCTTTAGCCACCACCACTATTTTGGAATCTCTCAGTTATCTTCTATTGATTTCACTGCCTTATTGAATCGAAGGGAAAAAAATCAAGTTAAATAAAGAGGGGCCCACTCTTTTGTCCACATCATTGGCATACTAGGGGGATGAATCCCAACACCAAGCACATACCTCCTTGTAACTCCCAATTCAAATATATGATCTATCCAATAACAACCATCTACTCATTCAAAACATACACCATTGAGCCTAAATGCTCATATACATATAGAGTCACCCCTAATTTTAGTTTATCTTCCCCTTAAGGTGAATTACAATTCAGATTTATCTTCCACATAAGAGGAATTACATTTAAACTATTTCCCACAACAGTGTAAATATACTTTAGATTTTTCCTACATAAGAAATATCTTTTTAAAATCCTTCGTATCATTCCAATTCTAACTTAGACACATCAAGCGTTGAATCCACTGCCCCAAGTGTTGTGAGCTTCAGTCATAAATTAAATTAATTTGATAGAGAAAGCTGGGAAGCCTTATACCTCCCGTCTAACTCCCTAGCACATCATTATCCCTTCGGGTAAATTGACTAATTCCTTTGAAAACACGTCTGCCTTAGAGTTGAACCCTCTATATATGTGCTCTATGAACACCCAAACCAAAGCGGTTTTGAACTCTAGAATTCTAGGTTGTAGATGAGTGAGTGCATTGATATTAATATAATATTCCCCTTTGAACCAATCAACGACCAACCTAGAATATCCCAAAATATGTAGTTGTTGTATCCCCTTATCCACATATGTCCTCAATAGTAACCAAAACGCAAAAAAATCTACTCGGTTATTGGTGCCTTCCCCTGCCCCATAATTTATGTTAAAGAATCTACTAGACGATACATATAGGACTGCACCTATACCAAAATTTCTCGGCATACCTTGGCAAGGGACATCAAAAAAAATATCATACCTTTGAATTATCAATGATTGGTTCCTTTAATCTTCTTAATGGTTTTAGTGGCCTATCAGTTCTTCCTTCCACAACGGCTAAATGTATTTTGTGCACCAATACAAATGGATTCCCTACTTTATCCTCAAAAATCATCTTGATCTAGCCACCCATATACCCCAGATAACATAAGTAGGTAGAGAAGTAGACTAATTACCAATATTATCCTCAAACCAGCTTTCCATACAAAGCTATAGGGTCTCTTATTCCCAGTGACCTGAACATTTTAAAGAGTGAAGAACATCCAGCCATACAATTTTTGATAAGGAACAACAAGTAAATATATGGTCTATTGATTCCTCTTCTCCTTTACATAGAACACATCAACCCTTTCCAACTCCTTCGATGTCCATTATCCCATGTCAAAATGTTGTTAGACATAGTCAACCATGTGAAAATACCATTTTTTTTAGGACAATCTAGTTTCCAGACCAGTGACCAACACCATAATAATTCTCTAGGAAAGGAATGAAAAAATAGTGCTTCATATCCCAATTTTGTTGTGAGGATGTTTGTAGCTCTATTCCACATCCACCACAAGATATATTCACTGTCAGTGAGATAAACACCATTATGTGACAAATATCTCATAAATTGTGTCCACTATTCCACTAAGTCACCATAAAGTTGTATCTCCTCCACATTCCTCTAAGCTCATAACTACCTCGCCTCAAGTTCTCTTCTTCTAACATCTGCCAGTGCAGTCATACCTAGATATTGTAAATTTTATTTTAAACCCTCTGATAGTCTATAATTTCCAATAGATCTTACCCATGGGTCCTATCCAAGGTGCATATGGGAACCTCTACCAGCTTCCCAAGCCAACCACTTCCCATGTTCAGGAAATGCTCAAAGCATACCCTTCTAGACATTTGAGACCCCTTCCATAGTTTTATGCTCTACACGAATCCAAATTTAGCAGAGTGCTCATTTAAAAATTTGTCCTTACAAATATTTCTCCACTGACCATTTGTAAATACAAGTCTCCATAGGCTCATATCAGCCAAAGCTTCACCAAATAGCCATATGTTTTTTATTCCCTAGCCACACCCTTGTTGGCTTTCAGAAATTTTAATATGATCTAAGATCTTAACTGAGAGAATAACATGTACAGCATATCTACAGCATATCAAACATGGACACAATAATGCAAGCACACAAGAGACATAGAGTTTCACCGGGGAAAACCAAGAAGGTGAAAAACCCCACAACTTCCTCAGAGATAGATAGATCAATGATACAACCCAAGTACAAGAGATAGTCCTCCTAGCAATAGCTTCTCCTCCTCCACTAGTGCGCCACTCTCCAATCAGTGTGTGAGTGAGAAGTGAATGATCAAATAGAGTGCCTCCCGCACTCTATTTATACATGACTTGACTTGCCTAATAACCTTTACTAGGTTGGCCTCAACTTAACCACATAGCATAATGTTGACAGGGCCGACCTCCAATAGGGTGGTCTAATAACCCTTTAACCCACATGACTTATACAGGGCCGAGCCCACCAAGGTGGTCTAATAACCCATCAAGTATAAGTTACGACACTTTCGTATAGAGGAATAATAACATCCCTATAGGAATACAAACACTTCCGTATAGAGGAATAATAACATCTCTATAGGAATACAATATACATATATGAAATACATTCCGAAGTTACAAATACATCAACAACCCTTCCTTCGGTATTGCATACTACTCTATTTAACAAGAGGGATTCCTTCCTTTGATTTCTTTCCCAACCAAAGAAAACTAAAATAAATATTCCTAATTCTATCTAAAATGGATTTTGGAGCATGTTCCAATGATAACCAGTAAACTAGAATGCTTTCCAACACTAATTTAAATAACACTAGCCTTCCACCCAAGACAACCATCTAAAACACTAGCAAGCTATATATTCTTCTATCCTCCGGACCAACCACAACCAATCATTTACTCTATATGCATTTGAATTTAAAAAGTAACCCAAATAATTCAGACCTGTATCCATTGATCTTGCTTGAAAAGGGAAGAGATGACAAATGATCTCTTCATTCAGTGTAGAACTAACATTGAAAATTAAATCTGATTTTTTAATGTTTACGTCCATCCCTGTAGCCCGATAGAAAGTACCAATAATAGCTCTAAAAACCATCCATTCTCTAATAGCCCCTATTCTAAAAATCAAAATGTCATCAACAAATAGTAAATGCGTAAGTCTCATTTCTTGATTCAGTGGAATTCCTTTGAAAGTACTCGCTATGTTTTCCTCCTTAACAAGTTTGATCAATCATTGTGCTACTAATAGAAATATGAGAGGTGAGTGTGGTAGAAAATTCCCTCTCTGGACAAGTGAAACTTCTCTTGGACCAATACCTATCTAATCCAATACAAGACTAACAAATGGTACCTAACATCCTCCTAGATATCCTATATTCACATAATAAAGCAAGAATGGAAGAACATAGAAAGGATGTAATACCTACCTCTTTATGAATGGTTGTCCTAGCTACTCCAACCTTTGAACTTGATGTACAATATCCCAATACTAGAGAGATCTGCAGATACAAGACAAATAAATTATCTTCCTTATACAATACAATGTTAGGCATAAGAATAGACCTATATATATTGAATGCAACAACATAGACATACATGCCATAAAGAACAAAAGTATGGGAGAAATAGGCCAAGTTTGATATTAATTGGAAAGAAATAAAGAAGCACTTACATCCATCATCATGATCTTGTTGCAACTCCTCCAAGCTCTTAATCCAACCCCTTGAGAATCACAGCACCATAGGTTTTATGTCTTCAAGCCTTCTATCCATCCCCTTTCCCAAAGAATGGCCTCAATTTATAGGATTTGAAGGTTCAACTACCATGGAGAGAAGATTGGATCAAAGGAGGATATGGTGGATCAAGGGAGATTGACTTGCTTGGAATGGAAAGGGAGAATGGATTCAAATGATGGACCCAACAACTCAATATCTCACCCAAATCCAAATCCTAAATCTTAGTTTGACCCATTGAACCAATGGCATCGCTCCCCTAGAACTAGCTACAAAGAGATGACATGGGAAGTCCCCCCCAGAACTAGACACTAGAGTTCATATCTCCCTATACAAGGCAGGGGGCAATGACCCTCAAAAGGAGGCATAAATCATGGTCAAGGGATTAGGGTTTGACCTCCAACTCATGGATTTGAATCCCAAACATGGCTAAGGAGTGGACCACACATTATATTACCCCTTTTTGGCATATCTAGGGAGAAAAACAACTTCTTTTTCATGATAACAAAGTATGACACTTAAGGATGGTGTTAAGTGTGACAATTTGGTGTATAACAGGTGTTCCCTAAAGTGTGAGGTCAAAAGGACTGATGGTTGAAACACTTTACTAAATCATGTGTGTAAGGGTGTTGGAAGAAGAGAGCCGGATGGAAGCTACAAACATAAGATCAAACAAAATACATATATCATCCTTAAGGTAGGCATACACATTCTCAGAATAATCTGACTCAAAACATGGTCATCGACCAATACATTGCGGATCCATGAAAGTACTGACTAGGGATATGGCCACCAAACATACAACATGGATCCATATTTGCATGACTCGATCAGATCGTGGCCATAAAAGAATAAAAATTGGATCCATGATGCAATAATGGAATAGCCACGGACCAATACAAAGTAGATATGCGCAATAGTATATACATCACTGATATCACCAGTATGATATCCATACCATAATCTCCCCAAATAATCTCCATCGCAGCCTAGGTGTAAAAAATGAATACTCAAATAATCCTAGGGGTCTTCAACCCAATTCCTAAGTGATACGATTCTAACCATGTGAATAGATGAACTAATGTTGAACATGGTAGAAACCACTTGATTACTAGTCATTGATGTGAATCGTTAACAAGTGCGAGGGAAATCAGCAATGATGACAATGAATCCCAAGGTATCTTAGTACATTCCAATGAATGTGAATGGATGAGCTGAGGTCGAACACTTTTGGAATCATTCAATCAGAGTTCAAGGATGTAAACCTACTATCAAAAGCAAGGAGGCCTGCCATTGAGGCATGCAAGTCCCAAGGTACTAAATAGTTTCTAAGTCAAATTCCTGGATAATGAGTTGAAGTCTATAGGAATAGACTCATCGAAGGAGGGACATGATGTATCACACATCATTGACACAAAACTGACACGGGAAAGTGATGTAAGGTGGTATATAAAATGAGGATATATTGACATGAGGATGAAAATCGATAATACTGTAGAATGGTTGAATCAGGATAATACTTCCCTTGAACATCGGGCAGCACGACAAATGACTTGGAAGCATTGACTCAACAAGACATGGACCAAAATATAGTTCAACGACGACCCGGGCACTCTTCGTATGAGTCGAAGAAACAAAATGACTCATAGGATTGGTATAAATCAGAGGCAAGCAGATTACCCAACTATAAGACAAGACACAAACAAGTGCCATGTTCAAGGGCGACAATGAACATCTTCCATAATGTTTTCCAACAAAACTGACCCATTTTTCCCAAATTCCCCCCTGCCATGAATGGTGAGTACCTCTTTGTTTTTAAATGAGCTTGATGAGGGTAAAATATGCTCGGTATGGCTCATATTAGATGAGTCCCTCATCATATTTTTAACGAACCTGAAGAAGGAGGGGTTCGATCCCATATGGATTCTTCAATGTATATTTTTCCGAGCCTAGAGAAGACAAACTCAGTGGTCTTTTCACATTCTGAGATTCTGGAAAGAACTCAAAGAAGACTTTGGGGTTTCTCTTTTTCATAAATTTAGTCTCCTATGCCCAAAAAATCATAAAAGGATATGAGGGAGACCTCTTCTAGTCATGGTTGACTAGAGTATTCATTTTTTGTAATTAGTCCATTGCGCCCGAAAAAATGGGTAAACTTATACCAAATGAACACTCTTTCAAATACTTTAACGAGAGTGAAAGAAAACAATCTCACTCTACAATCTTTTCATATTTATGGAGTCAAAAAAGAGCTCAAAGGAGACTCCAAAGAGTTCATTTTTCCTATTTAGTCTCACAAGGCCGAAAAAGGGATAAACTATCACTCGAAAGACAACTTTGTCATAGTTGATAACTAAGTATTAAAAAGGTTAAAAGTAAACTCGACACAATTCCTTTTATGTATATATCTAGCGAGGTCGGATAAATAGATAAAGCTATACTCGTTAGACACTTCCTTGTTATTTTACGAGTACGAGAAAAGTGCACTAAACTTGACACCTTTTTTACTCAATTTTAACGAGCATGACTATGGTATCAAAAGCACTCGAAATATTTTTCATGTTTTAGCCAAAGCATGAAAAAAATAAAAAGTAAGCTCAACACCTCTTATTGTTTTTAACGAGATCAAATATAGGTGAAAAGATTGCTTGAGGTGTTTGCTTCATTTTTTAACGAGCTTGTGAAAAGACAAAGGATGCAACAATGGTCATCGCGTAGAAAAAATTATGACCAAGCAAAAAATTATAATCCAAAGGTGCATTGACTACCTCCACATGAATGGAAATGGCCTTGCCCCCTAACTCCACGGCTAATGCAAGAGTCCATAAGGTTGAAAACCACAACCATCAAATGCCTTACACATGGTGGGATATTGGTTAACATTAGGAGATCCAATAGCCCTCCAATAGGATAAAGATATAATAGAAGTCGAGGAACCTTCATCTAAAATAGCATGATGGATATTCTTCCCACCAATGTTCATTTGAATTTGAAACACAATTTTATGGGAAAGCCTCATTTTAAAGTATTCCATATTGAACATAATGGTATTGGATGCCTCAAGGTCCACAGTTCCAAGGGATGAAAACAAGGTTCTACGTTGACTGGGACAATTCTGCAGAACTTCAAGAGTCGACATAGCACAAGGGGCATGTGCCAAATATTCTACAATATTGTAGTTTTGGGCGGCGCGAGCACTTGGAGTAAAATTCACTTTTCGAATTGTGTTCTTAGGTGTTGGCAACACTTTCTCAGAAATAGGTTTCTCTATTTGAAGAGGACCGGAGGTGGAGGAGTATTAGAGGTGGAGGTTTTATCTGTAGGAATTCCATTAGTAGTCTTTTATGGAACAGTTTCATATTCCTGGTACATGGTGGTTAAACCAACTGTCTCATTGCACATAAGGACCTAGGCTGTTGAGGAAGTATCCCCTTGGTGTGGATGACTTGTGTTTCCATTTTGCGAATGAGGGGGATTTTGGGAAACCATTTGTTGTTGTGGTGGTGGGAAAGGATCAATTAACATTATTGATTGGGACTTTCCTTTCAGAAATTTATGAACTTCATCATGACGGGGACAGTCCTTCATGTAGTGGTCGTCTCCACAGATTAAGTAGGGAAACTTCACCTTTCTCTTTGGTTTGGTTTCGGTTGTTGTTTCTTGGGGTTTATTATTCTCCCAATGGTTTGAAGGTTTTTTAGATTTACTTTTTTTTCTTCTTACTTCTAGATGGTTGAGATGACTCTGATTGAATTGAATTCAACTCAAAGGATTGTGTGGGATAAGGTGAAGTCTTGGTGTTGCTAGTAGTTTGTGGTGGAGATGGGGTAGAATCCAATTGGATTTGTTGTCTAGTCAATTGGGTTACAGAATGTGTTTTTACGGAGCCTACGACACCATTTTCTTGGGCTTCTGTGGCTAGTATTGATGGGTCATTGGACAGGCGGGGAGAATTGGGGATCATATCATAAAGCGTGCCATATTGGGAATACACCAAATCTAGATATTAGGCACTACTGATCACTTGCTCTTATGTGAAAGCTCCTCCCATGGAAACATCTTAGGCAATTGGTGGAAAAAGTGACTTTGTGAACCAATCTGCCAACAATTGGTCCGAAATAGTGGCTTTGATCAATATTTGGGGTCGCCTCCACTCATGAATATGATTCGATATATGCGTGGAGGTGGATTCTCAAAGCGAAGTCAAAATTTTTGTACCGATTTCTTACTATATGGGAACTTGGAAGTGAGTCAGAAATTCCATGGTGAGGGAATTGAAATCACCAAAGAATTATCAATGAAGCTCAATATACCATTTGGATGCTGACTCTGTCAGTTTCCTTTAGAAAATTTGTAAACAAATGGAATCACCCATCAAGGAGTTCGAAGAACACCACAGATGATAGTTCATTACATGGTTATTTGGACCTTCTCCAGGTTTTCCATCAAATTTTGAGATCTTCGGGGGTAGTTTGGTGGGGATTTTTGGCTAGTGTGGAGCATGTTGAATGGGATCGTTAGTCAAATGCGACAAATCGAGTAAATCCAAGGTAGCCAATAAAGGAAATTTCAATTAGCTTGTGGAAACTGGTAATACTGATGCGGCATCAGAATAGCAGTTGGACCATAGGTTGGTTGTGATGGCATATTCATGCCAAATGGTCCTCTCATATAATAGGGTTGTTGGCGGGGTACGATTCCTTGTGGAGGGGTGGTTGTTGGATTAGGTTGGACCCATGGAGCATTCATAGCTCTGGGATATTCTAATCCCGTGAGGAATACTATAGGAAAGGCAATAGAGGGGTTTTTCATAGTAGCTTCCCCCCAATCGATGGTTGGTTCCAAATAAGGGATTGACCCCAAATCGGTTGTTCCCCCATGCGAACTGTTTCCCCCATGTTAAATTTTAGCCCATAGGAGGGGGATGCCCCCTAGTCATAATTTTCTCCCCAATTAAAGGCAGGATTGAATTCCCTACTGGATTAACTACGGGTATTGTTGGGGCAATCTGTGTAACTATCGTAGTATTACCCACTTGAGGGAGGGAGGGAAAAAACAAGTTTCTCATAATAGGACCCAAGGTAGCACCAATGTGGGCCACTTGACTAGAGGGGTGTAGTGTGGGACCACTAAGTAAGTCACTTGGTGTAAGCATAGGCATAACTCTAGAAGTAGGGTGTGGCCTAGGTCAAATGCGAGAGGATTCGTGCGCATGTATGGTAAGGTCATATTCATCTAACCTAGGTGGGGGGTGTTTTGGGCCACATACATTCCCAATAATGGAGAAGTACCACTGGTGGTGGTCTAGGCCATAGTGGCTCTTGTAGGATCACCACCGTGGCAGTAGCTACAGGGGGTGATACCAAAAACCTATCGCTGGGATTAGGTGGTGTTAAATCCATGTTTGAATATTGCCTACTATGTGCACTAGGAAACAAACGATAAGACGAAAAAGTGTCAAAATACCTAGAATACGCTAACTTTATAAGTACCTAATCAATAGTTCTAGTAAAAGAGGGATTTGTAGGTGGAAAGGGGCCTTCTGCAATGGTTTCACCTTCCCCTTCAATTTGATTATTGATGGGATCTATGCTTCCAAATTCAGAAGGAGTTTCTTCATTAATGGTCCCTTCATTGGAAGAGTGGTTTGATTCATGTGGATGTGGAGGCTCTTGCTCCTCTGAGTCCAACCCTTTCATTCTACAAGATGTTCGCAGATATTGGTCAGCCAGTGTGAAAATGTAATAAAAAAAATGATTCCTAGGGCCAACTACAAATGCAAGAAGAAAACACCCCTAAAAAATAACTAAAGGTAATCAACCAAATAAACAGTATATAAAGGGGTCTTCCAATGATAATATATCAAGCCTCCAGTGAATATACAAGCAACAGTTATGATAACCTTCACACAACAATCCCCCAAGGTGCAAGTAAGTACCTGCAAGAAAATACTCTCCTGTTTCATTGAAGTTGAGATTGAACATCTGTCATAGGTACCGTAAGGAAACTTCCTTGCAGAATGAATCCCCCTCATAGTCACATGTGTGGAATCCTAAAGATAAGCTACTATGTTCACCAATTCATAATGGACTTTTGGGCGGGTATAGTTGACAGTCAAGACTAGAAAATCAGCAAGGGTATGCCAAACACACATCTGTGACCCCAAACCAAAAATAAAGGCACCACCCCAAGGATCTACCAATTCTTCAAAGTACCAAACTTGCAATAGCCCCACTAGGTGAACGAAAGAGGGAAAATATCAATCAATCACTTTGCATGATCTTGTGTTTAACTCATGTGTTAAAAGAGATTTATGACCACGTCAATTGCTACTACTGGATTTTGCACTCTTTAGTGTTCTATAGTCTCATTTAGTAGCCTTGGACAATTTACTCACTTGTCCTAGTCCAAAGGCCCTATCCCTACACTACTGTGGGTGCGTTATAAAATGAAAAATGTGTAATCAAGTTTATTAAGCGCATCGGTTGATTTTAATGGTTGCTCTTGCTCATTAGGGTAAGCAGGAATGAAACTAATGATGTTTTTGACTTGACTCCAAACCATGTAAAGAAATGAGATGCACAATTTTCATTTAGATGAACTCTATCTAAAGAAAGGAAAGGAGTTCTTTTTCATTTCAAATGCAAACAAACACCTAATGCAATGCAATTTTTTGTGTTTCCTTTTTTAATGAAAGAATTCCAAACTATGCAAACAATACTTTTTCAAGATCCTAAAAAATAAATACAAACTCTTTTTCCTTTTTCATACACAAACCAAAACTAATGCATATGGAATGCAAAAATTCTTTTCGTTTTCTTCTTTTTCAAATGATTTCAACATGCATGAAAGATTTGAAATAAAAACTTATTTTCTTTTTATCTTCAATTCAAATGAAAGAATTCAATTCCATTTGCTTTCAATTCAAATGATAGAACCTAATACTAATTTCAAAGAAGATCAAGAAAAGAAAAAAACCAAGCAAGCTAACAAAGATCAAAAGATTTCAAACACAAAGGTGTTCTCGATGCTTGTCACTTACAAACAATCCCAAAAAAAAATTAAACTTGCAAAAACCAATGCAACAAAGATTGAGAAAAGACCGTTGGCGGTTTTTAATGATCTTATCAAAATATACCAAATGCCAATGGAAGAGTTGTTTAAAGGACCTACAAATTCCTAGACTTGGAAGGGATCAATGTTTACCCACAAGCAAAGGAAACACAAGTTTCAACAAAGGAGTCCCAAAACAAGCAATTTCAATTTCCAAACCAATCCAATCGAATCCCAAAGCAATCAAATTAAATTTGAAAGCTTTAGAATCAAAACAACAAAGGTCTAAGTGTTTACTAATGACAAGGATCAGACCAGGAGTGTTGTGGACTCCTCGAGAATATCAAGCTAACCTAAGAGGGTCTTTCACAATCAGATATTGATGAGGAAAGAAAATACCAAAAAGAAATCCAAAATATGTGACAATCACTCAATCCAAAGCATAAAAAGCTTCAATCTAAGAGAAAAGACTCAACATAAAACTCTAAGACAAAAAACCATGGAAAATCAAGCAAGAGGAATTCAAAATTCACCCAATTAGTGGGTCATCGCTCCTGTCACCTTACCTATAGAGATATTACATGCATGTCATCGCCCTCTAGCACACTGTAAGGGAGAGATGATCTAGGATCATCACTCTAAATCCTTCTATGGGGGAGATATGACTTTTGGGAAAGTTAATAAAAAATACCTATTTGCTTAGATTTGAAAGGAGGTTGGGTTTTTGGCTCAGTACACTTCTTAATGATGTTAAGAAGAATGTATAATTGATAATAAGGAATACAAACTTGGAGAACTCAATTGACACACAAAGAGGTAAAAGGATGGAAAATACTAGGGAACAAGGCCCCACTGGAGTTACCAACTTTTGTGGTAGAAAATACCCCCTGCAGACAGGTGAAACTTCTCTTGGACCAATACTTCTCTGATCCAAGACAGATACTAAAAAATGGTACCTAACATCCTCCCAAATCTATCCTATATGCACACAACAAAGCAAGAATTCCTAGCTACTCCAGCCTTTGAACTTGATGTCCAATGTTCCAATGCTAGAGATATCTGCAGAGATAAGACAAAAAACTTATATTCCTTCTACAATACAATGTTAGGCATAAGAATAGACCTATCTGTCTTGAATGTAAAAACATATACATGCCATAAATAACACAAGTATGGGGGAAATAGGCCAAGTTTGATATTAATTGGAAATCAATAAAGAAGCACTTACATCCATCATCATGATCTTGTTGTGGATCCCCCAAGATCTCACTCCAAGCCCTTGAGAATCATAGCACCACGGGTTTGATTTCTTCAATCCTTCTATCTATCACATTTCCCAAAGAATGGCCTCAATTTATAGGATTTGAAGGTACAACTACCATGGAGATAAGATTGGATCAAAGGAGAATATCGTGGATCAAGGGATATTGACTTGCTTGGAAAGGAAAGGAAGAAGGGATCCAAAGTATGGACCCAACTACTCAATATCTTACCCAAATCCAGATCATTAATCTTGGTTTGACCCATTGAACCAATGTCATCGCTCCCCTAGAACTAGCTACAGAGATATGACATGGTAAGTCATTTCTCCCCCAAAACGGGACACTAGAGGTCATCTCTCCCTATACAAGGGAGGGGGGAAATGACCCTCAAAAGGAAGCATAAATCATGGTTAAGGGATTAGGTTTCGAACTCCAACTCATGGATTTGACTCCCAAACATGACTAAGGAGTGGAACAAACATTAGATTACCACTTTTGACATATCTGCATAAATCATGGTTAAGGGATTAGGTTTCGAACTCCAACTCATGGATTTGACTCCCAAACATGACTAAGGAGTGGAACAAACATTACATTACCACTTTTGACATATCTAGGGAGCAAAACAACTACATTTTCATGATAACAAAGTATGACACTTAAGGATGGTGTTAAGTGTGACAATTTTGTGTATAACAATGAGAGGATGAAACCTTGCCTCACTCCCTTCATGGCCTTAAGGAACCCTGACGGTGACCCATTGATTAACAATGAAAATTTTGCAGATATCAAATAATCCATAATCCAGTTCATCAAACAAAGTTTCATCCCTACCTGGAGAAGAATCAATCTGATATAGGTCCAATTCACCTTATTGAATGCTTTTGAGAGGTCTATCTTCATCACTGTAGCCAAAAGATTTTTATTTTTTATTGTATGCATTCCTTCCTACACAGATCCTAAAACATCAATAATTTTTCGATCAGGAAGAAACCCAAATTGTTCCTCTGAAATGAATTTATCTAGACTTCCCTCGATTTTATTTGCAATAATCTTTGCAATCAAATTATGAAGTAAATTTGATCCAGATTTATGTGGGAACGAAACAAAAGAGTATTTACAGAATCAAATACGGATATATATTGCAAATGACATAGTGATACAGTAAACACATATTCTATTAAATAGCGGAAATAGAACAGACTGTAAAATACAATAGCTAGAATGGTGGTAGCTATCTCTGAGAAAAGATGTGACCGCTATGCTCATTCATGACAAGATGAATACAAAGAGAGGTTGAAAGGGCCTATTTATCATAAGCATGAGGGAAATAATCCCAAACATCCAAAAACCTAACCCTAGGAGATGAAGCGCCAAAAGTCATGTGGGCCTCGTTTGGGTAAGTTAGTGCATCAACTTCACGGGGTCGTAACTTTTGCATACGATATCCATTTGGGGCACGCAATAGCTCATTGGAAAGATCTATTGAAGGATTACAAAAAGGGTCAGCAAATCTCGAGTCTAGCATAGGGATGGGGTAGGTGTGCAGTACTCATATTTGCTCGACCATTTGATTCCAAAAAAACGTCATTTAGGGCCTCAAAATGGCTCCAGAAGTTTAGGACCTGAAAAACTGCTTAAAAAAGTAATTTGCCAATATTGTCAGAAGACTGTTTTGAGCCAATAGGAAGAGGTGGGCCGCCACCGATATCCACCTGGATCAAAATTACACAGTGACATTGGTCTATAGTCCTCAAATGTATTTGACTCATTCTTTTCGGGAATTAAATCTAAAAAAGTTGCATTAAGGGCTCTCGAGGCTTTCCCTTCTACCCTAAACGCTTCAATGAGATGAATCAAGTCATCCTCCAACAGATCCTAAAACCCCAAATAAAACTCCACGGACAAGACATTTAGTACTATGATTTTTTCCTTTTTGAAATCCAATAAGACCACTTTCATTTCCTCTTTTGAAATAAGTTCTTCCAATCTGTCATTTGATTCCTCATCAAGGATGCTCGAAAATAGTTTAATAATATTCAACTGGTCCACTATGTGAGACATTGAAAGTTCTGTGAAAAGTGATGAGAAATTCATTTGCCTATATTTTCTAGCCCCTTAAAATTTCGAATTATATCTCTATTGCTTCCTTCTAATTCCTAAAACGTATTGATCGATTTTATATACTCCACATACTTATGAAATAATTTTGTATTTTTATCTCCCTCCTCAAGACAAATTTCTTGACTTTTGAACCTCCAAGTAACTTCTTCCATTGCTAGGAATTGTTTTTTCCTTTCCTCTAAACCCTTTAGTTCCTCAAGTTATCCATCTGAAAATATTTGGCTTGGATTTTGATCAAATAAGGTGATTATCCCCTCCTCAATTTATGTCAACTCTATTATTCTCTCTTCCTTCTTTTTATGTCCCATATAGCCACCAATTTCTTTATCTGATTTAGATTTGAAACAAACTATGCAATTGCTAACTCGCCAGTTAAGGGATCAAACATCTTCCAATTTGTGATAACTAAATGCCTAAACTCCTCCTCATATATATATATATATATATATATATATGAGGAGGAGTTTAGGCATATATATATATATATATATATCACATATAAACTTGTATATATATATATATATATATATATAAGCTTTTATCACATAGTTTATATATATATAAGCTTATGCATAGATATATAATGACCTCACTTGATGTCCCCACCAAATTATGCTCTGTAATCAGAGCCAGCAGTGTGATGCCCCTTCGAGTGGGCTCCCTGTGAATTCTTCCCATGGATGTAGAAACTCCTCTCAGCATTGTGAATCACATTGAAATATATATATATATATATATATAAGCTTACATATCCCAATGTCAAAGTCACGAGGGGTAGCTCAATTGGTTGGATCTTGCGGGACTAAGATGACACAAGGTCAAGGTCGGGGGTTCAATTCTCTAGGTTCTTCGAGGTTATGCATCAAAGTAAGGGCCTCACTTGATGTCCCCACTGGGTTAGGCTCTGTAATCAAATCCGGCGGGGTGAGGCCCATTTGGGTGGGACCCTTGTGAATTCTTCCCGTGCACATAAGACTGTATATATATATATAAGAGTGTGTGTGTGTGTGTGTGTGAGTGTTTATAGTGGATATGCATAGATATATAAGGGCCTTACTTGATGTCCCCACTGGATTAGGCTTTGTAATCAAAGTCGGTAGGGTGAGGCCCATTCAGGTGGGACCCTTGTGAATTCTTCCCGTGCACATAGCAACTCTTCTCCGAGGTTGTAAACCACATTGAAATATATATATATATAGTGGTTATGCATTGATATATAAGGGATTCACTTGATGTCCCCACTAGGTTAGGATATGTAATCAAAGAAGACAAGGTGAGGCCCATTCGGGTGGTACCCTTGTGAATTATTTTTGTGCGCATAGCAACTTCTCTCCGGTGTCGTAAACCAAATTGATATATATATATATATATATATATATATATATATATATATATATATATATATATATATATATATATATATATATATATATATATACTGCATTTCAATTCAAAACAAATGAGAAAAAAATATTATTTATATATTATGCATACGAATAACTTTGCACTTTTAGGATAAATTAATATAGTATTGAAAATGTAAGAAAACAATATTTAAGTTATAATAATGTTTGTGTAATCATTTCACTATATTTATGAGACAAGTACTAAATAAAAAAGGTTAATACAAATTAAAAAATAGCTCATAAAAAATGTTTTTCATTAAAATATATTTTTTATTATTTCATTTCATTTCCAAGTTCAATGCATACAAATGCTAAAGGGAAATAATTTTGGCAGTTTACCTGGGTTGGCAGGTGCGGGGGGAATAATTTTCGACTCCAAGGGGAACAAGTAGAAGGAATTTGCCCGGGGCTTAGGAAGGAAAACCAATAATGGAGTGGAGTGGCTTGGCCTCATCAAAGGGCTGGAGATTGCCAACTCCCTGGGGATAACAAGACTCGTGGTCTTAGGTGATTCCTTAATCATTATCAGAGAAGCTAGAAGTATTGTTGGAAAAATAAGAAATCCCACCTCTAAAATTCATCATCTTCTCCTCTGTATCAGCAGGAGACTTTCATGGGATAATCTTTATGCAT
The DNA here is from genome assembly GCA_027924585.1 of Larix kaempferi. Taxonomy (NCBI): domain Eukaryota; kingdom Viridiplantae; phylum Streptophyta; class Pinopsida; order Pinales; family Pinaceae; genus Larix; species Larix kaempferi. The sequence goes on along the minus strand of BSBM01000399.1, from coordinate 2,957,825 downwards.
ATCCTTCAAGGAAAAAATGGACAAGCTGATAACATGGCCAATCGGGGTGTCAGCTTTCCTATGGTGTGCTAAGTTATAGCAATGAGAGTTTGGAAAATGCATGGATTCCATAGACCTTGGAAAGTCTTAATGGATCGGGCTATTGCCCTTTCTTTTTGGAACATATCTCCTCCTTGGTCTCATCACGATAGGGGGTTGCTTCTTTAAAATTTTAGGATTCCCTCTTATTATCTTTCGATGGCTCCTACTATTCTCGTAGGCCACCTCTACATGCTTGTATTTATTGCAATCACACTGCTTGCCAGTTGGCTGGCATGCATGAAGGTTGCCGAGGTTTATTATCGCACCTGGAAGCTTCCCTACGTTCATTCCTTCATCCCCAATTCTCTGCATTTGCTGTATATTTCTCGGGTGCTCTTCTGTGTTGACAGGACTATGGAATTTCATGGCGTAGGGCATCCACAGGGTGGGGGAGACGTGTTTTATCGTGGTGTTGGTCGGCCGCTAGGAAGGGGAGAGTAATACAGAAATGTAGCAGGTGTTTCAAGCCGGGGAGAGGTCCTGGAGGATGCTGCAGTCGTGGAATGCGGCAGGAGGAGCAGAGAGGAGACTCAACAGAGGCGGAGTGTAATCAAGGGTTCGGCCCTTGCTGCAAGCACATCGGGGCTGGGAGTTCTCAGGGCCAGTTTGGAAACAGGGGTATATCCAAATTCGAAGTCAAATTCCTGGATCATTTATAGGAATTAGAGCTGTAGGTTAGGATAATTAGAGGTGAAAGTATGGAGCAGAAGAAAATCCTTACTCTCCTATACAATCTCGCATACGGTACTCATATAGAGGCTAAAGCATAGCAATATGTAGTGTCCCTCCTGTCCTACAAGGCTATGGAGAGGACACTAATATTAATACTGGACATCTAGTCCCATACTTAAACAAATAAGCATTCATACAAATTATAGATGGAGGAATGCAAATGCATAAACATTTGAATACACAACAGAATTTGATTGCAATATACATCCATCATACATTCCAGATTTTCATGCCATTCATCATTTTAAGCAATATCAAATTAGCAAAGGAGAATACTTATCTTAAACCAAGTAATCCCTGAGCAACCAGCTACGCTTCTGCAACGTTCCACCCAACCGTAGGCCAGTGTGCTCCTTATTCTCCCAGCACGACTGCCACCCCTAAGCTGGGAATGATCTCCACAAGGAAAAAGGGGAAAACAGGTTCCCACATAGCCAAGGATACACCAGAATCAGCCAAGCCAATCAGCAATTGGGTTTCTCGGGCTGCTAAGAGAGGGGCAGAAGTGAATTACTAGGCTAGTGGCTCAACCATTGAGCTATGGATACTTCATTGGGCTCATCAAGCCAAATCTGTCCTCTTCCACTCCTGAATCTCCTGCTCACAGGTTCAAACTAAACAGGGAGGGACATAACGGCCAGAAATGCAAGTGCTGGGCATTTTTGCAGTAGGATGCCCAACGATGGGAATTCCACTAGTTCAGAAAACATGGGAAAAGCCCAAAACGAAAATTGGAAAATGAGAAAACAACCCCAGGAGCATAATCATTTACAGAAAAACGTCCATGGGCATTTTGGGGCAAAAATGACCTCTATAAACCCCCAGAAAATCGTGGTTCTCTTCTCCCAGCCACTATGCTAACCAAAAACGAGTTCCCAGGCATGGAAGAATGCAGAGAATGGTGAAAACGTGAAGGAAAAACCCCAGTTCGCCCCAGGCTGCCTGAGAGAGGAAAAGACTGTGGTTCAGAATGGCTTGGGAAGGCAAAAACGTGGGTGATTTCTTGCCTTGCAAGCCAAAAATTCGAATTCCCCGATTGATGGCTTGCCCATACCGGAAATTGGCTGCCATACCTCATCATTCCCAAGGCATTAACTGCCTCAACCAACTCTGGGAAGAATTTAATGATTGGGGCATAAGCCAAAATGGGTAGTTGGGATCTCATGGCTTTTCTCATTGACACATGGATTGACTCCATTGGGTCAAGGGTTTGGTTATTTTTCCTCCCTATTCCTTGTAAGATCATGCCCCATCTCTTTATTGCATTGCATAGCTGGTTGTGGGTTTTTCAGTAAAATTGCATATTTACATGGTGTCCGAATTTACATTGTGCACGGCTAGCACAAGAACCATATGCGTCTATTCTAATTGCCGATACATAAAACGATAAATCAATGGCAGGGCCTTGGCTTTGAGCTCCTCACCATGACTAAATAACAATATTTATATCATTTACAATATTAATGCAATAGGGTTCAGATGGGGACATTACACAATAGAGCATTGCTGAGAAAGTGCAGCATCTTGAAGAGACCTTGGGCCTAGCCTATCCTCTCAAGATTCGGAAGCATAAAGTATTAGGAAGAGAACTTGAAGACATCAATAGGAAGATGTAGAAGCTGCAAAAATTCATGGCCAATGCTGGAAACTTTGTGGACCTCAGCACGGAGAAGAATGGGGCAGCGAGTTTTACTGGCGCTGCCATGGACGCGGGGCTGCAGTAGTTGTTCGTTGGTTTGGGTCTCGGGTTGGGATCCTTTAGCTCTGTTTTGGTTTTTGTGTATTTCAGTAATTTGATTATGGTTTTTAGAACTCATAGAACTGATATCAGTTGCAATTTTGGCATACTGGAAAGTTTGAAAATCCGGTTTTTTGTATAAGGAAAAACCTCATGTTTTTTTTCTGCATACTCCTCCTAGGGCAGTTCATAAGATGTTATAGTTTTCATAGGACATGAAGATACAATGAAAGTTATCAGTTAGAACATGATGAACTCAGTGTGATGAATGTCTTCCTCTCATGGAAGCAATCTGATCATTCTTTGTTTTGTAATTTCCATCTTTTTATCTAATATAAGCTTACTAGCCATTTCTGTTTAAAAAAAAAAATGGTAATTTACAATTGAATCTTAGTCACATCAATGTAGTTCCATTGGATAGCATGGGACAAACTTACTATTCCAAGGGAGGCTAGCGGATGGGGACTGAAACACGAGTACTTTTCTAGAGCTCTTGCCGCAAAGAGTTTATGACATATTATCAAGGAAAATAATCTTTGGACACAGGTGATATACAAAAAATACATATATACATTGTCCATCGAAGACTTGTTCCATAGCAGACTTAAGTGTTGCAATAATATCTCCACAATGTGGAAAGAATCCCTTGATGCTTTCATTTGGTTGATGATTGGTTACAATGGTGAATCGGGGATGGAAAGAATGTTACACTTGGCATAAATCCTTGGATCAACAGTCGGGTGGATCATATGTTACCTGACCACATAATTGACAATCTATAGGAACGGGGGTATTTATTCTTAGCTCAGATCAATGATATACAACATACCAACCAGCAAGCTCAAAGATGGTTCGATGTGGATCATTTCGGGTTCTCTCATGCAGAAAAAAATTGCCAGGGACACTTTCACCTCAAGTTTACAAAACAATCCCATCTACCTGATAGACATAGTGGACAAGATACTTTGGTGCAGGTACAATGTAGATGGTAAATACACTTCTAATATTGGTTATAAGTTGCTTACTAAATAAAGGGATCTCTCGACACCAAATTGGTGGCACACATTGATTTGGAAAGTTGTTTGTCTGCTTAAGATTATCCTCTTTTCCTGGTTGTCTCTTTCGAACAAAATGCCAATTTGGTATTTTATCCAAAGGAAGATTGATGAAGGTCACGACAGATGTTTTATTTGCAAGGACAATGAGGATACCATTAATCATATGTTCCTATAGTGCACATATATGAAAATACTATGGCAGATTGCACAACAGGTTAAAGGTTTCATTTTCGACTGGTCTAGGCGTGACCTTTTTGAGGTTCTCTATTCTTGGCACAACTCTCCTATTGCCACAACCTTCCTCGCTCTGCCTTATACCCTGATATGGACCACCTGGCTTGAGCACAACAAAGTAGTCTTTGAGGATCGCTACGTGCCCCCTGAAGTGTATGCATACAAGAGTCTATCCATCATTGAATCATTGCCACAAAGGAACATAATTAAGCAGCCACGATTTATATTAATTGAAGAATGGGTGGACAGATCCTTCCACTGGTGCTTCTTCGACGAGGCATCACAAGGAGAGCCAGCAAAAGGGGGGGATCGGTGGCATCATACACAGTAATGACCTTGCCTGGATAAAATATGTTGCGGCTATAGGGCCTTGCACCAATAATCAAGCAAAGTTAATTTCCTTGAAAATCACCCTACAGTTGGCCTTATCTATGGATATTTGAAGAATTCGGTTTTTTGGCGACTCAAATATGGTCATCAATTGAATGAGACTAAGGAGACCACCCAGGAACATGTTTATAAAGGCTATTTATGAGGAATTCGATAGGATTGCGGGCCGCTTCCATTTTAACATCTTTCAACATGTGTACAAAGAAAGGAACATTACAGCCGACCATCTTTCCAAAATTGGGATACTATTTAGAGACGATGTATGGAAAAAATGGGAAAGCACCAATGATACCATCACTGAGGATGACTCGAGACCAATGCCTATTTAAATCCATCTGGGATCCATTGTGATCTGTATTTTATATATAACATACTGAGAAGCCTCTTACATATCTAGATTTTTGGACAGTAGGAGAATAGATATGAACATCCATACATGTGATCATACTATGTTTGTAGTCATTTTCTCATACTGATGTATAATGATGAACAAGACAGAAATAGTTGGGCGTAGACCCACAACATTAAAAACTTTTTGTATGAGGTCATTTATGGCCATGAAGAATGTGCTTTCTTAATATAAGAAATTACGATCTTTTTTCTATGGAAAAAAATGTAGCTTTTTTTATTAATTTATTTCTAGTCAAATTTGAAATGTAACTCAACCATGGTTATTTGAATTGTGCATAAAATTTAGTGGAGGAGGTGAGTTGTCAAATATACCTACCCCATAAAATACCCAACTCATAATTTTTTAATATATCTCATTATTTTTTAATATATTATTTCGTAAGAGGCCCAGTTTTTACCTCAAAATCTCTCTAATTGGTGTATATAATCAAAGGTAAACTTAGCATTATTAATCTGACTCTATTATCAAGCAAGAGTTCGATTGTGATATCAAAACATGTGAATTGTATTATAATTTGAATCCACCTCCAATATTTTAATATTGTAGCTACAGGAGAGAACATGAATAGTTCATTCATTTTACTGCATCGTTAAGGACCAGTTTTGTTCAAGGAGGGAATTGTTTGTCCATGCATAGAATGTTTCAATAGTCTTGTCCATGGCTTGACATGACTAGAGGCATCGCATTTCAAACCAGGTTAATTGGGTCTTGAATTTAGTATAGGTAACCATCGTTAGGAAACAAAAAATGAGGGTACCTACCAGGATCCCCCAACATGGTTGAAAGGTAGACATAAGGAAAGAGTGGAGTAAATAACAACGCTGTTGATGAACTATCCACTAGTGCAAACAATAAATGTCCCACATTCCAATAACAACTTGATTTGAAATTATATATGATATATGAAATGCCAATGCCATATATCAAGGTAACCCAATACACTAAACACAAATCAATACAAGTCAATGCATGCAATATGTGTTGCAGGTTGAATTAAATGAAATGAACCATTCACCTACACAAGGTTGGTGGAGCAACATTTTTTTCAAGAGATCATTAGGCCTTTTATTTCTTTCCATCAAACTCTTAGGCCATCAACTTTATCATAACGTCATGTACAATTTGTATAACACTTGACGAAAACAATATTGAACATAACCCCTGAAACACTCTTTAGCCTACAATTGTTACCTGTGAAGTGAACCTCATCCATAACAATACACAGTTATTTCACAGGTATTATAGGTCAAGGAAAGAAAGCGACAATACACAACAATGACTTGATTCATGTTTGCAACCATTCCCGTAATAAATTTAACCAAATGAATCTACATATTCATGCAAATATAGTAACATATTTTTTTATGAAAGTTAACATTTAAATTATGTCTTTCTCCCTTCAATAACCTTTGTACCATGTAATCTAATCACGTCTATTTTAAACATACCACATTTCCTTATAAATTTAACCACCTTTGAGTATAACTAACACTCCCCATGCTTATGGACATCACACCCATAGTGAGCATCAATTTAAAGAAACTATTTTCAAAGTCCTCCTTGTAACTCCTTCACTTGTTAGAGAAGGGCCCCTCTTTCTTGCATATTTCAAAGTTAAGTTTTGATGTAAAGGTAGAGGGACAAGACTCCATTATGAGAATGGGTCTATTGATCTGGAAATAAGGCGGAATTGAAACTCTTTTCAATTGAAGGGGAATTGTACCATGGAAAGGGTCAACAATGGGAAACTCTATAGGGAGGACAATTTGGAATAGGCTATCCCCAATTACTCAGTTTTTGCAAACCAACATCACGTAAAACATATGACAATATTCATTGATATAATGGAAATGAAAATATGCAAGGAGTCATCTAAAATAGAAGCATTGATGCATAGTGCAATTTAGGGGATGAAGCAAGGGGATAAGCAAATATAGGGTACAGTTCAACAAAAATTGATGATGAGAAATATCTTCTCTATGATCAAAGGACATTTCATTAAAAATTTATTTTCATGAAACAAATAGTATCTGCATCATCCTTTGTGTACTCGTATTCCTCTTTGATGTAGTTTTTAATAATTTAATTTGCAGGAAATAATTTACATCTACTCATAAACCTTAGTTGTAGTTTTGTATTGATATCTAAGTTCTTGTAAAGTACAAATTCAAATTAGAAAAGCTCAGACCCTGAAGCAACATGATTAAAACAACAAAATACAAACAACCTGTACAATAAAATGTAAAACAACAAAATTTATATACAATTTGAAAATAAATAACAAAAAAACAGTCCAAGCAAAAATCTATCTAACAAAAATGTATGCAATGCTTGGTATTATTGAGAATGAGAAGATCCTAGTTCAAGGTCATGGAAAAGCTTAAGATGTGAACCATTGGTAGTGTATGAAAATAATATATCATTCACATCCTTCAAAGGTTGTTTCAACATCTTGTGTCCAAGCAAATGTCTGCTGACCTTAATTTCTACAAAGGTTGTTTCAACATCTTCTGTCCAAACAAATGTTTGGTGACCTTAATTTCTACAAAGGTTGTTTCAACATCTTGTGTCCAAACAAATGTATGATCACCTTGTAGCAAGTTGTGGATGGGTTTTACCATTCCATCAAAATAAGGGATAAACCGTCGGACAAAATTTATCTTCCCCATAAAATATTGAATTTCTTTTTTTGAAGTAGGGATAGGAACAATGTTATGCAACCAAGTCCTAGAAAGAGCATGAAGAGAACATAAATAGACCAGAAAGAGTAATCCATGTCTTAATAATGAAGAAAATAGATGAATAGAAAGCCTCTTTGAGGGGGAAAGCTCCTTATACAATGTACTAAGTACACAATACAATACAAGACAAGATGATTCAAATTAAATGTCTCATTCTATATATAGGAGACAAAGAGGTACAATTATAAATAATAGACCCAAGCCGACATAACTAATAATATAATACTAATGACAATTACCACTAATAGACCTGGGTCGACATCAATAATATGTAATGAGTCACAATATAGGGGGAATGTGCCAACATGTAGGGATTAACATGCCCCTCCCCTTTAGACAAGTGTTTTCCTCAACGCTTGATTAGTTGTGGATGCCTCTGTATGAAGGACTCATCTTGCCATGTCGAATATTCAACTAGTAAGTTCTTCCACTTGACAAGGTACTCATTAATAGCCTGATTTCGTAGTTTTTTTCCTTGTTTCAGTGATTTTTCCAGGTTCCAATATAACTTTTCCTTCTTCATCAAGCTTCAGAAAGATATTTTGAATTGGGATCTTGTCTCCTATTACATTCTTTAAGCAAGAAAAATGGAAAACTGGGTGTACCCTTGAAGATGAAGGGAGCTCCAATTTGTAAGCCATACTACCAATCTTTTGCAACACTTTATAAGGACCATAGTACTTGGATGCTAATTTATTATCTTTATTCAGTTGCTTGAGGGAAATCTGTTTGTAAGGTTGTAGCCTCATAAATACCCAATCCCATTCTTCAAAACTCATTTCACTGCGATGTTGATCTACTTGTTGTTTCATCATGTTTTTTGACATAGTCAAGTTGTCCTTCAGTCAATTGAGAACTTATTGCTAGTGCTCTAGGTGATCTTCCACAACTTGAACTTTAGATTTTCCTTGCAAGGGAGATGTGATAGACCGAGGAGGGTAGCCATAAAGTGCCATAAATTGAGACATTTTTTATGATGTATGGAAGGGACTATTGTACCACCATTCTACCAAAGATAACCATTTCACCCACTGTGTTTGTTTATCATATGCAAAGCACCAAAGATATCCTTCCAAACATTTGTTCACTATCTCAATTTTCCCATCGAATTGAGGGTGATAAGAAGAATTGTGAGCCAACTGAGTACCCAAATAAGAAAATAATTTGATCCAAAATTTTCTAGTGAAAATTGGATCTCTATCACTTACAATAATCTTCGGGTTTCCATGTAACTTCTGAATTGTTTCCATGATGGCTGCAACAATTGTACTTGCATTAAAAGGGTCGGAGAGTGCACAAAAGTGTGCATATTTAGTGAGTCTATCAACAACCACCATAGTAACATTATTCCCTTCTGACTTGGGTAGACCTGTGATAAAATCCATTGAAACTTCCTCCCAGCACTGACAAGGTATTTCTAATGGTTGTAAAAGACCTAGGTTCTTAACTGTTTCAACCTTATTTTGTTGGAAAACCAAGCATTCTACCACAAACCCTTGAACATCAGATTTAAAACCTTCATGAAAGAGTTCCTTCTTGACCTTGTGGTATGTTTGTAGGAATCTCGAGTGCCCACCTATAGGAGAGGTGTGTAATTCCAAAAGGATATTTTGTTTGAGTTGGGAGTTCTTATATATATATATATATATTTATTTATTTATTTATTTATTTATTTATTTTTTATTTTTATTTTTTATTTTTTTTCGAAGAAATTTTTTTTTTTATTCATATCGAATAAACATAGACTGTACATTTATGGACTTAGATCATAAGAGCTATTAAGGCTCTGCTTTACTGCCTCAGTGCTATACTGTCCCTTAAAGGACTTGCATCAAAAAATAATCAAAGCTTTACATTACATCCTTTTTTTCCTATATTCATAGTTTTCTGCAGCATTAGATCTGAACTATTGCATCAAAATTGATTCCATCCCTACTCTCCTGAACCTCTATAACACCTGGGACTACTACCAACGCTAGTTTTGACAACTTGACTACTTCGACATTAAGTTCCCTGTACACATGCACAAAAGAGGTATTTATGAATTGAAGGAGAAGGGATCCAATTGTAGACATAATGTTTTGTAAATGTGTAGCTGCAATTTGGATTTTGTTTGTAGCCCATTCTACCACCATTTTGGAATCACCAAAAAGATGTAACTGCTCAATGTTCCTTGATTTAGCCACCTTTAAAACTGCCCAAAGAGCTGTCAATTCTAACTTACTATTAGAGCATTGTCCTAGAGCAAATTTGATGTTAAATTTGTGATTATCATAAAGATATAGGATGGCTTGAGATCCTCCTAGTGGTGGTTCGCCCCGACTTGAACCATCAAAGAAATCCCATGGAATTGATTTATCAATATTAGGATCCACCACCGTCCTTTTTGTATCCTTCTTGGGAGATACTTTGTGTTCCATTGTCCACTGTAAAATAAGTGACGCTATGACTTCAGGAGGAATCCAATTGTTTCGAAAAATGGCATAATTTCGAGCCCACCACAACCCATAAACACAAGAGGGAGGAAGGGCTGGGAAATCACTCATCGAAGGGTTGTGCCACCATTTGTGAAATCTCTGCTCCATATGACTGTCCTCTCTGGCATAATGGGAAAGTAGCCTTCCTGCTACATCGTGCCATACCTTATCTGAATAAGAGCAAGAAAAAAATAAATGAGAAATCGTCTCACAGTCTCCTTTGCACATAAAACAAATACTTGGGCCTTTCCATCCTCGTCTCTGTAGATTGTCCCATGTTAGGATTTTTTTGTTGAATATAATCCAAGGAGTTAATTTGGATTTCATAGATCCTGATGATTTCCACACAGAACGCCACCACCACTTATTTTCTCCAACAAAAGACTCATTTAAGTGAGCCTCGTACCCTGCTTTGATTGGGTATTCATAGTCTGTTGAATCCTTGGTCCATACTAGTTTATCAGGGGTTAATTTACCTAGATGCACAAACCTTTCTACCAACTTGTTAACATATCTAGACCAATCTACAACAATATCACCCCTCATCCCTAGCTCTTGCGGTGAAAACCATCCTCTTCTTCCCCATTCTTGTGGAGTTTGAGCTTGTGCATCATCCAGACTCACAATATTTTGCTATTTCAAATGAGAGATCGTTGCTTCTGAGAGCCTGAAATTGTTTCCTGAGCCCACCCATGGTTCCTTACCAATTCTTACTCGGTTTTCGTTGCCTACCTTCCAATCGATCTACTTTCCTACTAATGTAAATGAAAGAATGATAGCCTTCCATCCTATTGATCCATTATTGTATGTCTTGAATGGACTCCTGAACCATTCAACAATAGACTCACCTTGACAGTATTTGGAGCTCATTATTTTCCCCCATACAGAGGATGACGGCTATGCCAACCTCCAAAGAAATCTTACAGCTAATGATTTGCAAAAAAGTTCCAAATTCTTTATACCCCATCCTCCAAGATTTGTAGGGTTATCCAGATTCGTCCACTTAACCATGGGTATTCCCTCTAACTGTTTACTGGCCGTCCACAGAAAAGAAAAGAATTTTTTCCTTAATTTATTCAAAATGCCTTTGGGAATATAGGATATAGAGGCCCAATAGACAGGGAGGATTTAGAGGACTTCCTTTAGAATAACTAGCCTTTCCTCCTTTGGATAGAAAACAATTAGTCCAACATGAAATTCTAGCCTGCTTTCTTGTAAAGCCATATCCAATCTTGGAAGGAACAAGAGTTAGGCTTTAGAACAAATCCAAGGTATTTGAATCCTTCAAATAGTGGCTTTAAAGGATACATGATTTCTTCCCTAAAAATTGAGTTGTTCTTCTTGAGATTTGTTGTAAGAAAAGCTTTATTTGTCAACATTTATCTACATTCACATGGATTTCTTGTAGATATCTAGAATATCCATTAGAGATTGTATGTTTTCTTTACTAGATTCCCCAAGCATCAGTACATCATCCACAAATAATACATGATACAACTCTACAGTCTCTGAGATTTTAACCCCTTTCAATATTTTTCTCTCTCTGGCATTGTGAATTAGTCTGCTATGTGCATCTGCTACTAACAAGAAAAGGAAGGGAGATAAAGGGCATCCTTTCCTCATGCCTCTTGAAGGATGAAAAAAGGTGATGGGGATCCATTTATCATTACTGCAAAGGATGTTGATTGTACACACCCCATGATCCAGTTCACCATCTCAATAGGGAATCCTATTTGAATCATCAATAGTCTCAGAAACATCCAACTGACCTTGTCATATGCTTTGGAAAGGTCCAGCTTTAAGGAAAAGGCATTAAGCTTATCCCTTGTGATTGTATGAATGGCTTCATGTGCTAGAGAAATAGTATCATGTATCTGTCTATTATAGAGGAATCCAAATTGTTCCTCTGTCGTGATCTCGCTCAATATTGGTTTTAGTCTCTGGGCTATCATTTTTGCAATCAACTTGTAAATCACATTGCAACAAGAGATTGGTCGAAAGTCATTGAAAGAGGTGGCCTTCTGCTTTTTGGGAATTAAGGCTAAAAAAGTGGAATTTAGAGAGCCCAGTACCTTACCTGACCTTTGAGACTCTCTGACAACTTTGAGAAGATCATCTTTGATCTTATCATAGAACCCAAGAAAAAATTCCACCGTGAACCCATCTTCCCCCGGGATTTTCCCTTTCTGAAACGAATGCAGAACTGTGGAAACCTCATTCTCTGATATTTCCTCCATTAATGATTCATTCATTTCTTCATAGATTAGTTTTGGGAAGTGCCTTATAACTTGCAAGATCTCCCGAATATGGAATCCCTCTAATTCAGTGAACATAGCCCTAAAATGAGCCATGCCTACTACAGCCTTTTCTTTGAAGGAGGAGACCAGATTCCCCATAGTATCCTGAATATCTGTAATAGTTTTTATACTCCGCCTATGGGATACGAAATGGTGAAAAAAAAATGTTGTTGTCCCTTTATGCAATCCATAATGTCTTGCTTTTTAACCTCCACATCCTCTCTTCCTTATCTAGAAGAATGCTTCTTCTGGTTTCCTCACTTTTTAGTCTTTCAAGCTCTTCCTGAGAGAAAACACATGAGCTATTATGAGCATACATGTCTGCAATATTACTTTCTACATTCCTCAATTCTTCCTACACATTCTTCTTGTTGGCTTTATCCCATTCCTTAGTGACTTTCTTGATATGTGACAAGTTGTCCATAAATTACTGCATCTAAGAGGACACATCATCCTCCTAGATGGGGGACCAATTTTATTGAACAAGTTTTATGTAATCCTCACTCTTCATCCATTCAGGATTAAATTTGAAGGGGGTTGGAGGCTTTGGCTCCTTCTTTTCTACCGATAGTATAATTGGTGCATGACCTGAGATACCCCCAGTCTCCACCCAAGACCGTATTAATAAGGCTTCATTCATTAAGGGTTCTAAGATGAGGAATCGATCCAAGCTTTTGGAAATACCAAATTCCCCACTTCTTTTATTCTGCCAAGGGTTCTAAGATGAGGAATCGATCCAAGGTTCTAAATTCACAAGACGTGCATCCACCAATTAATTCGCCTCAAAACAAGCTACAAAGTAATTACCAAGTGAATCTTCCCTAGCATGTGAACCCCAGACCTCTCTTTCTGACATAATGAAATTGAGATCCCCTCCAATAATATTAATTTGGGAATATCCCATAACATCCTGGAAGAAAACTTCCCAAAATCTCTTACGATCATAGAAAGGTCCGTAGATATTAAAAATAGTGTATGTTAAGCATGTTTCTTTGTCTTCAAGAATCATTTTTATTACAGAGTCATGTGAGCTAACTTCAATTTTATTCATCATGGGTCCCCACGCCATAATTAAACCCCCTGAGTGCCCTTCTAAGTTTATGGATTCAAAAGACCAGTCATTTAGCCATGGCCTCAAAGATTCCTAAGCTTTGGATCTGTCTTTCATAGTTTCTTGCAACATTATAACCAAAGGACGTAATAACCATACCATCCTCTTGAGGGCATTTAACTTGGGTCCACCCCCCAAACCCCTTACATTAAAGGACATGCATATCATTAGGATACTTTCCCACGGGTGGTCTCTACTCTAAGAACCTGTTTGATAGTGTCTTGTTTCCCATGTTTAATTTCCAGTGTTGCTTGCTCTTTAGCTTTGGTAAGGAATGATTTTCTCCCTTGGGTGACCTTTGGTAGAGGATTCAAAACCATCCCTCCTGCAGAGACTTCTTCCTTCAGAGTGAACCGAGGAATGCGTGACCTTAAATCATACTCCTTCTTTGGGAGGGTGCCTTGACTTGGAATTCTTCCTCTTGGTTTAAACTCCTTCGCTTGGGAGGACTAAGTAGGGATGAGATGGGATGACTGCTGGGTTTTTTGGGGGGAATCTGATTGATAGGGGGGGCTCAGGGAAGGGGATACAAGAGAGTTATTATCTACCTTAAAAGGGGAGGAATTGAAAGAAATGGGAGCAGGGTCAATGCCATAAGATAGAACGGTGATAGGTGAGGTACAAGACTTACCTCCTAGATATGCTGAGCTTTCTATTTCCTTGAGAATGATTTTTTCCACGTCCTTCGCTAAAACATCCTTTCGCCACCTTTTCCCATCTCATAACTCGTCTCTTCCTGAACCTCTTATGTCACCTTTGCATCTTTCATGACACTAGTAGGTTGTTCTAGTATCCAATCATATAGGGGTCTTTTAACCGATTGGTCCTTCCTTATCCAAAACTTTCTATGATTCTTATAACCTTTCGCTATTGCCTACGTGCAAATATTCAAAAGGTGGCCAACCTGTCTACATGCAAAACAGCGGAACGGGATTTTCCAGTAATCTAATCTTTGTGTCCACCAACTTCTATGCATTTCTAATTTGATTTCTTCATAGAGTATGTCTCTCAAGTCTAGTTCCACCAACATTTTAGTGCACCTTCTATCAATCTTGGAATCCCACCCATCCTCCATCTTGATGAATCGCACAATCTTATTACCAATTGCCTCCAAAATTGGGTATTTCCAAAAACCTAGCGGCAATCCTGGAAGAATAACCCACACCTGATGAATGTTATGGGGTTCTCTTGTGGCATCAAAGTTTACACTCCATTTCCAAAGTACCAACCCTAAAGAACCCCACTCCTAGTTTTGTTCCAATAACGTGAGTCTATCTCTCTCAGAATCCAACCTCATGATAGAATGTGAAACTCTAGCATGTATCCAATTTGGGGTTTCCAATTTTTCTCCATCCAGTTTGTTAGTGCTTCTTTGCCCATGTACTTCCCACAAAAACAACCAGCCAATGCAGTTTCTAGGTAGGACAGGATTTCCTCAATTCCAATGCCTCTGCCTACTAAGAGAGAGGCCTTCTCCACCCTTCCTTCTTCTGGCTCGAGCTCTATTTTGAATGCTATCATTATTTGTGTTCAATCATGCATTCATGGTCTGAGCATCTTGTCCTTGCAGTTTAGAGTTCTAAAAATCTTCACTCGTGCGGACTAGATCAACTTGCTTCTCCATTGAAATCTCCTTGTACTTGATCCTTATCTCAAAATCCTCGCAAAATATCGGACCAATGGCAAGACTATCTTCATAATCTACTAAGTCTTCGTACATCCTCCCTCTCTCAGTATGATGGCAAGTAAGAAAAGAAAAGAAAAAATTACGATTGGATCAATAAGTCAAATTGGAAGAGAGAAAAATGGTGTCCTAACCTTGGGCCCGAAGGAAAAAATCATGTGCACCGCAGTCCTCACTGGTCTCCGAAATACAAATCCTCATCATATATATATATATACAAGCGATCCTTATACCATAGTGATTCATTTTTCCACGCAAAATTATTTGATACAATAGGATCCTTTTGTAGCTTTTGAATGAGTGTCCACACAGATAGGTCATTCTTATGTTCTTCCATTGCTGCTACTACCCATTATGGTTGTATAATCGAAATCACATAAAGTAATTCCTTAAAATCCTCATATTTTCTGGAGAGTGCATATACCACCACATTCTAGTTCCCTTTTTATAGATAATTTCGAAGTCATATCCCAACATCTTGGTTACCTGTTTTTGTTGCTCTTTTGAAGATAGACTTTATTCCATGAAGTATTTTTTACTATCATGATTTTTTTTACCTTGAAGTGCCTACCTATTAGGTAAGGACACCATTGCTTAAGTGCATGTAGTATTGCCATCATTTCCTTCTCATAAATGGGTTTTTGTAAGTTCATTCCCTTGATTGGTCGACTTTCAGAGGCAAGGGGTCGTCCTTCTTGAATCAGAACAGCACCGATTGCATTTTTTGATGCATCACATTCCACAATGAAGGTTTTTGTGAATTCTAGTGTGGTCAAGATATGAGCTTTTCACATTTCCTCTTTAATTTTTCCAAATGCTTGAGTTTCCTCTAGAGTCCACAAAAATGAGTCCTTCTTCAATAATGTTGTTAGAGGTGTTGCTATTCTTCAATAGTTATGAACAAAATTGCGGTAGTACCCTATCAAACTTAAGAATCCTCTAAGATTCTTCAAGGTTTTGGATATCATCCAGTACATCATGGCTTTAACTTTGTTAGGTTCTACCTTGACACATTCATGGGATACAATATGACCCAAATACTCTACCTCCTTTACCCTAAAGAAACATTTGGAAGGTTTTGCATATAATTGTTGCTCCTTTAGTAGTTGTAGCACCCTATCAACATGTTGAACATGTTCTTCCCAAAACTTGCTATAGATTAGTATACCATCAAAAAATACTAGCACAAATTTTCTAGGGCTTGAAAATGGAATTCATATAGCCTTGAAATATGGAAGGTGCATTTGTAAGGCCAAAAGGCATGACCAGAAATTCATAAAGACCTTCATAAGTTCTAAATGTTGTTTTGGGGATGTCTTTTTCCTTCATTCTAATCTGATGATACCCTGAACGAAGATCCAACTTTGTGAATTAAACTACTCCATGTAGTTCATCTAACAATTCATCAATGACAGGAATAGGAAACTTATCTTTAATGGTGATCTTGTTGAGCTCTCTATAATATGGACACATATGCCATGATCCCTCATTGTTATGTACCATTACTATTGGGCCCAAGTTGGGACAAAGTTTTGGTAAAATTTTTGATAAGCAGGAAAATCTGAGTTGGGCGCAGCTCAAAAAAAGATGTAATTTTGTTTAAGTGTTGAGGATGCTGCAAAGTTGTGCGCAGCATCCGAATTTTGGAAGCACCGCGAAGACCAGCGCTGCGAGGAAGCAGTGCTGCGAAGCAGGCAGGCCACGTGGAGCTAGCAAAGCGGAGTGCTGGACAAGGATCAAGTGCAGGTACCGGATGGACCAGTAGTGGTCTAATTTTGGAAAGATGCTCCAGGAGTGCCGAGCGGTGGGCATGAGCAAATCAAGAAGGTGGCCAATGCATGAGTTTGTTAAGGGAAGGTCAGCTCAAGGAAAGCGACGGCTTGGCACGCCTGGTGGGAGAAACCGTTAGAGATGAACGGTTCAGTGAAAGAGACCTGTTGGCACGCGTACGACAGGAAGGCCGATAGTGACAGAGTGAAGACGTGGAGAACCGCCATGATGCAGCAGACGCTACCAGATGCCAACAAGCCGGTTTAGGGAAACCGGCACAGTTTTGTAAACCCTAAGGGTTTTCGAGTTTAGGTCTTCGGCATTGTAAAGACATGACCTTCGGGCATGGTCTATTTAAGAAGAAAATTTTGTATGGGATGGGGTTAGAAGTTAGAGGTTCTAAGTTCAGAGCTATTACTCTTTGTTGTTACATTTTTGGGTTCTGGATATTATATTGTAAAATCTCTCCGAGTTAGGAAGATTGTAAAGGCTCTGCAGCTGTGTGCGCAGAGACCTATCTGAGAGGAAGGAGAGTCTGTAGCTGAGTGCGCAGACTAAGAACGGTTGTCCCCATCCCTTTTTAAAGATATATATTACCAACCATTCTTGTGTACGTAGCTTCCCACTCGGGGGAGTGAACCACGTTAAATATTGCGTTGTGCGATTGTGTTTTATGAATGAATGCTTATCTATATTTTCTGTAAATGAATGTCTAGATGTTTCGTTGCATGTTGTTATGAGAGAACTGTTGTATGCATTTGCCGTCAGAGGATGTATGGAAATGATATGTTAAGTTCTGCATGAATAGATGAATAGTGAACATTTGGCTTATGTTTGAGAACAGTGAATCAGTTAGTTGGTTAAGCGTTAAGAGATCACTTAAGTACTTATTTATGCGCAATAGAACAAATGCATAACTATTAGATTGTATCAGTGGAATATGCTCAGATCATAACCATACCAAGCGAATGAACGAACAAGTAGATGGATAATCGGTTGAGTAGTTGAACGAGCGAATGAGTGATACTCAGTTCAACACCTTAAACGTTTCCGAGTACTCCAAGTGTAAAGTTGAATCGGACTGTTTGCAATTTCAGTAGAAGTCCCGTGGTAGAAGAACATAGTGGTGCGGACTGCAGCATTGTCCATCGCTGCGCAGTTCCCCCTTTGCAGCACATATCCCCTGTTGCGCTGCGCGGTACGTCTGTCCAAGCAAATCGTCACTTACCGTGGAAACCGGATTCCGCGGTACCCCATAGATACACCTCGGGTGAGACCTCAACCTGCTCACAGGTTGTTGCCGAAAGGGCCGGTGCGAAGGGGTTTTGTTGGTCAAAGGGAAACCGCGAAGAACCTGGGTCTTATAGAAAACCTCTAGGTCAGTTATAGCCAACAATTACCACTAGTTGAAAGTAAGAACTTTGGATAGGTCTAATTATGCCAGCCTCTAACATTTCTTCAACCATGCGCTCAATTATACTCTTCTAGCCATAAGGGTATCTGTAAGGTCTGCTGTTTGGAGGAACACTTCGAGGAATTAAGTGAATAGCATGATCAAAATCTCAAGTAGGTGGAATACCTTTTAGAATATCTTCAAATACTTTGGAGTGCTTATCAATGACCCTTTGTATATCCAAGGGAATATGAGGCTTAGATGTTTGAACATCTAGTGAGCATAATTATGCAATTACACGTTGATGCCCCTTTTTCAACAATTTTGTCATACCATTAGAGCTTATCACCTTACTTGGATTCCCTGTGATACCCCTTAATTCAAATTCTTTTCCTTCCCAAGAAAATTTCATGAAAATTTCTTGAAAATTAAAATCCATTATTCCCAATGATTGTAACCATTGAACCCCTAAGACAACATCAGCACCACCCATTGGGATAGCAATCATAGGACTATTCAATACATATTCCCCCATAGTAAGATTGATATTATGGCATTTTCTTGATCAATTGATAGTTCCTCCATCTACAATCATTACTTGAAACTCCGATGCTGGATATACAAAGCAATTGAGAAATTTGGCTAATTTACAAATGAATGAAATTATGAGTACTACCATAATCAATCAACATTGTTACATTTTTTTTTATATATCCTTCGATCTTGAAAGTTTGAGTGTTAATTTCATCCAATGTGTGACAAGATATGGTGGGAGTAATCTCTTCAACAATAATATCTTATGTTTCTTCAGCTGGAGATGGTTCCAGTTCTTTTGCTTCTTCCTCTTCATAATCTACGTAGAATAATTTCTTCTCACCGCACTTATGTCCCTTACTATACTTGCTATCACAATTAAAGCATAGACCTTTTTCTCTTATTTCATCCAGTTGTTGAGGTGTCAACCTTTGAGGTGGGTTAGAAGAAGAAACATTATTCTCTCTATATGTGTTGGAGGTGGTTCTTCTAGTAGCCATTGGCATATTTTTACTTTCAACCTTCCTTGCCAATATGAAATCCTTCTCTAAGGATATTGGTTTGAAGAGGCGTACCTCATGTTGGATTTTATCCTTCAAGGTTCCCCTAAAGAGATCAACAATTTATCATCTGGTATTCCCTCCACTCTGAGACTCAACTTTTGAAACTATTAAATGTGCTCACTTACTAGACCCTTTTTCCTTAGATTTATCAATTGGGTAAATAAGGAATTGATCTCAACATTATCATGATATTATATCAATTCTTCTGTAAAAATGGACCAAGATATAATGGAGTTCTTTTTTCATTCACAAAACCATTGGTATAACATAAACTGCTCAGGTTCTAAATATAAATATGCAATAGGTACCTTTTGTAGATTTGGCACCTAGTGTATATGAAAGAATTCCTCCCTCTGAAATATCCATGTTATTGATTCATTGCCATCAAACTTCCTCATGTCAATCTTGGGGAGTTGGATACCCCTGGGGTACCATCCCTGGTTACTTCCATTACTATAATCAATTCCTATTGGAATATTCTTATTAATGGAAGGTTTCTCAACATGGACATTATATTTATCTTCCTAAGTACCTTGGAACACATGATCACCTGTAGGGGGATTATCCTTTGAATTTTATATGACCTTAGAATAATTTTTCATATTTTCCTCCATATTATTATCTGTATGTCTCATCATACTCTCCATCATCCTTTCCTCTAAATTAAGTAAATCAACCATTTTCACAAACCCTTTAATCATATCTTTCAACTTGGACAGTCGAAAAAATAGGTCTTCACTTTCATCGTAGGTTAGGGATGAATCCTCGAGTGGTTTGATTGAAGTGTGATTTTTTCCATTTCTTTTTGGAGGAATTTTAAACAATATAAATAGATATCAGACCTTGGTTTCACCTCAAATAGATCAGTCTACTAAAAGTTATTCAAATTTAAAATGGCATGCCTTTTTTCAAACCCTGATTTGAAGACTAATTTTATGTCTGACCTTCCAACTGAGGTAACCTTGAAATTCCAACCCCTCTAAGTATGAAATATCAACCAGTGGTATCATGATATGTTTCTTTAAAATTGTGTAGGTTTCATTGAATTTGTATGTGCCAAAAAAAAGTCATGTCAATTTTCCCAACACTTGTTATTTTTTGTCTTTTCAGAAGAGCGAGAGTGTACGGCTTGCCACATATCCACCTTTTCAAGTGTGATTTTGAAGTTGCTACCCAAGATAGTGTGACCTGTATTATTTCTGATGCAATAGGTCTCACCCAATTTGGATCTTGCATGCTCCAAATATAACCGTTTTTCCCAAAACACATGTTTTAGACTAGTTTTTAGACAAGTCAAAAACCTTGACTTACAAAGGGTATATCTCCAAACCTTTAATGAATCAAGATCTGAAACTCGGATCATGGATAGTTCACTTTTTTATATGTGTCTCCTGTGACTTCAACTATCTAAAAATTTGTAGAAAAAATTTTATATTGAAAATTCCAAGATTACTCGTTTTGGAAGCATCCAATCTTTGATACCAAATGTTATGCAACCAAGTCCTAGAAATACCATGAAAAGAGGATAAATGGACCAAAAAGAGTAATCCATGCCTTAATAATGAAGAAAATAGATGAACAAAAAGCCTCTTTGAGGCGGCAACCTCCTTATACAATTTACTAAGTACACAAGACAAGACAAGACAAGATGACTCAAATGAAAAGGTCTCCTCCCTGTATATAGGAGACAAAGAGGTACAATTATAACTAATAGACCCAAGATGAAATAACTAATCTAATAATACTAATGAAAATTACCACTAATAGAACCAAGCCGACATCAATCATATGTAATGAGCTACAATAGAGGGGGTAATGTGCCAACATTTAGGGCTTAACAAACACCTTTAATTTTTTTGACACTTTCAGGATCAATGTTATTATCATAAATGGATAAAATGTGTCCAAGTAACTTGAATGAGGAATCACCAAACATAGACTTAGAAGGATTGAGAGAAATGCCAAACTATTTACAATGCAAAAAAACCTGCCTAAGATGACTAAAATGATATTTTCTTAATTTTGAGTGAATTGCCAGATCATTGAGATAAATCTAAATAATAACCTCGATCATAACATTAAAGGATATGTGCATGGCTCTTTGGAAATTAGCTTTGACATTTATCAAGAAAAAATGCATACATTCATAAGAAAACATTCCCCACCTTATAGTAAATGTAGTCTTGTAATGGTCAAATATTTTCAAGCAAATTTGATTATAACCTAAAAATCCATCAAGGAAAGACATCATTTGGGACCCAACTACTTGCTACAATATCAACTCCATATTTGGAAGAAAAAATTATCCTTTACACTCGCTTTGTTAAGGGCTTCAAAATCAACACATAGATGAATGTCCCCATTTTTCCTATGAACGAGAACCAAGTTCACTACCCATTCATAATATTTCACCGAAAAGATTATATGCGATGTAATCATTTTATCAAGTCTTTTTCATATAGTGGCATCAAGAGCGGAGTTCATGGGTCTTTGTTTCTAATGAACAAAAGTAGTTCCTTCCTTAGTAGGAATGGCATGTTGTATAATCAAACCCTCACAAGTATTCATATGACCATGCGAAGATGTCATGAAATTCCCAAAGAAAAGTTTCGAACTACTCATTTTTTCGAGTTTGAACAATCTACTCCTATATACACTATTCTCGGTTCTTCTTCAAAACCAATGTTCATGGAAATAGTATCTCCTGACTTTCATTTTAACTCTTCCTTGAGAGATGAATCCCCCCCCCCCCAACATCGTTGGAAGAAAATGAACCTTCTAATGGGGTAAGGCATATAGGGAATCTATTTTCCTCAACTTTTATTATGTAAAATGAATCATCTTGTTCATTGATAAGGAAAGCATGTGTTATGCAACAAATTTCCAAAAAGAGTATGAAAAAAGCATAAATAGATCAGAAAGAGTATTGCATGACTTGATTGAAGAAAATAGCTGAATAACAAGCCTCTTAGAGGGGGAAACCTCCTTATACAGTGTACTAAGTACACAAGACAAGACAAGACAAGATACTCCAAATGAAAGATCTTCGTCCTATATATAGGAGACTAAGGGGTACAATCCCAACTAACTGACCCAAAACGACATAACTAATATAACCATACTAATGACAATTACAACTAATGGACCAAAGTTGACATCAAAACTAATGTAATGAACCATAATATAGGGGGAAATGTGCCCATATTTAGGGCTTAACATGCCCCTACCCTTCAGAAAATTGTTCTCCTCAACACTTGATTAGTTGTTGATGCCTCTGTATGAAGGACTCATCTTCCCATGTCGAATCTTCAACTGGTAAGTTCTTCTACTTTATGAGGTACTCAATAATAGGTCGATTCCGTAGTTGTTTAGTCCTTGTTTCAATGATTTGTTCAGGTTCCAGTATGAATTTTCCTTCTTCATCAAGCTCCAGCAAGATTGTTTGAATTGGGATCTTGTCTCCTATTACCTTCTTTAAGCAAGAAACATGGAAAACTAGATGTACTCTTGAAGATGAAGGGAGATCCAATTTGTAAACCATACTACCAATCTTCAGCAACACTTTATAAGGACCATAATACTTGGGTGCTTATTTATTGTCCTTCATTAATAGCTTGAGAGACATCTGCTTGTAAGGTTGTAGCATGATCAATACCCAATCCCCCTCTTCAAAACTCCTTTCACTACGATGTTGATCAGCTTGTTGTTTCATCATGTTTTTTTGACATAGTCAGGTTGTCCTTAAGTATCTGGAGAACTTCTTGTTGGTGCTCTATGTGATCTTCCACGACTTGAACATTAGATTTTTCTTTTAAGGGAGATGTGATAGATGGAGGCCGGTACCCATAAAGTTTCGTAAATGGAGACATTTTTTATGATGTATGGAAGGAAGTATTGTACCACCATTATGCCAAATACAACCATTTCACCCACTATGTTTGTTTATCAGATGCAAAGAAACGAAGATATCCTTCCAAACACTTGTTAACGATCTCAGTTTTCCCATCAGATTGAGGGTGATAAGATGAACTGTGAGCCAATTGAGTACTCAAACAGGAAAATAATTCAGTCCAAAATTTTCCAATGAAAATTGGATCTCTATCACTTACAATAATCTTTGGGTTTCCATATCAATTCTAAATAGTTTCCATAAAGGTTGCAGCTACTGTACTTGCATTAAAAGGGTGAGCGAGTACACACAAGTGTACATACTTTGTGATTATATCAACAACCACCATAATAACCTTCTTTCCTTTGGACTTGGGTAGACCTATGATGAAATCCATGGAGACTTCCTCCCAGCGCTGGCAAGGTATCCCAAAAAAATTCCTTCTTGACCTTGTGGTACTTTTTCAGGAATCCTGAGTGCCCACCTATAGGAGAGGCGTGTAATTTTGAAAGGACCTTCTGCTTGAGTTGGGATTTTTTGCATAAATATAAGCGATCCTTATACCATAGTGAATCATTTTTCCACACAAAAGTATCTGATACACTGGGATCATTCTATAGCTTTTGAATGAGCGTCCATACAGATATGTCTTTTTTCCATTCTTCCCTTGTTGCTAAAATCCAATCTGGTTGTAGAATGGAAATGGAACAAAGTAATACCCCAACATATTCATATTTTCTGGAGAGTGCATCTACCACCACATTATGTTTCCCCTTTCTATAGATGATTTCAAAGTCAAATCCCAACATCTTGGTTACCCACTTTTGTTGCTCTTTTGAATATAGTCTTTGTTCCAAGAAGTATTTAAGACTATCATGATCTGTTTTGACCTTGAAGTGCCTACATATTAGATAAGGACACTATTTCTGAAGAGCATGTACTATTTCCAACCTTTCCTTCTCATAAATGGGATTTTGTAAGTTCTTTCCCTAGATTGGATGACTTGTGAAAGCAAGTGGGTGTACTTCTTGCAGTAGAACGGCGCTAATGCCATTTTCTCCATTTTCTGAATCATCACATTCCACAATAAAGGTTTTTGTGAATTCTAGTGTGGCCAATATAGGAGTTGTGCACATTGCCTATTTAAGTTTTTCAAAAGCTCAAGTTGCCTCTGGAGTCCAAGAAAATGCATCTTTCTTCAATAATGTTGTTAGAGGCATTGTTTTTCTTCCATAATTTTGAATAAACTTGCGGTAGTACCCTATTAGACCTAAGAATCCTCGAATATTATTCAGGTTTTTGGGAATCATCCGGTCTATAATGGATTTAATTTTTTTAGGGTCTACCTGTAATTTGTTTTTTTTGAAATTATTTAAAATGGTGAAATTTTCAACTTTTTCCCTAGTTCGACCTTTAACTAGTTTTGAGGTCTAGGTCTCCAAATTGCTCCAAATGCTCCCAAATCTTCAGAGAAGGTGTATGAATGATATTAGGACTTGATTATGATGTTCAGGGATAATTTAGGACCATCAAAATACTTCTGCAAACCCCTTTAAGATTCTATCCAAGATAGGACTTTTTTCTAGCAATTTGGGGTTCAAATCCCCCTAGGGTAAATGCTGAATATGGCTCTCCAAAAGCTTCCAAACCCACTCAAATTTATGAACAGAGGAAGAGGATGTCTAAGGGAAAATATTAATGTCTTATTTTCATCATTATTAATTTTTTGAAGTCTGTTATAACCATCTCCCAATAGCTACAAAATCACTAGCTTCGACCTTGGGGGAAATGGCATTAAATCTTCTTCGAATGGTATAAAACTGAGCAAGATGACTCCAAATGCTTAAGTACTAAACATGAAACTTGTGAATCTCATTAATGAAATTTCATTAATCATAAATACATCAGATAATTTCTCTTCCATTCAAATTCATCAATATTTCATTGCTATACATCAAGATAGTGGGGAAATGGCACCATTTGTTCATTAAAAATCATATTTACATCATTCCAATTGGATTTTTGACCTGATTCATTTCTGAGTGTGAATAATAGAGTATATTCATCTTATTACAAAAGAAATGGGGCATTATAAGCTCCCCCAAAGCGTACAATAGCTCACCAAGTGCACAATTCCTCAAGGATCATGAATATGCCAAGAAATAGAAGAATGGTTGTAGAAGCAAGCTGAAAGAGATGTGACCATGAGCTTCCCTGTAGCTTAAACCTATAACAAAATACTCCATTAAAGCTCCAAATGAAAGTTCTGAATGGCCTTTCCAATTACCAACTAGGATGGGAATCTTTCACCCTCGAAATTGGTGCTAAGTCAAGTAGAGTAGCACTCCACTAGCTCTCCTCTCCAAATGCACAATGCAAATTCTAAAATGATCAATAGCTATTCTTATTCCTCATGACATCCTTTTATTAACTTCATGAGGCCTCCTAAGGTAGAATTTCCCTTCATCAGCTTCCTCCAACTCATCTTTGTGGTTCAGTAACTCATATGACACTTGTCTTGCCTCTTCATGCTCCAAATATTTCCCCAAGTAGAATGGTTGCCTCTAACTCCCTAATGCGCCCTCTTTGTGGCTATATTTAGCCCTAACATGACATATTTTTCATAGTCTACAATCAAGTCTGAATATGTCATAGAATCTTTATCATTGGTTGTCATAGAGTATAGGGAATCTCCTTCCAAGTGGCACACATTGTCTTCCTAACCTCTTCCTCTCCCCATGGGAGTTACTCTTGTTAATTTTTCATCATTTAATTCAATAGATCTAGGATCTTAACTGAAATAACAACATGTACAGCATATCAAGCATAAGAGACAAGAGACAAGAGACACAAAACATCTCACCGGGGAAAACCAAGAAGGTGAAAAACTCTGCAACTTCCTCAAAGATAGAATAAGCACCAATACAAAGATCACCAAGATGAATCCCCAAAATATAAATGTCTGCAGCAGCTACTCCTCCTCCACTTGTGCACACTCCTCCTCTCTCTCACTAATGCGAAGTGAGTGAATGAGAGAATGTATAAAATGAGAGAGAGACACTCTCTATTTATACACTACTTCACTTGTCTTTTAACTCTAACTAGGTCAGCCCCAACTTAACCACTTAACATAATGTTGACTGGGCCAACCCCACTAGGGTGGTCTAATAACCCTTTAACCCACATGACTCATACAGGTTCAACCCCATCAAGGTGATCTAATAACCCATCAAGTATAAGTTACGACACTTACAATATAACTTGCGACACTTGCAAGTACAACTGACGACACTTCCAATCGGAGGAATAATACATCTCCGTTGGGGATACAATAAAGTACAAATACAATATACAAGTGAATATCTTCCGAAGTTACAAATACATCAACACTCCCTCTTAACTAGGAAGGTATTCTCTTGACACAGGTCATCAATACATATAGGCACAAATCTTCAATTCTGGAGTTCGATCATCGTCACTGGATCACGGAACATCATCATCACTACTCCTGTACTCGTCATCTCGATCACTGGGCTATCTCTCAATTCTTCTCGTCATAGGAAGTTCTACAGAGCCAGCCCTTTTTCATGTTGGTTGTAGGCCTAGCCTCATGTAGGTATTCATCATCTTTGGCCATACTCTGGATCCTAGGACTAATTACGTGCGTCAACAAAACCTCGCAAGAGTATCTGCAAATCTCTCAGGGCACTATTATATGTCCTCCCAAGCAAAACCTCAAAAGAGCATTTGCCAGATCTCCCAGGGAGCTATTATATGCCATAGGAAAAACCTCGTAAGAGTATCTGTGAATTTCTCAGGGCGTTATTATATGCTTATCGCACAACCTGTCCACGGCCAACCTGTAGCAAAAACTCACAAGAGCATCCAAGATCAGACTATCGGATCTCCCAGGGAGCTATTACATGTTATCTGCACAATTTGATCGCAGCCAATCTATAGCAAAACCTTGCAAGAGCATCCGAGCTCAGATTATCAAATATCCTAGGGAGCTATTACATGCTAGCTGCACAATCTATCCATGGCCACGGAGTATCATCCTGATACTCATGATC
Organism: Larix kaempferi; assembly: GCA_027924585.1. NCBI lineage: Eukaryota > Viridiplantae > Streptophyta > Pinopsida > Pinales > Pinaceae > Larix > Larix kaempferi. Next base: position 2,930,648 of record BSBM01000399.1, on the reverse strand, counting down.
ATATTGATCATCATCATACAGTACATCATCCTGATGCACATCATCATCGCATGATCATCCTGATCATCGGCATAGCATCGTCGTGATGCATATCATCTTGAGCATCGTCATGATGCTCATCACACATGATCATCCTGATCATCATACATAGCAGTAACTGGAGCATCGTCATGATGCTCATCACATAGCGCTTACATCCACAGCCATGGGAGGATCCTCCTACCACCATGCTTGGAATGGCTCCTGCAAATGTGTCCCATCACTTCTTCCTCGAAGTATCTTCTATATTAAGAAAACCAAGCCTCTCTCTGAAGTACTCGAACTTCACTCTGGCTAGTGGCTTGGCCAACATATTTTCAATCTGCTCATTTGTCGCAACATATTGGAGCTTCACTGCTCCTCTCTGCACCATATCCCTGATATAGTGATATTTGATCTCGATGTACTTTGACCTGTCATGGCACACCGGGTTCTCTGACAACTTCACACAACTCTGGTTGTCACAATAGATATAGGTAACATCCAACAGGAGATCAAATAGATCAGATAGTAGCTTCCTTAGCCATACTGCCTCACAACTAGCCGAACAAGCTGCGACATACTCTACTTCGGCTGTACTCAGTGCTACGCAGGATTGCTTCCTGCTAAACCAAGAGATCACACCTAATCCCATACTGAAGCAGAACCTTGAAGTGCTCTTCCAATTTAAACTTTTGATTCGCATCATACTTGAGCCCATAATCAACCATACCCTTCAGGTACCTCAGAATATGCTTTACAGCAATCAGGTGAACATGTCTAGGATCTATCAGAAACTGAATCAAGGTGTTCACCACAAAGCAAATATCTGGTCTCGTGTTCGTCAGGTACATCATGGACCCAATCATCTGATGATACACCGTGACATCAACCGACTCTGATGAAGCATCACTCAATAGATTCAGGTTCGATGCCATAGGTGTGGCCATGGCCTTGCATTCCATCATCCCAAACCGCTTCAGGATCTCTACTGCATACTTCCCTTGTCCAAGGAAGATTCCATCTGTACTCTACCACACCTCCATGCCTAGAAAGTAATGCATCATACCCAAGTCCTTCATCTCGAACTTGGCAACAAGCTTCCTCTTTGTGTCGGTAATCAACCTATCCTCACCTGTTACAAGCAAGTCATCTGCATACAATAGAAGTATCACTGGATTGCCTTCCTCAACCTTGTAGTAAAGGTTGGAATCCGCTTTACTCTTGGTAAAGCCCAAACTGGATAGGAAGTTGTCTATCTTGTCATACCATGTCCTAGGTGCTTGCTTCAATCCATACAAGGCTTTCTTCAATATGCACACATATGACTCCCTGTCATGTGTCTCAAAACTAAGTGGCTGCTCCACATACACTTCCTCTTTGACTACAACATTCAAGAAAGCTGTCTTGACATCCATCTGGTGTATCTTCCATTTCATCACATCTGCAGCATGCTTGATCTTGTAGATCCACTTGAAAGTCACAACAGACTTCCCTTATGGTCTCAGGACCACATCCCAGACATCATTCTTCGTGATCAACTGGTACTCCTCGATCATGGCATTCTTCATTACTGCATCCCAGATCCTGGAAACTTCAGATTCTTCAATATCTTAAATAGATAGTGAACTTTGTTGTTGGAACAAATGTTGTTGTCCTTGTTTTGTAGGTGATTGTACACGATCTTTCCTACAAGTCAAATTCAATTGCATGATTAGAAACTTCTCATGGTTTTTCAAAACAAATTCTTATGTATGAAGACATATGTCATACAGTCATGCAATTATCTTAGCCAATGCTTCAATACAACATTTATCCATATCCTGTATTCACACAGTAACTTTCTAGATGCCTTCCATCTCTACCAGAACATTTGTTAAGAGTGTGCACAACTCCCAACATGTTAGCAAAGATTTTTGATTCTAGATAAGTAGCAATGGAATTGTGTACAGTACCATAGGCCACTCACCCATTACTTGCATATTAGTAGTATCTTGTTCATTAATGCAACTTTTCGAATATGCATAATATACATCCTAAATCTAGGAACATAAGTATGTACATGACTGGACAACATTATTTAAGTAATCATATGACAATTCAAATACTTATCTTTGTTTAGTTGTGGGTGGACTCCCTCTCAATATTTGCTTCCTTGCAGGAATTACGAGAGTGTGCTCCCTCTTGATCTTTGCTTCCTGGATTATCTGTCCTTGAACTTATATCCATCCTGGACCACTATGCATGCTTAAGTGTGCACTAGTGTCATCATCATGTCATCCTCAAGACCTCATACATAATCATACATCCATTAGTATAATCTCAATACTATCAAAACATTATGATTCTAAATAATATTAAACATGTGTGGTCATGATCATTTCATACAAAGGTAATTTATCACAAGCGTTAGTATTCAGGGTTTCAGGGAGTACTTCTTTTACTCATGCATATTCTTATTTGACCATAGGACTCTTCTGGTTTGCCTTATCATCAATCAAAGTAAGAAGTATAATATGCATAAACCCATGATTACTCAAACCTATAACTTTATGAATGATCATTATTAATCATACAAAAGTATACTTATATGAGATCCTAACACAAAGTAGGATTCTAACTCAATATAGGAAAACATACCTGGATTATCATGCTTGTCTGACATACCCAAACAATGTCTTCTTTGTTCTCTTAGAGACCTTGTGTTAGCAACCTGCATATCTCATAAGTTAATAATTGTAGAACCAAGTTATACATACCTCATAAGTAGAGCTTCTATGTGATCCATGACTATGGATGAGTCTTTGTCTTCATGTCACCATGGTCATATGTTCTTGATCTAGAACTTGATTTGTCTTTCTTGATGTACCCTTCATGTTAGTGGACAACATCATCCTCATACAACACCACAGTGTATTAGTACAATCATAAGTGTCATAACCCTAATCAATGAATGTCTTCTATCATTCACATACATTCATACTTTTACTAGGGTGATAAGACAAGTCTAAAATTAATCAAGATTGTTACTAACCTCAATAATATGAAGACAAACATATTATAAAATTAATCATGAATAGATTTCAAAACATACCTGTATCTCATCAAGTCATACCTGTTGGGATTGCTTGTAGTCTTCTTTTGTAAGGCCTTAGCCTCATCTCCCTCTGGAACTGGAACTTCTTCACTTATGCAGGTGTCCAATTCATTCTCTTCTACGATTAACCCAATCCACTTTGATTTGCTGAAATTGGATCTGGAGTTGGATTAGGGTTTGTCAAAGAAACCCTAAAAATTCAAACTTTGAATTTCAAACTTCTGATTGGATGAAAAGATGAACCTTGTTGAGCTAATCAAGCTGGTATACCTCAATTTTGAAATCTCCAAAATTTGACCCCTCAAAATTGCCTTTGAAACTTTCGGATCTTCTGGTCAAAATCCTGAACTAGGGTTTGATAATGCCCGGGGTTCTACCCAGCCAAAAGGTTCGATCTTGTGCTCTAAACTTCGATTTTCCTGAGGGGTCACAGATTTCAAAAATTTCAACTTTTGCATAAACCCTAATTTTTCACCTTTCCGATCAAGATCCCCAACTAGAGTTTGATGATGCTCGGGGTTCTACCCAACCAAAAAATTCGATCTTGGTCTCTAAATTTCTATTTTGATAAGGAGCATCCATCCATGGTCTCATATTTCAAAAATTCCAACTTTCTCTGAAATTTCGGATCCTTGGAGTCTGAAACTTCGGCCTGTGGTATACTGACCTGTCATCTTTCCAACCCCACAGATCTAAGCTCAAATGGATTCTCTGAGAGAGAGATATTCCAAGTGTCGATACGTGACCATTTTATGGGATTAAATAGTATAGCGAACTTGTACAGCGTGGCATGTGCTACTGTTTCAACTTCAGCCTCTGAAACTTGGACCTGTGAAAGTACATTTCGTTTCCTAACTGTCACTTTTTAAGGAATTTTATTTGGAGCTTCCTATACTAAGATATGACCTTTTTTCCTAGGTCACCTGTTTAAGACTGCATTCTGGAAGAGGCAGAAACCCTAAATTGTACGGATCATATCTCACAAAGTACAATGAATCTGAGGTTTTCCTTCAGACACGAGGTACATGGACATTTCATCTTCGACCTATAGAAGTTTCAAATCCTGAACCTTCGCCAAAATGGATTTATAGCGAAAGTGCCACGATGACTGGTTTTTACTATACCAAGCCCTAGCTTCCAATTTGTCGCAAGTGCAAAAAGTGTCATAAATGCCATACCATGCCTTCCTTCAGGATAGCTATGATACCATGTTAATTTTTCATCATTTAATTCAGTAGATCTAGGATCTTAACTGAAAGAAAAACATGTACAGCATATCAAGCATAAGAGACAAGAGACAAGAGACACAAAACATTTCACTGGGGAAAACCAAGAAGGTGAAAAACCCTGCAACTTCCTCAGAGATAGAATAAGCACCAATACAAAGATTACCAAGATGAATCCCCAAAAGATAAATTTCTACAGCAGCTATTCCTCCTCCACTTGTGCACACTCCACCTCTCTCTCACTAATGCAAAGTGAGTGAATGAGAGAATGTATAAAATGAGAGAGACACACTCTCTATTTATACAATACTTCACTTGTCTTTTAACTCTAACTAGCTCGGCCCCAACTTAACCACTTAACATAATGTTGACTGGGCCGACCCCACTAGGGTCGTCTAATAACCCTTTAACCCACATGACTCATACAGGGCCGACCCCATCAAGGTGGTCTAATAACCCATCAAGTATAAGTTACGACACTTACAATATAACTTGCGACACTTGCAAGTACAACTGACGACACTTCCAATCGGAGGAATAATACATCTCCGTTGGGGATACAATAAAGTACAAATACTATATACAAGTGAATGTCTTCCAAAGTTACAATACATCAACAACTCCTCTTCACCAATTTGTCTTCCTTAGCTCATGAACTGCCATATGAAACCTCACCATCCTCCAAAGACGTTGCCTTACCCATATATTCGAATTGGATGAAGTTCATGCCAAGTGAGTGGAGGGAATCTAGCCACCTAAGGACTCCATAAGCCTCCAATTGTCTTCATGACCCAATGCCACATTATTTTCTCAACATTTATTATTTATGTGACCCATTTTAATGTAGATATGATAAACCAAAGTTATTTGGGTCCTATATCTCCTTCACTCCAACTTTTAATGCTTCCACCCCCAACCTAGGAAATTAGTAATTTTCCTCCTTGGCAATTATTTGACCCTTAACATCAATTTGACAAACTCTCATGAATATGGCCAATGGGGTTAGGCCATGATCCATTCGGATTGTGTACCATTACCACTTGTGCAGAGTAATAACTTTGGCTAGTCCTAATTATTCCAACCTCTAACATTTCTTCAACCATGCGCTCAATTTCACTCTTATGTTCATAGGGGTATCTGTAAGGTCTGATGTTAGGAGGAACACTTCCTGGGATTAATTGAATAGCATGATCAAAATCTCGGATAGGTTGAAGACCTTTCAGAATGACTTGAAATACCTTGGAGTGCTTATTAATAACCCTTTGGAGATCTGGGGAAATAGGAGGCTTAGATGTTTGAACATCTAATGAGCGTAATTGTGCAATTACACCTTGATATCCCTTTTTCATCAATTTTTTCATACCATTAGAGCTTATCACCTTGCTTGGTTTCCCTGTGATACCCTGTAATTCATATTCCTTTGCTTCCCATAAAAAATTCATGAAAATCTTTTGAAAACTAAAAGCCACAGTTCCCAAATATTGTAACCATTGAACTCCTAAGACAACATTAGCACCACCCATTGGAATGGCAATCATTGGACTATTCAATACATAGTATCCCATAGTAAGATTTATATTATGGCGTTTCCCTTAGCAGTTGATAGTTCCTCCATCTGCAATCATTACTTGAAAATCTGGCTATACAAAGCAATTGAGAGATTTTGCTAATTTATAGTGAATGAAATTATGAGTACTACCAGAATCAATCAACATTGTTACCTTTTTCTTTTTGATAAATCCTTTGATCTTGAGAGTTTGAGGAGTGATAATTCTAGCCAATGCATGACATGATATGGTGGGAGTAATCTCTTATGAGGTAGTATCTTATATTTCTTCATCTGGAGATGGTTCTTGTAATTTTGGTTCTTCCTCTTCACATTCTATGTAAAATAATTTATTCTCACCACACTTATGTCCTTTACTATACTTGCTATCACAATTAAAACATAGGCCTTTTGCTCTTCTTTCCTTTATTTGTTGAGGTGTCAACCTTTGAGATGGGTTAGAAGAATTAACAATATTCTATCGGTATGTGTTGGAAGTGCTCTTTCTAGTAGCCATCCTCGTATTTTTTCTTTCAAACTTCCTTGCCATCATGAAGGCCTTCTCCAAGGATGGTGGTTCAAAGAGACGCACCTCATGTTGAATGTTATCCTTCAAGGTGCCATTGAAGAGATCCGAAAGATTATCTTCTAAAATGTTCTTCACTCTAAGACTTAGCTTCTGAAATTGTTTGATGTGCTCTGCAACTGAACCTTTTTCCTTGAGATTTATTAGCTAGATAAAGAAGGTATTACTATTAATATCCCCATGATGTGCAATCAATTCTTCGGTGAAAATAGACAAATATATAATAGAGTCCTTTTATGGTCACAAATCCATCAGTACCATACAAATTGATCAGGCTCTAAATATAATGATGCAATGGTTACCTTTTGCAAAGTTGGAACCTAGTGTAGATCAAAGAATTACTCCATTTGGAATATCCATGTTATTGGATAATTTCCATCAAACTTTCTCATCTCAATATAGGGAAGTTGGGTAACCCTTGCTGACCATCCCTGTTGACTCAAACCCAGTCGACAGGGGTTCCCATCACTGTCGACACCAACCCACGCAATCTCTCTGAGCACCAACCCAAACAGGTTTTACCCTGTCCAGCGACAACTGTGAAGCAGATGAAGTCTCACCCGAGGTGATCAAGGGAGGGTAGACGGAACCATGTTTCTCCCGAATGAGGGAGGATGGTTGTCGAAATACGCATTAACTAATAGCAGCATTCAGGATAGATCTATGTATCTAAGGTTACCATCAGTCATATTCATAGCATCAATCAACAGAAACATTCATTGCAACATATACACCATAAAGCATTATTGTAACAGAAATCATAGCATCATTTGAGAATCGCAACAGGTATTACACATCAAATTTCACCAAATAGTTCCGTCATGTCATATTACTTCAGTAGAATCCTAATACAACATCTCCTCAGAAACCAGATTTCAGCAATATCTCACAAATGCGCAGAAACGATATTACAATCCAAAACATACAGTTTTCCGTCCTTAGCCAAGATCATCAACACTTACAACTCTTATCTATATATAGGCTCCCGCCATTACAATGCTTGTCCACTTACTAACAACTTCCTAACCGACATTTGGACAAGTGACCCAAAATCTGACTGACGCGGTCCAAATGACCCAAAAACCCGCATACCGCGGTACAACTGACTCAAAATTGCATAAAATACATAGTTTGTGGTCCAAATGACACAAAACCCGCCAAATGCGGTACACTTAACCCAAAAATGCATAAAATAATCCTTCTTCCGTGACCTCATTCGATATGTCGCAGCATCGGCGATACTGCGACATTTCCTTATCAAACCGCCTGCCAATAGGCCCCCAACACAATCTTGTGGCTCGCCCTCTAGCCACGTCAACTGGACATGGTGCACTCTGTGGTATTCACTCTGAAGTCTTTGTACTACTGGACAACTATGGTCACCATTTCGTTGACGTCCGTAGTCACTGCCTTACTGTCGACCACATCTTCCATGGATGGATGTTCGGTGATCTTCGTCGTCACCTGTTGACGACCCTTTTGTACTGCCTGAAGCACTTCGCCTGCCTTGGTCATGAACTGTCCCCTAATATCCTGAAATTGCTCCAACTGCTCAGCACGCTTCTTCTATCGCTCATCCACCTTGGCGACACGCTGTTGCAGAGCTTTCAATTCCGTAACCTTGGTGACATGCTCCATGGATGGCATTACACGCATCGCTGCTTTGAGTGTCGCCAACTGCCCCTCCACTTCCTGCTGGTCCTTCATGAGTTTCTCATGCTGCTCGTCCTGGATGATCCAGTCCCAAAAGTCCACAGTGTCAGCTGTGAGCTTTGTCATCACTTTTTCCAGCTCCTCCGATTGGGTGGCAACCTCTTCAATCACCCTTTTTCTGGCATCGACTTCATCTTGCAATGTACCAGGATGCACCTGAGCCTTCAATGCTTGATTCTCTTGCCGCAATTGAACAATCGCAGCCCCCAGTCACTGCACCCATTGGAGCACATCCAACTCGGCGATGGGCTCCGGCACATGCTGACATGCGTCACTAATAGCTACCTCAAGCTGCAAGTTGTGGTCCCACAAACGGGCCTTCTCCACAATAAGGAAATTATGTTCCTTCTTAAGTTCTTCTATGGGGTGAACCTTCTCTGCCTGTTCCTTCTTGATGTCTGCTTCGAGTTCATCCACAGCTTTCCGCGCTGCTTCAGCAACGGAACCATTTGTTGACTCAAACCCAGTCGACAGGGGTTCCCATCACTATCGACACCAACCCACGCGATCTCCCTGAGCACCGGCCCAGACAGGTTTTACCCTGTCCAGCGACACCTGCAAAACAGATGAAGTCTCACCCAAGGTGATCAAGGGAGGGTAGACGGAACCATGTTTCCGCCAAATGAGGGAGGATGGTTGTGGCAATACGCATTAACTTATAGCAGCATTCAGGACAGATCTATGTATCTAAGGTTACCATCAGTCATATTCATAGCATCAATCAACAAAAACATTCATTGCAATAGATACAACATAAAGCATTATTGTAACAGAAATCATAGCATCATTTGAGAATCGCAACAGGTATTACACATCAAATTTCACCAAACAGTTCCGTCATGTCATATTACTTCAGTAGAATCCTGATACAACATCTCCTCAGAAACCAGATTTTGGCAATATCTCACAGATGCGCAGAAACGATATTACGATCCAAAACATACAGTTTTCCATCCTTAGCCAAGATCATCAACACTTACAACTCTTATCTATATATAGGCTTCCGCCATTACAATGCTTGTCCACTTACTAACAACTTCCTAACCAACATTTGGACAAGTGACCCAAAATTTGACTGACGCGGTCCAAATGACCAAAAAACCCACATACCATGGTACAACTAACTCAAAATTGCATAAAATACATAGTCTGTGGTCCAAATGACCCAAAACCCGCCAACTGCAGTACACTTAACACAAAAATGCATAAAATAATCCTTCTTCCGCGACCTCATCCGATATGTCACAGCATCGATGATACTGCGACATTTCCTTATTGAACCACCTGCCAACAATCCCTAATTACTTCCATTACCATAATCATTTCCTCTTGGAATATTCTTATTCATGGAAGGTTTCTCAACATGAGAATTATCTGTATCCTCCTGAGTATCCTAGAATGCACCATCACCTGTAGGAAGAGTATCCCTTGAATTTTGTATGAGATTAGCAATATTTGTCATATTCCCCATCAAATTATCCTCTATATTGAGTAAATCAACTGTTCTCACCAAACCTTTCATATTTTCCTCCATTTTATTCAAATTCTCCTCTAAATTATCCAAATCAACGTTTTTCACAAACCCTTTAATCATATCTTCCAACTGCGACACTCGAAAAGAGAGGTCTTCCCTTTCATCATGCATCGAGGATGGATCCTATGGTGGTTTGGATGGAGTATAGGAATGTATACTTCCTTTTGGTGGTATTTTGAACAATATAAATAGATATCACAATGTTACACCCAAAATCTACTCATCATCAGATTTAGTGTATACACCCCTAAAAATACCTGGACTAAGTAATCATCCTGGGAGGATTTGCACTCAGTTCTGCAATCTTTTGAGAGGTCGTCGCATGTTTCACACTAGCAACATGCGACGTCGCAGCTTGCTCCACTACAGGGTGCGACGAGGTCATTTAATGGGAAAAAATAGCTTTCGAGATCCTTCTCGAAACTTGCTCATTTAGGGGCTTATCCCTGACCTCTAGGGGAGCTGGTACTCGACCCCTAACTCTTTGGGAGGATCCCCTATCTCTCTCCTACCATCTCTCAACCTATCCTATCCATACCCTATCCACTTAGTCCTATATAAGTGAGGTTCATTTCCATCCCAAAGGGAGGAAGACTATGATATCTACATGCTGGTGAAATCTCTCTTAGAACGCCTACATTCACCTATTGGAGAACTCATACTTCCTTGGAAGGTTATGGCAATTGGCTTGGTCGGAGAAGGGCTACTGCGTTAAGTCTTGGTTGTAGTTCTATATCTCTATCATGTACTCCTCTATTTGCAGTAATACAAATGCTTTCCACCAATATTGTTCTCGTGTGCAATGATATTGAGTAGTTTACCTGCTTAACTGTTTACTTAGATCGCTTATTGTATAGATGTCTTTTACTGGTTTCTCTTGTTTCTTGTCTTGACAGGTCTTGCAGCTTGGATCTGACGACCGTGGGACGTGGATCAACATTCGGTAGAAAGGATTGCATAGTAAAAAGGTAAGACATCTAGTACTTGATCCTTAAGTAGATCTAGGAAATGCATTTGTAGTCTGTTCTATTTGTTCTAGACTCACATTGAGCTAGGGAGATCCGGCTCGCGTCCACTTGAGTGGATTGTCTGATAACAAATCTGGAGACCATACTGGGGAGTAGTGTTTGTCTTGTTTAGTGGTCATTAATCTGAGAGTCATTTTCAGTTGATTACTTGGCACAAGCCTCTTTTATCATTTTTTGCCATTTACTTCTTAGGATTGATTTCACTATCAGATCTTCGCATTGAAGACTCTGATTTGCTTCCTCTGAGTTTATACAACTCATTTTCAAACCTGTTTATGGTTCATTATTGAGAGATCTGATTCATTTTTTAATCTAGACCTCGCCTATCGCACCTGGGCAGTGGAAACAAAGCGACATTGTGTCATTCTGAGTCTCTGTTCTTTACCTGGTGGATACTTGTCGCACCCTTTGCATTGGTAAACTGCGACATCGTCGTACTTCCCGTATGAACAACCTGCGACGTCGCACTGTGTACAAGGGCAGAGTCCGCCAATCTGTAAAAAGTTGGAATACAGGTATCCCTTCCCTCATTTGACAGTTTGAACCTTGGTCTGATGTATGAACTCCCTTTGCGCTGCAAGATCCATCTAGAGACCCCATTTATGATTTGTGTGTTGAGAATTTGGTTTCATTTGGATTAACTTTGGGTTCCATATTGGACAAGTTTGAGACAGGTAGTGGTGGATACTCTAGTCTCCTCCACCTTCATCTGTTCACTCTTGCATTCCCTTCCTTCCATCCCTGATCTGATCATTGCATTGGATCAACCTCCGGACCTCATTTACATTTGTTTTGAGCTTTGCTTGCTCAGTTTGCTTGTTGCTGCTTGATTTTGAGTCAAGTGTGTTTTTTAGCTTGGTTGAGTGCTTGTCTTTTCTTGAGTTTTCTGAATGTATGAGTGCTGCGGGTAGTGTTTTCTTTTCAGTCATTTAGATCTGAAAGCAGAGTTGTTATCAAGTTTATTCTTTGATGCATCCATCGAAGAGTTTAAAAGTGCTTCTTTCCCATTGTTCCTCAAAAAATTATTGAATAAAGATTGTTGTGCATTGGAAAATTCCCGTTTATGTTTTAGAAAAGTTGAATGAATGTATGATCTATTGTGTTTTTCTCGAATTATGAATCGCTCATCTTCTTGAAAGGCTCAAAGTACACTTCGATTTTTGCAAAAATTAATTCCATGCTCAGGAAAGATAGACGCATTTTTAATTTTTGTTGCTTTTATATCATTGAAATTGAAATTGAAAAGCTTGCATTTCTCATTTCAGAATCCTCTCTTTTCATCATTTAGGGTCATTTTGATTTGAAAAGAAAAAGTTGTTTTGATTTGGTTTAGTAGTGTTGTGTACTTTTGCGTTTCGTTGAAAAGGAAAAGAATACTTTCATTGTCAAATTTGTTTGAATTGGGAATTGTGTTGCATTGAGTTTGTTTTGGCAATACCATTGGAAAAAGCTTCTCCTTCCCATAGCTAGAATTCATTGAAAGAAAAGAATATTTCGTGCATGTAGTTAGGAATTGCATTATGCTTCTGATTCTGTACTCACCTCATGCATTCACCTAACCGTCCAAGATAAAATTAACGGTAGAACTAGGTAAAAATTTTAGCAACTTGTGTGTAAGTTAGAGACGTGTTCCGGCATCGTTAAGCGTGGCAGCTGTCGTTATTTGCCAGCACTGTATCTCGGGGGTATTGTAGTCTTCCACGTACATCAGTATATCGAGCTCCTTCACGTACCCACCAAGTACCATAATCCATACTTGGCGTATATCGAAGGGTGTATCACGTACTCGACACGTATATCGGAAGGTCTCTTGCCGAACTGTTGTGCATTAGACAACACCACTACGGATTTGAGCTCCCACGTACCTTTGGTATATTGGGAGACACCATTAGGATTCCTGAAACCAACCGAGTTAACCATTTGGTCGTCTTGGCAAAGCAATACACCAAGAACAACACTCGGGGAGATTAGCAAGCACGTACTGTCCAGGTAATCGGGTATGCAGGCAAGGGTATAGTTCCAATCCTCCTTGCCGCGTCATATTGTTGGACCCTGCAGTATATCGCGGTTTGCAATGCCTTGATAATCCCGTGAGGTTCCAGATTTTTGAATCCACTATGTCACATAAGTTTGCTTGTTGCCTTAGTTTGAGTAGGTTTTTTCTAGACTCCTTTTCTTTTAGCATACCCTTAGGAGAAACGTTGTTTCAACCTTTCTGGCTGATTTTCTTGATACTCTAGCGGATTTTCCCTGGAGAAGATCCCGTAGGATCTTGAACTTACCACCTGAATATCCCCTTAATCCGGAGGTTATTTCGAGGGTAAGAATGGATCAGCGTAATGCGGTCGTAGTTACTGAAGTGGAAAACCCCACTTTGAATGTTGGAGGACTTTTGTTTCCAACAAATTCACCTGCCCCTCATCCCCTGCAGGATGAAGAAGCACACACCCCCGCTTCACAAAACCTTTCTCCCGTCATCCCGAGATAACCTGGATCGTTTGAATGGATAAACCAACCCCAGGACAACCCTACAGCAGTTGTTGGTCCTTCAGTGGCTCATTTTGCCATCTCATCCCCACCTAACTGGACTACTCCAGAGTTCTCTAGGCCTTACTATAGGCCTGACCCCGTCGATATTTTCGACCCCATCCATGAACGTTTGGAACAGTTACGCATTAAAGGTGATGAGCTTCAAAGACAAAGTCTCGAGCAGCACTCTGAAGAGTTTCGAAATCGCCATTTCCAAATAAGATTTCATGATGGAGACATCCTAGTTCATCCGATATCTTTCGGATCACCTGAAGCACCTCACCACGTGACCACTAATAAGACTGGTCAACCCTCGCAAGAGTCCAATCCTGCACCTCAAGTGAACCAACCGGTGGAAGGACAACAGTCCAACACACCTGTCACTACCGCAGTTACTTTACCAGTTCCTCACCCACCTCAAAATTCGAGGGGAGGGTATTCCATTCCCATGGATTATCTTATTGGTAATGTTATTACTATGGTAGCTAGTCAACAACCTACGTTGGTTCAACCTGTGAATAGTGGTCAACCTGTTGTGGCTGGGGGGCAACCCCCGTTTCCTAACCAGAACATAGGTGGTGGAATCCCCAACAGACCTTCCGTTGGACCTACCCAACCCACTAGACCATCCACCACGGGATTATCTCATGTTGGGGGGTCGTCAAATGTAACTCAACCCTCATGGAGTCAAGCGTATCCAAGTTCTGTTAACCCTATGCCGGGCAAACCTAATCCCATAAACGCACCATACGGGATACCTTATCCCGAAAATCCATACACTCTATGGGGGCAACAACCTGTGTTGCAACACGGACCCCAACCGATTATCCCTCAGGTACCACCACCCCCGATCGGCCCTCCCCCACCTCCTGCTGGAGGCAGCAGGCCCCCACCTAACATTGGTGGAGGTCCACCTCATTTTTCCTACAATATCCCTCACCCCTCCGGCGGTGGCGGGAATGGTCCCCCACCCCCTCCCGGCGGAGGCGGCGGGGGACCACCCTATCATGGTGGAGGAGGACATTTCCCTTCAGGTGGTGGAGGTGGTCCACCACCCCCTCCAGGTGGAGGCGGTGAAGGACCTAATTACTGTGGTAGTGTTGGTGGTGGTGGAGACCCTCATCCTTCCGGCAGCGGAGGTAGTGGGGGCCCCCATCCTTCTAGCGGTGCAAGTGGTCCACCACCCCCTCCAGGCGGAGGCGGTGGTGGGCCACATTATTACGGTTATGGACCCCCACCTCCTCCTGGTGGTGGCGGCGGACCTCCACCCCCTCCCGGAGGTGGAGGCGGACCCCCACCTTATTGGAATGGACCACCTTATGGTGGCGAACCTCCTTACGATCCGATCGACACACCCCCCTATCGTCAGTTTCATCCTAGTACACCTTACGGTCAGTCTGGTCCTTACACGCCCTATACGTATTATCAATACGCGCAGCCTAATCCACAGCTGCCCTTCCTGGCTACTTTGAACTTGCCTGACCTATCCCGTTTAACCAACGATCCTATTTACCACGGATCTAACTGGCCACCAATTCCGGTGAAACTTCCATCTGATATCCCCAAGTTTGACGGCAAGCCAGGTGAAGACCCTAAAAACCACGTGATGACATACCACTTATGGTGTTCATCTAATTCCTTAAGGGAAGATTCAATTCGTCTTAGATTGTTTCAAAGGACTCTCACCGGTTCGGCTTCCAAGTGGTACATTGAGTTGCCACCACACTCTTTTCCTGATTTTGGTTCTCTTGCCATGAACTTTTTGACACATTTCCAGCTGCCCATACAGTATGAGACTGGTACCGAGCTTTTAACCTCGCTCCATCAAAATACCGCCACTCACATTTCAAATCATATCCACGAGTGGCGAAGGAGACGACATCTCATTAAATCTCTCATTCCAAATCAGCTCCTAGCAGACTGGTTCACAAAATCCCTCATCCCTACCATAGCAAGAGACATTGCTATGTGAGGTGCTATCACCAAAGAATAAGCCATCGCGAGTACCCATGTGCTAGGCCTAGTCTACACTCAATCCGGCACTTTGTTTGATATTCTGCCTGACGCACCCTGTGACGTTAATGACCCTGCGAAACCACATAAGGGACTCCAAACTGATGGAATCATTGGTTCCCTTAACACCCAGCATGCAACTAGCACTGTTGGATCATCCAACCCGACTCCGGCTGGCCACAACACCACCAAGTCCACCGCTCCTGCTGTAACTGAAGAGGTGAATTCTATCCAATCAACTTCATCTCAAAAGTCTGGCGGTAAGAATAAGAACAGGGGGAAAACCAAAAATTCCTTCGCCCAGTAGGAACAAAAGAGCACTCCTGACGATACCAAGCAGAAATGGAAACTAAAGTATCCTTGTTTACTGTGTGGAGATGACCATTTCTCCAAAGAGTGTCCCCATAGAGACGAAGTACAAAAGTTTCTTAGGCGTAAACCGACTCCTGCAGTCCTCAACGATCTGTTTCCTACTCAAAACCAGCAGATGATTGCTCAAACCCCCCCATCCCAAGGGTAACTATCCAATATCGCGCATGTTCTCATGCTGCGTAACGAGACGATCAATTTGAATACTCGCTCGCGATCTTACGAACCGGTCCCTTTGAAGGAATCCACTGGAAGTAATGTTGAAAAAACTTTCGACCCCTTAACTAATGTTACTGTACCATCGACTTCTCTCACTATTGAGAAGCCCTCCTTAGACTCGACATTGCGACCGCCCAAGGGTACGATTCGAAAAGCTATTTTGAATCCTAATGCTCGAGCAACACAAAATTACAATATCGTAGAGGACTTGGCACAAGCTCCTTGCGCCATGTCTACCCTGGAAGTTTTGCAGAATTGTCCTAATCAATGCAAAACTCTCCTTGCAGCCATTGGTGCAGTTGACCCGGATTCCTCGAACACCATCATGTTCCGACTTGACAACTTTAAGTCGAGGCTCTCACACCAGCTCACATTCCAAGTTTCTGCGAACATTGCTGGGAAGATTGTCCATCATACCCTTTTGGACGAAGGAGACTCCACTTCTGTCATGTCGATCGCCTGTTGGAGAGCCATTGGCTCCCCCGAATTGAATCGTTCTCCTACCACGTTGAAAGCGTTCGACGGGCATGGCTTTCAAGCTCTTGCAGTTGAGTTGGGCGGAAAGACCATAACCATTAACGTGGAAGTGGTCTCGGCCCCGTTAGATTATAATCTCTTGCTTGGTCGCAATTGATTTTACACCATGCAGGTGGTAGCCTCTTCAGTCTTCCGCATAGTACAATTCCCCCACCTAGGCTGAATTGTTACTATCGACCAATTAGATTTTTGTACACTAGATTCCACTACTCATCCTGGTGACCATGTTCCTTCCATTGGACAGATGTCAAAATAGTATGAGAGTGTAGGGGTTGGCCTTTTGAAAGATTCATCTCTCATGGGCGTTTTTCTAGCCACGGACCCCCCTAATCATGTTGTTACGGTGAACATGATCTCCATAGAGATTTTATCTCACTCTACCGATGCTTGGCTTGTACCGGATGAAGCCACAACACACTTGCTTAGAGATATGATGCCTCTTTCACCCGCTGAACGTATTTACGAGGCTATATAATCAGCACCGGAGGACCATTTAACCATGGCCTCTCCATCTTGTTCTCTACGACGGACGTCATCTCTACCCGATCTCTTACTTCAAACTTTTCATTTAGACGATTCCATCATGGAAGTAATGAATATTGACGACAGTCCGTGGGATGATCTCCACCATAGGTCATCTTTTCTTCCTCCTTTGGAGTACATAGAGGACAACATCCATACCCTCTTTTCACTAGTTATCTACCCGTTCCCTCATTCCCCCATTCTTACATGTCTTATGGACACGGAGGGCAACTTGGCCAATATTGAGCCAACCATCCCGGTAGACATCTCGGTGAAACCTGGTATAGTGGAACACATTCGCATAGGCCAGAAATGTTCCCCTGAAGAAATAGCTGCTGGCACAGCCTTATTCAAGCAATTTCGAGACGTATTTGCTTGGTCCTATGAGGAGATGCCTGGGATAGACCCCACAATTTTTTCTCACGAAATAAAAACTTATCCCAACATCAAACCTGTACGCCAAAAGTTGCGATCGGTACACCCCCGGAAGACTGCGGCAATTAAGGCAGAAATTGAAAAGATCTTAAAGGTTGGTTTTATCTATCTTGTCCCATTGACAGATTGGGTCTCAAACATCATTCCTGTGAACAAAAAGCAAGGCACCATTCATGTCTATGTTGATTATCGAGACCTTAACTGGGCTTGTCCAAAAGACAACTACCCGACCCCCTTCATCGACCAGATCATCGACAACTGTGCCGGAAGCGTCATCTTCTCATTCATGGATGGCTTTTCTGGTTACAACCAAATTGAGATCAACCCAGCCGACCAACATAAGACGGCTTTCATCTGCCCATGGGGAACGTTTGCATACCGCAAACTCCCATTTGGCCTTAAAAATGTTGGCGCCACTTTTCAGCGGGCTATGTCATATGCCTTCCATGATATTAAGGACTTTGTGGAACCTTACCTGGATGATCTCCCTGCTCATTCAAAGCAGCACGAGTTCCACATTGATCATCTAACAGCCATTTTCCTCAGATGCAGACGGTACAATATCTGTCTGAATCCTCATAAGTGTATCTTTTGCGTTGAGTCCGGACGCCTCTTAGGATTTATCGTTTCGAAGGATGGGATCCGCATTGATCCATTAAAGGTGGAGGCCATCATCAACCTACCACCCCCGACCGATGTGACGGAACTTCAAAGTCTCCAAGGGAAGGCGACTTATTTAAGATGTTTTGTTTGCAATTTCGCGGAGAAGACTCAGGGGTATATGAGACTGCTCAAGAAGGACGTCCCGTTCATTTGGGATGACCAAGCTCAAGAATCCTTCGACAGTATCAAACATGCCATCACACATGCCCCCGTGCTCCAACCGCCTAATTATTATCGAAATTACATATTATATCTCACCGCTTCTGCTACCACTATCGCCATGGTTTTGGTATAGGAGGATCAAAACGCCCAGGAACATGTAATATATTATGCAAGTAAGGGTCTAGCCGACGCTAAAACTAGATATTCACATGTCGAAAAACTCGCATTCGCGGCGGTCATCGCCATCCAGAAGTTCTGGCACTACATCTTGCTCCGCACCACCACTATCATCGCTGACTCGAACCCCATGTACCACGTACTGACACGTCAGGTGCTTGGGGGCAAGTATTCATGCTGGATTGTGATACTGCAAGAATTTGATCTTCTTTTCGAGAAAGTTAAGTCTAAGAAGTCTTTGGTGTTTGCCGAGCTCATTTGTGACCTTCCCCGTCCTGATGCAGAAGTTGAGCACAATGACTCCTTTCTAGATGAATCATTGTTTCTCATCAGTATGACTGATCCGTGGTATGGAGATATCTTGTTGTATCTTCAAACCCAATGCTTCAACCCTCAACTTTCTCGCGACGACCATCGTAAGATACATCACCATGCAAAGTATTATTTGATCATCAATGATACTTTGTATCGCCGTGGCATTGATTCAATTCTTCGACGTTGTCTCACTCACGATGAGGCTGAACGCGTTCTGAATGACTGTCACGCTGGGGCATGTGGCAGTCACCTCTCTGGGATGGCTATAGCCCAGAATATTTTGCGCGCAGGATATTTCTGGCCTACTATCTTCAAAGATTGTATTGAGGTCGTAAAAAAATGTCCTCCTTACCAACACTTCCACACGAAGAAGCGCACTCATCCTGCCCCGCTACATCCGGTTATTTCCGTTGGCCCATTCGCAAAATGGGGCATTGACTTTATGCATTGTAAGCCTACCTCAGCCGGGGGGCATAGTTACATCATTGTAGTTGTGGATTACTTCACAAAGTGGGCCGAACCTATGCCTACATACCAGAACGACAGCAAAACCGCCGCACTCTTCATATTCAATCATGTAATAGCACGGTTCGGAGTTCCTCATGCAATTGTTACCGATCATGGTTCTCACTTTCAGAACCATATGGTTGATGAATTGAGCGACAAGTTGGGTATTCGCCATGAAAATTCAACACCCTACTACCTGCAATCCAATGGACAGGTCGAGGCCATTAACAAGGTCTTGAAAACTATGGTCCAAAGGATGGTAGGGACACATAAGTCCAATTGGCACAACATGCTCTTTTCAGCGTTATGGGCCTACCGAAATTCCATCAAAACCGCCACGGGCTTCACTCCCTTCCAATTGGTATATGGATTGGAGGTTGTCCTACCTATAGAGTGCGAAATTCTGTCTCTATAGCTCGCTGTCAAACTTCTTCCTAACTCTACTGCTGAGGAAGAACGTCTCTTGCACTTAGCAAAACTTGACGAGTCTCGCCGAGATGCCGCTCTTGCTAATGAAGCGCACAAGAAACGCATCAAATCCCAATATGATAAGTCAGTTGAACCTCGTATCTTTAATGAGGGTGACATGGTCCTCACTTATGACCAGAAGCACGACAAACTAGGAGCAGGGAAGTTTGAGTCCATGTGGCATAAACCTTACGTTATAAAACGTGCGTTGGAAAAAGGTGCTTACGAGCTTGAAGACTATGATGGAATCTCTTTGGGTGAACCCCGCAATGGGATTTACCTTAAGAGATACTATGCTTGATCTCTCATGCATAGACTTGCTTGTATATAC
Organism: Larix kaempferi; assembly: GCA_027924585.1. Classification (NCBI taxonomy): domain Eukaryota; kingdom Viridiplantae; phylum Streptophyta; class Pinopsida; order Pinales; family Pinaceae; genus Larix; species Larix kaempferi. The sequence continues at coordinate 2,910,653 of BSBM01000399.1, read as the reverse complement.
TGTACATGGCGTGCTTTTGTGTTTTTGTGTGGTGTGACACATTTCTTTTTTGAGTGTCTTTTGATCTTGTTTCCGCTTCTTATACCATGTTCTATCTGCGTGTGCAGATGGCAACGTGCTATGGATTCGCGGATGGCGCCAGCCGGCATACCTGTAACCTTGCTTCAGCAGCCTGGGTACTATATTCGCCTATAGGTGATCTCATTAGCTCAGGAGGAAATTGACTAGGGTTCGTGACCAACAATGCCACAAAATATCACGCAGTAATCGGAACCCTAGCTAACGCCATTTCCTTGGGTATGAACCACATTGTCATCCTCATGGATTCTCAATTAGTGGTTTCCCATCTAAACCGGGTTTACGCCATCCATGATCCCACCTTACTCCATCTCTTCAGACGAGTACGTCTCCTAGAAAGGTCATTTGAATCCGTTCAATACCTACACATTCCACGAGAGTTAAACACAGTTGCTGACTCGATGGCCAACTTCATTTTGGATTGGTACATCACACACACATAATATTCATAATATGTAAAAGCATTCACGACATGTAAATACAATGTATAAAAGAAAACATGTAAACAAGATCACATCACTAATAATTTTTGAAAAACACATAATGTATAAATCGCCGGTAATGTCTGTATATATATATATATATATCGCTCAAAAAGTAGTGTCGGTACAAAATATGAAGCAAAGTGGCTTTTAGTGAGTCTCTACAAAAATATGAAGCATCATAGCTTTCAGTAGTAGAAAATATGAGGCCTCTAAGCTCTCAGTACAAGTATAATAGTGTCATCAGGCCTGACGCCTGACCCGTACACCACCCCTAGCATGGACGGCACGTTGTCGCTGGGTGAGGAAGCAGTCCACGGTCCAAGCCACCTTGCGGAGTAAGGCATTGAAGCGCACAAATGCACCAACCCCAAATCTCTGCATGGGCCTCAGTAAGTCATCAATAGCTGGCTCCGATACCTCCACGGTCAGCTGGGATATGTTCCTGTACACCTCCTCCATCTCGTCGATGGTGACATGAGCAACTGTAGGAACGACTGCCTACCCGCCTCTATCTCTCCTCGCCAGAAGGGAGAGACCCACCTGCCGTACGGGGCCCACATCTACACACACATATCACGTACTTGTCAGCACTACATCAAAAAAATGATATAATATACAAAACTAAAAATACAAGGGTAGTTTTGTTCTCACCTATGTCACCCCATGCTGCACCCTCGGGCAGCACCAAGTCGGGATCCTCTCGGAAGTCCGTGCCACTGTATGGAAAGTCCTCAACCATGAGTAACTGGCCCTCTAGCCAGCTGAAAAACTCGGGACCAAAGCTAATGATAGGCCCACCACCATGACGATTCATGACCTCATCCCATTTGAGCATATGGGGATCCCTGGGCTCCCTGTCATCAAGTAGCAACTGTGGACGTAAAAGAGGAATCCACTCTAAGAGGAACGATACTATGATCGATCCATACCCAAACTACTTGAGCTCCCCTCGTCGACACTTGGTCAGCTGAGCTCGGATGTTTGTGAGGAGACCCTCACACCAGTTGAAAACCATGGGGGACATACAATCCTTCACATACAGCATCTGGGTCCGAGTAGCCATATGTGGGGCTTGGCTACCCACCGCTCTAGTAATAGTCATCAATATGGTCTGCAGTGGAGGGCTCACCACATCCCTGATGAGAATCTTCCCACTGGAAGGCCGAGAAGTAGCGACACAATGCAATGACACCATGTCCTCAATTGTACGGTCACTGGCTCGTGTTCCAGTAAGATGTACAGCATCCCCTCTTCGGGATAAACTGGTAAGAAAGTGTATATCCTCAATGTCTATCGTGAGGATATGCTCACCAATCACAAAGTACTGTTGGGCCGCATCCCAACTCTGGAGCATGTGTGTCAGTAGTGGGATCTTGGATCTCATCCCATGGATCTCAAAGAACTCGAGTAACCTGCAGTTTCTCAAAGCTTCCACGCATTATGGATCATTCGCAGCTTGTTCATCTTCGAGTTCATGTTCTCTCTCTCGCCACTCCAATACCATATTGGCTAGCTGGTAACTTGCCAAGAAGGACATTTAAAAACTGTTAGGTCTTGCTTCAAACCTCAGAAGTCCATTTTTTGAATTCTTTTTTATGTTTGGATTATGGTTCTCCGCCGTCGCACTGTACATTTAGGTACAGTGCGATGACGTCGCACCTCTCGCATTCGAGGCTTGCGACGACTCGGTCTCGTCGCAGGTCTCGAACGGGCAACCTGCGACGAGCCGAGGGCGCATGAAGCCCTCCATAACACCATCAAAAACCCAAAAAATGGACCTAAAAGCAAAAACTAAACCACTAGAAAGTTGCTGGATGAAGTTTAGGCCTACCTGATCCGAACAGTTGGTGAAATGGCAGATCGTAGCTCCTGAAATCGGCAAAAGAAGTTTTGGCTCCAAATTGGTACTTCTCCACCCAAATTGACATTTGAAACAATGTTTTCTATTTTTGGCCCATATTTCTATTTATAAATAGAATGGAACATTCCTTTTCAAATATTTTGATGCTTTTGGGCCATTTACTATAGTTTCGACCGTTTGTCATTATATTTGGGGATATTTGACGCTTTCTCTAGTGTACAGGAGTCGTAAAGTGGTCTTTTGTGTCGTTTCTCGTATCACAACAGTCATCACGGGTATGAACACTCCCTTGAACATTTTGTCGTTATTTTTTGCAATGGTCAGTTTGTAATTATTGTGAGACTATGAGTTTACTCTTCGTTTGTTCTCGTACTCATGGAACCATGAGAACAAGTATCGAGTTATGATTTATCACATTTCCGGGCTCGTTAAACCTCCACGGAAAAGGACACCCCCCCGGAGTCTACCGTTAAGCTCTTTTCAGGCTCTTGAAAAATGAAAAGATTGCCAAGCGAACTTGTCACGTTCATGCTTGTTAAAGTATTTGAATGGTCATCTTCTTGGTGATAGTTTACCCCTTTTTCGAACCAGGAGGCACTAATTACGAAAAAGGTATACTCCAGCCAATCATGACTGGAAGAGTCCTCTCCCGCGTTGTTTTACCCTTTTTCGGGCGATGAGGCTAACTTTACGAAAAAGGACCGTTGGAGTCTTCTTTAGTTCTTTTCAGACTCTCTAAACATGAAATGACGACCGAGTTTACCTTCTATGGACTCGTTAAATTTTCACATTGAAGGGCTCGTCATGGGAGGAACCTCTACTATCCTAGGTTCGGAAAATATTTGGGATTAGACTCATCTATGAGATGAGCTATACTGAGCATCTGGTTACCCTCATCAAGCTCGTAAAAAACACATGAGGCACTCATCATTCATGATGGGGAAAAAGGAAAGTGTTTGTGTTACATACCTTAGTGGTAGTATATAGTTGTTCTTGAACATGGCACTCATCTGCATTCGCATACAGTACTTGGGTCATCTGTTTGTCTATGAGTCCTCGCTTACTTTCTGAGTCCTGTTACTCCTCTGAGTCATTCGGAGAAAACTTCCATCATCAGTTGCATTAGAAGTTTGCGTCATTCTCATTGTGTCAATACTACCAAGTCATGCCATGCCATGTTCAAGAACACGTTCACTATCTATCATCTACAGTCAGTACACACGTCGTCATGCCGTTGTTACTTTGAGTCAGTCTTGCATGTTATTGTACCATCCGATCCACTCTATACATCTTTTGTCGTGTTTTGTGTCGATTGATGGGGATTCATCATGGCCCTCCTTCGACGGATTCATCCTTGTCGACTTCAACTCATCATCCAAGGATCGAATCTAGAAACCAACCAAGTACCTTGGCCCTGCATGCCTCAATGGCAGGTTACCTCGCTTTCATCATGAGTTTACATCATTGACTCTTGGTTGAAATATTTCATCTTGCGTTCGACTTCAAATCATTTATTCACGCTTGATGATATGTACTGTGATACCTTAGGAATCATTGACATTAATGGTGATCTCCCTCGCACTTGTTAATGGTTTACATCAATAACCGGTAATCAAGTGGTTTCTACCATGTTCGACGTCAAGACATTTGTAATCACATGGATAGATTCGTATCATTGCGGGTTCATCTTGAAGACCCTGGGGAGTCATGTTTTACCCAGGTTGCGATGGAGTTTGTATTGAGTCATATTACACGGATCCACTTTTGTATTGGTCGTGACTGTGTTATCATCTCATCATGGATCTACGCTTGTGTCTAGTAGCCATGATTGTGTTCAGTCGGTCATTACTACCATGGATCTGTAATGTATTGGTCGGCAGCCCTGTTGTACTTCATTTGAGATTGTCAGTTCAGAGTCAGTTGTACTGCAGTAGTGTCCTTCGTCCGACGAGTCTATTGCCATTACTTCTATCAAAGCACTTGACCTATCTATCTTCAACAACTTCATGCTTTGGGGGGCATTCTGTTACACCCAAAATCTACTCACCATCAGATTCAGTGTATACACCCCTGAAGAAACATGGACTAAGTAATCATCCTGGGAGGATTTGCACTCAGTTCTGCAATCTTCTGAGAGGTCGTCGCATGTTGCACACTAGCAACATGCGACGTCGCAGCTTGCTCCACTGTAGGGTGCGACGAGGTCAGTTAATGGGCAAAAATAGCTTATTCGAGATCCTTCTCGAAACTTGCTCATTTAGGGGCTTATCCCTGACCTCTAGGGGAGATGGTACTCGACCCCTAACTCTTTGGGAGGATCCCCTATCTCTCTCCTACCATCTCTCAACCTATCCTATCCATACCCTATCCACTTAGTCCTATATAAGTGAGGTTCATTTCCATCCCAAAGGGAGGAAGACTATGGTATCTACATGCTGGTGAAATCTCTCTTAGAACACCTCCATTCACCTATTGGAGAACTCATACTTCCTTGGAAGGTTATGGCAATTGGCTTGGTCGGAGAAGGGCTATTGCGTTAAGTCTTGGTTGTAGTTCTATATCTCTATCATGTACTCCTCTATCTGCAGTAATACAAATGCTTTCCACCAATATTGTTCTCGTGTGCAATGATATTGAGTAGTTTACCTGCTTAACTGTTTACTTAGATTGCTTATTGTATAGATGTCTTTCACTGGTTTCTCTTATTTCTTGTCTTGACAGGTCTTGCAGCTTGGATCTGACGACCGTGGGATGTGGATCAACATTCGGGAGAAAGGATTGCGTAGTAAAAAGGTAAGACATCTAGTACTTGATCCTTAAGTAGATCTAGGAAACGCATTTGCAGTTTGTTCTATTTGTTCTAGACTCACATTGAGCTAGGGAGATCCAGCTCGCGTCCACTCGAGTGGATTGTCCGATAACACACACCTTAGGTGTCACCACAATTAGATCCTTCTACTCAAAGTTAATCAAAATTAAAAATTGTGTACCTTTTCAAACCCTGATTGGAAGACAGTTTTAAGGCCGACTTGAAACTGATGTAAATTTTAAATTTATACTCCTATGGGTCTGAAACTTCGTACTATTGTATCTCGATGCATCCTCTTTCCAATTCCACGGGTATGACCTAATTTCGATTTACCAATAAGAATTTATTGTGAATCTCCCAACACCTCTTTTTTTGTCATTCCACAATAGCGAACTTGTATTGTATGCCACGTGTCGAATATTTTGTATGTGAGGTTGAAAACTCTACCACATATACTATGGTCCATCTTATTTCAAATGCAATAGGTATCACTCAATTTGGATCTTTCATGCCCCAGATATGACCTTTTTTGCTCAAAACACCTGTTCTAGACTAGTTTTTGTTCTAGAGAGAATATCTCCAAACCTGTAATGTTTCAGGATCTGAAACTTGGACCACAGTTAGTTAGGACTTTTTTCTATATGGGTTTTAAGTCTCGCTCTTTGAACCCTTGTAAAAAACATTTATAGAGAAAATTCCAAGATGACTCGTTTTGAAGAAACCAGACCCGAGGAAAGGGTTCTGATACCAAATGTTATGCAACAAATTTCCAAAAAGAGTATGAAAAGAGCATAAATAGATCAGAAAGAGTACTCCACGACTGGATTGAAGAAAATATGTGAATAACAAACCTCTTCGAGGGGGAAACCTCCTTATACAATGTACTAAGTACACAAGACAAGATAAGACAAGATACTCCAAATCAAAGGTCTCCTTCCTATATATAGGAAACTAAGGGGTACAATCCCAACTAACTGACCCAAGCTGACATAACTAATATAACCATACTAATGACAATTACCACTAATGTATCAAATCCGACATCAAAACTAATGTAATGAACCACAATATAGTGGGAAATGTGCCCATATTTAGGGTTTAACAACATGACTACTCTCACCATCAACAAATATCTGCCAAGACATCATTATCGGAAACATGAGATTTATAAAGGGATATAACATCATTATCTAGCTTTTCTATCAGTTTTTGTTTGTCAAGTCTTTCTACGTATGCAACCAAATTATCATCAATTGAATTGGGCCCCCTATGAATGAAAGCCAAATTGAAGGAGGAAAATATATTCTTCAAACCCCATACCATTTTTGTACATTTGCACAAATATTTATTTACTAGGATGTAGACTTTCCTAACCGTATTTACAATTAATTCAAAATCTCCAAATATGGTCAATTGTCTACAACCCAAGTTAAGAGCATATTATAATCCCAACAAGAGTGATTTGAATTATGTTACATTGTTGGTACATGCAAAGTTGAGTTTGAAAGAAAAAAGGTGAGCTTTACTCAACGGGGAATAAATAAAAACACCGGAAACATTACCCTCTTTGGAGGAAGTACCATCAAACTACATGTGCCATAGTTGGTCATCGAAACCTTCTACTAAAAGAGTGTCAAGATTTTGGATTTCCTCTTCAGCAAAAATGGAATATACACCTAGATAAGATTTGACAAATTTTATAGAGGGCTTAGAGAAAGTTTCAACATAAAGCGTAACTTTATTCCATCGGTAGACAATTTTATATTTGGGACCCCTAGGAACAATAAGGTGGGTTCCATCCATGGAATAGGACTCTTTGAACAAAGCTTGCTAATCCCTTCCCAATATAATTGAATAATTACTCACTCCCATGTCCATCACCTTAATGTTATAGGTAGTTTTTATTTTGGGATGAGCACACATCACGAGTCTAACATCTTTGATTTCCCCAATCATGGCATGATGTTGCTTATTAAAAGCTAACATGTTCCTGGGGTTTTCATTTGTACAAGATAATCCTCTTCCATTATTATTTTGGACATGACATTTGGTCCAGGCCAACTATCAATTAGACAACAATGGGCTATCTTATCCAAAATTTTCATTGAAACATATAATGGTGGGTTTTTGGGAGGAGGATGAGTGTAGATTGCCCCTAGAACTTCATATTCAATCAAATTTCTTGATTTTCCAAATTTAAGTTAGAATCCAAGGTGGAAGGATGAGAAACATTATTGCTTTGAGGTCCTTTGACTATAATTATTTTTAGATTATCTCTTTGTTTAGGTGTACGAGCCATGTCTAACAAGGTGGGATTAGACCATAACTTATCCAATTCATCAAGGGTGTTATACCTATCGGGCAAGGTGGAAGAAGGAGTTAATTGTTGTTGAGAAGGATAAACAACATTTCTATTAGCAATGCATGTATCATTCAGTGCATGTTGTTTTTGAACTGATGCAGCATAATTCTTACTACTATTATTGAAATTTATGTCGTTATTGTAATTATTTGTTTTATTATAAGCTTGAATTCTAGTCACAACAACCAACACGTCTTCATCACCTATCCAATCTAAGGAATTTACAACTTGATTTGTTTTTTTGCCCAAAAATCGCTCCCTGGTGACTTTTAAGGCTTCACAAGTACCAGGATTGTGATGATCCTCATAAAGATTACACCAAGGACAAGACAATAGTGCTCAATGCTTAGTAATTTGTGGTTGTACATGATCGGAAGTAGATGTTATTTTATCTCGAAGAAGAGGAACTGCCATTCTTCTTTCAAAATTTATCATCCTATTGTTCAGGTCTTGCATCAATTGTAGAATTGCATTCATATATACATGCTTATTTGGTTCAGCTAGAGGTAAGACAATCCTTGTGGCATGTTACTCAAATTCAACGCACATTTGGGTAGATGAGCCCAGACAGTCACATTTCTTTCCTCTAACCAGTTTCAGTAAGAAGGGGGAAGGGTATTATAATAATGCATCAAAGCAAATTTATTGTGTGGTCTAATCATCTCAGGGATCCTATTATACAACTCGACAAAATGTAAGTTCAAGGCCTTAATGGTTTCACCATAATTATAGGTCAATTTATTATAGTCCCTTAACCATTCAGGTGGGCTTTGAGGACAGTTGTAGGTGGATTTGAACTAATAACATAATTTCGCCCAAGTTGAGAAAACCTTAGGTGGTAAATCGAAGAAATCAGCAATGACTTTTCCCTTAAGATAATTTACAAAGAGGCACATACATGTATCATTGTCATTGGCCCCTATATTGTGACAGGCATTTGAAATGCATGAAGTTCTTCATCAACAATACAAATTCCATTTCCTAAGAATTTAAGCAAATGGTTTTTGAATTTAGGTAATGGTGTGGTTGTAGGAATCAAGTTTAGAAGTGATGGAACATGCCAAGGGGTAGTGTTAACATCTTCTTCGAATTGAAAAAGACCAAATTTGTGCACTACTTTACCACGATTTGTTGTAGAAACTACGAGAACGTAGCTGGTATATGTACTTCCCAAAGTATAAAAGGTTGAATATTGGAAATTATTTGCAGTAGATGTCATCTTATAACTTACAAATGGATTAGTTTGTAACAATGGAGGGTGAATACGCGAGGGTTTTATATTAGAGAGAGAGAGAGAGAGAGAGAGAGCACCAGTTTGTTTTGCAAGTTTCAAAGGACCCTTTTTCTTCTCTTAACCTCAAAGAGGGAATTAAATTTAAGGGAATTTCCCCTTAACCTAGGGGATTGAAAACGAGTCTCATACATTCAAGGTCAAGGCCGTCGTTGGTTGTTAGTGGCATGACTCTTCACAAATTATCTTTTCAAGTTTCGCATTCGATGTCTCGAGCAATAACTTGCCAAGATCTCTCAAGTTCTTCTTTAGATTCGATAGTTTCTAATACATAATCAAAAGACCAAATGAAATGCTTGTTTGGTCAATGAATTGAAATGGGATGTTGGGTTGACGACGAATGCTACAGTCATGAGAGTAAGAGGTTTGAGAAATAATTAGAGGCATTAAAAGTGAGCCATATTTTTTGTCAAAATATAGATCAACTAAATCAGGAGGTTCAAAATTACCCTAATTAATACATCCATTAACCAACATACACAAAAAAAAAACGAAAAAACAATGATAAACCAAACAAGAAATGTTTTCCCAAGGGGCACTTTAATTTTAGGGATTGTTCTTTCTCCCTAATATGATCTCCAAGAAAATGTTGACCATGAAAATGTAAAGTTTCATGACCAACAATTTCGACCTTCTGTTATGCTAGATAGGAACATGTGGGAATGATACCCAGTTTTTATTGCCAAGAAGATTTATTTAATTGTTGTTTCTGAAAAAGTTCAAGCAACAATAGAACCAAATAGTATGGGCCCAAAGTCCTTACCACAAGGTAACTATCTTTATTTTTTTTTGTGAAATATATGGTTTTTACAATGTGTGTGTGTGTGCATATGTGTGTGCGCACGCGCGCGCGCGCACGTGTGTGTGTGTGTGTGTGTGTGTGCGCGCGCGCGCACGAGTGCAACAATATTAATATTCACAACCTAATGTTAGAATCGATCAATCAAAATATTGTGTATATGCACATGTGTTGATACATTTTAATATAAAAGGTGTGAAACAAATAAATAACTAAGATAAATGTGTGTGTGTGTGTGTGTCTATGTGCACGCGCGTGCATGCGTGTGTGTGCATGTGCGCATGCATGTGTGTGTGTGCACACGCGCATGTGTGTGTGTGTGCATGTGTGTGTGTGCATGCAACAATCTTAATATTCACAACCTAATGTCATAATAAGCACATCAAATTACTATGTATATGCACATGTGTTGATACATTTTAAAAGGAAGGTGTGAAACAAATAAATAACCAAGATAAATGAAGTAAACCCAATCAATAGAATAAAAGTAGGTATAAAACCAAGAATACAAAGAAAATTCAAAATATGAATATGTCAGGTTGAATTTTTGTTAAACCATCAATTTCATACAAAATTTATATTTGTCTATAATTCTTCGTGCCTCTGCGAAGACCAGGACCAAAAATTGACCTATATTATCGTAAGCATTATTAACTTTGCATAGTGATAATCAAACAACAAAAATATCAAGAAGCAAGAATCTGATACAAACTGCCACAAGTTAACAAATATCTTTGAATGGTCCTTATTATCTTGTGCACACCAAAGTACTAATTAAATATTGCCATTGGATGTCCAAAATTAGATAGACAAAGATATAATAAAGATACCTCAAACAAACATATTCAGATTTCACTCCTCATTGCCTTTGCCATTAAGAAAGAACTCTTGCTATCAATAGAATCATTAAACTAAAAAAAGCTCAATATGAAAATAAAATGTATTTTAGACAAAAAGCATAAGCACTAGCATACCATAGCATGGGTAACAACAACCTTCCTCTTCGATTCAATCTCCTATCATAGCATGAGAACCTAAGAATGAGCGGTTATTACCTTAATTGTTTCTTTTAAGGAAATGAGAACGATCCATAGGAATAACCACATGTAGGATGAAGGGAATTAAATCGAAGGGAAAAAATCAAGTCAAATAAAGAGGGGCCCACTCTTTTGTCCATGTTCATGTTATCAAAACAAACAAACACCATAAATTCTCAAGAGGGGTTGGATGCATGTGAGGACACTAATGGAGTTGGAGTTGGAGTTGTTTTTAGATGGAAAACAAAACAAGGAGTTTGTCAGACATGAGAATACGTTTTTTGTTGACCATTTTCAACTTGAACCTTGGATTGAGCCTTGGTTAACTGATTGTCATAGGTAGCATTAATCATGTATGTTGATTTTCCTTTTCCTTTGTCCAACCTAGGAGGTTCATTCATTGGTGACTCTAAGTCTTCAAGATTCTTGAGGGGGTAATGGGAATTTTTTTTAGACGAAGCATAGCTAAAATAGGCTAGTTGAATAGGTTGTTTTGGGATAAGGGCCTCCCAACTATTTCCCCTGACTAGGGGTGAAGGTGTATTAGGTTCCCAATCATCATTATGCACATGTGGAACTTCCACAATATTGGGGTGAGGCTGTAGTTTGAGTTGAGTAGGAATTAGGAGCGGTTTAGCCAAATGTGTAGTGTTACTAAGGAATAAATGGCCAATTTGGGTTAATTGGGAAAATTCCTCTGAGTTGGCATCAAAATGGACTGAAAAACAAATCTTCTTTCTTTTTCCTTCCTCCGATACATGTCAATCTCTATTTCCCCTGCCTCCCCTCGATCTTCTTGACCCTCGACTAAAAAATCATCTAAAACAACCATATAACCAATCTAATTTGGCATAAAATATACATTTTAGTTTCTTGTTGACTATTATAATCAGAAACTTGGCATACAAATCATTATGAGTGCAGAGTGCGACCAGGAAAATATCATAAGATTGACAAGTACTTAAGTTGTGAATAGGGACAAATGAGTGAGAATATAAATGAAAGGGTTGAGGGATAACTAGATAATTGATGGAAAAGCTTCAAAGGTCGATATCACTTTTTTTTATTGCATGGGCATGATTGTTTACAAATATGCCCTTTCGGGATTTTCTCAAACAAGCTCAAAAAACTCTCTGAAACCAAATATGAGTTCTTATTCAAGGCATAAAAAAATAAATGTTAATACTCAATGTAACAAACCAATGACACGAAAGGAGTTAAACCTACTCGTTAGCATTAACTTGCCAAAAACAAATAATTGACATGGGAATTTTTAAAATAAGAATGTCCTAGTCTTGGGAATAAGTTCGCACATGAAAATACATATTTTTTTAGCCACGATGAAGGGATGAGGGTACAGTGCCCTGAATAAAAGAGTGATAATGGATGAAGAAAAGAACCCAATTTAAGCCATATATAAATAGAGGTAAAATTAGCAGTATTAATCTAACTCTAGTATCAAGTGAGAGTTCGACTGTGATATCAAAACTTATGAATTGTATTATATTTGAATCCACCTCCAATCTTTTATAATTGTAGCTATAGGAGAGAACATGAATAGTTCATTCGTTTTACTACATCGTTAAGGATTTTTTTTTGTAGGGAATTCATGTTTGTCCATGCGTAGAATGTGTCAATCGTCTCATCCATGGCTTGGCATGACTGGAGATATCGAATTTCAAACTAGGGTAATTGGTTCTTGAAAAGTACAGGTAACCATATTTAGGGAAACAAAATATGAGATTACATTCCAGGAGCCTTTGACGTGGTTGAAAGGTAGAAATAAGGAAAAAGTGGAGTGAACCGAGGCATTGGGGTAACAATTTTCTACAAGACTATAATGATAATCATTTAAAATCTAAGACCCAAATTCGAAAATGGGTTTCGTATAATGTCGGTATCTGACTAGACATAGCCAAACCCAAATTCAAGTGAACTGACCAAATTTAGAACATGAACTTGAACACAAGGTAACGCGAGGAAAGTGATAAGAACATAAGAACTACATGGTATTAAAAGGTAAGCCCTGACCCAAAATGATTTGCATATCAAATTCTAACTATTACTCAGTTTTACCAGGAAACTGGAAACATACCTTTTGATAACAACATAATCTTTTTGGTGCATCCTTGTGCCTCCAAATTCCACCTTGACACACACACAGAGCTAGGTTAATGCTTCCAAAACTATAACAAGTGTGTTTGGGAGAGTGAATTCCTGGTGATTATATTTTGCAAATATTGTTACCCTCGGCACTGAAACCTCTGGAAGCTAGGCCAGATGTAATAGTAAATGCTCACAGTAATCTCAAATGGAAAATAATACCTTCCTAGTCATTTCTCCCATTAATTACAGAGAATGCGTGTTGCATTGTTGTGGTGATAGGGCTTGGCAGAGTTAATATCATACATACTAACATTCCACCCATGTCAAACAATCTAGCTTGGCACAACAATAGATGAGCCACATACGCAAGCAAAAACTGATAACCAACCCTACATTAAAATTGCACTCAGGACATTAAAATTCCACTTAGGAAAAAACAATAGCGTGGCTGATGAACCAACCACCGATTCAAACAATAAATGTCCCACATTCCAAGAACAATTTGCTTCAAAAGTATATATAATATTTGAAACATTGATGCCATATATCAAGGTAACCTAATACACTAAGCACATTTCAATACAAGCCAATGCACGCAATATGTTTTGGGGGTTGAATTAAATCAAATGAACCATTCATCCACACAAGGTTGGTGAAGAAACATTTTTTTCAAGAGATCATCGGGCCTTATTTTCTTTCTTTCCATCAAATTATTAGGCCATCAATTTGATCATAATGTTATGTACAAATTGCAGAATACTTAATGAAAACAATATCTCTTTTGTTTGTCCTTCTACTAAACCCCCAAAACGGGGGGTGTACTTCCTTGGTGCTCTGAACCTAGTGTAGGAGCGTCCTATGTATTGTCGTTCAAGTTGTCTTTTTGTTCCAAAACTTCATGTAGTTCCAAGGCTACAAATCTATTGGGATAAGATTTGACTGACTCTTTGGTGCCTGAATCTTTTTTCGCAGAGCTTCTATTGCGTCTGGAGACATCCTTAAATCTTGTTTCTTTGGTGGCGGTTGTTTTCTCTTATTGAGATTGGGCAGTATGCTGTTCTTGTTTCTCTGGAAAACTTCTAGCAAAGTGTCCATAGAAGTGACAAAAACTACACTTGAACGGGATATATTCATAGTCGAGTACTCGCAAGTGGCTCCACCTGTCTAAGTTGATTTGGATTTCTTCTAGAAGTCCATGTTTTAGATCAACCTCTACACATATATGAGTGCATGAGTATAGGCATCCCTTTGGGTCTTCACTGGCAATGAAACAACCTAGCTTGCTGCCAATAAAAGCGAAGGAGTCTTTGTCCCAAAAAATCACCGAAAGGTGTGGGAGTCTTATCCATATGAGAACAAGCTTTATTTTTGCTTTTGGGTTGAGATATAAGTTCCAAGGGGCCGGAGACATCCCTCTAGGCCCCATGCAATATCGACCTGAATGGAAGATCAGATCTTGATCTTCTATAATGAGCACAAAAAAAAACTCTACCTACAACTATAGAATATTATGCAACAAATTTCCAAAAAGAGTATGAAAAGAGCATAAATAGATCATAAAGAGTACTCCATGACTTGATTGAATAAAATAGATGAATAACAATCCTCTTCGAGGGGGGAACCTCCTTATACAATACACTAAGTACACAAGACAAGATACTCCAAATGAAAGGTCTCCTTCCTATATATAGGAAACTAAGGGGTACAATCCCAACTAACTGACCCAAGCCGACATAACTAATATAACCATACTAATGACAATTATCACTAATGGACCAAAGCCAACATCAAAACTAATGTAATGAACCACAATATAGGGGGAAATGTGCCCATATTTAGGGATTAACATTCCCCTCCCCTTCAAACAAGTGTTGTCCTCAACGCTTGATTAGTTGTGGATTCCTATGTATGAAGGACTCATATGTGATGAACCTGCAATAATTAATTAATGCAAATACACGAGATATCAGAAATAACAGAACTCAGAATCACTTTTATATTGATCGCAGGCCACTTCGAGGGGGCAACCTCCTTTGAGCAAGCTCAATACAATTAACTTCACGGTGCCTTCATAGGCCTCAACACACACTTATATACTAAGTCTAGGCGCCAATACTATGAGTCAAAACCATGGGCCAATACAAACTATGGATCAACAAAACTATGGGCGACTTACAAAGCATATGCGCCAACAACAATAACACAAACTATGGATCAACAAATACTATGGGACGACTTACAAAGCATATGCGTCCAACAACAATATACTAACAAAGTAAAGACATGGGTTCCTAACATCCCCTCTCCCTTAGAAAAAGCTTTGTCCTCAAAGCTTTAGATGTGGAAATTGATGCAGAATCTGAAGGAGTGGGTCCCCTGTAGCATCCTTGGGTTGCATTCTGGGCCACTAGCGCCTTTGGAGTTTCAGGGAGGATTGCGTGGAAGGCTGTAGACGAAGAAGAACCATATCAACGACGTGAAAAGTGCACGCAGAACGGTGTTGATTGGATTGTTGTTTCAGTTGAATTCTTGCCATGTGAAGATTGTCCTGCAGAATGAGAAGAAGTTGATCGTGGTTTCGAAGAATTGAGTCAATTGCCTGAACTGGAGAGTTGTTGAAGGTGTATGGAAGAAGAACTGGTGGTGCATGTCCAGAGACTGCTTCATATGGTGTCCTTTTAGATGTGGTACTATACCACTGGAGCGCTTCTAGGAAATCCATAGAAATAGTTGTTCAAATCTGTGGAGGGATGGGCAAGGGTTCGAGCAGTCCTGAAAGGAGTGTCGTTTCACCCTTGTTGACCTAGAAAGTATCACAGTCAACCACCATCCATTGAATTGTCATTTTGAGTCCCTGCCAAAAGAAGTTACATTGTTCCTAGTCATACATTTTGAGGAATCCAGAGTGCCCTACTAATGAAGAAGCATGGAGTTCATAGAAGAGATAGCCCCGTTGAACAGATTGCAACCAATTTGGAACAAGCAGAGAAATAGCTGTAAGAGAAACTGGGTCATCAAATGTGCGAGGAGGAGCATCTGCCACCATATTGTCCTTACCCTTCTGGTAAGTGGTCGCATAGTCATAACCCATGAGTGGGATAACCCATTTCAGGTGTGCTGGGGAGGAGACCCGTTGTTCCAAGAAAGTTTCCAGACTCTGGAGATCAGTCTTGATGCAGAAATAATTCCCCAATAGAGATGGTTGCCACTTCTGTACTGCATGCAAAATAGCCATCATGTCCTACTGAGATGTAGATGATACTAAATGCTTACCAGAAAGGTCTCATGAAGGCGGCAAGCCCACTGGTGCAACAAAGACACCTACATATCTATCCAAGGAAGTAGTGGAGACCATTGGTGGGTGCATCTAAAGGGAATGGAGATGAGCAATGACACCATGTGAATTCTTCTTAAGGATCTTTTCCAGGCGATGTGAACTGATGATGCGGAGAGACCCTGGTTGTAAGCCCATAAATTTGTGCTGTGTCCCATTAACTGAAAACTGCATCCAAAGTTCAGCAAAATCCCATAAGATGGGGCCAAGTGTGCGTAACCATTGAACGCCCAAAACCACATCACATCCGCCTAAGGACAAGGAAAACATGTCAGAGCGCAGGTTATAATATTCCATAGAGATACGCACATTGTGACACTTCCCCTTGCAAGGTAAGGTGCCCCCATTGGCAACCATGACTTTAAAGTTGGAGCAAGGATGGACAAAACAGTCAGCCTGTTTGGCAATCCAAGGGTTAATGAAGTTATGAGTGCTACCAGAATCAATGAGTATGGTAAGAGGGAGCTTCTTGAAGTATCCCCTAACACACATTGTTTGTGGGGTGGTGACGTCGGTTACAGCATGGAGAGAGATCTCGGGTGGGTCGTCCTGAGATGGGGTGTCAACAGGCGAGTGTTGAATGTCGACCTGATCATCTACTGTATCTGGAGCTTCTTCACCAAGTTCTGAAGAAGGCAGAGAATCCACATCCAAGAGATAGAGCTTTTGTTGAACACATCTGTCCCTGAGTGAATTTCTCATTACAATTATAACAAAGCCCTTTTTCTCGGCATGCCTGCATCTCTGTTTCAGACAAATGCTTGATAGGAGTTGGTTGAGGAGCAAGCGTGATGGGAGGTCATTGGGAACCCATATTTCTGAAGGGAACATAGGTGGGTTTGGAGCGTTGTTGAGCTGCGATCTTGTCCTCTACCAACTTAGCCAACCCTAGGACTTCCATCATTATGTTGGGACAGAACATTTTGACCTCCGAGCGGATTTCATCCTTGAGACCACTGATAAAACAACTCCAGTAGAATTTATCAGACAATCCTTCTGTGTGATTGGCCAGTTTCTCAAATTCTGTCTGATACTCTCTCACTGTGCCAATTTGGTGAAGTTTAGTGAGTGCTCCTGTGAAGTCATCAAAAGCACTAGGACCAAATCGTGACAAAAGGAGTTGGCAAAAATCTGTCCAGTTTGGCTCAGGATGAGCTTTGATGTACCAACAGTACCATTGAAGGGCTTCCTGTTCCAAATGAAAGGATGCAAGTGGAACTTTCTAGACATTAAAAGTATTATGCAGACTGAAATATTGTGTTGCTCGGTATATCCATCCAGCCGGATCAGTACCATTGAAGCGAGGAAAATCAAGCTTCGGCCCACAAAAATTGTTGGAAGAAGAGAACCCGGTGGCTGCAAAAGATTCTGGCTGTCGGTTATTGTTCATGGCTGAATGCTGAAGATGGAGGCTGAGAAATTTTTCATCCAGATCTTGGAGTTTGGTTTGGATGGCTGCAAGTGCTTCCTCCATGGTGTGTGCTCCCGCACGGGTGACAACCATAACCAGGGTTTTTTTTTTTTTTTTTGAAATTGGTAGAAAAACACAAACAGAAGCTGATTTAGTAAAGGGAAATTTGGATTGGGGAAAAAATCTGATGGGGGGGATTTCAGAAGCGGGGTGAAAGAATGAGAAAATTTGGCAGAAAGGGACAAAGAAGCAGAATTGGAAAAGGAACGCTATGGTAAAATTTGAAGGCAATCAGGTGAAAATCGAAGAAGTTATGGCAAACCCTAAAAATAGACAAATGTGAGATTTCAGGTGTTGGGAAGTGGAATGTGGGATAGGGTCCTCATGAATGAAATATGCATAATGGGATTGCAGGGGTGTCAAAGAAGTTTCAAGGGAAACATAGTTAAAACAAGGGAGATATGGCGAAAAAATAGATTTTTTTTTTTTTTTTGCCAGAAATGGATCTGCAACAGCACGGAAGGGATCGGCAACAAATGGATCTGAAACGGCACCGAATGGATCGAAAATGATTGGATCTGGAACAGCTTTTAGAATAGATCTAGAATGGCTTTCAGAATGGATCTGAAATATCACAGAAGTGATCGGCAACAGTTCAGCTGAAAATAGATATGGACCCCAAGTATGTTCGGCTTCCTAACAGTTCAGGTGTTTCACTCGGCCACTAATTCTATCTGACGGCTTGTGTATTGGGGCAGTACCCCTCACTCCACGGCTCAGGTAAAACTGATAACCGCTTTGCCACAAACGACAGCTCTTGGTTTACCTCACGGGTGGGAACTAGTCAATCAGGTAGGGGTCGTTGCCCTTTTCGCTGGCAGGCCCTCTCAATGGGCCAGCTACTTTGGGGTTCCTGTGGTACTCCTCACAATGAGTTTTAGGGCTTATGCCCAAGTACTTCCCACAGTTAAGTGGATAGGGATTATTCCCACATCCGAACTTGCAACAGATGCGAAAAAAAAAAAAAAAATTGCAGAAATTCCACCCAACGAGCCCAAGAAAGGGCTCTGATACCAGATGTGATGAACCTACAATAATTAATTAATGTAAATACATGAGATATCATAAATAACAGAACTCAGAATCACTTTTATATTGATCGCAGACCACTTCGAGGGGGCAACCTCCTTTGAGCAAGCTCAATACAATTAACTTCACGGTGCCTTCATAGGCCTCAACACACACTTATATACTAAGTCTAGGCGCCAATACTATGAGTCAAAACCATGGGCCAATACAAACTATGGATCAACAAAACTATGGGCGACTTACAAAGCATATGTGCCAACAACAATAACACAAACTATGGATCAACAAATACTACGGGACGACTTACAAAGCATATGCATCCAACAATAATATACTAACAAAGTAAAGACATGGGTTCCTAACATCATCTTCCCATGTCGAATCTTCCACTAGTAAGTTCTTCCACTTGATGAGGTACTCCGTAATAGACTGATTTCGTAAATGTTTATTCCTTGTTTCAGTGATTTGTTCAGGTTCAACTATGACTTTTCCTTCTTCATCAAGCTCCGACAAGATTGTTTGAATTAGTATCTTGTCTCCTATTACCTTCTTTAAGCAAGAAACATGAAAAATAGGATGTACTCTTGAAGATGAAGGGAGCTTCAATTTGTAAGCCATACTACCAATATTCTGCAACACTTTATAAGGACCATAATACTTGGATGCTAATTTATTGTCCTTATTTAGTTGCTTGAGAGACATATGCTTGTAAGGTTGTATCCTGAGAAATACCCAATCCCCTTCTTGAAAACTCCTTTCACTGCAATGTTGATCAGCTTGTTGTTTCATCCTGTTTTTTGACATAGTCAGGTTGTCCTTAAGTATCTGGAGAACTTATTGCTGGTGCTCTATGTGATCTTCCACGGCTTGAACTTTAGATTTTTCCTTTAAGGGATATGTGATAGATGGAGGCTGGTACCCATAAAGTGCCATAAATGGAGACATTTTTTATGATGTATGGAAGGAAGTATTGTACCACCATCCTGCCAAAGGCAACCATTTCACCCACTATGTTTGTTTATCAAATGCAAAGCAACGAAGATAGCCTTCCAAATGCTTGTTCATTGTCTCAGTTTTCCCATCAGATTGAGGGTGATAAGATGAATTGTGAGCCAATTGAGTACCCAAACAAGAAAATAATTCAGTCCAAAATTTTCCAATGAAAATTGGATCTCTATCATTTACAATCATCTTGGATTTCCATGTAACTTCTGAAGAGTTTCCATAAAGGTTGCAGCTATTGTACTTGCATTAAAAGGGTGAGAGAGTGCACAAAAGTGTGCATACTTTGTGAGTCTAGAAACAACCACCATAATAACATTCTTTCATTCAGACTTGGGTAGACCTATGATAAAATCCATTGAGACTTCCTCCCATCACTGGCAAGGTATGTCTAATGGTTGTAGAAGTCCTCGGGTCTTAATTGTTTCACCCTTATTCTATTGGCAAACCAAGCATTCATCCACAAACCTTTGAACATCATATTTAAGACCTTCCCAAACAAAATCCCTCTTGACCCTATGGTAAGTTTTTCAGGAATCCTGAGTGCCCACCTATAGGAGAGGCATGTAATTTTGAAAGGAACTTCTGCTTGAGTAGGGATTTTTTGCATAAATATAAACGACCCTTATACCACAGTGAATCATTTTTCCACACAAAAGTATCTGATACACTGGGATCATTGTGTAGCTTTTGAATGAGCGTCCATATGGATAGGTATTTTTTCCATTATTCCCTTGTTGCTACTACCCATTCTGGTTGTAGAATGGAAATGGAGCAAAGTAATGCCCCAACATATTCATCTTTTCTGGAGAGTACATCTGCCACCACATTATGTTTCCCCTTTCTATAGATGATTTCAATGTCATATCTCAACATCTTGGTTACCCACTTTCGTTGCTCTTCTAAAGATAGTCTATGTTCCAAGAAGTATTTAAGACTATCATGATCTGTTTTGACCTTGAAGTGCCTACCTATTATTTAAGGACGTAATTTCTTAAGAGCGTGTAGTATTTCCAACATTTCCTTCTCATAAATGGGCTCTTGTAAGTTCTTTCTCTTGATTGGATGACTTGTGAAAGCGAGTGTCCTTCTTGCATTAGAACAACACCAATGCCATTTCCTGAAGCATCACATTCCACAATAAATATTTTTGTGAAGTCTGGTGTGGCCAATACAAGAGCTATGCACATTGCTTGTTCAAGTTGTTCAAAAGCTTAAGTTGCCCCTGGAGTCCAAGAAAATGCATCTTTCTTCAATAATGTTGTTAGAGGCGCTGTTATTCTTCCATAATTTCGACCAAACTTGCGGTAGTACCCTGTCAGACCTAAGAATCCTCGAAGATTCTTCAATTTTTGGGAATCGACCAGTCTATCATGGCTTTAATTTTGTTAGGGTATACCTTGACACCTTCATGAGATACAATATGAGTCAAATACTCTACCTCCTTCACCCCAAAGAAACATTTGGAAGGTTTTGCATATAGTTGTTTCTCCTGTAGTAGTTGTAGTACCCTGTCAACATGTTGAACATGTTCTTCCCAAGACTTGCTATAGATTAGTATATCATCAAAGAATACTAGCACAATTTTTCTAAGAAAACGCTTGAAAATGGAATTCATTAAACCTTGAAAGGTGGAAGGCGCATTCGTGAGACCAAATGACATGAATAGAAATTCATAATGACCTTCATGAGTTTTGAATGATGTTTTTGGAATGTCTTCATCTTTCCTTCTAATTTGATGATACCCAGAATGAAGATCCAACTTTGTGAAGAAAATTGCTCCATGTAATTCATCTAGCAATTCATCAATTACAGGAATGGAAAACTTATCTTTAATGGTGATCTTGTTGAGCTCTCTATAATATGGACACATGCGCCATGATCCATCCGGCTTGTGTACCATTACCACTGGTACATAGTAAGTACTTTGGCTAAGCCTAATTATGCTAGCCTCTAACATTTCTTCAACCATATGCTCAATTTCACTCTTCTGTTCATAGGGGTATCTGTAAGGTATGATGTTAGGAGGAACACTTTCTGGAATTAAGTGAATATCATGATCAAAATATCAAATAGGTGGAAGACCTTTCAGAATATCTTCAAATACCTTGGAATGCTTATTAATGATCCTTTGGAGCTATGGGGAAATAGGAGGCTTAGATGTTTGAACATCTAATGAGCATAATTGTGCAATTACACCTTAATGTCCCTTTTTCATCAATTTTGTCATACCATTAGAGCTAATCACCTTGCTTGGTTTCCCTGTGATACCCTATAATTCATATTCCTTTCCTTCCCATAAAAATTTCATGAAAAGCTTCTGAAAATTAAAAGCCACAGTTCCCAAGGATTGTAACCATTGAACTCCTAAGACAACATCAGCAACACCCATTGGAATAGAAATCATTGGAATATTCAATACACATTCCCCCATAGTAAGATTTATATTATGGCATTTCCCTAAGTAGTTGATATTTCCTCCATCTGCAATCATTACTTGAAACTTTGTTGCAGGATATATATATATATATATATTACAAGGAACAAGTCATGGGAAACCCTCAGGTACTTCCCCTCATTTTGAGGATGGTACCCAAGGTAAACCATTGACCCTGATGACGGGTCCTATCCCAGTGGGGACATCAAGTAAGGCCCTTATATAGCAATGTATAGCCACCCGGGGATTTGAACCCAAGACCTTCTACTCACAACTTATAGCACTCAACCACTTGAGCTATCCCATCAGGATAAACTCTGTTGCTGGATATACAAAGTAATTGAGAGATTTTGTTAATTTATAGTGAATGAAATTATGAGTACTACCAGGATCAATCGACACTGTTAGCTTTTTATTTTTGATAAATACTTCGATCTTGAGAGTTTGAGTGCTAATTCCAGCCAATGCATGACAAGATACGGTGGGAGTAATCTCTTCAGAAGTAGTATCTTCTATATATTCATCTTGAGACGATTCCTGCTCTTTCGGTGTTTCTTGTTCATTTTTTTCCTCTTCTTCAAAATCTATGTAAAATAGTTTCTTCTCAATGCGCTTATGGCCCTTACTGTATTTGCTATCACAACTATAACAAAGCCCTTTTGCTCTTTTTTCCTCTAGTTGTTGTGGTGTTAACCTTGTAGGTCGTGGATTACTAGAGACGACATTTCCTTCTTTATAGTTGTAAGTGGTAGACTTCCTTGTTGCCATAATTTTGTTTTCAACTTTTCTTGCCACCCTAAATGCATGCTCCAAGGGCTTAGGTTCCTAAAGGAGAACCTCATGTTGGATGTGATCCTTCAAAGTTCCAATAAAGAGATCCAACAAATTATCTTCTAAAATATTCTTCACTTTGAGACTTAGCTTCTGAAATTACTTGATGTGATCACTAACTGGGCCTTTTTGCTTGAGATTTACCAACTAGATAAAGAAGGTGTTGCTATTTATATCCCTATAATGTGCAATCAATTCTTCTGTGAATACAAACTAGGAAATAATAGAGTCCTTTTTACGGTCACAAAGCCATCGGTACCATACAAATTGATCAGGATCTAAATATAAGGATGCAATAGTTACCTTCTGCAAAGTTGGAACCTGGTGTAGATCAAAGAACTGCTCCATCTGGAATATCCATGTTATTGGATCATTGCCATCAAAATTTCTCATGTCAATCTTGGGAAGTTGGGTACCCCTTGGTGACCATCCCTGATTATTTTCATTATTAGAATCATTTCCTCTTGGAATATTCTTATTCATGGAATTTCTTTCAACATGGACCTTATATTTATCCTCCTGAGTATCATGGAACACATCATCACCGAGAGAAGGAGTATACTTTGAATTTTGTATGAGATTAGCAATATTTTCCAGTTGTTCCATAAAACCTTTCATATTTTCTTCCATCTTATTATCCATATGTTTCATCAACTTCCCCTCTAAATTAACTAAATCAATTGCTTTCACAGATCCTTTAATCATCTCTTCCAATTGGGACACTCGAAAAGATAGGTCTTCCCTTTCATCGTATGTTGGGGATGACTCCTCAGGCGGTTTGAGAGGAGTGTGAGTTTTTACACTTCCTTTTGGTGGGATTATGAACAATACAAATATATATCACGCCCTATATTTCACCACAATTATATCCTTCTACTCAAATTTATTCAAATTTAAAATGGCGTACCTTTTTTCAACCCCTGATTGGAAGATTGTTTTAGGGATGACTTGAAACTGAGGTAAAATTAAAATTTCAACTCTTATGGGTCTGAAAATTCATCCTATTATAGTATTAGGTGTCCTCTTTCTGATGTTGTGGGTCTAACCTAATTCTGATATGCCAATAGAAATTTATTGTGAATCTCCTAACACTTCTTATGTTTTCTCCTTTCAGAAAATCAAACTTGTACGGACTACCACGTGTCCAATATTTTGTAGCTAAGTTTAAAACTTCTACCCAACATACTTTGGTCCGTACAATTTCTGATGCAACTGGTCTCACTCAATTTGGACCTCACATTCCCCCGATATGACCTTTTTCCCTAGAACACTTGTTTTAGACTAGCTTTTGGACTAGTAAAAAATCCTAGATTCCAAGGTCAATATCTCCAAACCTATGATGTCTCGGGACCTGAATTTTGGACCAAAAATAGCTTGGCATGTTACAGAAGTGGTTTTTTAATATCGCTCTCTGAATTCTTATACAAAAAAAAATATGGTGAAAATTCCAAGATGACTTGTTTTGAAGAACCTGATCCCGAGGAAAGAGCTCTAATACTAAATGTTATGCAACAAATATCCAAAAAGAGTATGAAAAGAGTATAAATAGATCAGAAAGAGTACTCCACGACTTGATTGAAGAAAATATCTGAATAACAAGCCCCTTTGAGGGGGAAACCTCCTTATACAATGTATTAAGTACACAAGACATGCAAGACAATATTCTCCAAATGAAAGGTCTCCTTCCTATATATAGGAGACTAAGGGGTACAATCCCAACTAAATGACCCAAGATGACATAACTAATATAACCATACTAATGACAATTACCACTAATGGACCAAAGCCGACATCAAAACTAATGTAATGAACCGCAATATAGGGGGAAATTATATGCTCATATTTAGGGCTTAACATAGAAGCTACCTGAGTTGGCAGAAGAGGCACCCAACATTCTGCTACCCATGGGTTGGTTTTTTTGGGGCTAGGCCAACAACATGTAAATTTATTTACTAGTGCTCATTCTAACAATACAAGAACCGTCTATTTGTGTCTATTTACTTAGATATTGGTTTTCATCTATCTGGTAGACTTTTCTACCGCTTTATCCCTGGCTAATATTACATCATTTTATTACAAAACATTCACTAGTCTAATCATTATGGTAAAACAATACATGTTTAGTTACACAATGATTCCCATTCCTTTGATGCTTTGAGTAACATACCATAAATAAATGAGATTTATTACGTAACCTCCATAATGATTAAGTACTATAAGATCACTTCTATTGGTTAGACTTAAGCTCACAACATGGCCGATCTACAAGATTTGAGGGAAGTCAGTTCTCCCTACACCTTCAACTGATTGAAAACAATAATGTAGAGAAGGCAAAAGTGGCCTACTACAGATCCAAAACCAGAGCGGTGGCTAGGGGTGAAACTTTAGTTATGCAGGTTGATCGCTCATATTTTCTTGGATGTATTATGCTTAAAACTACGTCCAATTTTCCTAACAATTTAATGAATATATCATTGATAATCATTATAGTGTTTTTTTTCAGTGAAAACTACACATATTGTAGAGTGAATATATTTTGATAAAATGCCCAAATTGTAGCCAAACCTATGCCATTAGACAAAAGGATTTTGGGAGCTTTGATTCAGTATACTATATAATATATTTTTGTTCAATATTCATCAACATGAAAATGGGAGGATTTAATGTTGATGTTTAGGAACTTATAGGGGACTCTCATAAAATCATAACAAATCAAGGAGTTTTGTCTCCTCAAAGTGAAATATCCTTAGATAAAATTAGTCTAATAGATAAATATTTGTTTTGATGTATTTCAAAGAAGATTGTGAAAAATGGTATATGAACTATTGTAATTTTCAACTCCTATTTGATTACTCCACTCAACCATAAGAGAGAACATCATCGAGAAAAGGGGAGAGCCATTTATGACAACTTGTGTCCAACTTGCATATTCTCTAGTGGTAGTGTTCCTTATAGTTCCATGGTTGACCTTTACAACTATGCATATGATATTTTGGACATGGAGGGTTATATTTATTTGGAGCCACATGATCATGATGGGTATTTGGATATGTATGACCATGATGGGTATTTGGAACACAATATTCGACCAGTCGTCTAGTTCATACGTCATCGATTGTAAGTAAGAATGACCACTTGAACATCAGACTCAGGTTTATGAACGAACTTCTTGCACTAGTTCAACATTGTGTGCAACACTTGTACACAGGACCTTGGTTTCCTAGACTAATTTAGTGTCACGATCAATACTTGCACTTGGGACCGTGGTTTATGGTTATACATCCTCACTACAAGCATTATGAGCAATGCTTATCGAAGGGGGTGGAATGGTCCTCTGTGGGTGTGTAATCGGGGGTTGAAGGGTCTATTCTAGTAATAATAATATAGTTATGGTGTCCATTCAATGTAAAGTGGAAGGGGTCCACTTTGTTTTAAAATTATTAAATAAGGTCCACTAGGTAGTTAACAAGAAATAAACGTAATGTAATGTGGTCTAATTAAAGAAGGTCCACTAGGTAGTTAGCATTTTGTTATGATTATGGTTTCCTACATATCTATAAATAAGGATGGAGTCCTCCTTATGGATAATGTATTGAAGTATATTTTATTGGAGCTTAGATCATTAGGAGGTTGCCCCTCAAAGAGGCAAGTGAATATGAGTGTATTCCTTCCATAAGGGAACATTGTACAATTTTTCCCTACCTTAAGGGTTTTGATATTGAATAAAATGTGAGAATTTTTTATATATTTATTGTGATTGAATTTCAAGGGTTAATGGTCATAATATGATCCCAACTCAATAACTCACTATCTATTGTGTGATATCTCTAAGCTCTGTCATGTCCTTAATTACTACTCAAAACTTAACGCTTAAACCATTGGAGGTCGACTAGAGTACCATAATCCTTAATTCACAATCCAACACCGCAATCATCCACTACAATTTTTAAACCAGTGCTTAACATTGGCATGCAAACACATAAATAAAATAATCAAATAAATCCTAGTCCCTAGTGCTCAACACTTGAACAAAAAACCCATACAACAAGTTGTATTTTTCCATGTTATTAATGAGCATTTATAAGATAATTGTCGCCATAATAAGTTTATATATACTTATTTTCATATGCTTTTGTGGTGTTATTAATCCCTCCTTTTAGTTGCAGGGACTATATAAATTGGTATGTCATTTTCTTCTATTTCATTACGTGAAAATTAATGTTTTTTATTGATTTATATATGTCTTTTAACTTGAAGTTTCCATCAAGATAATTTATTTCGGTCATTGAAACACCAATGAAATGGTTTCAAGTCTTATTTGGCCTCACATTGAGTCAAATTTTATTTATCAATGGGTTTGATATATTTCATGTTAGTCCAATCACTACATTGTTAATGCTAACACTCACAGATGCATTACTGTTATCTTTGAGTTAACATTAGTATTCAAACATTTTATGTTTTTAGGGTTTTCCATACTATCAACTTCTAGCTATGACACTAGTGGTCATGTCCAATAGACTTGTCCGTGGTGGCTTCTTGTACACCTATGGTTGTTGGTATGTTGGGCATGTATGCCAACAAGATATAGGTGCATCGCCTCTTTTGCGGCCAAGGCTTAGCAATGTAGTCATTGTTTTCTCCAAAGTAGCTACACATATCTGAAGCTACCACACATCTTCATTACTTGGAAGAAACGAAGGCAAGAACTCACTTGTTGATTACATGTTGTTATGTCGTTGATGATCTTCCTTTTAACAAATAAGAGAGCCATTTTTTCTACCCTACTCTTGAAAACCTTCTCGTCCTTCACAAAATTGTAGGAGTATAGGCTCCATGACATTTATGCTTCTCCAAAATCTATTGCACATATTGCAAAATAAACAAAGAATATATCCAATCAAGAGTAAAATTGCAAGCAATAACTATAAGGCTTGTTAGCTAGTGGACATGCCATATTGAATTGCTTATTTACCTGCTAGATAGATAATTGATTCAAGCTACGGTTTGTGCCACTGGACCACATTAGAGCATTCCAACTATCTGACTCATATGTGTTGGAGTTGGAATTGTGGTCATCATGGATTGAATTCGTAATAGACATCAAGAAGAGTGATTGCTCACTATTGGAGAGAATTGGACCAACTCCTCATTGCCATCGAAATCCAACGCCCATGAGGGGAAATAGTATCCACAAAATATTTCATTGGGAAGCAATGCAACCCTTATGGGTTAAACACTTATTGCTAGTCCTATAAGAGTTGTCGGTAGTTGTGTTGGTTATGGGTAATCTTGTGCTAGATGTTCCACTACTTACTTTGTTACTTACTCTACCTAATCAACAAGATAAATAACTCCATAACCTACTACTCAACGACTAATAATTTGGAACTAGGACTGGTACTATTTCCACCACTATCCATTCAAATTTTATATCCCTTATTAGGCATTTCTTATTTGCTTGTAGAAATTCCAAGTCATATGCCTTAGGCGTTTCTTGTTTGCTTGTAGCAATTCCAAATTCATAGCTTATAAGTAATAATTATGTATCCCTTGTGATGGAAGACCTTCTTATGCACCAAATGTCCAAAATAGCATAAAAATAGAAAGAAAGAGTAACCCAATGCCTTGATAATGAAATAAAGAGATGAATAAGAAACCTCTTCTAGGGGGAAACCTCCTTATACAATGTATCAAATGCACAAGACAAGATGAGATGATCCTAAAACTGGGTCTCATTGGTGGGTGTGTGTGGGGGGGGTGTATGAGAGAAAGGATACAATTACAATTATAGTTGACCATACAATTCCAATTAAGGTCATAGATGACCAGTAAAGATAATACTAATATAATAATAGCAATATAATATCACAATATATAGATATTAACATGCCCCTCCCCTTCAAACAAGTGTTGTTCTCAACACTTAAAATAACTCCGGATGTTTCCACATGAAGAACTCATCTTCCCATGTTACCTCTTTTATTGGAAAGTTCTTCCACTTGAGAAGGTACTCAATAATTGCTCAATTTTGTAGTTGTTTGATCCTTGTGTCAATGATTGTTTCAGGTTCTAGTATCGATTTTCCTTCTTCATCAATCTCTAGTAAAATATTCTAGATTGGGATCTTGTCACCAATTACCTTTTTTAGGCAAGAAATATGGAAGACTGGATGTACATGTGACAATTTGTAATGCATACTTTCAATCTGTTGCAACACCTTACAAGGACCATAGTACTTGGGTGCTAATTTATTATCCTTCTTTTGTTGCTTGAGGTTCATGTGTTTGTATGATTATAGCCTCAAAAATACCCAATCCCTCGCTTCAAATTTCCTTTCACGACGATGTTGGTCTACTCATTATTTCATACTATTTTGTGTTATAGCTAAGTTATCTTTCAATAGTTGGAGAACCTCTTGTTGGTGCTCTATGTGAACCTCCAATGCTTGAACCTTAACTTTCTCTTTCAAGGATGATGTGATGGAAGGAGGATGATAGCCATAAAGAACCATAAATAGTGACATTTTTTATGGAGTATGGAAATATGTGTTGCACCACCATTCTGCTAAGGGAAACCACTTGACCCATTGTGTTTGTTTATCAAATGCAAAGCAATGAAGATACCCTTCTAGGCATTTATTCACATTCTCAATTTTCCCACTAGATTGAGGGTGGTAAGAGGATCTTTGAGCCAACTAAGTGCCCAAACAAGAAAATATTTACTTCCAACAATTACTAGTAAAAATTGGATCTCTATCACCTGAATAATCTTGGGGATTCCATGTAGCTTATGAACTATTTCAATGAATGCTAGAACTATTGTACTTGCTTTAAATGGATGAGAAATAGAGCATAATTGGCCATACTTTGTGAGTAGATCCATTGCCACCATGATGACAGTCTTTCCTTCTAACTTTGGTAGACTTGTGATAAAATCCATTGATACCTCTTCCCAACATTGACTCGATATAACTTAATACTATGGCACTTCCCTAAACAATTTATGGTATCGCCATTTGCAACTAATGAAGTTATGGGTACGACTAGAATCAATAAACACTATTACATTTTTTATTTTTGATATATCCTTCAATCCTCGGAGTTGTTAATGTCATCCAATGCACGACAAGATATGGTTGGAGTAGTATCTTCTAGATCTACCTCTTGAGACTATTCCAATTCTAGATCTTTTTCCTTTTCATAGTCTATGTAGAATAATTTATTCTCATTGCACTTATGCCTCTTACCATACTTGTTATCACAATTGAAACATAGTCCCTTTGCTCTTCTTTCCCCCACTCGATAAGGTGTCAACCTTGTAGGTTGAGTGGGGTTGTGGGAGTAAATGTTTCCCTCTCTATGAGTGTTAGTAGTAGTCCTTCTAGTAGTCATATTTTTACTTTCAAATTTTATTTCCAAACTAAAATCATTCTCCAATGATTTACGTTCAAACAGACATACCTCATGTTGAATGCTCTCCTTTAAATTGCCCATAAAGAGATCCAACAAATTATCCTATGGAATGTTCTTCACTTTAAGACTCAACTTTGAAACTGCTTAATGTGCTATGTAACTGGACCCTTTTACTTGAGATTTTTTAATTGGCTAAAGGTGTTTCTCTTAATATCCCCATGATATGCTATCAATTCATTTGTAACATAAACCAAGAGACATTAGAGTCCTTTTTATGATCACAAAGCCATTGGTACCATACAAATTCATCAGGTTCTCAATACAAAGATGCAATAGTTATCTTTTGTATAGTTGGCACTTGGTGTGGATCAAAGAATCGATCCATCTAGAATATCCATGTTGTTGGATCATTACCATCAATATTTCTCATATCAATCTTGGGAATGAAATAGTTCCTTGGTCCTGAGTTGAATCCATGATGATGTGATGAATGATCAAATATTAGGGACTTGAACCTCTTGATCTCCAATAGTTTTTCAATTTTCTCAATCTGTGATTGGGACAAGTCCCTCTTGTTCTCCTTATCCTCTTCTTGAGGATCTGTACTATGAGGAAATAGATGTCTCATCTCATTCTAAAATACCCTTTTCATAACTTCAAGATCCTCTTTACTCTCCTTTCTTAGCAATTCAACATTATTTTGGATATCCTCTTTGAATATTTGGAATTCATTCTTATTTACCTTGTTCATAATGTCCACCTTTCTCAGAATTGTATTTCCCATGTTCTCTACTCTTCTTGTAAGATTGGACACCCCAAAGCCTACATCGTCGTGCTTGTCTCGTGTCATGGATGAGCCTTCAGGAGGTTTATTGGGCGTATTAATTTTTTCTCCACCTCTTTCCATTTGATCCCATCAATATTTGCTAGATTTTTTCTCTATTTACTCTTTATCACACCTTTTGAATCACCCAAAACAAATATTTCTATCAACATTCATGCAAATTTCAAGTTAGCATACCTTTAACAACCCTAGTTTCTAGGTTGTATTGTTGGATGACATTGCTCTTGAATTATCTCTGAAATTTTGGCTCCTCTAAGACTGTCTAAATTTTTTTCCTATATCAAATTTGTATGTCTTATCTTCAATGCCATGGGTTTGACCCAATTCTGATGTGCCAAGGGAGATTTATAGTAACTTTCCCAAAATTTGTTATTTTTGTCCCTTTTAGGAGAGAAAACGTGTACAAACTGACTCGTGTTTGATTTTCCTATGCTTATTTTGAAATTTTTACCACAAATACTATGGTCTATATTCCTTTTGATGCAACAGGTGGCACTCAATTTGGATCTCACAAGCTTCAAATATAACAGTTTTACCCATAACACATATTTGAGACTAATTTTTGGACTAGTAAAAAACCCTAACTTCGATTGACTATAACTCTGAACTTATACTAAACTAGGACCCAAAATTTTTGCCACATATACTTCTCTCTATCCTTTGAGGTGCCTCCAAATTTTGTTGTTTGAGATGCCCCAATTTTTTTTTTGTAGTGAAAATGGCTTTGATACCAAATGTTATGCACCAAATTCCCAAAATAGCATAATAATACAAAGAAAGAGTAACCCAACGCCTTGAGAATGAAATAAACAGATGAATAAGAAGCATGTTCGAGGGGGGGAACATCCTTCTACATTGGATCAAATGCACAAGACAAGATGAGATAAGCCTAAAACTAGTTATCCTTAGTGTGTGTGTGTATGTGTGTGTATGTGTGTGTATGTGTGTGTATGTGTGTGTGTGTGTGTGCGCGCGCGCGCGCGCATGTGTGTGTGTAGGGTCCGGCTAGGTTAAAAAAAATTTTGATAGATAAGTAATATGTCAATTTGAATTCTGATTAAGTATGAAAGGTCTACTTCTTTTCAGGAAACATAAATTAAGGTGGCATTACATTAACCAATTCCCTAGTCAAAACCCTAGTCTAGACCATGTCGTAACATAATCACCATTGCATTTAAATTAAAGGAATCTTTGTATAATAATTTATTTCTCCTAAGCAACTATTTCACTTTAATTTATCAACCATGCTTATCCTTGAGCTAGCTTGTTCATAATTGCAAATCTTTTGTTCGTTTGAAAATTAAATATATAACACATGAAATTCCTAACATCGCATTCATATGAATTACTTATACGACATATGGAAATCTTGAACCAATTTGATATGAACGTTTAAATATACATCACATGTAAATCCCGAACACAAGTTAGTATGGATATTTAAATATGCAATGTATGATAATCCTGAATACAATTTAAAATGAACATATCATTATTTATACAATAAATCCATTTAAATGACATTGCCACAATCTTATGGTCACTACCTAAACTACTACTTCATTTAATACATATCAATTAAACTAATGCCTAAGCACTTGACAATTTAGTGGTTAAAACCACGACATAAGGATATTTCTCCATCGAACAGTTACCACCAACTTGCAAGAGATCACAACGAGGAGATACCAATATTGAGCTGACCAATGTTAATCTAGGTTCAAATATACATAACACAATTTGTGGTTAGAATGGAGTTGCTCGATCAACAAGAATCTAAGCTTGACTCCATACATAAATATCAACGATCATTCTTTGAACCAGTTAGGATTCACCTGAGGTATATGGAGAGTGAACTCCACTCTCATATCCTCACGCCGAAGTCGTAGGCATTAATGCCATAACGTGACAAGTGACAAGTGGGTCATGGAATACGACATGCAACTGCATGGCATCTATACTAGACCGTATGCATGCCTTGCAATGTGCATAAGGTCAATTAAAATATAATGCTAAATATGCATAAACGTTATCGATCCACAAAGGATCACATCCATGTTCAACATGGTGCGAGCATAAGGAACAATCCAACCATTGACCTCGATCTACAAGGATCGGTCACTATCCGATTTGGTGGATCGATGGGTTAATGGATTCGCATAAACATCCTGGCATTGATCCATAAGATCAATCACCATTCGCTCAAACGTAGGCTGAGACAATAAGTTCACACAGCCTTCTGACATTGATCTATAGAGATCAATCACTATTCATTGGGACGATATGCAGAGGTAATTAGTTCACACAGCCTTCCGGCATTGATCTATAAAGATCAACCACCAATCGCTGGAATGATATGCAGAGGTAATAAGTTCACACTGTCGTCGGTCATTGATCCACAGAGATCCATCACTATTCATTTAAATTTAATATTCGTTTAAATTTAATATGCAGGGATGGTAATTCACACAGTTGTTTGGTCGTTGATCCACAGAGATCAACCATCATTCGTTTAAAATTTATATGCATAAGAAATAAGTTCACAATGCCCTTCCAGCATTGATCTATAAAGATCAATCACCGTTCGCTGGAACGAGTTGAATACAAAAAGGACTACACAGCCATTATGGCATCGATCTGTAGTGATCAATCGCCATCCCAATAAACTGGATGCATACAGAAGAACATCACGGGCATTCGGCGTCGATCTATATGGATCGATCGCTAATCACAAAACATGATATACATATACTAAAAACATCACATGCATACGGGCATCGATCTATAGGGATCAATCGTCACACATTTAAAATGAGATGCATACATAATAGTATTTCGTAGACATCAGGCATCGATCGATATGGATCGATTTCCATCCAAGACAAACCATACACATATAATTGAACAACACAGTCTTCTGGCATCGATCGATATGGATCGATCGCCATCCACGATAAACAATAGACCTATAACTAAAACAACACAGTCATCTGGCATCAATCCATATGGATCGATCGCCATCTCAAT
This sequence comes from Larix kaempferi, assembly GCA_027924585.1. NCBI lineage: Eukaryota > Viridiplantae > Streptophyta > Pinopsida > Pinales > Pinaceae > Larix > Larix kaempferi. The sequence continues at coordinate 2,876,435 of BSBM01000399.1, read as the reverse complement.
ACACATATATTTAAAACAACACAGTCATCTGGAATCAATCCATATGGATCGATCGCCATCTCAATACACATATATTTAAAACAACACAGTCATCTGGCATCGATCCATATGGATCGATCGCCATCCACGATAAACAATGCGTATACATTTAAAACATCACAATTATTTGGGCATCGGTCACCGTACATATTATACAAGTTACAATGGAATGAATCATCACGGCAGTCCGGCATCGATCCCCATCTGCGTCTTTGGATATGCAGAGATAGTTAAATACTTTCATACATTCGGCATTGATCCACCGAAATTGATCGCCAATCATAACTTAACAAACTCAAGCACATACAGGGTTTCAATACAAAGTGACAGTGTGTCGGTTTATGAAGAAACACGAACGCGATCTTGGGTGAATCATCTAGCAGGTGGAAACACCCAATGTTCAGATCGATCGTCATCCTTAATGAAATGAAATGCAAGCTAAAAGGAGTATTACAACGTCCAAGTTATGGAAGAACATGGACGTCGTTAAGGTTGGATCGACCAACAAATATGAAGGTTTACACGCATTGCTACCAAATCGAAATCTTAGAATGTCAAGCTTAATTAAAAGAAATTGAGTAGAATATCAACAACAGACCCACAAATTACCCAGACGCCTTGCGCAAGTCTTGAAATAAAATGGATTCTAAACAAGATTGTGTGCATACCCAACGTGGAATCGTGAGGTGCATGCTTTCCTCATTACTACGAAAAAAATCCAACTTAAGTTCCTTTTAGTGATAATATTTATATAATTAACATAGGTTACAATAAATCTATAATCACATGCATTTTCACATATATTCAAATAAATAAATGATACATGTTCGGATGAGTGTTCGAGTTGATAACGGTGGTACGGGAGCTCAAGTGCTTCTTGATCCTCTCCCAAAACTTCAGAATTCATTGGCGGACACCTCAGTTAACCTCCTGACCAAATCGGGACTACTCTTCTTCCTCCCGAACCCCCGAGCAAATCGGGTCATAGAGCTCACACACACACTAGAGATCCAGAAGTGGGATTCCCCCCACCAAGACCTCTGGCCAAACTCACAATAGAAGCAAATCAATGTCTTACAATCATTACGGTAGCCATCCAGTCATAGGGTATCCTCCCCTTTCCTCTTACATTCCTTAAATAGGAAATTCCTCTGTGACACATGTCGCTTCATGCAAATATGCCTAATTTTTTAATTATTCAGATATAATTAGCTCACCCAACCATCTGTTCAATTCCTAAGAGAGTGCACCTACATTCCTAGATTTACTTAAGTTTGTCCCCCCCGATGCTTCAATCTATTTTCTATTTCTATGGGTGCAAGTGGAGATGTCTACATGCTAATGTTTTAGTATACTATTTACTCCTAAACAAATATTCTCCATTATTTTAATTATAAATAATTATTTCATGTGCAAATGGCATAAATTCAATTGTATATGATTAATGCATAATATTCATCCATTTCCTCGTCTTGGGTCTAGGTACCACTTCGTCGAGTCCTTTCGTTCCTCATTTTCCTTTTTGTCAACATGGTACCACATCATCAGGTCCTTTCGTTAGTATGTTTCTGTTGCATCTGATTTGCGGGAACTTCATGTAGGGATTTAGGATTTGTTACCTTCAATCCTCTGTCTACACTCTATTGGAGACTAATGACGCTGAGGAGTAAGTCCGTTCTTACTGCGCGCCCCCCAACCTTGTACATGACCAACTCTGTCACGGTCCACTTCGCACGACTTCACACTTCCTCGAGTAAGTGGATAGGTGCTTTTCAACTCGTGCGTGGAATCCGTAGGAAATCGACACCGTCGTCGTTCCTCCATGTGTGATTTTATCCGTACTCTACAACCCATTTATTTCCTTTGTGAGTCTTTCGGTGAATTGTTTCACCTGTCGCTACACACATGCTCCAAAGCACACATTAGTAGCTCTGTTCTCATTCATCATAATTCATTTCATAACCACTAATCGTTAAGCAACCATAATTTACTCATAACATCATATATTTCGTCAATCTGCTAATCATTAAGCCAACATGAATTTCTTTCACTCACATCATATATTTCATAACATAGCTAACCGTTAAGCAGCATATTCATGTATACACATCATATATTTCATAAAACAGCTAATCATTAAGCAAGCATGCATTTATTTATCAAATTCAGATAAGTTATCTATTTCCACAAATGCCATTCAATTCATTGTTTTCATTCATCAATTTGTCATCATGCACATCATTAGGTGTTTCTCATTTATTCAAAATATATTATCAAAGGGTCATTTTATTAAAGCTTTATTCAGCCGGATCACTCGACAAGTGCCCTAAAGGTCTACATCAGTCTAGGGGCACTACATACACCACTTCTTATTTAGAACTTCGTCTCGAAGTTCAGAATAAGTATGGAAAGTTACGACGAATCTCAGTTGCGTCCTCCCAAGTCGCAAAGGTAGGACTATAATTGTCCCACTGTACTTTGACTTGATCAATCACACGGTGCCTAAGTTGTCACGTGCACTAGTCCAATACCCGGATCGGCTTGGCCATCACGACCCCATCATCTGTTATCTGCACATTGCTCAGATCAATAACATGTGAAGTATTGGGAACATAATGACGTAATACTGAAATGTGAAAAACATTGTGAATCCTACTCAAAGATGACGGCAAGTCATGACGATAGGTAATCGGTTCTATATGTTCCAAGATCCTAAAGGGTCCTACGAACCTAGGGGATAAATTGGATCCCTTGCCAAATTTTATCGAACTCTTTTGCGATTTCACTCACAGAAATACCTTATCTCCAACCTCATAACTTCGATTTATTCTATGTGCATCTACATAGCTCTTTTTCTGATCCTATACTTCCTTCAGTCGAGCACGAATGGTCTCACTATCTGATCTTCCATTTCCTGTATCACTTATGGGCCTAACAATTCCCTATTTTCCAATCTATCCCAACTTATGGGAGTTCTACATGATCATCCGTAGAGAAATTTGAAAGGTTCCATTTGAATAGAACTATGGTAACTGTTATTGTAAGCAGACTCCACTAAAGGTAGGTATTCCTCCCATCTTTTATGTTGATCCATTACGTACATCCTTAAAATGTCCTCCAAAACTTGGTTCACCCTTTCGATTTGTCCATCTGTCTCCGCGTGATAAGCTGTACTAAATTTGAGTTGAGTACCTAGGGCTTCTTGGAATCTTATCCAAAACTCCTTCAATCATCTAAGAAGTACACCAAGAACAATATGAACTTTGCATTCATAATAAAATGAAATAAAAACAACTTAAGTTGAAACATTTTAATTTTTAGGCTTACAACAAGAAACTATTAATCAACTACAAGTCAAAGACTTCTAACATGTCTATCACTCTATTTAGTATAACTAGAAAATGAAAAGATAATGATCCAAACAACAAAAATTATAATATTTATAGCCAACCCCTCTAACTCTATCATGAAACAATGTTATCTTCATTGTGATTCACAACCCCTTAAATTTGAAACTAAGATGTGCTTGTACTATATAGGTGTTTGACATCGAAAATTGACGAAACAAGAACAAATTGAAAATCTCCAAAACATAAAAGGAATCCAACTATTGAGATTGTTATCACGTTCCCAATTCCTCATACACAATATATTTAGAAGCAAGTGCTGCAGAGACTAGTTGGACATTTCTAGATGATTCAAGTTCTTTCTTGAGTATAAGTTGTCCTTTATTCAAGTTGAGTACATGTATGTGTGTGGATGAGGTTTAGTTTCATCATTAAGTCCAGTCTTGCTACATGCATCAAGATTAAGGGTGGCATGTACTCGTTGCTTAATCAGTAAGCAAGGAACATTAATCTTCTTGTGGATGATATATAAGCACATGCATGCTAAACCTTGTGCACCCATGTGATGAAAAAGAGACAAATGGTTGTTGTTTAATCATCAAACCATGCAATGGATAAGGTTGACTTTTATTTGTGGACAGAAATTAAGCACATGTTTGCAAACTTAATGGATAGGATTTATGGTAAACATGTGGACATGCAAGATAGCTTGCTTCTCAAGCCGACTTTGCTTGCAAGAATGTAACTTCATGACGACCTATTTATAGCACTCCAACAAAGCACAAAAACATCTTCAAGAATAGCGCTCTCTAGGGGAGATTAATCAACAACATATGTGGACAACTGAACAAGTCAAAAGCACATCAACTTTAGCACAGAGACATCATGAAAGAGAGAACATTACTTGAGGGAAAAATCAGCTAGAACTGAGCACTATTTTTAGGAATCAGGCAGAAAACCAAATCAACAAGTAACACACTGTTGATTTTTTAACAGCATCGAGCCATTCTCTGAGAGAATGGAGGCACCTGGTCAGTTACCAGGGCTGATCAACATTCAGTCTGGGACTGAATCTCAGCCTAGGGCTGAGAACCATTCTTTGGAGAATGGGGGACCTGGTCAGGGACCAGGGGGTTGATCAACATACTTCAATCTGGAACTAAAGCTTAGCCTGGGGCTGAGAGCCATTCTTTAAGAATGGAGGCACTTGGTCAGTTACCAAGTTGTTGACTTCGGTCAACCTTCAGCCTGGAGCTGAAGAACTTGGTCTGGGACCAGGACGTTGATTCAATCAACGTGAAGACCTAGATTGGATCTAGGCAAGTGTTGTACTCCTATCCTTGATCAGTGGGCTATGGGACCCTCACAAGGGACTGGCCACCCCTTGTTGAAGAACCTAGCACATGATCTTGGTGTTGATGAGGAGAACAAGACAACTAAAGAATATCTTCCTTATATATGATGATGTACTTGAATGTTTGACCTTGAGACCCTTCTTGGTCCATACACCCCTATGGGTGACCATGAGACCCTTGTTGGTCCATGTACCCCTATGGGTGTCCATAAGACTTTTTGTTGGTCTAAGTGATCCTTGAATGACCTTGAAACCCCCCTTGGGCGTCCTAGAGCCCTCTTGTTAAGTGTCAAAAGACCATGTCATAAATTAGTAATTTAAAAGATAAAAATTAAAATTAAATTTATTTAACAAATTTTTAATTTTAATTTTTTATGTTGTCCTAAACTTATGGTCATGACCCTTTTAATGCTCTATAAATAAATGAGCACTCTCACTTTGCATTAACACATCTCATCTCATCACATCTGATTCAAAGGAAGAAAATTCGTGGGGCTATCTTTCTCTTCAAGAACTCAGCAGCTACAGCAGAAGTATCTTTTATTGTTTTTGAAGTCTGTACTCTCTTCTCTTGTACAGTCGAATTGGTGAGGACATTCCTTTAGCAGCGTGATTCTGTTTGTGAAGAGGAACGAACCTTTGTTGAGGGTTCCTTTCCCTAGTCGTAGGTCTGTTTCAGTGGAATAGAGGTAGGCCGAATTTCATGATAGTGAGGAAGTGGCAGTTTGAGGCATGTTTGATGCAGCCAGCCCTATCTTAGGCCCTTTCTCTTGCAACCGAGCCCTAGTGTAGGCTTGTTGTCTTCAGACCAACTCTGTTGGGGTCACACAGGTCTGCAGCTCATCAAATTTAGACATCTACAGACAACAGTAACAATTTTTAAGTCAAGCTCAGACTCAGAATAATCAAGGTCAGCCAACAGAAGTTGGGATGTTTTCTCTTTCGTCAAATTTCATCTAAGCAGTTGGCATGGTAACTGTGGTCACCTCTGTTTGTATGCCCTAAGAGGCAAAGTCATTGTAAAAGTTTGTCTCTTATGTAAAATTCAGACATCTCATATTTAAGGAAGATATTCTTTGCTGGGGTTTTAACTTTTTATACCTTAAAAGGTTTTCCCCAGGGTAAACATCTGTGTTCTTGTGGATGCATTACTTTTCTATCTGATTTACTGTTGATATCCTACTGCTGATAATTTAAATTTGAAATCAAAATTAAAAGAAGACTGCTGCTACTATTAATCTCAGATCTATGTTAAAAATTAACACACACACCACATGGACCCATATTTAGCTGAGGATTAGCTCTATCTTAGGTACAAAGTCCCAAGAGGACAACCGAGCTGGTGAAGAGAGGTAGTGTTATAGCCCCCGCCAGGGTTCAATTTCTCAAAAAAGTGGTTAGCACAATCCTGCAAGGAAACCTTTGATAAGCAGTTGAGCAGCAATGGCCCTTAAGTTGGGCCAGATTGTCACCCAAAAAATCTGTAAATGGTGTCCCATCTCTTGATAGGTGGTGGATTCTAGACACTTAGTAGAGTCAAGAGTGGCTTCCTAAGACTCAATTATAGAAGCACACAATCAATGTTTTCTGGAGGATGAGTTGGATAGGTTAGGAATCAGATTTGACAATTCAACAAAAGCATCTCAAATAAGCATATGAAGACACTAGAGTGGATGATCGACAAGCATATTTGAATTAGTTTCTAACCAAGATGATTAACAAGCAGTATGAAGGTTTCTTGTTTATCAACTAAAGTCTAGTACATGCAGTGTTCTGAAAACCTGTTGGCCCAAACCAATTTAGTGGGACTGGGTGCCAAACCAACCTTTGAACTGGCAAGTACGCTGGCTCAGTGACAAATGGTTCCCACCCTAAACCGGCTACTACAGTGTGCATGCCCAAAACAAAAAAAGGGAAAAGTAAAGGAAAAAATAGAAGAAAAAAACCCACCCCCCCATCCCAAAAAAACACCTAATTTACTATTATACAGAGACAAACCCCCCTCTATTTGCCTCACACCTCTCCCATTGATCGATTGTAAGCATTTGGAGTTTGTGGAGCTGCAATAAATACAGTTGATTTGGAGTGAACATCAAGAACTACTAACAATGTCCCTGTAGGATCTGAAACAAAGGATGATCCTAAATCTGATCAGATGTTGCAGAAGAGGATCCCATTCCCAGTAGTAGGGATGAGATACATGATTAATCATTATGATATGTAATTACTGGTTGTAGCCTGTAGCATGATTTTTTCTAGACTCTAGAGGTCATTGAGAGCCTCAATGTTTATGTATTTTCTTGCAGATATATATCGCACTTGATGCCATTTGTTATATATATATATATATAATTTTCATATTTTACGTATTTTTAAGTAAACTAGTTCAGAAACCAATTCCTCAGCCAGTTCTGGTCAAGTTCTTGTTCAGTCCTAATCTGACCCTCCACTGGTTCAATCCTGCTCTGACCCTCCGCATGGATGACAACTTCAGCATGAAATCATAATGTTGTTTTAACTAGTAATATTCTGAGGTTAAGTAATGCTGTTGTTTAAACCACATATCTAATTTATAAAATTCTTTGTCTACTAAAAATTTTGGGGTTCACGTTTCCATGTCATCGCCATTTCAGAAACACATACCCGTTTTGAAGTTTCATGCAACTTAAATTGTAAAGACAAATAATTAGACACCAAATATGCAAGTTTGTTGATTTATATTGCATGTAAGGATGCAAATAGAAAAAATTGAAAGAAATCTGTCCTCTAATCCACAGTTACAGATTTCACTAAAATATCAAACTTCAAACTCTTTCTAAATCACCTAACAAAAACTTTGATATCAGTCTTTAGACAGTCATAGATTTCACTACATTTCTCATGCACATTTCTTCATCTTACTGTAAGTTGGTATACATTATTAGGTGCACATTATCAGCGGAATAAAACAAAAAATATATATATATCAGCAGACTATACTCGGTAAATTTTGGTTAAGCTTAGACCCTGGAAAAACCCCCAACCCCTAGGGGAAAACCAGTCCACAAGAGAGAGATATTATTGAGTTCTGTAGGAAATAAACAGAGATTACAGCAGCATACATCAAAAACACACAGTACCTTCTCGGTTACTGTGCATGTACTCCATCAAATAGTGCCATAACAGGGCCTAACTAAATTCTGGAAAAAACAAGGCCCAAAATGAATATAAGGGACTGTACTTTATAGTATTTAACTTAGCAGAAGTAATACCCTTGGAAAGTGTGCAAACAGAAGACAAAACTCAGCAGAAGATCACCTCGAAAACTGTTCCCACTTGGCTATCTTGATTTCTGTGCATTTAATCTGCTATACTGCCTCTCTCTACTGCTGTACGGATCCAAGCTTTTCTGTTGTACGGCCTCTCTTTAGTTGCTGCTGATTCATGCTGGAAACTTCTAGAAATGTGTGCTCCTCTTCCTCAGGGAACTGCGCCCTCTTCACTGTCCAAGAGAAGAGAGTACAGACTTCAAAAGATCCATGGCTGGGATCTAATCTCAAGTTCACTTAAGTTTACTAAGTGAACTATACTCTAAATCTTTTCTATTCGAAAAATCACTTTTCCCTAATTAATATAAAAGTACACTTTATAACTTTAAAGTGACTTTATAACTTAAAAGTCACTTTATAATTAAAAATGATATCTCACTTTTAAATTAAAAGGTCACATCATAAAGTATAAAGTCACATCATAAAAGTAACTTTAATAAATGCTCATAAAGTCATTTTATGAATATTAATGAGACTCCATAGTTTTGGACCCCTGCACCTAGGCACCTGATGCAAGAGTGCCACCGAGCTATCAAATGCTAACACTCCCTCTTAGCGAGGGATGTACTACTGGCATCAGCTCTACCTAGATCTCCCTCCAATAGCTGAAGCTCCCTCTAAATCTGAATGCCCCTCAGATACCTGCACTGGATCAACTGCTCAAGATCTGCGCCTGACTACTCTGAACTGAGAGCACTGCTCACTCTCCTGTTCATACTGAAGAACCATATCATACCAGCTCGGTTTCCTCACAGAGCTGGATGAATCCTCCACACTGACAGCCACCGCTGCTGCCACTGAGTCTGATCTCTCACCAGGCTCACCATCCACAGGATGCCCCAATACTCAGTATACCCTGCCATCACGGATGCCAAGCAGACTCGTTGCACCCAAGCCCCCACTCACTGGATATATATAAACACGCCCTCTCACATGAAGAATCGCATATCCATCATCCTCCAGAGCTGAAACTGAGATCAAGTTCCTCTTCATCTCTGGAACAAACAACACATTGCCAACCTCCAAATAACCACCAAACTCACGTTGGAATAGGACTTTTCCAACTCCTTCTACTGCATGGGTGCCAACATACCCATCCTCAGTTAGTATAACTCTGTCAATATCTGTCAACTCTTGGAACACTGCTCGTGTCCCCATCATATGGCGTGTTGCTCCGCTATCTATGTACCATGCTCCAGTACCCAAACTCTCTGCTACACTACTGTCTGAAAGAATTGAGACGAGCGAAAATTCCCTCTCGAATTTCTTCGCAAACTCTGCCTCCTCAGCTGGAGAGGCCACCTCAGGTTCTACTTTCTTCTTGTTCTTTTTCTTGTTGGGACACTGCCCAGCATAGTGTCCATAACTTTGGCAAGCAAAGCATCTCACTTTGCTCATATCTTTCTCAACCTTGGCTCCACTACTTGAGCCACCTTTCTTCTTCCTGCCTTTTGCTGCAAGAGCCAGATTCTCTTCATCAGCTTCTTTCTGCTGACCTGTGGAAGTGGAGCTAAATCTCAGCTCCTCCTGAGTGAAGTCATCCCAAAGTCTAGCCCATGAAGGCATATGCTCTCTGGCTATAACTGCACATACAAAATCATGCCATGGTTGTGAGAAGCCATTCAAGGCTACTCTCACCAACTCCGCATCCTTCACTTTCTCGCCAACAGCTCCCAACTCATCACGAACTTGTGACATGCGGGTCAAGTAAGAAGAAACACTTTCAATCTTGGTCATTTTGGTGTCTCTTAATTTCTGCTTCAGAACCATCTTCCGGTTCTCATTTGAACTCTCGTACAAGCTAGTCAAGGCATCCCACATCTTGAATGCACGTTCTTTGCCTGAGATGTGTGGAATAATGTGGTTCTTTACTGCATCAAGGATGATACGCCTAGCCTTGATGTCTTTTTTGTTAAAGGCTGATAATGCTTGTGCATTAGTGGAATCCGGAACTACAATTGGATTTGTCTGTGTGCTATGCACCACTTCATCCCACAATTCATTCTCCTCCAAAACAAGCACTAACCTTGCCTTCCATGGAACAAAGTTCTATGCTCCATCTAGTCTATCCTCCAACCTTAAACTAGTGGCCATAGCTCTGATACCATGAAAGAAATCTGTCCTCTAAATTTCTAATGCACAGTTACAGATTTCACCAAAAAATCAGACTTCAAACTTTGTCTAAATCACCTACAAAAACTCTAATATCAGTCTTTAGACAATCAAAGATTTCACTACATTTCTCATGCACATTTCTTCATCTTACTGTAAGCTGGTATACATTATTAGGTGCACATTATCAGCGGAATAAAACAAAAAAATATATATCAGCAGACTGTACTCAGTAAATTTTGGTCAAGCTTAGACCCTGGAAAAACCCCCAACCCCTGGGGGAAAACCAGTCCACAAGAGAGAGATATTATTGAGTTCTGTAGGAAATAAACAAAGATTACAGTAGCATACATCAAAAACACACAGTACCTTCTCGGTTACTGTGCATGTACTCCATCAAATAGTGCCTTAACAGGCCCTGACTAAATTCTGGAAAAAACAGTGCCCAGAATGAATATAAGGGACTGTACTTTACAGTATTTAACTTAGCAGAAATAATACCCTTGGAAAGTGTGCAAACAGAAGACAAAACTCAGCAGAATATCACCTCGAAAACTGTGCCCACTTGGCTGTCTTGATTTCTGTGCATTTAATCTATTGTACTGCCTCTCTCTAATGTTGTACGGATCCAAGCTTTTCTGTTGTACAGCCTCTCTTTAGTTGTTGTTGATTTATGCTGGAAACTTCTAGAAATGCGTGCTCCTCTTCCTCAGGGAACTGCGCCCTCTTCACTGTCCAGCCATCTCTCTCATTCCTCTCCTCAACCTCCAGACCTCTCTCCTCTAGAAAATCGAGCCACTCCAAAAATGATTGCTCTCTCTTTGGAATGTGCCCTCTCCAAAAAAATGCTCTCTTGGATTGTGTGCCCAAATGAAGTCTCATTCATCTTTTATTTACCCTATTAGGGTAACTCTCATGACTTTTCAAATTCTATGGTTGAGATCAAATCTTGATCTCAAGATCCATGGTTGGAATCTAATCTCAAGTTCACTTAAGTTTCCTAAGTGAACTATACTCTAAATCTTTTCTATTCGAAAAGTCACTTTTCCCTAATTAATCTAAAAGTACACTTTATAACTTTAAAGTGACTTTATAACTTAAAAGTCACTTTATAATTAAAAATCACATCTCACTTTTAAATTAAAAGGTCACATCATAAAGTATAAAGTCACATCATAAAAGTAACTTTAATAAATGCTCATAAAGTCATTTTATGAATATTAATGAGACTCCATAGTTTTGGACCCCTGCGCCTAGGCACCTGATGCAGGAGTGCCACCGAGCTATCAAATGCTAACAAAAATTACATTAAGATACATAAATTTTAAGTTCTCAAAAGGTAATTGATATACTAGGATATAGTTCATAAACATTGAGACTCTAAATGGCTCCATAGTCAAAAACTCATTAAACTCTCATCTAATGAGTTATTACCCAACCATAAGTCATGACTCAAGACTTATTAGGAACATCATCATAGGTCAAACCCCAAAGAATGTCCTCTAGATCCTCTGCGTTTGTTGTACTAATCTTGAGGGGCTACCCCTGAAGGTCTAGAATCTAACTCAAACACCTTCGGTGGGTTAAGCAGATCCTAGTCAATGCTAAATGACCACCAAATCAGCCTGTTACCAACTTTTTTGTACCATAGTTGGATTATCTAAAGAGCCACCATTTGACAAACATGATAAATGTTTGCACTCCAGTGTATCAGATGATCCAGCATTTGTGCCTAGCCAATTTTGGCTAGTCAGTTTTTGTTTTCAGTCGACATGACCATGGCCCCATGGGGTTTATAATAAAGTGTGCTAGTAGGATTCTGAGTGTCTCAGTTCCCCATGACTTGATTAAGCAACTAAGGTATTCCAAGGAGTTTTTTCCCTTGTCAATTACACTTTGCTTTTAGCCGAGCTATAATCGATGAGGTTTTCTCCCGCTTCCTCCAAAGCTAGAATGCCTGATTTTGAAAATTTTAGCCATGGGGGGTTATTAGAGTCCAACTGATGCATATAAGCCTACTAGACACTATTAGAATAGGTTTTGGTCATGTCCTAAGTCTCTAGGACGCTCAAAAAAATTTCGAAATTTTTTTACCGGAGACGTCGGATTTGGGTTTTAATTATTTTTTAAATTTTAATGAATTTCTCTATAGTTTAAATAGAGAAATTTAAGTCTGTAATATGTCAGTCATCCGGGGTCCGAATTCAGTGATTGATGACTCGATTCATAAGCCAAAAATCACACATGACCCGTGGACCAGTTAAACCCAACTTTCGGATGTCAATTCAGCCTCATAATTAATATTTTCTCTAAAAAGCCATTTATAGAGAAATTATTAATTAAAATAATAAAAATGAATATTTTGGAGATTTCCAAATATCTCCAAAATAATCAGAAAGGAATAAAATAAAAGGCTAATTGACATGGCACTGGGCATTAAAGAGGATTCCAATCATCTCAATCATCAACCAGACCACTATCCAGTCACTACAAGCTAACTCCCTCAAGCCAATTCGCCTTCCTTCCTTGAAAACTCGATTTGGTGTTGTGTCAATTGTTGAGTGGGTTGGTTGCATGGCATTTAAGCCCAAGGTGGGCACCTCCCCTAATTGTGCAATCACCAAACTTGGCTCCCACTTAGACACCGCTTCGCTCCCACCAAAAGCTCACGCATTCCCTCCTTCTAGCTCACGCATATCTCCCTTGGGCTCACGTGGATCCTAGTTGGAAGCTCTCCATTGGTGGGTGAAGCTTCCCATGCTACTCCAAACCTATGTCAACTCATCTACTACCACTCCAAGCCTCCTGATGACTAGTTTTTGATTGGAAATCAAGTTTTTTCAAGTGTTATTTGGCTCTCTTTAGCCAAATTCGAATTAGGGTTTTAGCTTTGTGTTTTGCTATATAAGAGAGGCCTTTGAGCTCTCTTCTTCATGGATAATTGTTGTAAACTTACTCTGCTCATATTTGTAAGGAGCTTGTGGCTATTGCTACCTTGTGGAAATAAAGTTGGCTTTGGAGGCAAATGATGTGCATTTCTTTTGGTTCAGGAGTAAATAATCTTCATTGTTGAGGTAATATCTGTGGTTATTTCATTATGCAATTTCAATCTTGGTTATAATTTATGTTTAGATCTCTTTATTAAGAGCATAGAACAAACATTTGATGGTACAAGTTGTTTGTTAGTTTTAGGCTTGAATAGTCTTGAGAGTACAAATTGTAATCGGTCTTACTACCTTGTCTCTTTTTTCATTATTGTCTAACACTCTAAATTTAACCAAGTTTTGTTTGTGTAAGTGTGGTAGACTTGCAAATTTTCAAAAGGTTGAGATGAGATGAACTCGGTTGTCTCTCCCTCTTCTCCACCATCAAAAAACTTGTTCTAACAGTTTGTTTTCAGGAAAGCTCCCAAAGGCAAGATCTAAAGTTTGCATCAAAGTGGAAAAGTTTGCTTCTTCCATCAACAAGTCTATTTCTCAAACTGGTTACTGGTTACAAAAAAGGCCCTAGATCCACTCTTGCTAAAACTTTTGGCCTCTTTCCTTTCGTTTTTCCTCCATAGCTCCCATTTGTTTTTCCTCCTTTGTTTCCTCATCCAAGTGCTCCTATCTCCACCCTCTCTTCTTCCCCATTCGTCCAACCTCTTTCTCCCTAAACTTAGCTTCGTCCTACCTCATTATTGCCCTCTTTTTCCACTCTTTTTTGCCTCCTATTTTCTCTCCTCATCTCCCCTCTCGTCCAATTCCTTTGAGCTCTCCTCTTCCATTCGTTTTGTCCTTTGCTCTTTGCTCCCGTCCACCCTAGAAAAGCCTTCTTCCTCTTCTCATCCATTTCCAAAAGTGCCCTAAAAAACACATCAAAACAAACAAAAACAAGTTAAAGATTTGTCTTGGTTAGTGACTTTCATGTTTACGTTTTGAAATATTTCAAGTAGGCATCTTAGATCTCATCAAGAGTTAGGCTTTGCATTAGTTTTGATTAGTGGATATCATATTTGGCATAGATAGATCTCATAAAAAACTAATAATTTGCATTGTCTTTCAAAGCATTTAGTCATTTTTCCATGTTAGAAGCTACTTTCATTATTTTATAGTTTGCTTTAGGCTTTAGATCTCATCAAACTTTTAGGGTTTGCTACTTTCAATTTGTTTGATTTTCTAATACTAATGGGTATTTGAGTTGCTCCATTGTGATAGATCTTTCTTTAAGAAAGAAGAGTTTTGAAAAGATTTGAAGCAAATAGAAGAAAGAAGCTTCCAATACAAGAAGCTACCGAGAAACCAAAGGGATGATCCAAACCAAAAAGTCATTATGGATCCTTTGTAAATAGTTCTTAAAAGCTTTGTTTCAAGTATATTTTCCAAGTTATATCTCTCAAAGTCCTTTCAGGGGTCTCGAACCCAAGGCATTTGTAATAAATAAATAAAAAGCTAAGTGGAGGAGTCCTCCACTTTTTTGGGTTCTTCTTCCCCATTTGGGGAAGAGTGTTGTGCTTTGCTTAGCTTAGATCTCCCTTTCTCTTTTAGTTCTTAGATTAATATTTCATTTCTATACTCCATTTCCAAGTTTTGACTAGAGTAAGCAAACTTTGGGATTGCATCCCAAAGGCCACATAGCTTTGTGGTAGCTTCTCGTTCCCCATTAGCCTCCTTGCCGAAGTTCCAGCTAGCTGGAAAGCCTCAAGGACTAGTGGTTCTAGTGATCAACCTTGTTCGGAGGTAGATCCCATTTTTAGATTAGTATTGTTTGGTAGAACACTAAGTTTGCTTTCAGTTTATTTCAAGCATCTTGTTAATCTTGCTGTCATCTTTTATTTCCAGTCACTCAAAGCTTCATATTGGTCCTTCAGGTTACAACTGCTTCTTTTTCATAAAAGAAACTAAAGTCTCTTGAACTTGGCCAAATCCAAGTCAAGAGCAATCTCTGTCGGAGAGCATTTAGTCATTGCATTTCCCTTGCATTAGGCATTTAGATTAATTAAAGTCTCTTGAACTTTGGTCTTAAGACTAAGTTAAGAGTGCTCTCTATCGGAGAGTTGAATTGTGCTCTAATAATAAAATATTCCATCTCACACCCCTTCATAATTAATTTATCTTGGTTGATTATCCAACACCCGTATGCTCTGCCAACCTGAAAGGGTTGGGCTAGTACTCAGAAAGGTGTTGGATTTGCTAATCTCACAAGTGATAATCTAATAAAACTTTACCCCAACCAACGAACCGGCGTTGCCCTTAGAAAAATACTGAGGTTGTTTCCTGAAACAGGTGGTGCCGAAATCCCGTTGTCAGAGTCAAGGGTGGTCAAGCCAATTGAACACTTACCCTTTTTGCAATCTGGGCGGCTTCGACCTATCATCTAAGAGGTTACCAGTATTATTTCCGGACTCTTGATATCCTTGTTCTTAACCTTAATAATCAAGACCATTAAAAAACGCATTAAACTCTCATCTAATGAGTTATTACACAGTCATAAGTCATGACTCAAGACTCATCAGGAACATCATCATAGGTCGAATCCCAAAGAATGTCCTCTAGATCCTCTGTGTCTGTTGTACTCATCTTGAGGGGCTGCCCCTGAAGGTCTTGAATCTAACTCAAACACCTTCGGTGGGTTAAGCAGGTCCTAGTCAATGCTAAATGATCACCAAATCAGTCAAAAACAATGTAGATAATTTCGGCATCAACAAAAAATCGGCAAGGGTCCCGAATACAACTTCTCGGCAACATCGGCGAAAAAACAGCAAAAATCGGCAAACCGCGGCAAACATTAAAAAATACAAAATATATTCATTTTTTTCAGAATTTTAAAAATATAAAGCAACAACAACATTAGATAAATACATTGGAACATAAATATGGAGAAAGCAATGATATATAGATGTAGTGGATGCCAAATGACTCGGAGCGGTTCGATTTCAATGACTTAGACTGCTAAAAAATACATAAAATTTTACAATTTTAATGAAAAATATATATATTAAAGATCCCAAGCTATGATTCCAAATCATTAGAGACAAAATATGTGCAGTCTACTCATGTATATACCATCTCAGGTGTGAATATATCAAAATGGCACCAGGCGTGAATATATCAAAATGGCCCTAATGAGGCACGACTCGGGTTGGTTGGTGTGCCATTGAGTATTCTAGAGAATGTAAATGATTTTGATTATGTCATAGATAGTGAGATTCCTATGGTTGATCCTTATTCTCTCATGCAGTAGCTAGACGCAGAGAGTCAAAGACTAGTGGGTCATTGGCTTGAGCAATGATGCTCATTTATCATTTGACATGTTCTTAAATCACTTATCTTAAGACTTTGATCTATATCTTGTGAATTTTGAATTTTCTTAATATAATGAGAAATACAATGGTTATAGATGATTTGTGAACTGTGATTATTATGTTGTTACATCATTAGATGTATCATTTACAATTTATTATGTTACATGTATTGATGTATGTTATTGGTGATAAGATTTCAATGATTTACGTTTCAGTTTTCATATAATTTATTTTTAACTTTTTAGTATTTCAAGCGAGGTCTCCTATGCTAGAGACCTCAACATCCCCTATTGGAATTCCTTAAAACTTGGGAGGTTGCTTCCACACATCCCCCAGATGCGTTTCCTTGATCTGCATCCCTGCGTCCTAGAAACTTAGTAGAACATTGCAACTTAAAAATGAAAAAAAAGCATGTAGACCTTTCCTAAACCCCAACCTCACTCTCATTAAAGACGTTTATAATGAGAAATACAATGGTGATAGATGATTTGTAAACTGTGATTATTATGAGAACTACAATGAGAAATACAATGGTGATAGATGATTTGTGAACTGTGATTATTATGTTGTTACATCATTAGATGTATCATTTACTATTTATTATGTTACATGTATTGATGTATGTTATTGGTGATAAGATTTCAATGATTTACGTTTCAGTTTTCATATAATTTATTTTTAACCTTTTAGTATTTCAAGCGAGGTCTCCTATGCTAGGGACCTTAACATCCCCTATTGGAATTCCTTAAAAGTTGGGAGGTTGCTTCCACACATCCCACAGATGCATTTCCCTGATTTGCATCCCAACATCCTAGAAACTTGGTAGAACATTGCAACTTAAAAATGAAAAAAAAGCATCTAGACCTTTCCTAAACCCCAACCTCACTCTCATTAAAGACCCCACTTTCTATTTGTCTCGCATTCTTCTCATTGAGTATTTATGAATGTATGGAAAATTTGGATTTGTAGCAAAGAGCTCTGATTTAATGCAAAGTTAAA
The DNA here is from genome assembly GCA_027924585.1 of Larix kaempferi. Lineage (NCBI taxonomy): Eukaryota > Viridiplantae > Streptophyta > Pinopsida > Pinales > Pinaceae > Larix > Larix kaempferi. Next base: position 2,858,993 of record BSBM01000399.1, on the reverse strand, counting down.
GTTGATTTTGCATTGATTTCAATGGACAATTTATCTACATCCACGCTCTACGAATTTTCTGCGAGCTTGGAGGAGATTTTCTTGGTAGTCCAGCCCTCCAAAAAATGCTTGATAGCAATGTTTTAAAACTCGGACTCGGAATCGGTCAAGGGTCAACTCGGACGCGGACTCGGAATCGGTAATGACTCGGCTGATTTGAATCTAATGACTCGATTTACTCAAAAATACATAAAATATTTAAATTTTAAAGAAAAACAATATTTTAAAGATTATAATCCATGATTCCAAAGCATTAGAGACAAAATATTCAGAGTCTACTCATGTATATACCATATAAGGGTGAATTTATCAAAATGTCACGAAGTGTATTGTGGAATCAATATATGGATTCTGGAACAATATACATAATCAATGAGGCCTAAATGGCCTACAGAGTCCAAAAAACAACATACTATGATACCACTACATCATACATGCCATTGATCAATATGATCAATCATCAAACTCATCACAACTGCTAGAACTAGAAGTAGAACTAAAATGAGGACTAGCAATGGCATAGGCAATAGTCTCATCATCTGGCTCAATCTCGAACTCCTCAAGGTCATCTGCAATTGCAGTAGTAGTAGTAGAAGTAGATGAATGCCTAGAAGCACGAGGTTAGGGTTCATCTTATAGATTTAGGGTTAGATTCTAAGTTGCACGAAACGGGGAAACGTTTGAAACGGGGACACGTTTGAAACGTGACCCCCCAAATTTTTTGGAAATGAGGATATATATCAAAGTTGGTCCTTGATCTCAAAGTTGATCCTCCAAGAACATTAGTCAGTGACTCAACACCCTACAATTTAGATGAAGCTTCCTAATCCAATCATTAAAATAAGGTAGACAAAGATTCCCATGCTTAGTAAGTGATTTTGGTTGAGTGAAGAGTACATTTTTTATTAAGGTCATGACAGAGGAGTTCAAAAATCAACACCACCAACATCAAGGTATATAGAGGGGTTGATGTGCTTGATTAAATGCCAATCCCATACCCTCATACATAATACAATTTGGTGGAAACCTTGCAATCCTGAAATCCTGAAAACTGTTAAGTCTGTTGAATTCTAAATGGTATCTAAAATTCTACTTTTTGCATATGAAGTCCGATGAGGTTGGAAGCACTCTCAAACATCCTGAAACAATTAATAGTAATGTTAAAAATTTAAGTAAAAGGATAGAAAATGAAAGATAAGGAGAATGTCACTTTACATTACCATTTAGTATTGCCAAATCTATTGAGTAACTGAACAAAGCAAAAAACAATTCTAGACAACTCGGTCAATTCAAGTTGGGACTCGGCCGAGTTGACCGGTTTGGTACCGAACTAGCCTAGTCGGACACCAACTCGGTCGGTTCGGTACCAAACCAGTCACCCGATCCGGTTTGACGGCCGAGCCAGCTCGGTGGAGGGTCAACTCGGCCAAGTCCGAGTCCGAGTTGACCAATTTTAAAACTATGCTTGATAGCTCAGTGGTAAAGAGCCCTAACTAGTATTTGGGAGGTCCCAAGTGTAAATTTTCCGTAAGTGAATGTCATCCTTATGTTCTCAAATTAATAAACTTTAATTTGCAAAAGTTAAATTCTTCACATAGCAGTATTCACCATAGTGGAAAACATCGCCGAAAAATCATCGATTTACCAATAAATCGCGATTTTTTCAGCCTGTCGATTTTTTCCGCAGAAAAAATCGGACCTCTTGACGATTTTTCCTAAAAAATAGCGCGAAGACCCAAAAAATCACCATGGATTTTTAAAAATTTGACCAGTACATCAGACATTGAAGCCAGTAACAATAAATGGTAATGTTAAAATTAAAGTAAAAGTGGCATTCTCCTTGTCTTTTATTTTCCATCCTTTTACTTAAATTTTTAACATTACCATTAATTGTTTCAAGATGTTTGAGAGTGGTTCCAACCTCATCGGACTTCATATGCAAAAAGTAGATTTTTAGATCCCATTCAGGTTCAATAGACTTAATAGTTTTCAGGATTTCAGGATTGCAACATTTCCACTAGATTCTATGAAAATATCCTAGGTCTCCAACTGAGTGCATCAGCTACTCTGTTTAAGGTTCTCTTCACATAAGTAATGTCGAAATCGTACTCACCGAGTAACTCTGACCATCTTCTTTGTCTAGCATTTAAGTTGCTTTGAGTGAATATATGTTGTAGCCCATAGTGGTCTATCTTTAGCTCAAACTTCTTTCCGACCAAGTAGTGTCGCCATAACCTTAATGCATGAATCACCGCAGTCATTTCCATATCATGGGTCACATAGTTCTCTTCATGCGGTCTTATTCTTTGGGATGTGTAGGCAATCACCCTTCCTTCCTGCATCAATACACACACAACTCCATCCTTCGATGCATCCGTACAAACTAGAAAATCCTTGTCCATATCAGGAACCTTCAGTACTGGTGTTGTTTTCAATAGTTCGTTAAGTTTAACAAAAGCCTCTTCACATTTCTCAGTCCACACAAATGGTCTATTTTTATTTTGTAATTTTGTTATGGGTCCTGCCACCCTGGAGAAACCTTCTACAAACCGTCTATAATATCCTGCCAATCCCATAAAGCTTCATACCTCATGCACGTTGGTGGGTGTCGACCATTCCCAAATTTCCTCAATCTTAGCCGGATCCACTGCAATCCCATCACCGGAAATTATGTGGCCAAGGTAGTGAATCTCCTTTTGAAAGAACGAACACTTGGATAACTTCCCGTATAAATGGTTATCTCTTAAGCATTGAAGTACTATTCTCAAATGTTCCTCGTGTTCTTCAGGTGTTCTAGAATATATCAAAATGTCGTCCAAAAATACTTGTACAAATTTGTCTAGGTACTGACGAAACACACCATTCATTAAGTTCATAAATACGCTTGGTGCATTTGTCAATCCGAAAGGTACCACTACAAACTCAAAGTGTCCAAATATTGTCTTGAAGGCAGTCTTAGGGACATCCTCTTCTTTAGTCCTCAACTGGTGCTATCCCAACCTCAAATCTATCTTTGAAAATAGTGTCGCTTCTTTCATTTGGTCAAAAAGGTCATCAATCATCGGTAGAGGGTATTGATTTCTCACAGTTTCCTTGTTTAGATGACGATAATCAATGCACAACCGCCATGATTCGTCTTTGTTCTTGACAAATATCATAGGTGCTCTCCACGGAGATACATTGGGTCTAATCAACCCCAAATCTAACAACTCTTGAAGTAGTATCTGTAATTCCTTCAATTCCGGTACCGACATTCGGTAAGGAGTTCTAGCTATAGGCTCTGTCCCCAATTTCAGTTCAATCGTGAAATCTAATTCATGTTACGGTGGTAGACCAGGCAGAGCATCCGGAAATACATCCATGTATTCTTAAAATAGAGGATGGTTGATTACTTCTACTTTTTCACCTTCCTTGTTCATAGCTATTACTGCATAAAGTTGGCATCCCTTTCTCATACTCTTCTTCAGTTTCATGGCGGAGATCATCCTTAAGGAAACTTTCCTTTTCCTTCCCGTAAGTACTCTCTTATAACCTTCATCATCGTCAAAGGTTAACTCCTTACTCTGACAATCCATTACTGTTGAATGTGACTCTAGCCAATCCATTCCTAGGATTAGATCATAAGTGCCTAATTCTGTAGCATAGAATGACACTCTAGTAGAGCATACCCCTAAGTCAACTTCACAATCTTCTGCTTTGACACTGACTCTTTGGATACTTCCGGAGGCCATTTTGATAGTTTCAAAATCCTCTTGACTAATTGCCACCATCTTACTACGTTCTAAAGCTTTGAATGAAATGAAACTTTCAATAGCACCAAGGTCTACTAGTAAAGAAAATACATTACCGTCTATCTTACCAGTGGTCTCGAGGACTGTAGATTGGTGTTCGACTTGGTGATTGTTGACAGTCACATGTATACGGTGCACTCGTCCCAGATCAGCCGCAGTGGGTTGTCGAGGTCCTTGAATTCTTCGTTTCCCTTGGTTCTGCCGAGGGCATTCGCTCTGGAAGTGTGGCCCTCCACATTTCCAACATCCAGACTTTGGACCTCTAGTAGTGTTTATGGTTGGTACATTGTTCCATCGCGGCCCGAACTGTGTTGGTTTCCAAAAAGGTTTTACTTGATCATTTCTCGGTGGCGGTGGTCGGTAGGGTGCTCTATCATCTCTTAGAGATCTTCCACTGAATGATCCTTTCCCAATATTCTTCTGTCCATAGTGATGCTTGGGTGTAACAGAAAATTGACTGCCTCGGTCAACATCGACAAAGTTCCTGATCGGTGGCCCTTTGTAAGTAAGCTCTTCTTCGGCTATGAGAGCCTTCTGTACTGCGTCATGTAAGGTATAGGGCATTAAGATACGAACCTTATCCCTGATATTATGGTTCATCCCAAACACGAACTTGTTGACCTTTAACTTTTTTGTCGAAATGTGAGATGCATATCTCAGTAATTCCATGAAGCAGATTTCATATTCTTGCACTGCCCATTGTCCTTGTCTTAAGGCATTGAAGTTGTTTAACTGTCATTCAATGAACTCATCAGACAGATAATGTTGACGGAAATGCTCGTCAAACAATTCCCATGAAACCTCCTCCTGTTCCAAACCTAGTTGTGGTCGTGAAGTTTTCCACCATAGGAGAGCTTCTCCCTTTAGCTGCAGAACTGTCATGCGGACCTTCATGTTGGAGGTGTAGTCCCTCAGTGAAAAGCACATAGCCATGTTTTCCAACCATGCCTCAACATCAGTTCCTTCAGTGGAACCCCAAAATTGTGTAAATATGATCTTTTCCAGATCCCGGTGTATGTTGACCGGTGGTGGAGTTGGTGGTATGGTGGCTACATGTGAGTTGTTGTTCTCGCGATCTAATCTCGTAACCAAGGCTTCCGACATCCGTTGGAAGCTCCTCATCATGGCAACCACTTCTCCAGAAGGAATGGTTTCCTACTCTTCTTGCCGTGGTGGCGTTGCTGTCGGAGTTGAAGTGGGTGGAGGACGTCCAACTTGTCCTCGCCCGCCCCTTCCTATTCCTCTTCGTCCACAATGATCCATGTCTTGGATTCGATGGGAAATTCATAATATTTCATCATGTTATAATAATTTCATAATTACGATGATTTAGTTTTAAGAAAAATCAATTGAATGTCTTTGTGGAAGACGATATACAAGTTTTCTTGGTCCAGTTTTGGTTCAATTGACTCTAATACCAAATGTAGGGTTCGACTAGGTTTTTTTTTTGATAGATAAGTAATATGTCAATTTGCATTCTGATTAAATATGAAGTATCTACTTCTTTTCAGGAAACATAAATTAAGGTGGCATTACATTAACCAGTTCCCTAGTCAAAACCCTAGTCTAGACCATGTCGTAACATAATCACCATTGCATTTAAATTAAAGAATCTTTGTATAATAATTTATTTCTCCTAAGCAACTATTTCGCTTTAATTTATCAACCATGCTTATCCTTAAGCTATCTTGTTCGTAATTGCAAATATTTTGTTCGTTTGACAATTAAATATATAACACATGAAATTCCTAACATCACATACATATGAATTACTTATACGACATATGGAAATCTTGAACCAATTTGATATGAACGTTTAAATATACATCACATGTAAATCCTGAACACAAGTTAGTATGGATATTTAAATATGCAATGTATGATAATCATGAATACAATTTAAAATGAACATACCATTATTTATACAATAAATCCATTTAAATGGCATTGCCACAATATTATGGTCATTACCTGAACTACTATTTTATTTAATACATATCAATTAAACGAGCGCCTAAGCACTTGACAATGTAGTGGCTAACACCGAGACATAAGGATATGTCTCCATCAAACAGTCACCAACAACTTGCAAGAGCTCACAATGAGGAGATACCAATATTGAGCTGCCCAATGTTAATCTAGGTTCAAATATACATAACACAATTTGTGGTTAGAATGGAGTTGCTCGATTGACAAGAATCCGAGCTTGACTCCATACATAAATATCAACGATCATTCTTTGAACCAGTTAGGATTCACCTGAGGTATATGGAGAGTGAACTCCACTCTCATATCCTCACGCAGATCACGCCGAAGTCATAGGCATTAATGCCATACCGTGACAAGTGGATCATGGAATATGACATGCAATTGCATGGCATCGATCCTAGATTGTATGCATGCCTTGCTACGTGCATAAGTTCAATTAAAATATAATGCTAAATATGCAGACACATTATCTATCCAAGAAGGATCGCATCCATGTTCAACATGGTGCGAGCATAAGGAACAATCCAACCCTTGACCTCAATCTACAAGGATCGGTCACCATACTCTTCGGTGGATCAATGGGTTAATGGACTCTCATAAACTTCCTGGCATTGATCCATAAGATCAATCACCATTCGCTCAAACGTATGCAGAGACAATAAGTTCACACAGCCTTCTAGCATTGATCTATAGATATCAATCACCATTCGCTGGGACAATATGCATAGGTAATTAGTTCACACAGCCTTTCGGCATTGATCTATAGAGATCAACCACCAATCGCTGGAATGATATGCATAGGTAATAAGTTCACACAGTCGTCGGTCATTGATCCACAGAGATCCATCACTATTCGTTTAAATTTAATATGCAGGGATGGTAATTCACACAATTGTTTGGTCATTGATCCACAGAGATCAACCATCGTTCGTTTAAAATTTATATGCAGAAGTAATAAGTTCACACTGCCCTTCCGACATTGATCTATAAATATCAATCACTGTTTTCTGAACGAGTTGAATACACAAAGGACTACACAACCATTCTGGCATCGATCTATAGTGATCGATCGCCATCCCAATAAACTGGATGCATACAGAAGGACATCATAGGCATTCGGCGTCGATCTATATGGATCGATCGCTAATCACAAAACATGATATACATATACTGAAAAAATCACATGCATATGGGCATCGATCTATAGGGATCGATCATCACACATTTAAAATGAGATGCATACATAAGAGTATTTCACAGACATCTGGCATCGATCGATATGGATCGATCTCCATCCAAGACAAACCATACACATATAATTAAACAACACAGTCAACTAGCATCGATCCATATGGATCGATCGCCATCCACGATAAACAATACACATACATTTAAAACATCACAATTATTTGGGTATCAATCTCCATACATATTATACAAGTTACAATGGAATGAATCATCACGACAGTCCGACACCGATCTATAAGGATCGATCCCCATCTGCGTCTTTGGATATGCAGAGATAGCTAAATACTTTCAGACATTCGGCATCGATCCACCGGAATCGATCGTCGATCATAACTTAACAAACTCAAGCACATAAAAGGTTTCAATACAAAGTGACAACGTGTCGGTTTATGAAGAAACATGAACGCGGTCTTGGGTGAATCGTCTAGCAGGTGGAAACACCCAATGCTCAGATCAATCGTCATCCTTAATGAAACGAAATGCAATCTGAAAGGAGTATTACAACGTCCAGGTTATGGAAGAACATGGACACCGTCAAGGTTGGATCGATCAGCAAATAGGAAGGTTTACACGCATTGCTACCAAATCAAAATCTCAGAATGCCAAGCTTAATTAAAAGAAACATAGCAGAATATCAACAACAGACCCACGAATTACCCAGACGCATTATGCGAGTCTTGAAATAAAATGAGACTAAACAAGATTGTGTGCATACCCAGCGTGCAATCGTGAGGTTCACGCTTTCTTCATTACTACGAAAAAAATCCAACTTAAGTTCCTTTTATTGATAATATTTACATAATTAACATAGATTACAATAAATCTATAATCACGTGCATTTTCACATATATTCAAATAAATAAATGATATATGTCCAGACGAGTGTCCGAGTTGATGATGGTGGTATCGGAGCTCAAGGGCTTCTCGATCCTTCCCAAAACTTTAGAATTCACAGGAGGACACCTCGGTTAACCTCCCGACCATATCGAGAGTACTCTTCTTCCTCCCGAACCCCCGAGAAATTTGGGTTGTAGAGCTCACACACACACTAGAGATCCAAAAGTGGGCTTCCCCCCACCAAGATCTCTGGCCAAACTCACAATAGAAGCAAATCAATGTCTTATAATCATTACGGTAGCCATCCAGCCATAGGGTATCCTCCCCTTTCCTCTTGCCTTCCTTCAATAGGAAATTCCTTTGTGACCCATGTCGCTTCATGCAAATATGCGTAATTTTTTAATTATTCAAATATAATTAGCTCAACCAACCATGTGTTCAATTCCTAAGAGAGTGCACCTACATTCCTAGATTTACTCAAGTTTGTCCCCCCTGATGCTTCAATCTAGTTTCTATTTTTGTGGGTGCAAGTGGAGATGTCTACATGCTAATGTTTTAGTATACTATTTGCACCTAAACAAATATTCTCCATTATTTTAATTATAAATAATTATTTCACATGCAAATGGACTAAATGCAATTATATATGCTTAATGCATAATATTCATCCATTTTCTCGTCTTGGTTCTAGGTACCACTTCGTCGGGTCCTTCCGTTCCTCATTTTCCTTTTTATCGACATGGTACCACATCGTTGGGTCCTTTTGTTAGTACTTTTCTGTTGCATCTGATTTGCGGGAACTTCATGTAGGGATTTAGGATCTGTTACCTTCAACCCTTCGTCTACACTCTATTGGAGACTAATGGTGCTGAGGAGTAAGTTCGTTCTTACTGCGTGCCCCTCCAACCTCGTACGTGACCAACTCCATCACGGTCCACTTCGCACGACTTCACGCTTCCTCGAGTAAGCGGATAGGTGCTTTTCAACTCGTGCGTGGAATCCGTAGGAAATCGACACCGTCATCGTTCCTCTGTGTGTGAATGTATTCGTACTCTACGACCCATTTATTTCCTTTGTGAGTCCATCGGTGAATCATTTCACTTATCACTGCACAGATGCTCCAAACCACACATTAGTAGCTCTATTCTCATTCATCATAATTCATTTCATAATCCACTAATCGTTAAGCAACCATAATTTACTCATAACATCATATATTTCGTCAATATGCGAATCATTAATCCAACATGCATTTCTTTCACTCACATCATATATTCCATAACATAACCGTTAAGCAACATATTCATGTACACACATCATATATTTCATAAAACAACTAATCATTAAGCAAGCATGCATTTATTTATCAAATTCAGATAAGTTATCTATTTCCACAAATGCCACTTAATTCATTGTTTTCATTCATCAATTTGTCGTCATGGACATCATCAGGTGTTTCTCATTTATTCAAAATATATGATCAAAGGGTCATTTTATTAAAGTTTTATTCAGCCGGGTCACTCGACGAGTGCCCTAAAGGTCTACATTAGTTTAGGGGCACTACAGTGTGTGTGTAGGAGACATAGGGTATAATTACAATTATATCCGACCATACAACTCCAATTAAGGTCCTATCTGATCAGTAAAGACAATACTAATACAATAACATAAATGTAATGTACAATATATAGTACTTAACAAACATGACCTAGAAATCCAAATATTCATTCCCCTAACAAACTTGACCTAAAAATCCAATTCTTCACTCCCCATTTCTTTCTGCATAAGACCCTGGGTTAATGCCTCTAGCAGAGAGCAAGATCTTGGGCCAACAATGAATGAACGTATGGCCAAATAGATGAGTAATGGGACAAATATCTAAAACATGGAGATCTGGATCATTATGGGAATGATGGAGGGAAGGGGACAAAAGATAGGATCTTCTTAGATCTAGCATGTGTATCTATCAATCAAGCGAAGGAAGGAAGGGGTCTATCCTTTCCGAAAGACTTGCAGAGGAAATGAAGAAACATAAAATGTTAAGGAACAATTTGACAATGGATGCTTTGCACCTTACCTTCCGAATTGGCGAATTGTCTCATTACATTGACCTGTGCTACCTTGGGAAGGGATTCTTCGGAGCCCACACCTTTATTTTAGTTTATCCTGATAGCTTTTGTTGGCCTCTTTATCTTAAACTATCTAACCTATTTGTTGAAAAAGAGAGGCCTACCCTAATTAGAGACTTTCAACTTTGCAATGAAATGAAGCAATCCATGTTGGACAAATCTAACCCCAAAACCCATTATGAAAACGAACCATGATAGCTTTTGTATAGTAGAGTCTAGTACTAGGGCCAGGTTTCTTGGTCAAGTGCCACTATTAAACAACACCAACACATCCAATTCCAGTTCCAAATATAGATCAAAATGAAAGGGGTAGTGCATATTGCAACCACAACTTCCCAAATACATGTATTTTCAAACTTTGGCTGATAATTTTATGGATATATCAACCTTTGAAACATGAGCTACATGGCAACGATATTTCCATAGAGCGTTTCATGACATACAAATGTGTATTGGCACTGGTAAAAGTGATAGCTAGAGGGATTCAAAAGGAAAAAAAATCAACTTAAACCTAGCAGCATGACTCTCGAGGAAGTTCATGACATTTGGTTACATGAAATAAGCTTTCTTGTTTTTAGAAGTAGATAAGTGAAAATATGAACAACACATGGTAGCGACGTACATTTACAAGGCACAAGGAAAAATAATCCCATTCAGTGTGAAGTAGGTGATACCCAGTGTTAGCTACATGGCATATTCTCTTTGCTATGTTCATTCATGGGATTTACTCTATGTTATTTTCATGCAATGGGAATTAAGTTAACATCCAACCACCGTGGAAAACTCAACATGCAACTAAATCAATTGATGTGGCACCTACAGTTACAACTAAGGAAGTTCATTTCATGTTAGGCATACCACTGCAGAGTGTAATCTTTCTATTATAATTAATAATCATTCAATAGACGCTTCCTCATTCTAGAGGTGTTGTTAGCCTCACTTCCGCATCGTAAACAAGGTCTACTACTTGATTTGAGTATGTTATTTGTACTTGCTCGAATGCGTGTCCTCTTACTGGCTTTTCTACTTGCTCCTTTACTACCATCTCTTCAACCTACACTTCTATTGGTTCTTCAAATTCCATAGGCTTTGCTATTGAAGCTACTCATGATGTTGAACCTCCTCTGTTAATTCTTATTAATCTCTATTAAACAATTACCGTGCCTTCCTTCCCATCATCATTAGAGGATGGAAGCTACGGAGATCCACTTAAATGCCCATTTTCATTTGCTTTATATACAACTACCTACTATTTCTTTGTTTTTTCCCTTGTCTTTTCTCCTGCTATTGGAATGGGATATGGATATAGATCTCGAAGGTCATTTGGATCTCAAAATGAAGATATGTCGCTGGCGTTGGATCAACATAATCAAAAGCATGATCAAAATACTCAACTTGTCTTATCCAAAGCCATAAAATCAAGCTTTACTGCAAACTTTATTGAAATGTCACACAAAGCTTTAAGGTTATCACTTTCCTTAAATTAGTTAACATGTATCTTATTTGCTTCCTGCGGGATTCCATACAGTTGGTCAGTAAGCAAACCATGAGTTAACATGTATCTTATTCATGGGTTTCATGCCATTTGAAATGCCTACCAAACCTTGAAATGTCCACCATTTGTTGAAGAGGCAAACAATGTAAAAAGCATATGGTTTAAAAAGTATGTTTAATGTTTAAAAAAGTTATGCTTATTAGTCCCTGCCTTGCAGCAGCAAGGACTCTTGAAACCGATAGGGAAGATTTGTTAGTTCAACACTTTTCCCCATGCAAGATATCCTAATTTTTTGCCCGATTTAGTGCTCGATCCAATCAGGGTTATGAAGGCCTTATTTGGCCTCTTTTCGAGGCGATGGTGTATTATAGGCACTAGAGTAGGGCACGTAGAAAACTGCTTTTAGGGATTTCACTTTCATGGCACGAAGACACTCACGTTTAGGGATTTTAGGGCACTTAACACTACTTTAATTGCCAGTTGGAAACCTGCATTTCCTCCACCTGTTGATGATGTAGCACCTGCATGTACTCCGACTATTGACAGGAAGGCTTAAGAGTGAATGTTGCAAGGTCTGGGTATAACAAGTTTGCAAAGGGTTGAAGGTTGGAGAGGCTTAATGGTTGAAATCTTTCAAGAGACAATAGCTTCTATATACTGCAATTCACGGCTCACAGTGGTTTGAGACTCAACTCGCCATTTCGGCCATTGGAAACCATTTGGATACCTTAATTTCCAGCATAATTTTATATTGACGGTCGCTGGTTGTCTGGAGGTGGAGAGTATGCCTGGTAGTCCTGTTACTGTATTTTTACATGACGTGGAGAGTATGCTTTGAAGCTACTTTGTAAGTAACCATTTTTTCATGACACCCATTTTCATCCATTTGTAAGTAACCACATTTTCATGACTGCTTTGTTACTGTATGTAACCAAAAGTAACCAATGTCCGAAGAAATTTCATGTTTCAATTTTGCTTTATGAAGAAACTTCTCAACCTCCTGTTTATTTAATGTGTAAAGTAACTACATTTATCCTATAAAACATGGCTAAAATATAATGGTGTCTCATATACCTTTTCCATTCTCTCATATGCATTTATGCTGAAAATTTATTTATAAAACTATTTGATATCATCTTTATATAGAAAATAGAGATGGAGAATATTGGATTAAACTATTTATGGGCCTTTGTGTTTTTGTGTGTAGATGTAATCTATATGTGCAGCTAAAGTGTGTTGATTAAAACAATATTCTTCATTCACAGTCTTCTCACACTCCTCCTCAGTGTCTATTCGTTGCGCCTCTTCTTCGATGTTGCTTAATTGTAAACCCACCATTAATGGAGACACAGTCAGGGCAATGAAGCTAAAAAATGAAGAAAACGTTGTAGCAACCAAATATTTATTGATCATAATGCAATGTCTGTATTAGAAAGGTATGTAAATTCTTACAGCCAGGCTAATCAACAAGTCTGCTTTGGGGAACGATTCCGAGCTGACAAAGGAATTTCTCTAATTGCATGTATATGAGCATTCAACTGATATGAGATGAGATCTTGCTTTGCCTAATAATTAGTGCTAACATTTTGTAAGCCTAATCATATCCACTCAAAACCAAGACATATCGAAATACACTTATCCATTTGAACATAATTGAACCCCTGAATGAGCAAAATTGAAACCCTTTCATAAATTTCGCTCCATTTATGTCTGCAAAATTGTAAGTTTGTTCTGGTGCATTTCAATTATTTCAGTTCCATAATAATATGAACAATGCATTAAAACCACGAATAATAATTTAGAAGAAAAAATTTGTTTAGAAAATTTACTATGTAATTGCTATTTTTAATAACGTTCAACAACTTTAACTGTAATTTAGATTGTTAATATGTAACCATAACAATTCCATTAATCGAAAATAAATCTAGCCAAATTTCATATAAAAATGGGGATTATTCATAAAATGTGATTGTGTGAATGTGTTAGAAAAGAGGATATGAAAACATGAACCCAGACCACTGCTTCTGTTAGGATATTCCTATACTCCATCCTAGTCCACCAGTATTTTGATCATTTACATTTTCAGTCATGCATGCACTTTTAGGGTTTGCATGCATTCTAGGGTTTGCATGCAATTTGCATGCATCCCAGTCATCAGTCCCAGCACCTAGCCCTCAGTCAACAGACCCCGGAGCTTCCTCCCACTCAGTTTCATCCCTCCTAGAGCTTAGTGCGCCCTCCTTTCATCTACCAGTTGAGAAAGGCGCCCTTCTTACCTACCACTTCAATTTAGTTCAGTTTCTTCCTTGATTTAAGGATTAATTGACTCTTAACTGACCTTAGCACTCTGATGGACCTCCACTGAGACTTGATTGCCCATTCTGACTCTAGTTAGCTCCTCATGCGCCCTCCACTGAGCCTCCTTCATTCAGTTAGTGTCTCCATGTGCCAGTTACATTCAGTTACACCTACCACACTCAGTTAGACTCAGTTTGACTGACAGTTGACAGTTACTTGTGCATTGATGACTCCACTGATGATCATGAGGACACCTAGTTATGCTCCGATGACACTCTATTGATCTTATCATCACTTTGAGAGGCTAATTCGAATTGCCACCTTAGGCATTCGAATCCTCTCTACCATTGTACTATTTATTTGTCCATATTGTGATTAATTAACTAGTGTGTGAAGTATTTTTGCTTCTATCCGAGTTCTACTGTATTATTATTCTGTTGCTCATTATACTGCATTGACCACTCTTCTTCTATTTTCTTGCTTAATCAATTACTTTCTTGTGAGGTATGCATCATCTCTTAGATCTGCTGTCAGGATTTTCACATGGTATCAGAGCCTGTTGAGAGTATTGTTTCTCTCCATTCTTGAGAGTTTTTTGCAGGTTATTACCAAGATTTCGAGTGCAGCAATTGCAACAGTTTCTGCATTTTGCAGCAGTAGCAGTTGCAAATATTCTCTATTGTTTTTGCAGGTATTCTACAGCTTCTATGTATTCACCGGGAATTACTCCTCTTTCTCCATTCAACTATGATGAATGGAAACCAAGAATGATAGCATACTTGAAGATCCATGATCTCTTTGATTGTCATTTTGAAAGAGAGTTCGAATCCCCTGAAGAGAAGATCGATTGGTTAAATATAGGTGATGGAGCCTTTGGAGCAATGATGCTTTCTTTGCCTGAATACATGAGATTCCACTACCAATACTGTGATGTTGTTGAAACTCCATCAGAGTTATCGGCCCATCTGGATGAAAATTTTGGCAGAAAGAATGAAGGGATTGGTCCAAACCCACTTGAAAGCAAGCAAAGTGATGCATTCACTCCCCTTGATGGTCTCTCAGATCATGCACCAGTATCATCTCATATTGAAGTGGTTCACAAAGAACTTGCAGATTCTACACTCATGCTCCAACTTTCTTCTCTTTCTGTGCCAGCTCACACTCTAGATATTGTAGAAGGTCATAAATCCTCTCTTGCACCAGAGTCTGTTGATTTGCATCATGATCACATGATTATTTCGGAGGTCAAATCAGCTATTGAAGGTAATGCATTCGCTCTCCTCAAGCAATCACCTTTTATTTACTACTATATGATCATTATTCCATGTTTTCAGAAGGTTATTAAAGAATATGGCCATTTCCATTCGCTTGGGATAATTTCTCATGCACATCAGGGTTTTGATCTCACCCCTGTTGGTTCAAAGGAGATCTCAAGAAACCATGGCCATTCGCTTGGGATAATTTCTCATGCATCTATTGGTTTTGATATCACCTCTCATGGTTCAAAGGAGATCTCAAGAAACCATGATTCAAGTCTTGGATCTAATTTGGATTCTAAGCAATTACTACTTGGGATAATTTCTCATACATATGATGGTTTTGATCTCACCCCTGCTGGTTCAAAGGAGATCTCAAGAAACTGTTTTTTAAGTCTTAAATCTGATTTTGATTTCAAGCAAACATGTAATAGTTCTTTTTGGCATAATCTCACCCATGGTGGTTCGAAGGAGAAGACAAAAGACTATATGCACATTCAAAGATTTGATCCTACCTCAGCTGATTTGAATCACAGGTTCAAGGATCATTCTCATACTTTTGGATTTGTTCTCATCACATTCGAACTGAAGAGCAAGTACAAGCACATGCTTTTTGAGCATGATCCATTTCTTCCCAAGAAGAAGATACCTCTAGACATATGACCAAGCATCACACCTGCTTGAGTTTGGAGCATTTATTTTTTATGTGTGCCTTACAGTCTGTTTTGAGGGGGGCGGGGTATTTTTCCCATGAAATTTTCCCCACTTCCTTGGATTATTGACTGTTATTATTCATTGTATTGGGTGACCTTTGGTCTTAGTTACCAGGGCCTAGGATGGATTAAGGGGGGGTGTTAGGATATTCCTATACTCCATCCTAGTCCCACCAATATTTTGATCATTTACATTTTCAGTCATGCATGCACTTTTAGGGTTTGCATGCATTCTAGGGTTTGCATGCACTTTTAGGGTTTGCATGCATTCTAGGGTTTGCATGCAATTTGTATACATCCCAGTCATCAGTCCCAGCACCTAGCCCTCAGTTAGCATCCCCCGGAGCTTCCTCCCACTCAGTTTCAGCCCTCCTAGAGCTTAGTGCGCCCTCCTTTCATCTACCGGTTGAGAAAGGCGCCCTTCTTACCTACCACTTCAGTTTAGTTCAGTTTCTTCCTTGATTTAAGGATTAACTGACTCTTAACTGACCTTAGCACTCCGATGGACCTCCACTGAGACTTGACTGCCCATTCTGACTCCAGTTAGCTCCTCATGTGCCCTTCACTGAGCCTCCTTCATTCAGTTAGTGTCTCCATGTGCCAGTTACATTCAGTTACACCTACCACACTCAGTTAGACTCAGTTTGATTGACAGTTGACAGTTACTTGTGCATTGATGACTCCACTGATGATGATGAGGACACCTAGTTGTGCTCCGATGACACTCTATTGATTTTATCATCACTCTGAGAGGCTAATTCGAATTGCCACCTTAGGCATTCGAATCCTCTCTACCATTGTACTATTTATTTGTCCATATTGTGATTAATTAACTAGTGTGTGTGAAGTATTTTTGCTTCTATCTGAGTTCTACTGTATTATTATTCTGTTGCTCATTATACTGCATTGACCACTCTTCTTCTATTTTCTTGCTTAATCAATTACTTTCTTGTGAGGCATACATCATCTCTTAGATCTGCTGTGAGGATTTTCACAGCTTCCCTACTGTAAATAGGCCTATTACTATATAAATTTATTCTTCAGTGACCTCCACAATTATTCTCGGTACCTTAGAAGCATTTTCTGTGAAATTGGTGATCAAATTATATGGAAATTGTGTTGTTGTATCCACGAAGCTTGTCCAAGAATGACATCCATCCCACTTGCGCAAAGATATGTATTAACGATTGTTGTGGATTAGGTCTGTATTTGTTACTCTATTTGACTATCCAGGTCAATAAATCGCTAACTTTACTTGTAATTAGACTCAGGTGGACTTCTTCTTCTCCACGAGTCGGGTGGAGTACTTCTTCTCCACGGGTTGAGGTTTTCTCAGAGCACAAGCGATAACAACACTCATTGCTAGTGACCAGCGTAATGAAGCAACCATCCTTACCAGGGTAATGAAGCTATCTTGTTTCAGAAGTGATTGGGAAAGTGTCTTATGCATGAGACATGAAATTAGGTGTTGCATGCATGAGCAAAGTGGTAGCATGTGGAATTGGCGGTCCAAGTGTCCATGATAAATTTTTATTGCATTTTTAAATTGTCATTCCATTTTTCGATGCTTGTGCCCTATTTACCTTCTAAATGCTCTTCTTTGACTTCTATAGAATAAATTACAAGTTAAATATAATTGAAATCAAAATCATCTCCAAAATACAGTGTTAAGTTATCTGATTGATTTATATTCATTAATTTGTTAATTCAGATTATAATTTGGCAAATTTGTTGGTAAGAATATGTATAACCTCAAGCAGATGGATTGATGAATGCATATGTCGTAACTTATGTTCTTATTATTAGCTTGGAATAATTTATCAAAATTTACAGATTTGACACGTTCCAAGCCTGAGTGAAGGGATATGTCAGATTTATGGGAGCATGGAGGTGGAACAGGCTTTGTTGTGTAACTATGTGGTGAATTTTCTATTAGAGGAGAATTATTTGATGACGTCATTTGAAGTATTGCACGAGCTACTTGAAGATGGGCGGGAATGCCAAACGACTAGACTTAAAGAGTTTTTTGTTGATACAAGCACGTTTTTGTCGGATCAGATTTCTAGATTGCATGGTTTTAGAGGTAAGTTGTGATTGCTTAATTCCTGGTTTTTATTATGTTGAAATTAGATAGCTCGAAGTCTGGATTTTGGGTGAAATGTTTCGTTCCATTGATATCTTCTTGTTTTTGGGGTTAATTTCTCAAGGAAGTCCGTGTTGTCGTCAACGATGAATGGACGGTTAAAAATATGGCTTGATTGTGGCGTATAGTTTTTCTTTTAGGAAATGGAAGGGTGATGATGATGTTATCCCATTGTCTAAATCACATGTTAATTATGACGGAGTGTTGGGTACAACGTAGGAAGAATTTGAAAATTTTAATGTTTTCATATACATCTTCATTCCAATGCAAGAAAAGATAGCACTTGTGGTGGTAGTATGGAGTACGGAGTACGCAATATGTTTCATTTTCTTTGAAAACACGCATGTAAAAAATAGGATCATGTTTTACAGATAATTTGGTTACAAGAAAACTTAATTGTTAAGAAATTGACATAAATATAGCATCTGGGAAGACATAGCTTATATTGTCAAATTTATTTTTAAATAAAATGACCTAAATATAGCAGTTGTGAAGAAATCACCCTTGAAGCTAGCTTGCATTCGTATAGTAAGTACTCCTGCACTTGCATATTGACGATTATGTTTCCTGCATTTTCCTTTTTACTAAGTTTCTATAATGCATTTAGTGATTCTCTATAATTTAGCTATCAGCATATTCATGTACCATTGGTGTTAGGGCCTTTGTTTTTTTTTTCACCAAAAATTTCCTTGGGCATTGAATTTGTTTCCAGATGTTGGCAATGCTACTGGTCAATCTTAGGTCAAATTTATATGTTGTCAATGCTACTAGTGAATCTTAGGTCAAATTTGATTCATTGCATCTAATGCAATAATCTATGAATTCCTTAGTGTCAAAAAATGCATGTTCAATTCTATTCAATTTGTTATAATTTTCTGCATTCAATAACATTGTTTAATTTTTTGTGTTTCTTCTCTTAGAAGTATGTTGTGATGCCTATAATCAATTTAGTTGTTTTTTGTATGTTCGTCAGTGTTGGATCCACAAAATTTACTGAAGGAGAAGGAAGCAGCTGATGAGAAAGTTGCAATTACTGAATATGAATTGCACTTAGCTCAAGAGGATATTATGAAACTGAAGACCGAATTGGAACAAAGAGCAGTGGCTTCTGCAAATGAAGATTTGTATGGTTAGGATACTTGAACTTCATATGCATTTTGTTTACAAATTGTTCCATAGCATATGAATTGAAATGATTCGCATCATGCCTATTAGAGTTTCTCATCATGCCTATCATAGTTTAACTGGTTACTATCTATTAACAAATAAATTAATAAGGCTTATGCCTCTAAGAACAATACTACATAAATAAATAAATAGATTTTTAAACCAATAAATTATGGATAAATCATCTCATGCAAAAATATTAAGTTTTATATCCAGTTAAATTAGCCATTTCTAGACCAATTCCATAATATTGTAGTTGGATTCTTCTAAGCAAATACATATTAGGAGTCAAAGGCCTCAAACAACAAGTCGTGGTTCTGGGTCCCTCCAAAAGTTGTTAAGGATGTTTTTTAAAATTGCCCAAATCGCTAGTTGGATCGAGGGGAAAAATCTGGGGTCTCTCCTCGTGGTTCAGGAACAACTCGCAAAGCTCAACGTAATCCCGCCCATAACTCACCAATTTTTTTCAACGCTTTACCAACATATTAAACACTTTCCCCTTTAGCTTTACTTCTTTTGTAAACCATTTATGTACTCGCTAAATGCATGTTTTCCACCTTCTATTTAGTTTACCACTAGGGTACTACTTAGTTAACCACCCGTTTTAATACACAACAATACTGGATGATACACCAACGTTTAAAGGCGAGAAAATGGCAAATGCAAATGCAAATTCACTGAGAGGATTTGAAGTTATAGATACCATCCAACAAAGACTAGAGACTGTGTGCCCCGGAGTTGTGTCTTGTGCTGGCATACTTACCCTCGCCACTCGAGATAGAGTAGTATCGGTATAATATCTTCACATTAATAGTCATAGCTTTGTTAACTACAATCATTAAAATGCATATTTGCAACCAATAAAACCTCCACCAAAATTAACTCAAACAAATTTCTCGTGACTTGGCTTCTAGATAATGATTTCCGTTCACAAAACAAAAATACATTCAAACATCACTAATTGCATTTGCTTCTTCTATTGCTTGGTTCGTCCAATTCGTTATGTCCTGGTCCGATGTTATTTTATTTCTTCGCCCTGCATAACAAAACTAAGAGTGTTGGCAGCAACATATATAATGAGT
The DNA here is from genome assembly GCA_027924585.1 of Larix kaempferi. Lineage (NCBI taxonomy): Eukaryota > Viridiplantae > Streptophyta > Pinopsida > Pinales > Pinaceae > Larix > Larix kaempferi. Next base: position 2,838,806 of record BSBM01000399.1, on the reverse strand, counting down.
GGATTCAATTCAACATGCACGTAAGTAAATCTGGGTAATTAAAAATATCAGGTGTGTAGCGAGTTAGGCATTGTATCTCTAGTAGGACAGGTGGCATAATACGTTCCGTTTGATCTCGATCGAGGCACGGAATGGTAAGCTAAAGGTGCTAAGGTAGGGAAACCAAGACAAGAAAGTTAAACAAAACTTCAAGATTAAATGATTAGACCCGTGGCTATTTCTTACAGGGCGAAGAGGGAGAAGTTTCACTGCCTGTTGAAACCAAGGTACATGCAGAAAACCTGTGTAAGTGTATTTTCCTGGAATGAAATTATGTTATAACTTCTTATTGGGGATGACATTTAATTAAAATGGTAACAAATTAAATGGTTTTTCATATAGAATAATGTCTAGATTATGTTTAATTTATTCTAAGTATTTGGCTACTTTAATAGATGCAAGTGTTTGAGTATTTGGCTAGTTTAATATTTTCTCGTGTATGGATTAATTTTCTCATGATTGGTGAATGATAAGATAAATCGAATTGATATAGCTAACAATATGAGACATTGGTGTCCTTAATTTTAATTAATATTGATACTGATAGTTGGGTTCAGATAAGCCATGGACTTGAAGCATTCCAAGTCTCCAAATGAGCCATAATGCTCCACGCTAGCTTGGCCCTCCCTCATGGCCATGGCCTCCACGAGCAGAAGATATTGTTCTCTCACTCCATGAGTTGATTGGATGTAGGATCAAAGAAATCGTATTTACTTAAAGATGCTCATCTGCAGAACTAATTCAAAACAATTCCTAAGTCAGACTTCACCAGCTACATATCTTAGTTCGTGTAGATATCCAACCTGAGATTGGATGTAGGGCTAACCTTTCCTAGTAAGTGACGAGAAACATGTCAGAAAAGACTTATATTTTGGATCGCTAGATTTTGAAACACAATGAGTTGAAAAAATAAACTATGCGTTGATTCTATAATGTTATGCATGGATTAATACTTTTTGTAAAAACAATTCGTACACTCAGACTGTGATGTTTACCATTGATTTCTTTATGTGTCCAATAAAATTGTGCACAAGTTGTATTGCTTTCATGACAAACATGTGTCAAAGCATTTATATTTTGGATAATTAGGCTTTGGATATCAAAGTTTTGGAAAAATAAATTGTGGGTTGAGACTATAATGTTTGCCATGGATTGCTTTCGTAAATCAAATTGTACACACAATAGCTTTATGTCCAATGAAATATACAATCTGTAACGTTTCTGGTCCTTTCTTTTTGTGAAGGATAGTGAGGAAAGAATATGTTGTAGGCGTCAATTTTCTAACTGTCCAATGTTCAGTTTATAATGTTTGCCATTGATTGTTTTCTGTCCAATAAAAATGTACACAGCCTATAATGTTTCTCATTGTTTCTTTATGAAGGATAGGCATAATTAATATTTATAACTATGCATATAAATGATGTTTATGTCAAGTTTGAGCGACCATAGAAGTTGAACTCAAGGATAAACAATATAGGATTGAAGATGCCAAAAATGCTACCTTTGATATTATTCGAGAAGGGATTATGCTACGAGGACAAGTAACTTTTGTTCTTTAATCTTTTTTTTTATTGTTATAAAAACGACCATGGAAGATCCATATGAACACCATAGTGTTGATATTGATATTTTACACAAAGTGTGTGCATTAGGTTTTCACCATGCAATATATATATATATATATATATATATATATATATATATATATGAGATTCTCAATTATGCAATATGTCTTCAATGAATTTTATTTGAGATGATTGTGTTGCAAGTAGGCACTTATGGCTCCAATTGCATTAATTGCAAATAATGCAGGTGTTGGAAGGAGTTGTGGTTGAGAAAAATTGGCAAGTGGATGTGAGATGGGTTATAATGTAATGATAGACACATACATAAACTTATTTGATTATTTTATGATAGAATTACAAAGTTCACAAGGTGTATAATTGAAAATTCTACCTCTGTTACAAGCATTATTCTTGCAACCGAGGCAATTGTAGTTGAGAAGCCTAAAAAGGTGAAATATGTAACTCTTATGTTAGTGTAGGTTGTTTGTAGTTGAGGAGGGTTTAAGGGTTTAAGGATTTATTTTCAATCAGGGCTTGGTGGAGGATTTGAGATGCCCCGTTGCAAACGAGTTGGTAGATCTTGTGATTCTCTAGCGAAGAACAGGGTTGTCGTTGTTGCTTCTTCCCAAGAAGAATCGGTAACCTACTTTACATTCACTGATGTTTCGCTTTTTGTTCCTACTAATAATTTGTTTTCCATCGTGTTAATGCTATCTAGTTTAACTTTAAACAACTCATGGCCAGTTCTTCATTTCTTTATAGTCAAGATATTACTCACAACTGCAATCTCTAATAATTAAATGAAATGTCACTTATTTTTCCACCATGCCAAAAATTGCAAAGTCTTCTCTTCTGCAGTACAAGATTGTTTTGATACTGTAAATTTCTCTGTCAAAGTATGTAGGCTTATAAATCTAGAAAAAAATCTTAGATTAGATTTCCATATGCAATTATGTTCAGGACTTGCAATGTTTCTAATCGAAACAGTGAATACTGAAATCAACGCCATCTGGTTCGAGTATACCAAAAAAATCTGCAGGCCTATAAATCTAGAAAAAAATCTTAGATTAGCTTTTCGTATGCAATTATGTTTAGGACTTGAAATGTTTCTAATCGAAGTAGTGAATACTGAAATCGATTCAAGTATACCAAAAAAATCTGCAGGCCTATAAATCTAGAAAAAAATATTATATTAGATTTTCCTATGCATTTATGTTCACTACTTGCAATGTTTCTAATCAAAGTAGTGAATACTAAAATCAACAAGGATACCAATTGTCAATTGTTCAAATGACCTGCAGTCATCATTTCTGCATCAAAGTCCAACAAATGGTCATGTTCCCATGCCACATGCAAAGTCTTCTACCATTGTAGTTTCTATTAACGAGAATAAATTCTTTCCTCATTAAGTTAGGAAGGGAAGTTGCATTTGGCAGTATGCCAACAATTGATGTGCAATATGCCACATAATGTAATCACCTAAAATTAAAAAAACTTAGACTTTTATTATTCATATGATTTTTATGACTTGGTAGGGACTTGAAGCTTTGCTTCTATTTCCCTTGTTGATATACTTAATGTTTACAATAGATAGCATATTTCAAGCCATTGGAGAACGCATCGCCACCTCAAAAGAGTTGATTAAGAGTAGGCACTCAACATAATAATCTTGTAAAGCGAAAATGCATTATAAAGCCAGAAGACAACCATACAAGTATTGCCAAGGTGTTGCATAAAATGAGCTATATAGGGATTTCCCATTAAGATTTAACCCCTGTGCTAGACACAATAATTATTCCACCGAAATCAATCCATATTTATAATAATAATTATTATAATAATGTTTCTTATCAACTCAAATAATCAATCATTTAAGATTGTTTTGCTCTAAAATAATTGCATCCAATACAACCTTATTAGTTATGGTTAGATATGAAGATGGTCTCATAAAATAATATAACTGGTCAATGCCAAAGAATTTATCTTGATTCACAAACACAAGCAATATACATTAATTTAGTAGCTTCCATAGCTTCCGTACAAAAAACCAATTAATTGTTTACTTTGTACAAGTTGCAACCATGGAAAGCAACTAGAAACTATTCGTTCACAAGGACTTATTATAATGTAACTATCTTGTTAAAACTTATAAGAAGGAAACACAAGTGTAAGAAAAACTATTTTAGGTGATGTCCTTTGCCAAACTAGAATACATATTTTTAGGTGATGTCCCTTGCTAAACTAGAATACATTTTTTTAGGTGATGTCCTTTTCCAAATGGCGGCATTTTCTAGGGTTTACAGTTTTGAGGAGTAGCATGACGCTCACTAGCATCATGATGGGCACTTCTCTCGAAGCCTCTATGCTAGAAGGTCAACATAATTTTGTTGAGGCTTTCTGGCCTTCCAATACCAATTATCCGAGGGCACTATTATTGTAGGTACCATCCTCTTCTCATTAGGCTCCACCTGTTCAGGTGCCTGTACCGACTTACGTCCCTCTTTGCAAACCGTCCAGAGACATTGATTACCTCCTGGGATCATGTGCTCAGAAAACACATCATCAAAAGTAATTGATTTCAGCTCCCCCATGCAACCTGCCTCTATAAGTTTCACCTAGGACAGACTTTGGCTCTAAGGGCATCCCCGACAGACTTCTTGTCTATCCTCCGAGCGCTCGCCCTAAACCATGCATCAAGAAGATTGGTAAGAGTTTTCTCGCCCTTGGTGAAGATGTGGAGATGAACGAAGCCATTTCCATGTCTGAAAACGCCCTGGTAGGATGCTTTGGAGGCCGTCGGCTTGGTTTACCTAGTTTTAGACTTTGGGTCTCTCGTACCTGGACTCCATTTTTAGGTTATGTTCCCCATCTTTTTGCTCTTACTAGAGAATGGCTCGGGGTGGTATTGGACAAGGCAGAGGACACGACTACCATTCTCTTAGGGATTTGGGAGCTTGACTCATCCACGCTCAACCTTGAAAGATGGACACCATTTTTTGGCTCAGAAACGGAGAAATGCTATAAGCAAGCCATCTGGGTCAAATTCCCAGGCCTCCCTCCTAAACTATGGTCTTCTAATATATTTCAGTTGTTGGGTAATGAGCTTGGCACCTTCTTGAAAACAGATATGGGGTTCGAAGACTCGGGCGTCCTCTCAATAGCTAAGGTGTTGGTCGAACTTGTCCTTTGTGATGGGCTACCAAAGGAAATAAACATCTCATTTCGCAGGCGGTTATGGAACAAGAGAATCGATTATCATGGTATTCCATTTCGGTGCAATGGTTGTCATCGTTATGGCCACCTCACTAAAGTATACAAGCAAGGTTTTGGGAAGAAAGTTTGGCAGAAGAAAGCGAGAAAGGAGACTTATGATGATGCTAATAAGGTGGCCCCCGCTACTCAACCATAGTCTACCAACAACCTACCGCCTCTACCGGGTCTTTGTCTTTCATTGACGGGCTCGGATGATGATTCTGCTCTGACAGGTAAGCTCACACAGTCCTCCTCCTTTATCTCATTAGGTTTGGAGGAATTCTTGTCTAGACCTACTATTTTTCCCGACCTTGCTCTTAAAAAGGTCTTCGACATGAGAGGATCCAATTCTTCATTGCCACTCTCCGAAGTTTCCCTGGTGGGTCTGCCATTGGCCCTTTCATCTATCAGTGGCATTTTTCCCTAGGGCCTTCCCCATCACAAGGATTCATGCTTCACATAAGGGCTCTCCCCTCCTACCACATTCCCTTAACCTCTTCCACGTCCTTTAGACCCGACCCCACCATTCCCTTCCCTACCTCTCATTGTCTCCCCAACCCCCCTATCTTTCCTGGTGCTTCAGATACTGGCCCTCTCGGGACCAGCCATGTTTCAGACGCTACTGTTACTCCGACCATGAGGAGGATTCTCCTAGAATCCTTATTTATTCTCGACTGTGGATATAACTTACGGTCTAAGTCTAGTAAAATGAAACGGTCAAGGCAAAGATTGGGTCCTATTCGTGGTCTTTCCCTATATTCCCTCGGCTCAGAGGAAGGAGATCTAATATGGATTCAGCTCGATTGAAGGCCATTGTTGAGGTCAATGCTGGTCCACAAAAAAACATCAAAGGATCACTTAAAGCAAGCAAACCTGGGAAAGGGTTACCTTAATGTTAGTCCTCTCCCTCAATGTCCAAGGATTAGGGATACACTCCAAAAAATTATCCCTACAACGATTGGTAGAAGTTTACTGACCTCAGGTTCTATTACTTCAAGAAAGTTTGGCTTCTGGGAAACATATTGTTGAGGATTTGAAAATACTTTTACCGGGATGGGACTTTCTTTGTACAGATGTTCCGGTGGTTTGATAACAGGTTGGCTTTCTTCACACTTCCTCTTGACCAATAGTTGGGACATACACTTGGTGTTGGGGATTGTTCTATTCTTCCACGAAACAAGGATGGCTTATACATTTACTAATGTCTATGGGCCATACCAAAATCGTGAAGCTTTTTGGGATCATTTATGTACTCTCTGACTTCTTCAGGTGGACCGACTCATTATTGATGGTGACCTAAACTTCACCATGGGGGATGCAGAGATCTGGAGCCCTCAATCCCATCGTGACCCACTTTCATATTTCTTTAGCAACATGCTCTCGACATTCTCTTTGGTTGATATTCCGCCAATACAGCTTAGTCCGACTTGGCGCAATATGAGGTCTGGTGATACTTTTATTGCTAAATGCCTTGATCGATTCCTCCTTAATGAAGGCACAATATGTTCAACATCCTCTATTCAGCAATGGGTTGGGGTTGGTGGTGACTCTAACCACCACCCCATCCTACTTGAATTATCTCTTGCTGTCAGAAAAGCACCGAATGGCTCAAGGACCAGGACTTCAAAGGCATGGTGGTCAAAGAATGGTCTCCTTTTGATAGAGGTAATGGTATCTTTGCTGCTGTGCAATTCAATAATAACCTCAAAACGATTAAGGCCATGGCTATCCCATGGATTGAAAATAAAAGACGAGCCATCTCGTTTGAACTCAAGGATATTGAAGAAAGATTGGAGGCTTTTTATGATCAATTTCCGGTAGGATTTTCCACTGAAGGTAAAAAACAGGATATCTCTCAGCTGGAGAGCAGAAAGAAGGAGATTTTACTTGAAGATGAGATCACAACCAAATTAAAAAGCAGGGCCTTATGGATACAGAAGGGTGATGACAATTCTAATTTGTAGCAATTTCTTATTGAAGAAATATGACAACTCTTCCTCCTTCCATTGGATTGCCTGGGATAAACTCAGGCTGCCAAAATCATGGGGAGGATAGGGTATTAAGCATCTCGGGTGCTTTGCTAAAGCTCTTGTAGCCAAAAAAAATTGGCGACTATTCAAGTGTAGTAACTTATGGATGCCAGCCATACAATGCAAGTATATCTACTCTCTGACTATTGAGGATTGGATCAGAAGTTGATCCTTCAACTATCAGAATATCTCCAACTCATGGTGAGTTGCTCTCAATGCATTTGATTTAGTGGTAGATGGTTTATGCTGGCGTATTGGGAATGGGGCATCGATTTGCCTCGGTATTGATCCATGGATCAACATTGCAAATTATTACAGGCTCCCTCCCCATATGATCGACCACCTACAGGACAGAGGGTTCTATTACTTGGCACAGGTACATGATCCGGTCCATACTTCCTTTTCTAAACAAGGTTGGCTTGATGCAGAGAGTACCGGTTTCCATAACAGAGACAAGCACATATGGGACACTTTTATGTCGAATCTTCATAACAATTCCATCCACTTGATCAATAGACCTGATGATATTATATGGATGATGAATAAGATTGAAGGCAGATACACCCCCAAGGTTGGCTACGAGGTTCTATGTTTAGAACGCGACAGACCGGATCCATAATGGTGGTTTAAGGTTGTCTGGGACATGGCATGTCCACTAAAAATGAGGTTATTTGTATGGCTTGCTCTCATGAACCACATTCATGTCTAGCACTTTCCACAGAGTAAGGTCTATGAAGGCCCGAGACGATGCCCTCTGTGTAAATGTAGCGAAGAGACCATCGATCACTTGCTCATTTCCTACTCTTATATTCAACGGATATGGCGTGTTATTTCATTGTTTAAAGAGATCTTCTTCTTTTGGGACGAAAACAATATTCCAGATGCCCCAGGCAATTGGATAGAGGATCCAGGTGCATCCGATCGCATGGCTCTACCCATTATAATCATGTGGTATGCATGGAACACACACAACTTGGCTACTTTTCAGGATAAATACATCCCTCCGATGGTTTATGTTCCGAAGTGTTTGGCCATCCTGGACTGCATGCTATAGAAATATTCAGTACATCTCCCACGTTCCATTTTGATAGAAGAGGTGGACGTCTCTTTCCCTTGGTGCTTCTTTGATGGAGCAACACAAGGTGATCCATAGGTGGGTGGTATGGGAAAAATTATCTATTTCTTTGACCCCCAATGGATAAAATTCAATGTTGCCTCTGGTCCAAGTACTAACAATCGAGCGAAGTTACTAGCTATTAAATACACTCTTCTTTTAACGACTTCTATGGGTATTAGATGCATCTACGTATTTGGTGGTCCACTGCTAGTGATCAATTGGCTCAAACATATATGGAGGCCTAGGAATATCACCCTTGAAGCTACTTTTGAGGAGGTGGATAGGATTGCAGTACACTTCCTTTTTATATCATTCCAACATGTCCATAGAGTAAGGAATCGACTGGTTGATCAATTATCTAAAGCAGGTTTACTTTTAGGAGCAGGACGGTGGCAACAATGGGAATGCAACAATGATACCATCATGGAAGATGATTCGAGACCTATCCCCTTTTAAGACATTGACTACAATCTTTAAGATCAATTGTCTATTGTAAGAGATTGCAGCTCTATATATTTGACTAGGCTAAACAAAAGATACATCAAAAGAACACTGATTATAAATGACAAATGTAATGAACACATAATGAGTGCTAAATATTGGGTTTACCCAAAGTTTAGATTACGAGTGCTGTATATTGGGTTTCCCCATAGTTTACATATTGAAGAGGCCTATGGGCCATGTAAAATGTGTTTTCTTTAATAAAGAAAGTACAATTTTTTTTGTTTGGAAGAAAACATAGAATAAAAAAAAGTCTAACTTTGAAGTTCTTTGTTGATTTTTGAAAAGATTCCTCCATGATCAATCCCTTATGCTATTACCAACCATATGTATACTCCAACGTTTATTGGCAAATGAAGATTTACGGAAGTTGAGTTAGTCAGTTGGAATACACTTGAACCACTCCAAGGGTATTATGGAAAAAAATTATATTGGAATCGCTTTCATCGCTTATTACTCATCGTGTTTTGAGAATCAAGCGAAATGATTTAACTTCTATATGGAGCAATATCCCAAAAAAGTTTAATGAAATTGTTTGGGAAGATATTTGGTTTAGGGCCTTATCTTTGGTCAAATCCATCAATACGTGGAAGCTTCTTCCTTAGGCATTGCTCAAGGTAAATTTATATTCTCTTTAAGTGATACCTAATGGGTAAAGATAAATATAGTACACTATCAAGTAAATATGCGTTATCATGTAAATATATTGTAAATATGTGTTAGGAGTTTTTTCAAAACATATATTTATATATTTTTTTCCTCAAAGAAATATAACATATCAAGTGTTTCAAGTAAGGATGATAATACCTTGCAACAAGTGTCTTGTGAATTTGTTCCTTTCCCTTCAATTCTTTGTATGGAGGATGTTGATAATCTTTTGGGGTGGTGCACATGGTAAGGTGTGGGATTTAGTCCTCATCCAACCATGTTTAAATCCCATGGAAGGTGACTTTGGTGGTACTGTGTGTGGGAAACTTGTACATATGGGGCTCACCGCGTGATTCCTTGGTTGGGTGTGTGAGTAGTTACACAAACATACAAATAACGACTTGTTGACATAACAATTAGTAACCCCAAGGGACTTAGTGAGATTAATTGACCTCCATAACATATTTTTTAACATGTGAATTCCCACCCCACCCTCCAATCCGTAAGTGAGAGTGAGATATCCCTCATTTCTCATGAAGAGCCTCGATCAACAATTGACTCATAAAGAACGAACATATCACAAGCATGATTTGAATATGGGTAGGGAGGATAACAGTTCCTCCTCTCAACCACTCGACTTAGACCTAATTGATATTTGATCTGGAGATCTACATGGACTTTCCAATAATAACGTCTATCTATTGAACTAACTTTTAGTATTATCTCCACTAAAATTAACCAATAAACATAGTTTGCACCCTTGACTCAACAACATTCAACTTAACAAGTATTATTGTCTCCACCAAAATTAACCAATGAACATCCTCTTGACTCAACAACATTTAACTTAACAAGTATTACTATCTCCACCAAAATTAACCAATGAATATCCTCTTCACCCTTAACGGAGACAACATTTATCTTCATCTAGAAACAACGATTCCCTTACTAACTTAAACTAATATGAGTTTGGTAAATATTAAAGCTTTTCCCAAATTTAAACAATATTTTTCCAGTTCTAGGTAGGAATAAAATGGAGTTTTATAAGAGATATTAGGTAATTTTTATTAATAGACAAAATTTAATTTTGTTCAAAATTACTAGAATTTTCTTTATTTTAAAATAAATCGAAAATTTAAATAAAATTTGAATGATAAAAATTTTCATTAACAAAATAAAACTTCCAACTTTAAAAAAAAAATCATGTCAAACTGTTACTTATCTTACACCAAAATAATAAATATGGAGTTTGTTTCTGCTGAAAAAAAAATATGGAGTTTGTAATATATCGAGAGTACCTAAAATAATAATTAATAATTAATAAATATGGAGTTTGTAATATATCGAGGAATAACTAAAATAATAATTATGGAGTTTGTAAATATATCGAGAAGTAACTAAATTATAAAATCGAGAAACCCTATTACTAGTGAGAAGAAACCCTAACCCTAAGTCCAGGGATTCCAAGTTGCTAAAGCTATAACTATATATTGGCAGCGTGTTCCATTTTAGTCATGTAGTATTGAAGAGGGCTCTAATCGTTTGTGTGGAGGTTCTGTCTCAGCTCGTGAGTACTTTCTTTTCCAGTAAAATGTAAATCGTTTTTCTGTTGCTGCAATGTGTTTACAGTGCAGATGATGCACAATTATCTTCACTTTGAACTGAAGGGACGACCCTAAAAAATGAAGACACTTTCAATCTGATGCACTCTTTTTTTCCCTTTTAACGCACAGATTTATTTATTTTATTTTTGGATTTTTAAAGTATTTTGTATGGACCATATAGCTTTAATTCCGTCCAAGTACTCTGATATGCATTTCAAAGTGGATTTTGATAGCTTATCTTAACATTAAGGGTGGGATGATTATTCCAAACTGGAAATCGAGAAATATTGGGGTTTTCAGGTGGAGCCGGTGTTAAATTACTTATTATTTCCTACACAAAAGAATTGGTTTTTCGTGTAATCGGTATTTGAGTGTCTTAATCTCTTCTCATGGGTGTAAATGATGACGGTTAATAAACCCAGCTCTGGCTTATGCTTACGGCAGATGAGCCGAACATCTTTTTACTGATGCACCCTTGCATGCAAGTTAATTTGTTAGGGTTTATTCTTAGGGTTTTCGTATTCCTCATTGTCTAGGGTTTGTACATGTGTCCAATGTTGGCTTTCAGTTTGCTCAAATGGCAGTGGTTGGACTCCTCGATTTATGGTTTGGTATTTTTATTTAGGTATTTTGTCCGATGATTTCTGTGTAAAAGTATTGTCAAATTCTTGTTTGGCCTAATTTTCCCATCTAAACCATTTTTCGTGTTTGTCCAATGGTCTAGAATTTCCTTTATCGTGTATTTTAGCAGATTTCATTTTAGATTGTGAATGATTAAGAAGAGCCAGATGCAATGACTATCCCTAGATGCAATGACTGAAGGGACGACTCTAAAAAATGAAGACACTTTCAATCTGATGCACTCTTTCTTTCCCTTTTAGCGCACGGATTTATTTATTTTAATTTTAAAGTGTTTTGTATGGACCATATAGCTTTAATGCTGTCCAAGTAGTCTGATATGCATTTCATAGTGGGTTTTGATAGCTTATCTTAACAATAAGGGTGGTTTGATTATTCCAAACTGGAAACCGAGAAATATTGGGGTTTTCAGTTAGGGTTTCAGGCAGAGCCGGTGTTAAATTACTTATTATTCCCCTAATTGCTATAATTTTTACACAAAAGGACTGGTTTTGCGTGTAATATGTATTTGTTTGTCTTAATCTCTTCTCCTTGGTGTAAATGATGACGCTTAATAAACTCAGTGGTGGCTTATGCTTACTGCAGATGAGTCATAAAATCTTTTCACTGATGCACCATTGCATGCAAGCTAATTTGTTAGGGTTTATTCTTATGGTTTTCCGTATTCCTTGTTGTTAAGGGCTTGTACATGTGTCCAATGCTGGCTTTCAGTTTGCTCAAATGGCAGTTGTTGGCCTCAGCAGGTGTTTTTTGTTTTTAAGTATTTTAGATCCCTTTTGCTATTGGATTTATGTTTTGGTAAGTTTATTAAGGTATTGTGTCCGATGATTTCTGTGTAAAAGTATTGTCAAATTCCTGTTTGGCCTAATTTTCCCATCTAAATCGCTTGCTTATTGGTCCAATGGTCTAGGATTTTCTTTATAGTGTGTTGTAGCAGATTTCATTTTAGATTGTGAAGTATTAGGAAGAGCTAGATGCACTGATGATCCCTAAAAAAATTCAAGCTCAACAGTCATATGCAGGTATTAAACACCTCCTTTGCTGATAATTTTCGTCTGATAATTTTCGTCCACTACTGAGTCTTACACCTCTGCCGTTTTTATTTGTTTAACATTTGTTAAAGTTCTTCTAATCTGCAAGACAGCTTCTTGGCTGAAGTGGATTCTTATCACTTCGGGCACTAAATTTTTTATACCTTGCTATAAAAAGTTCCAGTTCACTCGGCCTCAATGAATCTGTGATTTGGTGGTCCTTTATAACTGGTACATCTGCCTGTGTTTTCTCTTTATCTGATTACGACTTGTTTTAGTTGACTTTTCTATTGCTTTCTCCTATTGCTTCGGGCAATTATTCGCACTTCACCTGAAATGACTTTGTGAATTGTTGGTCATTTCCATCTGTGTTTCTTTATTAATTTCTGCAAGACAGCTTTTTCTTGCTATAAAAATTTCCAGTTACACTCGGCCGTGATGAATCTGTGATTTGGTGGTCCTTAATAGTTGGGTGCATCTAACGCCCTTTTTTCTTGTTTTATGCCCATGATATGCATTTTGAATTGTTGGTCCTTAATCACGGATGCCCTTACTTTGTTTGCATATTTTGTTTTGCTATTTGAATTTAGGCTTTTTAACACTTGATATTTGCAAGTAGTGCACTTTGTTAGGGAACTTGAGTGGCCCCGTACAATTTACTATCTTGCGAAATGAAAATTCCAATCTGTTTTGACATGTCTTTATCAATATCAATGATACAGATATTTGATGGATTGGTTACAAATTCTAAAAATCACTATTATTAGATCATTTTAATGTTTGAAAGCAACCTACACCAAATCAAATGCAGACACCATCGTTCCTAAAGTCGGTCACAACGGAGATGCACCATTGCCCCCAAAATCACTCAAATGGAGATATAACATTGCTCCTAGAGTCAGGGACATAATTGGGGAACTTTGCTACCCAAAATACAAGAATGCAAATTTGGTGCCTTGACTAGACCTCGAGTCTAGTTTCCCTAGTGGACTTCATCATCTCTTGATACAGTTGTCTGGGGGATACAATTTAAAATTTGAAAGCAACCAGCAACAAACGGAGATACACCATTGCTCCTAAAGTCACTTAAATGGAGATATAACATTGCTCTTAGAGTCAGCGACATAGTTGGGAAATTTCTACTCCCAAAAAACACTAGAATGCAATTTGGTGCCTTGAGCTGGACCTCGAATCTAGTATTTTCCTAGTCGACTTCTCCAACTCTTGATATAGTTGTCTGTGATTTCCTGCTATAAATCAGAACACCTTAGTTGTTACAACAAGATAACATCTTATAACAGCTAGCCAGTAACACAATCTAAATTGTGCTTTAATCCATGATGTAAAGATATATTCACTTCAAACAATTAGGAAAAATTTGATGGTGTTTTCAAACTTTTAGAATAAAAGGCCACACGATCTATCCTCAAGTTAATTCACAACAAGATTTAAGTTTTAAGCTTGCAAATTTCAATGCATTTAATTGCTAAAGCTTCTCTTCTGGCAATCATGCCAACGGTTACAACAAGATAACATATTACCAAAGAAAACATCTTACCACAGCTAGACAGTAAAACTATCCAAATTGCACTTTAATCCATGATGCAAAGATATATTCACTTTCATCAAATAATTAGGAAAAAATTGAAGGTGTTTTCAAACATGCAGAATGAAAGGCCAAACGAGCTATCCTCAAGTGACTTCACACCAAGATTAAGTTTTCAGTCTGCAAATTTCAATGCATTTAATTGCTGAAACTTTTCTTCTAGCAAAGATGCCAACGACTTGAAACTCTGGCTTCAAATTTGGATTACCGTCCCCAAAATTACCTGTTGTAAAATCTGGATTGCTCGGAACCAAGATATTTTCCAGGATATCAATTACTACTCGACGCAAGTCGCCAGACTAAAGGATTGCTTCTCGAATGCCTGAACATCTCCAAATACAAGATGCACTCGAATCTCGGTGATAAAGAATTAAGCTGGATGGGAATCACTATCCCAATCTAGAAAAATGAATTATTGAACTCTTCGAACTTTCAAGATTGGAGAAACAAGCAAACAATGGATAGTCTTCATTTTGATGGTGCATCCAGGAGAAACCCTGGTGCAGCAAGAGCAGGTGGTGTTTTGCTAACCTAGGGGAGAACACAGAGAACCAGATTCAGATGGGGCCTTGGTGTTTGCTTAAACAACTCAGCAGAGGCCCTTGCTCTACAGGGCTGTCAAATTGTCAAAGAAAAAAAAATTGACAGATTACAGGTGTTCGGGACTCTCTCAGCATCATCAAAGCCCTTAATACGAACCCAAATTTCAGCGATTTAGCACTAAAAATGATTGTGAAACGAATTCAAGATATTGCAAACTCATTTACTCATTTCCCCGCATTTCAGATCCTGCGAGTCCTGAATCATGAAGCAGATGTGCGGAGACTAAAGCTGGCACAAGCCCTAGGCCTGAATCATTAAGCATATGCGGAGGCTAAAGCTGGCACAAGCCTAGAATCTGGAAGGATTCAATTCTCCAACGATGAAACCAGTCATCATCACATTCCTTAATGTACCTCATCTGCAATTCGAATGACACACTTAAAAGAATTGCAGCGTCTTCGCACTCCTTAGCTGGCAAATCCGGCACTGGAAGGCATACAATATTTAACGAAGCATAATGCACAGCACTTAACACAGTGCTTAACTTACTCGCAGAGCATTACGCAGTGCCTACACTCAGAACATGAAAGCTGGGCTTGGACATGACCACAGAGCACTACCTCAACGTAAGCATGGAAATCTTAAACGAAGACATTCAGCACATAGAGGCAGAGTATGCACAAGGACATAATCGTAGATACTAAGTTTGAAAGATTTAGAGGCAATGCACATAGATACTCAGCATATACATGAATGCACAGCATCCTTTCTCAAACAATTGAAAATCGCAGTCAAAGCACACAGTGTTTTGCTTAATTTTGGAAGAATTTTGAAAGACCAACATTCTTTTGAAGAATCAGCAATTCGATTCTCAATCTTCATTTGCCCTCAGCATGACTGAAAATATATTATTCTGCTAAACATTTGATCATTGTATCTGTTTGATCATTGTATCTAGCTGGGTTGGCTGGCTTTAGCCACAGCTTATTCTCTTTTTACGTTATCATTAATAAATTTACCTGTTTCAGTAAAAAAAGAAAAAGAAAAGAAGATGCCAACGACGTAACGCCCAAGGTTGGGCACATGAAGGTTTGGGCACATGTCATAGTTCGTTACATTTGCATAATTGATGCAACCGAATGGCCATATTGGAATCCATGTACTCTGCTCCACTTTACTTCACTATTTGAATGGGAAGTCACTTGTTGCCTTTTTTTCATTTTTTCTTCAAACCTTCCAATTTATAGATCTATCAAGCAATGCAAATATAAATGTAAATATATATGCATCAGTGCACTTTTCATTGTTCACATCACTTGCTCACTCAACATGAAACTTTTTCTTGGAAGTTTAAAGCACTCAAGCTGGCTCATTGCTTTTTTTTTTTCACACATAAATTTATCTTACTATTAATACCGCGAAATAGTAAATAGGAATATCACAACAGGTCAACATACCATCGGAGGCTCATTGCCTGAAATGGAGGGCAAGTTGGTTTATATTTATCCATTTTTAAAGAGTAAAGAGTATAAGTATGTTTTCGACTTACTTTATGTTTTCTACATATACTTTCATGGTTTGACATGCAAATTCTTGTTTTGGTGCTCTCTTCACCTAAATTTCCAAACAATTGTGAAACTTAGCTAAGTTATTCATGATGACATCTTTTTCTCTCAACTCCCAAAAATAGGGCAACTCACCTAGTATCGTCACCATGAGTCATGTATCAGCGCCGCGTCTCAATCCCGAAAGTGCCTTAAGGTTGTTGTCCTTCCCTTTCCATCTTTTGGTATCACCCACGCACTCTTCACCTTAGCAGAGCGTGTCAGTGACACATGTTGCCTTTGTACAAAGTGCGGTGATCCACTTCTGACGTAGGATTCCTTCCTACAAGGTGCATCACAGTTTGTTAAATTGGATAAAAGGAAGCTTTGAGCAACTTCTCGAAGTTTGGTGACATGGAGGCTTATCTCTAGATGCTACGAAACCTGGCACTCGATCCCTTAACCTAGTGGGGTGATCCTTTAAGCCTCTCCCCTAAATCCTCAACCTATCCTATCCCTTTAGCCTTATAAATATGGACCCTCTCTCCACTGTAAAGAGGAGGAAGGACCATAGTATTCTTATGCTGGTGAAATTCTTCTAGGTGATCCTCTATTCATCCTTTGGGAGGCAAGCATTCTATCTTGGAGGCTAGGATTGTTGGATGGAAGTTGTAACGCTAAGGCTTTGGTTGTGACATTTCTCCCCTATGTACTTATGTTTATTGCATTAATACAAGTTCTTTCCATAAGTGTTGTATTGATAATACTTAGGATTTTCCTCCTTAATTGTTAATCTAGATCAATTCATGTTTATATGCTTTTATTGCTTGTATGTTTCTACTTGTTTGACATGGTTTTGCAGCTGAAGATTTGAAGACTTTAGCGCTGGGAGCAACGAGGAGAAATGAACTACAAACTTGAAGCAAGCCGCATCTTGACCTGTCTAGTATTCTATTGATCTAGGAAAGTAACTGGTATTGTGTATCTATTTGTTCTAGATCCACTTGGACTAGGGAGATCTTTTTGAGTCACTTCATGTAGATTGTCCATAAACAAATTTGTCCATATTTATAAGGCTAAAGGGATATGATAGGTTGGGGATTTAGGGGAGAGGCTTAAGGGATCACCTCACTAGGTTAGGGGATCGAGTGCTAGGTTTCCTAGCATCTAGGGATAAGCCTCCATGTCACCAAGCTTCGAGAAGTCGCTCGAAGCTTCATTTTATCCAATTTAACCAACTCCGACGCACCTTGTAGGAAGGCAACCGACGTCAGAAGTAGATCACCGCACTTTGTACAAAGACAACATGCGTCACCGACGCGCTTTGCTTAGGTGTAGAGTGCGTCACCAAGGGTTCAATGCTCCTTGCTCAATGGTAGGGTCCATCGGGGTGACAACAAAAGATGCAAAGGGAAGGACATCAACCTTTCTCTCAGTGTTTTAGCCAAGGAACTTTAGGGATTAAGGCATGGAGCTGATACATGACTCATGATGACGAGATTTGGCGTAACACTTTTATTCTTAGACATTTTTCTCAACAAAGATTAGGATAGACTTGTGTGGGATCGACGGGATTCAAATGGAATTTTATCTGTAAAAATGGTGTATGATTATATCTTATTGAAACAAGACTTACATACCTCCAAATGGTGGCATAAATTAATTTGGAGATGGAACATTCCTACGAAGTTGAGGTGTTTTATCTGGCTATGTTTTGAAAACGAAATTCTCACTTGGTCTAACCTACTGAAGAGGGGTTTCTCTGGCCCAAATATTTGCATGTTATGTAAAGCTGATGAAGAGGATACATCTCATCTTTTTGTGCATTGCTCCTTTGAGAAGATTTGGATCGAACTACAAAGATCGTTGAGGTTCAATGAACACTGGTTGGATGTTGACTTTGATCACTGTCTCCTCAGATGGTTTCATAAGAAAATGAAATACACAACCTTACCTTTATTTTCTATATGGGAGATTTGGGAAGTGCAAGAACAAAATGATTTTTGAATCTGTACACCCCTCCAGATTCTATGTCTGCAGGAAAATCTTATCATATCCGATTGATTTTCCTATCCATGTAAAGAAGAAGCCCACTCGAAGAAATGTGTTTCCTGTGGTTGATTATGATGCTTCTTTTGTTTATTTCGATGGGGTAGCTAAGAAAGATATTTGTGGCACTGGCATGATTTTATATATTAAACCGGATCATAGAATTCTTATGAAGATGGCTGTTGGTACATGTAGCAATACAAAATTTGAACTGATTGTGCTTTGGGGATTGCTATGGTTCTCTCAATAGAGGTATAACACATATCAAAATCTTTGGAGACTCAAAAGTTATTATAGATTGGGCTACATGTTTATATGACATTCGGGCTCTTTACTTGTCCCATTGGATACAAAAACAAGAGCTCTCAGTGACAGTGTTGAAGAGATCTCTTTTCATCATCATATATATAGAGAGAGAAACAAGGATGCTGATAGGCTTTCAAAAGAAGCCAGTGGGCCAATGTATGGCTTCATCATTTTTGAAGAATGGGTTGTAGAAACCATTGTTTACAATGGTAATATATATATCTTCTAGGCTGGTTACTTCTTTAGTGTTGATGACGTTATTTTGATTATGATTAACTGTTGTATGTCATAGAGGGAAGGGATTTGGTTTCTGTATATGGGGAATGGTATGTTGGATAGGTTGTTGATACTGGTTCTTATTTAGAGCAGTGGCTCAGAAACATTATGTAACTTTGATTTTCTATTGAAAATATCAAGTTATAGCTTTTTCATCTGAAAAAAAGAGGTCTTATAGAAAGTCATGGTCACACGATCACACAATAAATCAGTCTTATGGACATACAACCTATATTTCTTCCTTGCCTCTTTTATTTATTTTATTTTATTTTAATTATTTAATTCTAAAAATTACATTTTGCTTTTTTTTTATACATCTAATCAACATGAAATTTGTAATAACACCTCAAATTTATCAACTAAAAAAATAATTCAATAGAGAAATGGCACTCAACCCTGCTATATGTTTATATTTATATTTGTTTGAGAATTATTGATTGTTATTAATATTTTTTGGTTTTATTAAACTTTAACATGGAAATTGCTTAGGTAAACATAAACATTATGAACATGAAGGACTTTTTGAGGAGAAAATATTGAATTAAAAAATGACTTAAAAAATATTTTGTTTTAATTTTGGAGTCTTACCATTTTCCGTGGGACTTGGTACACCTTAAAAATGAAAGGTGTAATTGGATAGCCCCAATTTGTATATGGCCCAACGAATATATTGATGCAGATAAGATAGACATGTGTCCACCTTGTCACAAACCATAATGAGGAACTTACCATGATGTGATTTGGAATTGTGAATAGTTCATTATTGGTATGATAGGGTTGGTTCTTCATATGCTGTTGATAGACGACGAAGCGGCCAGAGGAACCATTCCCTTAAAGAATGCTTTCGTCGTACTAAGTACATTGTATAATGTGTTACACAACAAGTACATTGTGACTTGATTCTTCTTGGGAGTGAATGACTACTTCTAATGAAATTACGATTGACTTGGAAGGATTTAAACCCGGATGAGCTTGGGAGTTTTTCTCGTCATAGGCTGAACCATATGATTGCCATACTGACCATTGTAATTCGATGAGAAGGAGAAGAGCCAACAACCATGTGGAAGCTATCTTGTTGGCCTCTTGATTAAACCTTACTACTAAAGTATAAAGGCACAATGATGGTTGAGATATACTATAATCTAATAGTACATACAAGATATAGTCAAGATGTTTGGAGACATACCCAATATCGGGTCCAACTTCAGAGTTTCATTGAGGATTTAAATCGGATGGGGAGAGTGCGGAAATTACTTCCTCACTACTTCAGAGTTTTATTGAGGATTTAAATCGGATGGGGAGAGTTTTAATAAATACCTACCTTAGAACTTTGATATAAGAATAAGAAGGGTTTTACATAAAAGTTAAGTACTATCAAAATTCCTTCAGCATTTATGGATTGTCCACTCAATAGTTTGGTAGTAGCCCTGAATTAGGGGCATGGAAAAATATTTTGTTAGTTTCCTGGGGTGTGGGAAGTTGGGTGGAGAGAAGAAAAAGCAGATTACTTGGGTGTGTATTGAGTATTTCCCAACACTTGTTACCTTTAACATATTGATCAAATTGATGTATGCCCTTGATAAAAGGTTGTATCTTTTTAATGTTACTTGATTAATCAATATGCACATGGTTTTATATTTTGAAATTTGTTGGCCGGATTTTATGACCTGGCCAACTAAGGAGAATCAGTCCACTCGGTGTGTTTGGGATGACTAAATCTGGCAGGTTATGGTCCTGCTACCATCTGAGTTTTCACTCTTCTTAGAAATGATACAATCACTTAAACTTAGAAAAAGTAAATTCTAAATTAAATGCTAATCTAAATTAATCTATCTATAAATTATGAAATTTACCTAACTGTTTCTAGTTGTTTTAAAATGCTAACTTAATTCTGCTCTCTTTATGAGAGAGTCTCTGTTTTGTTTTGGGTTTTGAAATAAGAGTTTATCCAATAATTTAAACATCTAATTTTAATATTCCTAATTTAACAACTGCTAAAATTAACTAAGAAATGTAAACTAAAATAAATCTAAGTGCAAATTTACTCTACCTAATCTATCCTAGGAACATGATTAAAAAATTTTGATGTGTAAAAGGATAATTTCAGTTTACTAATTTATTCAAAACAAAGTTTAAACAAACAAATAAACATTTAGAACACATCAATATCATAAGATTAAACAATAACCTCATACATATTGTTTACACATCAAGTTTGTAGTCATCCAGCACAATCAATTAAATAAATAAAAAATGTTTGACCTTCCATGAGAGTAACATCTCTTATCAGACTTGTCTTCAAATATATTAAAAATATAAAATCTTACAAATCAGATTGACTATGAGGATGACTGCAATAGCAGTGATCTCTGGTTCCGGTTACGCCGGACTTGAAACAGTACAAGACTTCATTCGGTATCCAAAACACACTTTACCTCTATTGCTTATAATACACAAATAAAAAAAACATGAATAAAGGAAGCATATATATATTTTAATTCTAATAGCAACTTCCACGTAAAGATCAAATCCATGTTTTTGTTGGTAACATAAGCCAAAATGTTTTTTATTTCATGTAAGTCACCTCTTAGTGCCAATTCCAATGTTAACCGTTACATTTTAGTATGTGACAAGTTTTGTGTTTATCAACTTTTAAATAAAAGTTTTGATAATTAGATCTTATGCATAGTTATATAAATAATGGACTTCTTTTTTAGGATATTTTCTTGTAAAAGAGTTCATAATCTTTGTGATGATATTTTGTTTATTTTAATATTACAAGAGTGTATAATCTTTGTGATGATATTTTGTTTATTTTAATATTGATGTAATTATATATATTTCAAATAAATATAAAATTACATACAAAGACATAAAGCTATGCTATGCATACAAATTATTAATTGAACTTTTGAATGATTGTTTAAGATGAGTTATTAAAATCATTTTTGGTTTGGCATGTTGGGATAAATATTGTCCACACAATTTAATTGAAATAAGATTTTAAAAATTATAAAATAACTCAAAAAACCTTATTAAAAGTAATTGAGGTATTTTGAAAAGTTAATAATAATAATCAAATTTGTGACCATTTGAAATGTGATAATACCAAAATAAAAGTTTAATAAAAAATTGATGTTTTGCTCAACTATTACAAACTTGCCTCAAATTTTTGATATACCAATTTTTAAGAGATGAATTGAAATATTTGATATTAAATGTTTGATCAAATAATTTTAGTGTACCAAGATGTCATTTCAACTTGTTGATGCAATGAAGGCTAAAAGAAAACATGACTCTCGAAAGATATTCAACTTAGAAAACCTCAAATGAAATCACGTTAAGAAACCAAGACGACTAATAACCAAGATCATCCAAATCACCAAATCCTCATGTAATGAAATCCAGGCCAAAGAACAAGCAGCGCAAAGAATGTTGAATCAAAGAAAAGAAGCCATGGAATCACCTGTCAAACCAAGCAAGATAAAATGAAAGCAAAATATTTACAAAATTTACATGGGGACCCCTTTATTTTGCAAAATCAAGGGGAGTTGTTGGGGTGCCAACAAAATTTTAGAATATTTTTATGAGTTTGAAAATCATAGGTTTTCCAGCTTGACTTTTGGATTATTTTTGGGAACTTAATGTGTTTGTTTGGGAGGATGGCATTTAAACATTTAATCTATGTTCCAATTCCATTAGGAAATGACATCTGGTCCTAATTTGGCTTTAAACATATTTACAAATTCAAAATAAAGTCAAACTTATCACCAATTTTACGAGGGATGCATTGCTAATTATGCAGCCTTTTTATTTAGTTTGAACCTTAAATAATAATATATCATGGAGCTTGGACGTATGCATGTACTTTATCCAAATGATCGACAAATACTACATAGGGGGTATTGACAACATGGTTGAGATGAAAATCATTGTAGAAGACAGGGTTTACGTTAGGAAGAGGACTTCTCTGGACATTGTGAAGATATGAACATGTTGTAATAAGCTTAGCTTTTGTTGTTATCATTTTTTCATTATCTATTTATCATCTTGTTATTATTTGAAGATAATTGTTAAGTTAGTGTTGTTGGTAGTTATTTGAAAGGAATGTTGTGAATCTTGTCATAATAGGCTTAGGCTTGTTACAACTAAGACATCATCTATATCTGATCTTGTTTGTCTATATTGTTGTAAACTTCCTAAACTATATGATAATATTTCTCCCTTCAACTTCTTTATCTATTTCTTCATCATAGACTCAAGTATGATTTTAGGATTCATTGATGGTCCCCAAACCTTGTAGCCCTTCCCAATGTTTAGTATAGCATTTGTGAATTAGTTTGGGTTTTAGTCATGACATTTGACCATGGTCTCCTTTGGGTGACTACTTCTTTCTAATGGTGAGTAGATTTATTACTTCACCACTCACTTTTTTCATTCCACGCTTTTGATGCAGTGGCATTTTAGTACCATGTAAAAGAGTTGATCCATACAAAGAAAAAATTTAATTGCATCTAGAGGCACATTTCTACAACCTAGATGGGGGGATCCCAAATATTATTAAAAAATTATTTCTTATGTTGGTCAGAATTATGGAGGCCATAAAAAATTTGTGTTGGTTAATAAGATTGATATATAAATAAAACAAGATTGATATAATATAACTAACAAACAAAATAAACGTATAACTGAAGAATTCCGGTTCTAATTTGGGTCTAAGGAATTTCTAGTTTGAGTAATTTAGAAGTTCAAATTTGTGGGAGAACAAAGGTATGATTCTCACATCTATGCACAACATACACATTTTTATTTGGCATGTAGAAAAAACCATAGGGAAGGCTTATTATTCGGCATGTAGAAAAAACCCACTGTCTTGAAACTTGATAATTTTAATAATATGTTATTTGTGTAAATCATTATTAAACAAATTCTTATGGATGTTTTTCAGAATTTGTTATTTGTTATTTCTTTTAAGAATTTGATGTGGGTGCACGCCATTATTATAATGCCATTTAAATTATTGTAATAACTTTGACTAGAAATTAGTTTTTACTACAAAACCCTATTTACAATCATGTCAAACACAAGTCCAATCACCTTACCGCTTCTCGATAGACCACACACAAATGTTCTTTAAAAAAATAGAACACATTTAATTTAGCAATACAATAAAGAATAACTATGTTGCATTGATTTCAACAATGCATTGTTTTATGAAATTAGCAATATAATCACAAATAAGTTCATTGCATTACTAATGCATTGTTTTTTGCAATGAGAGGTGAATTTCTACAGCACAGGAGGAGGGATGTGTCCATCTGTTCCAAGTATTATTAAAATTTTTTTTCTTATGTTGGCCAGAATTATGTCAACCATCAAAACGTCGGGTTGGTTAATAAGATTGATAATTAAATAAAATAAGATTGATATGAATCTAACAAACAAACAAAATAAACGTATAATTGAGGAATTCTGGTTCTATAAGTGAAATTCAGGTTTGAGGAATTTCCAGTTTGCGTGATTTAGAAATTCAAATCTACGAGAGAGCAAAGGTATGATTCTCATATCTTTGCACAATATACACATTTGTATTAGGCATGTAGAAAAAAACCATGAGGGTAGGATTATTACTGGGCATGTAGAAAAAACCTAATGTCTTGATACTTGATAATTTTAATAATTTGTTATTTGTATAATAAAATTGTTATTAAACAAATTCTTATGGATGTTTTTTTTTTGTTATTTGTTGGCATTTAATTTTTTTTTTCCATGGAAAAAAAGCGTAATTTCATTTCAATCTTTCGAGTACAAAATTACGTTTATCAACTTTACTCTATGAGAGTGTCTTTGCTGTCTTTGAAAAATAAACTGATATAGCCCTGAAACATCCTCCATACAAGTGGAAAGGATCCATAGGATTCAAAAAAGAAAAGCTAAAAGTATGCCGACATAGTCACTATGTCTAGTAAAATGGACAATACATATAAACAGGTATAGCATGACCTTTGTGGAGCCACAAGCCAAGCCAATATAAGCAAAAAATAATGCATATACCAAGGAAAATCATCATCAGTTCCTGTCATGATAGAGCATCCTCGACCTCATAAATTCGGCCCATATGAAAAACAAAACATATCAAACAACACCAATGGAGTATCAACCCTTCAGTCTATAAAGGGCCTATGGTAGAATTCCCTGACCACCCCATCAGAATATTCTTTAATCCTCAAGATCCCTATCCCCAACAACAACCCCTCTTTTGATGCCTTGTCCGCTTCTGCGTTGTTCTCTCTGAACACATGCCTGCAGGAAAAGATGTCAAAAGTATAAGTGGCATTTCGAATATATGCCAGGATGTTGGAGAGTCTACGGTTGTGACAAAGTTGAGTCCCAGAAACCCAATGAATCACATCAGGGAGTCCCCGAAAATAGTAATATTGCGAATCCCTAACTCAAGTGCATAGATGACAAGGAATCTAAGACTTACGATTTCCGCCCAATTGTTGCTCCCGACCCCAAAACCCAGCAACATTTCAAAGTATTGTTCAGGTGAAAGAAATAGAAGAGCCCCTCCCCCAAAAATATTATTCTGGCAAGCACCATCGAAAAAACCCCAAGGCTGAGAATGATCAATATCCATTGGCTGTACATTCCTAGCAACAGCAGGTTGAGTAATACGTTTGCATGATAAGAAGAGCCCGCAGCTATAAACAACCGACTGTGCAGGTAAGCATTCAATCTCCGAAAACTCACGCTTGTTCCTTGCAAGCCATACTCCCCATACTACCAGTAAAGGAAGCACCTTGTAGTCCTTAAAAATGGGATTTTGAAACCATGCCAACCAAGCTTCATTCAACGATGCCCCAACCCACCGAAAGAGGACTTTCAGAATCCTCGAGATAATTTCCCAAACAACAGAAATATATGGGAAAAATAGAAAAATATGTTCCACAGTATCCACATCCCATCGACAAAGAATAAACCATCCTAGACCCTGTTTATTTCTCCTCTGTAGAAAGTCCCAAGTCGGAACCCAGCTCTTAAGAATAGACCACATAAAGAGACGAGTCTTATGTGGACTATGCAATTTCCATAAGGACCTCCACCACCATTTCGATTCCCTCGGCATCATTTCAACACTGATCCGAAGATAACCTCCTTTAGGAGTGTAATTGCCAGTTGGATCTCCATCCCAACACAGTTCATCTTCCTGATCCCCCAAATAAATATGATCCTTACAAAGTTCCCGCAGATAAAGACCCAATTCCAGCTCCTCAACAGCCCCAAGACCGAAGTAGTTTTCCAAACGCCATGTAGGACTCCCTAATAGTAGAACCTCAAGATCCGCAAGCGGATGTAAATAGTGAATTCCCCTCTGTACTAAGGCCTCAATAGTCCCCTCTGTCATACGGTGTTGAAGTTCACACCCAACCCACGGATCCTGCCCAATCCAAACCTTGTGTCCATTTCCAACGTCCCAGACCAAGTCATGTTCAATAACATGAAAAGATTTAACAACCGCTTTCCAAATGGCAGTACCACCCGAATGAGTTTTCAAAGGATTCTGGATCCAACTTTCGATGGAAACAGGACCAATGTACTTGTGAATCATGACTCGAGCCCATAAACCTCTAGATTTGATCAGCCTCCAACCACACTTAGCAGCCAGTGCTTTAGAAAAAGAAAAAATATTCTTCAACCCCCAGCCTCCCAGTGCTTTGGGAGTTGCAATCTGTTCCTACTTGACCCATGGGGCAACAAAGGTGTCCTCCTTACCACTCCACATAAAACGAAAACAAAGTCTCCTCGCACGATCCAAAATACCTTGAGGAATCCATGCCAAGGACATCTAGTAGACCGGGATAGCTTCTAAGACAGATTTAACCAGAACCAATCTTCTAGCCCTGGATAACCATTTAAAACTACAACTTCTCAATTATTCTCCATTTTCTCAATCAACCACACCCAATCCTGCTTCTTGTAATCAATTGGTTTCAAATTAAAACCCAGGTATTTTAGTCCATCCTTCATGGTAAGGAGAGTAAAGGGAAAGTGCTGAGAATACATCAGTAACTCCTCCTCAGAGAGAAGGTTAGTAGAAAGGGTGGAATTTCTTGCATTAACTTCCATTTCAGTAGCTTGAGAGAAGAGGTCCAAAATATCCTTTAACACATTCCCATCCCTACAGGATCCCGAGCAAAAAATGAGAATGTCATCCACAAAAATAGGGTGGGTAATGTAAAAATCAGGAGCCACCTGAATGCCACCAAAATGACCCGCCCTTCTAGCATCTTTGATAGCACGACTCAGACTTTCAGCCACAAGCAAAAATAACAACGGAGACAAAGGACAGCCCTGCCGCAGACCCCGACCCGAATGGAAAAAGGGGGTAGCAGCACCATTAATGAGAATCGAGAAGGAAACCGTGGAAATGTAGCTCATAACCCATTTGATGAAACCAATGTCAAAACCTAGATGTGTGAGTAGAAGACGGAGATATAACCAGCTCACTTTATCATATGCTTTCGACAAATCAATTTTAAGAACTGCCCCCTTCAACTTCTTAGTTTTAATACTGTGCAACCCCTCCTATGCAATACCAATGGCTTCATGAATTTGACAACCTTCAAGAAACCCAAACTGTTCCTCCGAAACATGAGTAGAAAGGATGGATTTTAGTCTTCGAGCAATGACTTTAGTGACAATCTTGTAAACACAGTTACACAAGGAAATTGGCCGGAAATCATTAAGAGAAGGAGGAGTATCCACCTTAGGAATTAAGGCAATGAAAGTCGAATTGATGCTAGCCGGAATCCTTCCTTCACTCCTAGTATCTTCAACCAGACGAAGAAGATCATCACCAACAATATCAAAGAGACCAAGAAAAAATTCTATGGTCCAACCATCCATCACAGGGATTTTTTCCTTATGAAAACTACTTAGTACCTCTTTTAATTCATCAACCGTAACAATGTCCATCAACATCCTATTGTCTTCTTCCTCCACGAAACGTGGGAACAACCAAGCCACCCTAATAAATTCTTCGATATTAACCCTGTCACTGGCCTTGAAGAGGGTTTAGAAATGTTGGACCCCTACCCGAGCCATACCCTCTAAAGTAGAATGAGAAGTACCCATCTGATCCTCAAGACTCCAAATAGTATTAGCCCACCTTCTCCCCTTAGCATAGGCCTGGAAAAATTTAGTGTTATCGTCCCCACTTTCCAACCAAATGGACCTACTCTTCAGACGCCATGTCTCCTCTTTCTCCAGCAGTATCTAATTCCTACGACCTTCCAGTCGAACATAAGAATCCTTCGTCACCTGTGATGTAAAGCCACCCCCAGGGCTCAAAGCAATGGATGCAATTTCCTCTTCGATCAACTTAAGTTCACAATCATCCTTTTTTCTTTTATCCGCCACCCATTGTTTGATAGGACCCTTGATATTTTTGATATTCTCAGCAAAATGGAAAGCAACCGAGAGAGGGTTCCCAAGTTGATATGGAATCCAGAGAGTTTGAATTAAATCTATAAAAGTCGGGTCCTTCAACCAGGTCTTATTAAACTTCAAAGGTGCAGGAGGCTTGATAGGACCATTCATAATCTCAAGGAAAATTGGTTCATGATCATAACAACCCCCATATCCAATCCATTGCCGAATATGAAAAAAAGACTCCACCAACTGCTCTGTAAGCAAAAAACTGTCCAGACATTTCGTAACCCGGTGCTCCCCCACCCTCTTGTTCCTCTAGGATGGTTTAAGAACGATGGGTTCGACATCAACCCAATTGCCTTCAATCAGTTTCCTAATAAAAAAATCCGGAAGATTATCCACCTATGCATGAGGACCCCAAACCTCGGCCTGTCCCAGAGAGAAATTAAGTTCCCCTCCCAAGATCACCAAATTACCCTTAAGCACTTCTTTAATCAATAACGACTCATAGAAGGGGATCCTATTACAATAAGGACCATAAATGTTAACCACAGTAAAATATCTTTCAAATTCCAAAGATATGAAGGTCAGACCCAAAATAAAATCCATTCCCCATAAATTGGAGACCTTTACACAAGCCTCCCTCCATCCCACTGCCAGACCACCAAAACTTCCCCTGGCATCCAAGGCCTCAAAAATCCATCCCGAGAACCAAGACTTCAACTTCCTCGAAACCTCTAAACCCCCACCCATAGTTTCCTATAACATTAAAATATCCGGATGCTCAATCTCCAACACCCGACTCAACGCTGATCTTTTGGAGGGACCAACAATAGCCTGACAGTTGTAGGACATAGTTTTCATTGATACCCCTCTTTCTAGGCATGCACTGCTCTAAGTGCCCATTCAATGGATAGTTTTCTCCCTTCCAGGAGGTCCGTGCAAGCTCTGGACTTAGCTTTAGACAGGTATGACTTTCTACCTCTACCCTTGGCCACACGGGGTACTTTCTTCCCAAGGCCCCTGATAGAAAGCTTGGTCATGGAACACAGAAAATAACCCAACTCCGATGAACCCGAAGGGGAATGTGGCAAATCCACATCAGAGAGAGTAACAGGGGGGTCAAGGGGGTCTAGGTGGGGGTCTACAGGGGATGTAACAGGGTTATCAACCAGAATAAGGGAGTCGGGGGAAAGATTCACCAAAGATACATTGGTTGAAACAGAGTTGGGAAACAACTGCTGGGAGGAAATGTGTAAGTTCTTGAGTCCAACCACCCAATATAGATCAGGAAAAGTTAAATTCTTAACAAAGAAATTAATGGAAGGAGAAATGTAGGGAGAGTAAGTAGTACCTGAAGCCAAATCCATCGCCCGTAAGAGTGAGTTCTGGAATCCACCTTCAGACCCATCCAGAACAGTTGTATAATTTTTCGTCATCCTTATCAACAAAAGAGGCCGTATCTGGAACTTCGGCTTCCACACCCATAGGAATATCATCCCCCATAGACAGAATAGGAGACCCTGTTGAATCCTTCTCAGCCCCACCAAGAATAGGAGCCTCAGTATCCATGCAATAATCAACCTTCAAATCCCCTCATTGCAGAGGAGTGCCATTCCGGGTGCGCAAAGGAAGATGACAATCAATAGCAGGATGGCCATATTCGTGACAACGATGGCACCTAAAAGGCACATTCTAATAATCAAGGGTTTGTGGAAAAATATAGGGACCCCAACGGAGATCCATGCCTTCAGCCAATCCATTCCTTACATTGATGTTAACCAAGATTCGAGCAACCTTCTGTATCGAGGTAGTAACAAAAGAGAAATCAACATCCAATTATGACCCCAGCAGGTTACTAATCTCACAGAAGTGTTCCTCAGCCCAGTAGTGTGGTGGAAGTCCCGATAGACAAACCCACAATGGTATGGTATCCATACATTCATGACTAGCATCAAATAAAGGGTTCCATGGTTTGAGTAGCAAAGGAACATTCACCAGACTCCAATTCCTACCCATCATCCACAGAGCATGTTCTTCGGATGAAAAATGGAAAGCAAACCAAACCCCCGAGAGTGCCACCACCCTCGGGACATATCCATAATGACCCTTCCAAGCCTGTGAATCCCAATGGATGACAGTCTTGAGTGCCACCGAACGACCATAAACCCTACCAACTAAAACGGTATTAACCATCATTAAAATCTGTTGAAAGCCAATATCCTCCCCCAAAGAGTAGTTTGGGGCCTTACTAGTGTTCTTCAACCACTTCCGTTTCACCTTAACCCACAAGCAAACCTCCCCACCATCCACAACCCCATACCACAGAGCAGGAGTACCATGTTCTCTTCCAACCGACGGACTGGGGAACCCTCTTTGTTCGGCAGAGCCTAGAAAACCAGCTATGAAACCCTCCGTCGGCAAAGAAAAAAAATCCCTATTAACATCAACCACCGGCACCGGAACTTCACCATCCACAGCAGGGCCAGGCGCAGAGAGACCCACATTCGCTCCACCAACAGAGTTCATAAAGTCTGGTATGCTACTGAAGTTGGAAGGTGAACCAACATGTGAAAAATGGGAATATCAGTGCCCGAAAACCCCATATATTTAATCCCCGGTCTTCCTCCGATAAAACCCCGTCCAGGACAGTTAGAAACTGAACAACAATTGACCTACTCAATGAAGTAGGAGTAACAGAAACCTCCATAGCATCATAACCATGGTTGAAGACAAAGTCCGAGGGAAAGGACCGAACCCCCCCACCCCCACAAAAGAAACCGACACCATCCACATCCCAAGGGCCGCTAGGTGGCGAGGCCTAGATATCCCTATGCGCCAAGTAATTACAACTATAGTTGACTACTTCTTTCATCTCCATACCAGGTTAAACGAAAAACCACAGGAAAGAAATGAGGGAAAAGATAATAGTAAACAGGTTTTACATAAAGAAATTACCAGCCAAGTAAAAGTTAAATCCACCATCGTCATATCCCCCATCTCGGATATCGTGCCAACATCCTGACAATGAAAGGCCTGCGGTTGGCCTGCCTCCTAGAGCAGTGCGTATACCAAAACAACCGCCATCACCAAAAAAACCCCAGCCCCTCCTCTCTTCCCAATGATGCTTGTAGTTGTCATCCAGAGCTGTTGGCGTTTAAATTATTGTAATAACTTTGACTAGAAATTAGTTTTTACTACAAAACCCTATTTACAATCATGTCCAACACAAGCCCAATCACCTTGCCGCTTCCCGATAGACCACACACAAATGTTCTGGTATTAATTTGTCCAAATGTGTTACTCCAAAAATATGAATCTTTAAGAGAGTAATTCTATTATAGGGTGGTAGGTATAAACCTTAATGGAGACTAGATCTTGTGCCTTGATTGTTCCAAGACAAAGCATGTGAGAAATATTAAGTTTAAAAGATGTAAAACCTAACAACATGACCTAATGTCAGTGTTGAACTTTGGTTGTCATTGATGTCAACTAATGTCAAAGCGTATGTCAACTGATTCAGTTTGAGTCACTGATGTCAATTGAAGTCAAGTGGAATCAATATTCCTATGGCAGGTTGAAGAAGTGTTGAAAAACCACATTGAAGAAGTATATGTCCAAGCAAGATGGTGAAGCATATGGATGCAAGTGTAAATAAGTATATCTAGTATCTGCATCCAGTATGAAGAAGTGTGTCTAGGGGTACATCATGCATATCTAGTAGGAAGAAGTACATAAGGCATATGTACTTGAATAGGTCACAAGTCCATCTAGTCATAGTCCTTCAAGGTACAAGCTAAAGGGTTGGTTGGATAGAAGGTTGAAGAATGCGCAAGCAAGCCAAAGAATACATGGGAGAAAGTCTATTATGTGCAAGCAAGTCAGGTGGAGTGCGCAAGCAACATGGAACAAGATATGGTTGAGCAATTAAGCAAATCCGAAAAGTGTGCGATTCATCACCAATCAGAAGAACCTTTCAGCTATTGCGGTGCGCATAAGTTCCAAGAAGGGTGTAGTGGTTGAATTTAGTATATGAGAAAATTCCACAACCGACGACACAACAAGTGTGTAAGTCCCACAAGTGATGGTACCGCAAGGTTCAAAGTCCCACCAAGTCAAAGATCACGTATGCGCAAGCTCAACAAAGCATTGATACATCAATTGCACAAGACCCACAAGTGATGGTACATGTTACACCCAAAATCTACTCATCATCAGATTCAATGTATACACCCTTGAAGATACATGGACTAAGTAATTATCCTGGGAGGATTTGCACTCAGTTTTGCAATCTTTTGAGAGGTCATCGCAGGTTGCACACTAGCAACATGCGACGTCGCATCGTGCTCCACTGCAGGGTGTGACGAGGTCAGTTGATGGGCAAAAATAGCTTATTCAAGATCCTTCTCAAAACTTGCTCATTTAGGGGCTTATCCCTGACCTCTAAGAGAGCTGGTACTCGACGCCTAACTCTTTGGAAGGATCCCCTATCTCTCTCCTACCATCTCTCAACCTATCCTATCCATACCCTATCTACTTAGTCCTATATAAGTGAAGCTCACTCCCATCCCAAAGGGAGGAAGACTATGGTATCTAGATGTCTTTTATTGGTTTCTCTTGTTTCTTGTCTTGACAGGTCTTGCAGCTTGGATCTGACGACCATGGGACGTGGATCAACATTCGGGAGAAAGGATCGCGTAGTAAAAAGGTAAGACATCTACTACTTGGTCCTTAAGTAGATCTAGGAAATGCACTTGTAGTCTGTTCTATTTGTTCTAGACTCACATTGAGCTAGGGAGATCCTGCTCGCGTCCGCTCGAGTGGATTGTCCGATAACAAATCTGGTGTCTCTACTGGGGAATCATTGGTTCCCTTAACACCCAGCCTACTGCTAGCACTGTTGGATCATCCAACCTGACTCCGGATGGCCACAGCACCACCAAGTACACCTCTCCTGCTGTAACTGAAGAGGTGAACTCTGTTCAATCAGCTTCATCTCAGAAGTTTAACGACAAGAAGAAGAACAAGGGGAAACCCAAGCAGAAACGAAAACTAAAGTATCCTTGTTTACTGTGTGGAGATGACCATTTCTCCAAAGAGTGTCCCCATAGAGACAAAGTACAAAAGTTTCTTAGGGGTAAACCAACTCCCGCAGTCCTCAATCATCCGTTTCCTACTCAAAACCAACAGATGATTTCTCAAACCCCCCCGATCTAGGGGGAACCATCCAATACCGCGCATGTTCTCATGTTGCGTAACGAGGCGATCAATTTGAACACTCACTCGTGATCTTACGAACCGGTCCCTTTGAA
This sequence comes from Larix kaempferi, assembly GCA_027924585.1. Classification (NCBI taxonomy): domain Eukaryota; kingdom Viridiplantae; phylum Streptophyta; class Pinopsida; order Pinales; family Pinaceae; genus Larix; species Larix kaempferi. The sequence continues at coordinate 2,805,309 of BSBM01000399.1, read as the reverse complement.
AGAATCCACTGGAAGTAATGCTGAAAAAGATTCCGACTCCTTAACTGATGTCACTATACCATTGACTTCTCTCACCATTGAGAAGCCCTCCTTAGACTCGATATTGCGACCGCCCAAGAGTACGATTCGAAAAGATATTTTCAATCCTAATGCTCGAGCAACACAAAATTACAATATCGTAGAGGACTTGGCAGAAGCTCCTTGCGCCATGTATACCCTAGAAGTTTTGCAGAATTGTCCTAATCAACACAAAACTCTCCTTGCAGCCATTGGTGTAGTCGACCTGTATTCCTCGAACACCATCATGTCCCGACTTGACAACTTTAAGTCGAGGCTCTCACACCAGCTCGCATTCCAAGTTTCTGCGAACATTGCTGGGAAGATTGTTCATCGTACCCTTTTGGACAAAGGAGCCTCCACTTCTGTCATGTCCATCGCCTGTTGGAGAGCCATTGGCTCCCCCGAATTGAATCGTTCTCCTACCACGTTGAAAGCATTCGATGGGTGTGGCTTTCAACCTCATGGGCTCTTACAAGCTCTTGCAGTTGAGTTGGGCGGAAAGACCGTAACCATTAACGTGGAAGTGGTCTCGGCCCCGTTAGATTATAATCTCTTGCTTGGTCGCAATTGGTTTTACACCATGCAGGTGACAGCCTCTTCAGTCTTCCACATAGTACAATTCCCCCACCAAGGATGAATTGTTACTATCGACCAATTAGATTTTTGTACACTAGACGCCACTACTCATCCTGGTGACCATGTTCCTTCCATTGGACAGATGTCAAAACAATATGAGAGTGTAGGGGTTGGCCTTTTGAAAGATTCATCTCTCATGGGCCTTTTTCCAGCAGTGGACCCCCCTAATCATGTTGCTACGGTGAACATGATCTCCACAGATATTTTATCTCACTCTACCGATGCTTGGCTTGTACTGGATGAATCCACAACACACCTGCTTGGAGATATAATGCCTCTTTCACCCGCTGAACGTATTTATGAGGCTATCCAATTAGCATCGGAGGACCATTTAACCATGGTCTCTCCATCCTGTTCTCTACGACGGACGTCATCTCTAGCTGATCTCTTACTTTGGACTTTTCATTCAGACGAGTCCATCATGGAAGTAATGAATGTTGACGACAATCCATGGGATGATCTCCACCATAGGTCATCTTTTCTTCCTCCTTTGGAATACATAGAGGACAACATCCATACCCTCTTTTCACCAGATATCTACCCATCCCCTCATTCCCCCATTCTTACATGTCTTACGGACACGGAGGGAAACTTGGCCAATATTGAGCCAACCACCCCGGTAGACATCTCGGTGAAACCTAGTATAGTGGAACACATTCGCATAGGCCAGAAATGTTCCCCTGAAGAAATTGCTGTTAACACGGCCTTGTTCAAGCAATTTCGAGACATATTTGCTTGGACATATGAGGAGATGCCTAGGATAGACCCCGCAGTTGTTTCTCACGAAATAAAAACCTATCCCGACATCAAACCTATACGCCAAAAGTTGCGACCGGTACACCCCCGGAAGACTGCGGCAATAAAGGCAGAAATTGAAAAGCTCTTAAAGGTTGGTTTTATTTATCTTGTCCCATTGACGAATTGGGTCTCAAACATCGTTCCTGTGAACAAAAAGTAGGGCACCATCCATGTCTGTGTCGATTATCGGGACCTCCAAAAGACAACTACCGGACCCGCTTCATCGACCAGATGATCGACAACTGTGCCGGAAGCGTCATCTTCTCATTCATGGATGGCTTTTCTGGTTACAACCAAATTGAGATCAACCCATTTGACCAACATAAGATGGATTTCATCTGCCCATGGGGAACGTTTGCATACCACAAACTCCCATTTGGCCATAAAAATGCTGGTGCCACGTTTCAACGGGCCATGTCGTATGCCTTCCATGACATTAAGGACTTTGTGGAACCTTACTTGGACGATCTCCCTGCTCATTCAAAGCAGTGTGAGTTCCACATTGATCATCTGACGGCCATTTTCCTTAGATGCAGACGGTACAATATCCGTCTGAATCCTCATAAGTGTATCTTTTGCATTGAGTCTGGACGCATCTTAGGATTTATCGTTTCGAAGGATGGGATCCATATTGATCCCTTAAAGGTGGAGGCCGTCATCAACCTACCACCCCCGACTGATGTGATAGAACTTCAAAGTCTACAAGGGAAGGCGACTTATTTAAGACGTTTTGTTTGCAATTTCGCAGAGAAGACTTAGGGGTATATGAGACTGCTCAAGAAGGATGTCCCGTTCATTTGGGATGATCAAGCTCAAAAATCCTTCGACAGTATCAAACATGCAATCACACATGCCCCTATGCTCCAACCGCCTAATTATTATCGAGATTACATCTCATATCTTGCCGCTTCTGCTACCACTATCGCCATGGTTTTGGTACAAGAGGATCAAAACGCCTAGGAACATGTAATATACTATGAAAGTAAGGGTCTAGCCAACACTGAAACTAAATATTCACATGTCAAAAAACTTGCATTCGCGGCGGTCATTGCCGTCCAGAAGTTCTGACACTACATATTACTCCGCACCACCACTATCATCGCCGACTCGAACCCCATGTACCACGTATTGACACGTCAAGTGCTTGGGGGCAAGTATTCACGCTGGATTGTGATACTGCAATAATTTGATCTTCTTTTCGAGAAATCTAAGTCTAAGAAGTCTTTGGTGTTTGCCGAGCTCATTTGCGACCTTCCCCGTCCTGATGCAGAAGTTGAGCACAATGACTCCTTTCCAGATGAATAATTGTTTCTCATCAGTACGACTAATCTATGGTATGGAGATATCGTATTGTATCTTCAAACCCAACGCTTCAACCCTCAACTTTCTCGCGACGACCGTCATAAGATACGTCACGATGCAAAGTATTATTTAATCATTAATGATACTTTGTATCGTCGTGGCATTGATTCAATTTTTCGACGTTGTCTCACTCATGATTAGGCTGAACGCATTCTGAATGACTGTCACGCTGGGGCATGTGGCGGTCACCTCTTTGGGATGGCTACAGCTCATAAGATTTTGCGTGTAGGATATTTCTGGCCTACTATCTTCAAAGATTGTATTGAGGCCGTAAAAAAATGTCCTCCTTGCCAACACTTCCATACGAAGAAGTGCACTCATCCCGCCCCATTACATACGGTTATTGCCGTTGGCCCATTCGCAAAATGGGGCATTTATTTTATGCATTGTAAGCCTACCTCGGCCGGGGGCATAGTTACATAATTGTAGATGTGGATTACTTTACAAAGTGGGCCGAAGCTATGCCTACATACTAGAACGACGGCAAAACCGTCGCACTCTTCATGTTCAATCATGTAATAGCACGGTTCGGAGTTCCTCAGGCAATTGTTACCGATCATGGTTCTCACTTTCAGAACCATATGGCTAATGAATTGAGCAACAAGTTTGGTTTTCGCCATGAAAATTCAACACCCTACTACCCGCAATCCAATGGACAGGTCGAGGCCATTAACAAGGTCTTGAAAACTATGGTCCAAAGGATGGTAGGGACACATAAGTCCAATTGGCACAACATGCTCTTTTCAGGGTTATGGGCCTACCGAACTTTCGTCAAAACCACCACAGGCTTCACTCCTTTCCAATTGGTATATGGATTGGAGGCTATCCTACCAATAGAGTGTGAAATTTCGTCTCTACAACTCGCTATCGAACTTCTTCCTAACACTAATGCCGAGGAAGAATGTCTCTTGCACTTAGCAAAACTTGACAAGTCTCGCAGAGATGCCGTTCTTGCTAATGAAGTGCACAAGAAACGCATCAAAGCCCAATACGATAAGTCAGTTGAACATTGTATTTTTAACGAGGGTGACCTGGTCCTCACTTATGACCAGAAGCATGACAAACTAGGAGCAGGGAAGTTCGAGTCCATGTGGCATGGACCTTACGTTATAAAACATGTGTTGGAAAAAGGTGCTTACGAGCTTGAAGACTATGACGGAATCTCTTTGGGTGAACCCCGCAATGGGATTTACCTAAAGAGATACTATGCTTGATCTCTCATGCATAGACTTGCTTGTATATACTGTACATGGCGTGTTTTTGTGTGGTGTGACGCATTTCTTTTTCGAGTGTCTTTTGATCTTGTTCTCGCTTCTTATACCATGTTCTGTCTGCGTGTGCAGATGGCAATGTGCTATGGATTCGCGAACGGCGCCATCCAACATACCCGTAACCTCGCTTCAGCAGCCTGGGTACTATATTCCCCAACAGGTGAGCTCATTATCTTAGGAGGAAGTTGCCTAGGGTTTGCGACCAACAATGCTGCAGAGTATTAGGCAGTAATCGGAAGCCTAGCTAATGCCATTTCCTTGGGTATGAACCACATTGTCATCCACATGGATTCTCAATTAGTGGTTTCCCATCTGAACCGGGTCTACGCCATCCGTGATCCCACCTTACTCCATCTCTTCAGATGAGTACATCTCCTAGAAAGGTCATTTGAATCCGTTCAATACCTGGACATTCCACGAGAGTTAAACACAGTTGATGACTCGATGGCCAACTTCATTTTGGATTGGTACATCACACACACATAATATTCATAATATGTAAAAGCATTCACGACATGTAAATATTGTAGAAGCAAACGTGTAAACAAGATCACATCACTAGTCATTTTAAAAACACATAATGTATAAATTGACAATAATGTCTGTATATATATATATATTGCTCAAAAAATAGTGCTAGTACAAAATCTGAAGCATGATGGCTTTCAGTGAGTCTCTACAAAATCTGAAGCATCATAGCTTTCAGTAGTACAGAATCTGAGGCCTCTAAGCTCTCAGTACAAGTATAGTAGTGTCATTAGGCCTGACGCCTGACCCGTACACCACCCCTAGCAAGGACGACACACTGTCACTGGGTGAGAAAGCAGTCTACGGCCCGAGCCACCTTGCGGAGTAAGGCGTTGAAGCGGACAGACTCTCCAACCCCAAATCTCTGCATGGGCCTCGGTAAGTCATCAATAGCTGGCTCCGATACCTCCATGGTCAGCTGGGATAGGTTCCTGTGCACCTCCTCCATCTCCTCTATGGTAGCATGAGCACCTGCAGGAATGACTGCCTCCTCGCCTCTGTCTCTCCTCGCTAGAAGGGAGAGACCCACCGACCGTACGGGGCCCACATCTGCACACACATATTACGTACTTGTCAGCACTACATAAAAAAAATGATATAATATACAAAACTAAAAATACAAGGGTTTTGTTCTCACCTATATCACCCCATGCTGCACCCTCCGGCAGCACCAAGTCGGGATCCTCTCGAAAGTCCATGCCGCTGTATGGAAAGTCCTCGACCATAAGTAACTAGCCCTCTAGCCAGCTGAAAAAATTGGGACCAAATCTAATGATGGGCCCGCCACCATGACGGGTCATGACCTCAGCCCATCTGAGCATATGGGGATCCCTGGGCTCCCTGTCATCAAGTAGAAACTGCAGACGTAGAAGAGGAATCCACTCTAAGAGGAACGATACTATGATCGATCCGTACCCAAACTGCTTGAGCTCCCCTCGCCGACACTTGGTCAGCTGAGCTCAGATGTTTGTGAGGAGACCCTCGCACCAGTTGAAAACCATGGGGGACATACAGTCCTCCGCATACAGCATTTGGGTCCGAGTAGCCATGCGTGGGGCTTTGCTACCCGCCACCCTAGTAATGGTAAGCAATATGGTCCGCAGTGGATGACTCACCACATCCCTGATGAGAATCTTCCCGCTGGAAGGTCGAGAAGTACCAACACAATGCTGCGACACCATGTCCTCAACTATACGGTCACTGGCCCGTGTTCCAGTAAGATGTACAGCATCCCCCCTTCGGGACAAACTGATAAGAAAGTAGATAACCTCAATGTCTATCATGAGGATATGCTCACCAATCACAAAGTACTGTTGAGCCGCATCCCAACTCTGGAGCATGTGTGTCGGTAGTGGGATCTGGGATCTCATCCCCTGGATCTCAAAGAAATTCAGTAACCCATAGTTTCTCAAAGCATCCACGCATTGTGGATCGTTCGTAGCTTGTTCATCTTTGAGTTCATGTTCTCTCTCTCACCACTCCAATACCATATTGGCTAGCTGGTAACCTACCAAGAAGGACATTTAAACACTATTAGGTCCTGCTTCAAACCTCAGAAGTCCATTTTTTGAATTCTTTTTGATGTTTGGATTATGGTTCTCCACCGTCACACTGTACATTTAGGTACAGTGTGATGACATCGCACCTCTCGCATTCGAGGCTTGCGACAACTCGGTCTCATCGCAGGTCCCGAAAGGGAAACCTGCGATGAGCCGAGGGCGCATGAAGCCCTCCATAATACCATCAAAAACCCAAAAAGTGGACCTAAAAGCAAAAACTAAACCATTGGAAAGTTGCTAGATGAAGTTTAGGCCTACCTAATCCAAACGGTTGGTGAAATGGCGGATCGTAGCTCCCGAAATCGGCAAAGGAAGTTTTGGCTCCAAATTGGTACTTCTCCACCCAAATTGGCAATTTGAACAATGAAATCTATTTTCGGCCCATTTTTCTATTTATAAATAGAATGACATATTCCTTTTCAAATATTTTGATGCTTTTGGGCCATTTACTATAGTTTCGACCGTTTGTCATTATATTTGGGACTATTTGACACTTTCTCTAGTGTACAGGAGTTGTAAAGTGGTCTTTTGTGCCGTTTCTCGCATCACCAAAGGTAACTACAGGTATGAACACCCGTTTGAATGTTTTGTCATTATTATTTTTGGTTAGTCATAATTATTGCATGAGGATGAGTTTACTCTCTGTTTGTTCTTGTACTCATGAAACCACGAGAGCAAGTACCGAGTTATGATTTATCACTTTCCGGGCTCGTTAAACTTCCATGGAAAAGGACACCCCCGGAGTCTACCGTTAATCTCTTTTCAGGCTCTCAAAAAATGAAAAGATTTCCAAGCGAACTTGTCGCGTTCACGCTTGTTAAAGTATTTGAAGTGTTTGTGTTACATACCCTAGTGGCAGTATATAGTCGTTCTTGAACATGGCACTCATCTACATTCGCATACAGTACTTGGGTCATCTGTTTGTTTATGAGTCCCTGCTTACTTTCTGAGTCTTGTTACTCCTCTGAGTCATTTGGAGAAAGCTTCCATCATTAGTTGCATTAGAAGTTTGCGTCATTCTCATTATGTCAATACTGCCAAGTCATGCCATGCGCATGTTCAAGAACACTTTCACTATCTATCATCTACAGTCAGTACACACGTTGTCATGCCGTTGTTACTTTGAGTCAGTCTTGCATGTTACTGTACCATCCGATCCACTCTACACATCTTTTGTCATGTTTCGTGTCGATTGATGGGGGATTCATCATGGACCTCCTTCGACGGATTCATCCTTGTCGACTTCAACTCATCATCCGAGGATTGAATCTAGAAACCAACCAAGTACCTTGGCCCTGCATGCCTCAATGGCAGGTTACCTTGCTTTCATCATGAGTTTACATCATTGGCTCTTGATTGAAAGATTTCATCTTGCATTCGACTTCAAATCATTTATTCACGCTTGATGATATGTACTGTGATACCTTGGGAATCATTGACATCAATGGTGATCTCCCTCGCACTTGTTAACGGTTTACATCAATGGTCGATAATTAAGTGGTTTCTACCATTTTCGACGTCAAGAAATTTGTAATCACATGGATAGATTCGTATCATTGCGGGTTCAGCTTGAAGACCCTGGGGAATCATGTTTACCCAGGTTGCGATGGAGTTTGTATTGAGTCATATTACACGGATCCACTCTTGTATTGGTCGTGGCTATGTTATCATCTCATCATGGATCTACGCTTGTGTCTAGTAGCCATGATTGTGTTCAGTCAGTAATTACTACCATGGATCTGCAATGTATTGGTCGGCAGCCATGTTGTACTTCATATGAGATTGTCAGTTCAGAGTCAGTTGTACCGCAGTAGTGTCCTTCGTCCGATGAGTCTATTGCCATTAGTTCTATCAAAGCACTTCACCTATCTATATTTGATAGCTTCATGCTTTGGGGGGCATTCTGTTACACCCAAAATCTACTCATCATCAGATTCAGTGTATACACCCCTGAAGATACCTGGACTAAGTAATCATCCTGGGAGGATTTGCACTCAATTCTGCAATCTTTTGAGAGGTCGTCGCAGGTTGCACACTAGCAACATGCGACGTCACATCCACTGCAGGGTGCGACGAGGTCAATTAATGGGAAAACATAGCTTATTCGAGATCCTTCTCGAAACTTGCTCATTTAGGGGCTTATCCCTAACCTGTAGGGGAGATGGTACTCGACCCCTAACTCTTGGGGAGGATCCCCTATCTCTCTCCTACCATCTCTCAATGTATCCTATCCATACCCTATCTACTTAGTCCTATATAAGTGAAGCTCACTCCCATCCCAAAGGGAGGAAGACTATGGTATCTACATGCTGGTGAAATCTCTCTTATGATACCTCCATTCACCTATTGGAGAGCTCATACTTCCTTGGAAGGACATGGCAATTGGCTTGGTCGGAGAAGGGCTACTGCGTTAAGTCTTAGTTGTAGTTCTATATCTCTATCATGTACTCCCCTATTTGCAGTAATACAAATGCTTTCCACCAATATTGTTCTTGTATGCAATGATATTGAGTAGTTTACCTGCTTAACTATTTACTTAGATTGCTTATTGTATAGATGTCTTTTAATGGTTTCTCTTGTTTCTTGTCTTGACAGGTCTTGCAGCTTGGATTGACGACTGTGGGACATGGATCAACATTTGGGAGAAAGGATTTCATAGTAAAAAGGTAAGACATCTAGTACTTGGTCCTTAAGTAGATCTAGATAATGCACTTGTAGTCTGTTCTATTTGTTCTAGACTCACATTGAGCTAGGGAGATCTTGCTCGCATCCGCTCAAGTGGATTGTCCGATAACAATACAACAAGGCTGAAAGTCCCGCCAAGTCGAGGACCATGTATGCACAGAACCCACAAATAAAGGACACATTAGCGGTGCAAAACATGACATGTGGTAGAAGCATAATTTGTGAAGCAAGGAAGAAGGAATGCCACTGTTAAATTTTCAAAATTTACTTCAATCTAATCTAGGATCTTAACTGAGAGAACAACATGTACAACAAATCTACAGCATATCAATCATGGACACAATAATGCAAGCACACAAGAGACACATAGTTTACTTGGGGAAAACCATAAAGGTGAAAAACCCCAATAACTTCCTCAGAGATAGATAGAGCAATGATACAACCAGAATACAAGAGATAGTCTTCTCCTAGCAGCAGAGCCTCCTCCTCCACAAGTGCGCCACTCTCCCAAGTGTGAGTGAGAGAATAGAATGATCAAATAGAGATCTCCCGATCTCTATTTATACTAGACTTGACTTGCCTAATAACCTCTACTAGGTCGGCCTTAACTTAACCACATAACACAATGTTGACTAGGCCGACACCCAATAGGGTGGTCTAACAACCCTTTGACCCACATGGCCGACCCCCACTAGGGTGTTCAAACAACCCTTCGATCCACATGACTTATATATGGCCAACCCCAACAAGGTGGTCTAATAACCCATCAAGTATAAGTTACGGCACTTACAATATAAATGACGACACTTCCGTATAGAGGAATAATAACATCTCTATAGGAATATAAAATACATATATGAAATACATGGGTGAAATACATTCCGAAGTTACATATACATCAACACTCCCTCTTAACTAGGAAGGTATTTCTCGTCACAGGTCTGCTAGCACAAGTCTTCTTCTTTGGATCATCATCAACGAATCATAATCCTCGAATCATCGTCATCGTCACTGCTACTTCTATCTCAATCAATCTCTGAATCTACTCGTTATAGGAAGTTCTACAGAGCCAGTCCTTTTTCATACTGGATGTAGGCCCACCACCTGCAGGTCTTCGTCATCACTGGCCATACTGTGGAATACTCAGGACATATTACGTGCGTCACAAAACCTTGCAAGAGCATCCCAGGCTGTTACAAGCACAAAACTCTACCTATAGGATCTCCCAGGGAGCTATTACATGTGACCCTACCACAAAACCTCGAAAGAGAATCCCAGGACTGATTACGAGCACACAGCTCAACCTATCGGATCTCCCAGGGCGCTATTATATGTGGTCACCACAAAGCCTTGCAAGAGCATCCAAGGACTTATTACGGGAACACATCCCAACCTATCAGATCTCCCAGGGCGATATTACATGTGGTCATGGAAAAAACTTGCAAGAGCATCCCAGGACTTATTACGAGCACACAACTCAACCTATTGGATCTCCCAGGGCGCTATTATATGCCATAGGACAAAACCTCGAAAGAGCATCTACCAGATATCCCAGGGAGCTATTATATGCCAACGACAAAACCTTGCAAGACTATCTGCAGATCTCCCAGGGTGCTATTATATGTCCTCCCAAAGCAAAACCTCGAAAGAGCGTTTGCCAAATCTCTTAGGGAGCTATTATATGCTAGAGACAAAACCTAGCAAGAGAATCTGCAAACCTCCCAGGGCGCTATTATATGCTTATTTGCACAACCTGTCCATGGCCATAGAGTATCAACCTGATACTCACCATACATCATCCTGATGTATACATGATCATCTTGATCATCATCACTGCAACATCCTGCTGCATGTCATCTGGAGCAACATCCTGAAGCTTGTCATCCATGATCATCCTAATCATATAATGCATCTACCTGATGCATACCAAGTATCTATCTGATACATATCATCATACATGATCCACCTGATCACACAATGTGTCCACCTGATACAAATACAAAAACATGATCCACCTGATCATACCTGATACATATCAACATACATGATCTACCTAATCATACACAGTATCCACCTGATACATATACAGATACATGGTCCAAGCATCCAACATGATGCATATACAGAACATATACAAATGATCCTACTGATCATATCCAGCATCCAGCATGATGCGTACATACATATACATATAAATGATCCAATTTATCATATCCAGCATCCAACATGATGCGTACATACATATAAATGATCCAACTAATCATATCCAACATCCTCCTGATGCATATACAGAGCAGTAACTGGAGCATCGTCCTGATGCTCATCATCTAGCGCTTACATCCACAGCCATGTGAAGGATCCTCCTTCCAACATGATTGGAATGGTTTCTGCAAATGTGTCCATCACTTCTTCCTCGAAGTGTCATCAATCTGAAGAACACCAAGCCTCACCCTGAAGTACTCGAACTTCACCCTGGCTAGTGGCTTCGTCAGCACATCTGCAATCTGCTCGTCCATCGCAATGTACAGGAGCTTCACAGCTCCTCTCTGCACCATATCTCTGATATAGTGATATTTGATCTCTATGTGTTTCGACCTGTCATGAAACACTAGGTTCTCGGATAGCTTCACACAACTTTGGTTATCACAAAAGATACCAGTAGCATCCAACGGGAGATCAAATAACTCAGACAATAGCTTCCGAAGCCATGCTGCCTCACAACTAGCTGAACAGGCTGCAACATACTCTGCCTCAGCTATACTCAGTGCTACGCAGGACTGCTTCCTGCTGAACCAAGAGATCACACCTGATCCCATACTAAAGCAACATCTATATGTGCTCTTCCTATCTGCAGCAACATAACCCTGTAGGTTAAACTTTTGATTTGCTTCATACTTGAGCCCATAATCAACTGTACCCTTCAAGTACCTCAGAACATGCTTTACAGCAACCAGGTGAACACTCCTCAGATCCGTCAGGAACTGGCTCAATGTATTCACCATAAGGCAAATATCTAGTCTCTTTTCGATCAAAGTCCCGAACTGGGGTTTGATCAAGCCCGGCCTTCTTCCTGACCAAAAAATATGATCTTGGTCTCTAAATTTTGATTTTGATGAGTAGCATCCAGCCGTGGTCTCCGATTAAAAAAATTCCAACTTTCTCCGGAGCCCTAAATTCCGGAAGCCATGAATGAAGGTGCTAAAAAATAATTCTGTTTTGACAGAAATATGTAGCTGATTGTTTCTGGTGTAACTCCAAACTTTTCGATCCACAGGGTTTGAAAACTTTTCCTAAGATATCCCGACCTATTATATTTCCATCCCGACAAGTCTGACCTCAATTGGATTCTCTAAGAGGGAGTTATGCCAAGTGTCGCAACGTGACCTGTTTATGGGATAATACAGGAGAGCGAAATTGTACGGTGTGCCACGTGTCACTGGTTTAAGTTCGGCCTCTGAAACTTTTTCTTGAGATAGTACATTCTGTATACTACCTGTTACTTTTTTTGAAATTTCATTTGGATCTTCCTAGACCAAGTTATGACCTTTTTCCCAAGGTCACCGGATTTTGACTCAGATCTGGAAGAGGCAGAAACCCTATATTGTACAGATCATAAATCACAAAGTAAAACGAATTAGAGGTTTTCCTTTGGACATAAGGTACATGGGGATCTGATCTTCGACCTGTAAAAGTTTCAGATACGAAAACGTTTCCAAAATGGATGTATAGCGAAAGTGCTACGATGACTGGTTTTTGCTATATCAAGCCCTAGCATCGTAAGATCAACAAGTGTCATACATACCATATCATGCCTTCTTTCAGGCTAGCTCTGATACCATGTTAAATTTTCATAATTTACTTCAATTTGATCTAGGCTCTTAACTGAGAGAACAACATGTACAACAAATCTACAGCATATCAATCATGGACACAATAATGCAAGCACACAAGAGACACAGAGTTTACTTGGGGAAAACCATAAAGGTGAAAAACCCCAATAACTTCCTCAGAGATAGATAGAGAAATGATACAACCAGAATACAAGGGATAGTCTTATCCTAGCAGCAAAGTCTCCTCCTCCACAAGTGTGCCACTCTCCCAAGTGTGAGTGAGAGAATAGAATGATCAAATAGAGATCTCCCGATCTCTATTTATACTAGACTTGACTTGCCTAATAACCTTTACTAGGTCGGCCTTAACTTAACCACATAACACAATGCTGACTGGGCCGACACCCAATAGGGTGGTCTAATAACCCTTTTACCCACATGGCCAACCCCCAATAGGGTGGTCTAACAACCCTTCGACCCACATGACTTATATAGGGCCGACCCCAACAAGGTGGTCTAATAATCCATCAAGTATAAGTTACGACACTTACAATATAAATGACGACACTTCCGTATAGAGTAATAATAACATCTCTATAGGAATATAAAATACATATATGAAATACATGGGTGAAATACATTCCGAAGTTATATATACATCAATAGCCACAACCAACTTGTAAACATACAATCCATGCAGGACATGTATAAATAGGGATTTAATTTGTGGATTTGAAGCAATCTTGATGGAAAGGTTGAATATAGTCTAAGTGGAAGATACATATTTATATTCGTGGCATCAAGGGCTCGTGGTACAGAGCAATATGATCTAGTGAGGAGCCGAGTGTGCACATGCAGAATAATGATATAACTGATGGTGCACAGAATGATGCTATCGATCTATGACAAATGCAAAAATACTGAAAGGCAGAATTACAGAAATATGCACTAGTGCGTGAGGATAGAATGACAGTATTGTTGGCATCACGCAGACAGTCACAAATGTGTTAAGAAAGAAGTGCAGAGATGGAACTGAAGTATATCAAAAGATGCGCAGAAGTTTAGCTGATGCACAAAGCTTGAAGTGAAATTGTGCTAAGCAAATTAGTCCATCTGATGTGCGATGACAAAGCAACATCATAATCTAGTATGCGCGTCATGATGAGGATGATCTAAGGCAAGTGCATTAAACTGAAAGGATGAATCATATGATGCACACCATGTTGCAGATTGCGTAAAAGACTATGGCACTTAAACTGAACAGACACATATCAGTAAGTGCGCAGTTCCATTTGATAGTGGTGCGCAATATCAAAACAACAAGCTATCAAATGAAGCACAATAATAGTTGGTGAGTGCAGTTGTGAAGTAGCAGAACGACAGAGTGAACCTCGGTGCAAACTGCGACAGAGTAAGTCATCAACATAATTGAAGAATTGAGTGGAATGAGAAGTCAAGTGATGGATTTAGAGAAGTGACAACTATACGACTACATACAAAAGGTGCGCACAACATAACTAATATCAAAAGAACAGAAGTGTGCATGTGCCATAAGTACTGTAAGGAAATTTTGTATATCTGGGCGATAGGAGGGGGCAAGAAGTAGGGGGTTGTAGCCTCCTTCCAGTTGGTGTTGGAGAACACAAGGAGTTGGTTCTTCCTTAAGGTTTGTGCATGTAAAACCAGGGGGTCGATGTCTCCTTCCAGTTGGTGCTGGTAAACACAGGAAGTTGGTGCTTCCTTGAATGTAATCATTTCATTAGAAAAGAGTATTCCCTTTCTCCTGTTTGGGTTTCTACATAAAAATTCCTTGTGTTTTGTGTTCTCTGTTTTGGTTCATATGCGAATGAATGTTTATTTATGACGGATGCATAAATTGAAGATCAAGATTAAGTTCAGACTAATTTTTCAAAGAAGTTAAAATTTGTTCATAACTGCTCTAATACTGATTCACCCCTCCTCTCAGTATTAAATCGATTCCAAAAATTGGTATCAGAGCAGGTGGCTTCAATAACAGATTAACATCTGGAAGATAGATATTTGCGTGGTTATGGGGAAGGAGCTCTTTAAGGGTGAAGCACCATGGTTACAAGAAGATGTAAGTCTAGACAAAATCTCTGTCGCAGAAGCAAGGAACATTATTCACACACAGAGAAAAACAATAGAAGAAGTTAAAAGGATAGAAACCAAAACTTTGAACATCCTGAAGAAGAAAGAAAAAGAGTCAAATAAATTGGCATCAAATTTCACCAATCAGTTATACGAAATGGATGAGACCTGAGGTGAATTCTCCACCATTCTCGGATCTGAATGTTTTGATCTTCTTATTAGTTTGATTCTCCATCAAGGTTTTGAATTCCTTGAACTTATCAAATACTTCATCTTTGTTCTTCAAGAAGTAAACCCAAGTCTTCATGGAGAAGTCATCTATGAAAAAGAGATAGTAAACATACCCACTTAGAGAACTGGATGACATGGGACCACAAACATCTGAGTGGATGATTTCCAAGATGCCTTTTGCCTTGATTTCACTGCTTGGAAATGCCTTCTTAATGTTCTTTCCTTTTGCACATCCTTTGCAAACACCTTCATGCCTGGTCTTGATTTCAGGAAGACCTTCTACAGCCTTACTTGTAATTGGTAATGCTCTGTAGTGCATATGTGCAAGTCTTCTATGCCAAAGTTCACTTGGCTCCATGGAATCATGCACCATGGCATGTCCAGGTTGTCCTTTCAATTTATACAAACCTCCCTCTTGCTCTCCAATCACTACTGCATCATCTATGGTCTTTCCCTTTGGCCACATTAGGACTTGGCCATCCACAAATGCAACCCTCATACCTTTTTCATCCAATGCAGAGATGGAGAGTAAGTTCTTCTTGAGCCTAGGTACATAAAGGACTTCTTTCATCTTCAAAGATTTTCCAGAATCTAGGTTGTAGGAGGCTTCACCACTTCCTTTGATGGGGTATTGATAATCATCCCCAATTTTTACTTTATGGAGTGATTCATGTTCAGACAGATTTACAAAAGATTCTTTAAACCTAGTCATTTGTTTAGAAGCCCCACTATCAATTAACCAATCATTACAACCATGGGAGATTGTACCTGTGAGAGCAGAGATTAGGACATACTCTTCTTCACTTGATGAGTCATCATCACTTTCTGCCCTAGCTTTCTTCTTTGGAGGTTCATCATCTTCGGCAGCATGAGCATGGTACCTTCTTTTGTTACCCTTCTTCTTCTTGCTGGAGTTGTTGTTGTTGTGGTTGTCCCTTTTGTTCTTGGGACATTCTGAAGCAAAGTGACCCTTCTCATTCAAGTGAAACACCTTAGATCTTTCTTCTCTTTGTGATAATGATGAGAAGATTTCTTTTTGTGATGGGATGGCTCCCTCTTGAACTTGCCCTTCTTAGTGTGAGCTGTGAGAGCTTGATCTTCATTCCCTCCTCCCACAATCTACTGAAGGATATTAATTTCTTTCTTGCACAGATCCCTTGGATAAAAGAGTCCCATGACCTAGGTAGGCCATTCAAAGTGGTCATAACAATTTCAGCATCCTCCACCATTTCATCTACAGGTTCAAGTTGTTCCTTGATCTGAGAGACCTTGGAGAAATAGGATTGAATGGTTTCTCCATTCGACATCTTGACCCCTTTGAATTGATTCCGCAAGGTCATCTTTCGATTTATGTTATTCCCTTCAAATAGCTTGGTCAAAGAGTCAAACATCTCCTTGGGTGTCTTTAGAGATGACACATGAGGTATGAGATGGTCTTTGATAGAATCAACAATGATTCTCTTTGCCTTGACCAAGTTCTTCTTATGCAATATTTTAGCCTCTTCATCCTTTGGGATAGGGATGTCTTCTTTTATATATGAGTCCAACTCATTCTCTTCAAGGATTAACCCAATCCTATACTTCCAGGCTCGGAAGTTATCATCCCCTTCAAGCTTATCCTCAAGCTTGGTGTGGTGAGACATCTTAAAGAGTACTTCAAATGGAAATAGAAAATATTTAGGTCTTACCACTTGAATTGTTGAAAACTGGATCTCGTCTCGGATTAGGGTTTGTCGGAAAAACCCTAAAAATTCAAAATGTGAATTTCAACTTTCTGAAAGGATAGAAAGATGCGCCTTGATGAGCTGATCATCTTGGTGTATTCAGAATTTGAGATCAGCAAAGCTTTACCCTTCAGATTTGCCTTTTTGTCTTCCTGGGTTCACTAGGGAGAGCCCTGAATTAGGGTTTGAGTTTCCCGGAGATCTACTCAGCCAAAAACCTTGATCCAAAGCTCTAAACTTCGATTTTTGCAAGGAGCTTCTAGCTATGTCTTCAGATTTCAGAAATTCCTATTTTTGTGGAAACCCCAATTTTTAGGGCCAAATCTGAAAATGGTTAAAATTGAATTCTGATTGGACAGATAAATTCTCCTTGATGATTAGAGTCAATCTACTATACTACTTTTCCAAAATCTGTGGACAGAAACCCAATAAGCAAGAAACCCTAGTTTCCGTCACTACACAATGTCTTCTTCTCAGGTTAGCTCTGATACCATGTTAAATTTTGAGCATTAATTCACAATACTCTAGGATCTTTACTGAGAGAATAATATGTACAGTATATCAATGCATAACAATCATAATAAGCATGACAAGCATCATAAGAATCAAAATAATGAGAGACAAGAGACACAGAGTTTCCTTGGGGAAAACCCTAAGGTGAAAAACCCCACAACTTCCTTAGAGATAGAGAGAGCAATGGCTCAACCAAAGTACAACCAAAATACACTGAGATAGTCTCCTAGTAGCAGATGATCCTCCTCACTAGTGCACCACTTTCTGAGTGAGAGAAATATGAGTTTCTGAGTGGTCAAATAGAGATCTCCTGATCTCTATTTATACTTAACCTGTTTGCCCAGTGACACTATGGGGCCCGACTTGTCTAGCTAGGTACATCCACAATATAATATATATTTCAGGGCCGACCCCACACATGGTTGTCTAATAACCCATTGGCAAGTACACACACTTGCGACACTTGTCAATACACATGACGACACTTCCTTATAGAGGAATAACACATCTCTTATAAGGGTACAATAAATATATATGAAATACATAGATGAAATACATTCCGAAGTTACATATACATCAACATTCAAGACCTTGTTAATTGCCTTGACCTGTCCATTGGATTGCGGGTAGTAGGGTGTTGAGTTTTCATGGCGAAAACCCAACCTGTCGCTCAATTCATCAACCATATGGTTCTGAAAGTGAGAACCATGATCAGTAACTATGGCTTGCGGAACTCCAAACCACGCTATCACATGATTAAACATGAAGAGTGCGGTGGTTTTTCCATCGTTTTGGTATGTAGGCATAGCCTCGGCCCACTTTGTGAAGTAATCCACAGCTACGATGATGTAACTATGCCCCCTGGCCGAGGTAGGCTTACAGTGCATAAAATCGATGCCCCATTTTGCAAATGGGCCAACGGCAATAACCGGATGTAGTGGGACGGGATGAGTGCGCTTCTTCGTGTGGAAGTGTTGGCAAGGAGGACATTTTTTAACGGCCTCAATACAATCTTTGAAGATAGTAGGCCAGTAATATCCTGCGTGCAAAATATTTTGGGCTGTAGCCATCCCAGAGAGCTGACCGCCACATGCCCCAGCATGACAGTCATTCAGAATGCGTTCAGCCTCATCATGAGTGAGACAAGGTCAAAGAATTGAATTGATGCCATGACGATACAAAGTATCATTAATGATTAAGTAATACTTTGCATGGTGACGAATCTTACGATGATCGTCGCAAGAAAGTTGAGGATTGAAGCGTTGGGTTTGAAGATACAACAGAATATCTCCATACCAGGGGTCAGTCATACTGATGAGAAATAATGATTCATCCGGAAATGAATCATTGTGCTCAACTTCTGCATCAGGATGGGGAAGGTCGCAAATGAGCTCAGAAAACACCAAAGGCTTTTTAGACTTAGATTTCTTGAAAAGAAGATCGAATTCTTGCAGTATCACAATCCAGCGTGAATACTTTCCCACAAGCACCTGACATGTCAGTACGTGGTACATGGGGTTCGAGTTGGCAATGATAATGGTGGTGCAGAGCAAAATGTAGTGACGGAACTTCTGGACAGCAATGACTGTCGCGAAAGCAAGTTTTTTGACATGGGAATATCTAGTTTCAGCGTCAGCTAGACCCTTACTTGCATAGTATATCACATGTTCCTGAGCGTTTTGATCTTCCTGTACCAAAACCATGGTGATAGTGGTAGCAGAAGCAACGAGATATAAGATGTAATATCGATAATAATTAGGCGGTTGGGCACAGGGGCATGCGTGATGGCATGTTTGATACTGTCGAAGGATTTTTGAGCTTGATCATCCCAAATGAACGGGATGCCCTTCTTAAGCAGTCTCATATAGCCCTGAGTTTTCTCCATGAAATTGCACACAAAACGTCTTAAATAAGTCGCCTTCCCTTAGAGACTTTGAAGTTCTATAACATCAGTCAAGGGTGGTAGGTTGATGATGGCCTCCACCTTTAAGGGATCAATGCGGATCCCATCCTTCGAAACGATAAATCCTAAGAGGCGTCCCGACTTAACGCAAAAGATACACTTGTGAGGATTCAGACGGATATTGTACCATATGCATCTAAGGAAAATGGTCATCAGATGATCAATGTGGAACTCGCGTTGCTTTGAATGAGCAGGGAGATCGTCTAAGTAAGGTTTCACAAAGTCCTTAATATCATGGAAGGCATATGACATAGCCCGCTGAAACGTGGCACCAACATTTTTAAGGCGAAATGGGAGCTTGCGATAAGCGAATGTACCCCATGGGCAGATGAAAGTCGTCTTATGTTGGTCGGCCAGGTTGATCTCAATTTGGTTGTAACCAGAAAATCCATCCATGAATGAGAAGATGACGCTTCCGGCACAGTTGTCGATGATCTGGTCGATGAATGGGGTCAGGTAGTTTTCTTTTGGACAAGCCCGATTAAGGTGCTGATAATCAACGCAGACGTGAATGGTGCCCTGCTTTTTGTTCACAGGAACGACGTTTGAGACCCAATCTGTCAATGGGACAGGATAAATAAAGCCAGCCTTTAAGAGCTTTTCAATTTCTGCCTTTATTGCCACAGTCTTCCGGGGGTGTACCGGTTGCAACTTTTGACGTATAGGTTTGATGTCGAGATAGGTTTTTATTTCGTGAGAAACAATTGTGGGGTCTATCCCAAGCATCTCCTCATAGGACCAAGCAAACACGTCTCGAAATTGCTTGAACAAGGCCGTGCTAACAACGATTTCTTCAGGGGAACACTTCTGGCCTATGCGAATGTGTTCCACTATACCAGGTTTCACCGAGATGTCTATCGGGGTGGTTGGCTCAATGTTGGCCAAGTTGCCCTCCGTGTCCGTAAGACATGTAAGGATGGGGGACTGAGGGGATGGGTAGATATCTGGTGAAAAGAGGGTATGGGTGTTGTTCTCTATGTATTCCAAAGGAGGAAGAAAAGATGACCTATGGTGGAGATCATCCCACGGACTATCGTCAACATTCATTACTTCCATGATGGACTCGTCTAAATGAAAAGTAAGAAGTAAGAGATCAGGTAGAGAGGACGTCCATTGTAGAGAACAGGATGGGGAGGCCATGGTTAAAAGGTCCTCCGAAGCTGATTGGATAACCTCATAAATGCGTTCAGCTGGTGAAAGAGGCATCATATCTCCAAGCAGGTGTGTTGTGGCTTCATCCGGTACAAGCCAAGCATCATTTGAGTGAGATAAAATCTCAGTGGAGATCATATTCACCGTAGCAACATGATTAGGGGGGTCCATGGCTAGAAAAATGCCCATGAGAGATGAATCCTTCATTAGGCCAACCCCTATACTCTCATACTGTTTTGACATCTATCCAATGGAAGGAACATGGTCACCAGGATGAGTAGTGGCATCCAGTGTACAAAAATCTAACTCATCGATTATAACAATTCGTCCTTGGTGGGGGAACTGTTCTATGCGGAAGACTGAAGAGGCTAATTCTTGCATGGTATAAAACCAACTGCGACCAAGCAAGAGATTATAATCTAACGGGGCCGAGACCACTTCCACGTTAATGGTTACGGTCTTTCCGCCCAACTCAACTGCAAGAGCTTGTAAGAGCCCATGAGGTTGAAAGCCACGCCCGTCGAATGCTTTCAACGTGGTAGGAGAATGATTCAATTCAGGAGAGCCAATGGCTCTCCAATAAGCAATGGACATGATGGAAGTGGAGGCTTCTTCATCCAAAAGAGTGCGATGGACAATCTTCCCAGCAAGGTTCGCAGTAACTTGGAATGCGAGTTGGTGTGAGAGCCTCGGCTTAAGGTTGTCAAGAAGAAACATGATGGTGTTCGAGGAATCCGGGTCAACTACACCAACGGATGCAAGGAGAGTTTTGCGCTGATTGGGACAATTCTGCAAAACCTCCAGGGTGGACATGGCGCAAGGAGCTTGGGCCAAGTCCTCTACGATATTGTAGTTTTGTGCCGCGCGAGCATTAGGATTGAAAGCAGTTTTTCGAATCGTACTCTTGGGCGGACGAAATATCGAATCTAAAGAGGGTCTCTCTATGGTGAGAGAGGTTGATGGTACAGTGACATCAGGTAAAGAGTCGAAAGCTTTTTCAGTATTACTTCCGGTGGGTTCCTTCGAAGGGACCTGTTCATAAGATCACGAGCGAGTAGTTAAATTGATCGCCTCGTTATGCAACATGAGAACATGCACGGTGTTGGATGGTTCCCCCTGGGCTGGGGGGGGTTGAGAAATCATCTGCTGGTTTTGAGCAGGAAACGGATCGTTGAGGACTGCGGGAGTCGGTTTACCCCTAAGAAAATTTTGCACTTCATCTCTATGGGGACACTCTTTGGAGAAATGGTCTTCTCCACACAGTAAGCAAGGATACTTCAGTTTCCTTTTCTACTTAGTATCTTCAGGAGTGCTCTTCATTTCCTGCTGGGCATAAGACTTCTTGGGTTTCCCCTTGTTCTTCTTTTTGCCATTAAAATTCTGAGATGAAGTTGATTGAACAGAATTCACCTCTTCAGTTACAGCAGGAGTGGTGGACTTGGCAGTGTTGTGGCTAGCCGGAGTTGGGTTGGATGATCCAACAATGCTAACAACAGGCTAGGTGGTAAGGGAACCTATGATCCCATCAACTTGGGGTCCCTTATGTGGTTTCGTGGGATCGTTAACATCCCGGGGTGCATCAGGAAAAATATTGAATAGAGTGCCAGACTGAGTGTAGACCAGGTCTAACAGATGAGCACTCGCGATGGCTTGTTCTTCGGTGACAGCACCTCGCATGGAAACATCTTTTGCTATGGTGGGAATCAGCAATTTAGTAAACCAGTCTGCTAGGAGTTGATCTGGAATGGGAGCTTTAATGAGACGTAGTCTCCTTCGCCAATCGTGGATATGATCCGAAATGTGAGTGGTGGTATTCTGACGGAGCGAGGTTAAAAGATCAGTACTAGTCTCATATTGTATAGGCAGCTGGAAATGCGTAAAAAAGTTCATAGCAAGAGAGCCAAAATCAGGTAAAGAGTGTGGTGGTAACTCAATGTACCACTTGGCAGCTGAATCGGTGGGAGTCCTTTGGAACAATCTAAGACGAATTGAATCATCCATTAAGGAATTAGATGAACACCATAAATGGTATGTCATCATGTGGTTCTTGGGGTCTTCACCCGGCTTGCTGTCAAACTTGGGGATATCAGACAGAAGTTTCACCAGAATCGATGGCCAGTTAGATCCGTGGTAAATAGGATCGTTGGTTAAACAAGAGAAGTCAGGTAGGTCCAAAGTAGCCATACAGGGAAGCTATGGATTGGGCTGCGCATATTGATAATACGGATAAGGCGTGTAAGGACTAAATTGACCGTAAGGTGTACCGGGATAAAATTGACCGTAGGGGGGTGTGCTGCCCGGACCGTAAGGTGGTCCGTTCCAATAGGGTGGGGGTCCACCTCCGCCTCTGGGAGGTGGTGGAGGTCCGCCGCCACCACCGGGAGGAGGTGGGGGTCCATAACCGTAATAAGGTGGCCCACCACCGCCTCCGCCTAGAGGGGGTGGTGGACCACTTCCGCTGCCAGATGGGTGGGGGCCCCCACCACCTCCGCTACCGGAAGGATGAGGGTTCCCATCACTGCCGCCACCACCATAGTAATTAGGTCCTCCATTGCCTCCGCCTGGAGGGGGTGGTGGACCACCACCGCCATCCGAAGGGAAATGTCCTCCTCCACCATTATAGGGTGGTCCGCCACCACCTCCGCCTGGAGGAGGTGGTGGACCATTCCCGCCACCTGCCTAAGGGGTGAGGGGGGTTGTAGGTAAAATGATATGGGCCTCCACCAACATTAGGTGGGGGCCCGCCGCCGCCAACAGGAGGTGGGGGAGGACTGATCGGGGGAGGACTTGGGGGCCCGCCGCCGCCGTTGCAACACAGTTTGTTGCCCCCACAGAGTGTACGGATTTCCGGGATAAGGTATCCTGTATGGCACGTTTACGGGATTAGGTTGACCCGGCACAGGGTTAATAGAACCTGGATACGCTTGAATCCATGAGGGTTGGGTTACATTTGATGGCCCTCCAACATGAGATAATCCTGTGGTGGATGGTCTAGCAGGTTGGGAAGGTCCATTGGGGACTCCATCGCCTACTTTCTAGTTAGGAAACGGGGGTTTCCCCCCAGCCACAATAGGCTGAACACTATTCAAAGGATGAACCAACGTGGGTTGTTGACTAGCTACCATGGTAATAACATTACCAATAAGATAATCCGTAGGAATGGAATATCCTCCCCTCGAAGTTTGAGGTGGGGGAGGAATCGATAAAGTAACCGTGGTAGTGACAGGTCTGTAGGACCGTTGTCCTTCCATCGGTTGGTTCACTTGAGGTGCAGGACTGGACTCCTGTGAGGGTTGACCAGTCTCATTAGTGGTCACGTGGTGGGGTGGTTCAGGTGATCGGAAAGATATCGAATGAACTGGGATTTTTTCGTTGTCAAGTCTTATTTGGAAATGACGATTGTGGAACTCTTCAGAGTGTTGTTCGAGACTTTGTCTTCGAATCTCATCTCCTTTAACACATAACTGTTCCAAACGTTCATGGATGGGGCTGAAAGTTTCGACAAGGTCAGGCCTATGGTAAGGCCTAGTGAACTCTGGAGTAGTCCAGTTAGGTGGGGATGAGATGGAAAAATGAGCCACTGGATGGTTTATAGAAGATGTCCAATAAGTTGCTGAAGGACCAACAACTGCAGCAGGGTTGTCCTGGGGTTGGTTTATCCATTCCAACGATCTAGGTTCTCCCGGGATGACGGGAGGAAGGTTTTGAGAAGTGGGGGTGTGTGCTTCTTCATCCTGCGTGGGATGAGAGCTAGGTGAATCTGGTGGAAACAAAAGTCCACCAAAATTCAAGGTGGGGTTCCCTACTTTAGTAGCTACGACCACGTTACGCTGATCCATTCTTACCCTCGAAATAACCTCCGGATTAAGGGGAAATTCAGGTGGCAAGTTCAAGATCCTACGGGACCTTCTCCAGGGAAAATCTGCCAGAGTATCAGGAAAATCAGCCAAAAATGGTCGAAACAACGTTTCTACTAAAGGTATACTAAAAGAAAAGCAGTCCAAGAAACCTACTCAAACTAAGGCAACAAGCAAACTTATGTGACAGAGTGGATTCAAAAGTCTGGAACCTCACGGGATTATGAAGGCATCGCAAACCGCAATATATTGCAGGGTCCAACAATATGACGCGACAAGGAGGATTGGGACTGTACCCTTTCCTGCATACCCGACTACCTGGACAGGACGTGCGTGCTAATCTCCCCGAGTGCTGTTCTCGGTGTATTGCTTTGCCAAGATGGCCAAATGGTTAACTCGATTGGTTTCAGGAATCCTAATGGTGTCTCCCGATATACACAAGGTACATGGGATCTCAAATCCATAGTGGTGCTGTCTAATGCACAGCCGTTGGCACGAGACCTCCTGATATACGTGTCGAGTACATGATACACCCTTCGATATACGCCAAGTACGGATTATGGTACTTGGTGGGTATGTGAAGGAGCTTGATATATCGATGTATGTGGAATACTACAATACCCATGGACTACAGTGCTGGCAAGTAACGAAAGCTGCCACGCTTAACGACGCCGGAACACGTCTCTAACTTACACACAAGTTGCTAAAAATTTTACCTAGTTATACCATTAATTTTATCTTGGACGGTTAGGTGAATGCATGAGGTGAGTACATAATCGGAAATAGAATACAAGCCCTAGCTACATGCACGAAATATTCTTTTCTTTTGATGAATTCTACCTATGGTAAGGAGAAATCTTTTTCCAATGGTATTGCCAAACAAACTCAATGCAACACAATTCCCAATGCAAACAAATTTGAAAATGAAAGTACTCTTTTCTTTTTCAATGAAACACACAAACGTACACAACAATACTATCCAAATCAAAGTATTTTTTCTTTTCTTTTCTTTTTCAAATCAAAACAACACTAAGTAATGAAATGAGAGGATTCTGAAACAGAAAATGCAAGCTTTTCACTTTCTCTTTTCAATGATCTAAAGGCAACAAAAATAAAAAAATGCACCTATCTTTCCCTAGCATCGAAACAACTTTTGAAAAAAAAACGAAATGTACTAGAGATTTTCAAGAAGATGAATAATTCATAATTCAAGAAAAACACAATCAATCATATTTCCATTCATCTTTTCCAAAACATTCCAATGTGCAATGATCTTTCTTCCATAACTTTTTTTGAGAAATAACGGGAGAGAAACACTTTTAATCTTTCAATGGATGAATCAAAGCAATAAACTTGAAGACAACTTTGCTTTCAGATCTAAATGACTGAAAAGAAAATGCTACTCGCAGGATTCATAGACTCAGAAAACTCAAGAAAAGAACAAGCACTCAACCGAGCAAAAAGACACACTTGACTCAAAATCAAGCAGCAGCAAGCAAACTAAGCAAGCAAAGCTCAAAACGAATGTAAATGAGGTCTGGAAGGTGATCCAATGCATTGATCAGATTAGGAATGGAAGAAAGGGAAAGCAAGGGTGAATGGATGAAGGTGGGGGAGAAAAAAGTATCCGCCACTACTGATTTCAAACTTGTCCAAAGTGGAACCCAAAGTCAATCCAAACAAACCAAACTCTCAACACACAAATCAAAATGGGATCTTTGGCTGGATGTTGCAGCACAGAGGGAATTCATCCATCAAAACAAGGCTCAGACTGTCAAACAAGAGGATGGATGCCTGAATGCTAAGTCTCGACAGATCGGCGCATTCTGGCTTTGCAGACAGTGCGACGTCGCAGGTTACCTGCACGAGATAGGCGACGATGTCGCAGTCTACTAAATGAACAGGCCGCAATGAGCAAGCAACGGTCAAAGAACAAAGACCCAGAAAAACACAGTGTCGCTCTGTTTTCACTGCCCAGGTGCGACAGGAAAGTTCTAGATTCAAAAATGAATCAGATCTCCTGATAATGAACCACCAACAGGTTTGAAACTGAGTTGTATAAACTCAAAGGAAGAAGATCATGATCTTCAACATGAAAATCTGACAATGGAATCAATCCTAAGAAGGAAAATGGAAAAAGAAATGACAACAAGGCTTGTGACAAGTAATCAACTGAATATGACTCAGATTAATGCTCACTAAATAAGAATACTCCCCAGTATGGTCGCCAGATTTGTTACCAGACAATCCACTCGACCAGAGGCGAGCCGGATCTCCCTAGCTCAATGCGAGTCTAGAACAAATAGAACAGACTACAAACACATTTCCTAGATCTACTTAAGGATCAAGTACTAGATGTCTTACCTCTTTGATTCGCTATCCTTTCTCTCGAATGTTGCTCCACGTCCCATGGTCGTCAGATCCAAGCTGCAAGACCTGTCAAGACACAGAAAAGAGAAACGAGTAAAGAGCATCTATACAATAAGAGATCTATGTAAACAGTTAAGCAGGTAAACAACACAACATCATTACACATAAGAACGATATTGGTGGAAAGCATTTGTAATACTGCAAATAGAGGAGTACATGATAGAGATATAGAACTACAACCACTGACTTAACGTAGCAGCCCCTTATCCACATAAGCCAATTTCCAAGCCCTTCCAAGGAAGCATGAATTCTCCAAGAGGTGAGTGAAGGTGTCCCAAGAGAGATTTCACCAGCATGTAGATACCATAGTCTTCCTCTCTTTGGTATGGGAGTGAGCCCCACTTATATGGGACTAAGTGGATGAGGTTATGGATAGGATAGGTTGAGAGATTGTAGGAGAGAGATAGGGGATCCTCCCAATGAGTTAGGGGTCGAGTACCAACTCTCCAAGAGATCAGGGATAAGCCCCCAAATGGGAAAGCTTCGAGAAAGATCTCGAAATGGCTATTTTTTTCCATTAACAGACCTCGTCGCACCTTGCTAAGGATCAATCTGCAACCTTGCATGTTGCTAGTGTTCAACCTGCGACGACCTCTCAAAAGGTTGTACAAACTGAGTACAAATCCTCCCAAATGAGTACTTGATCTAGATGACTTCAGGGATGTATACACTAAATCATGATGATGGGTAGATTTTAGGTGTAACAAAAAGTCAGCCCAACAGAAGAATATAAATAGAGGATGAGTCTCTCATTTGTAATCACTCAACTCACTCACACAAGTTCGCATAGGAGAGGGAGTGAAGTTCGCACAAGTGGAGGAGAAGCTGATTTTGTCTTGGGGTTTATCTTTACTTTGTGAATTCTATATTGAGGAAGATTTTGTCGGGGTTTTCTCCCTTGTGGTTTCCCTGAGAGAAATATTGTGTTCATTGTGTCTGATGTGCTCGTATTTCTTTCAGTGACAGATTGTTTAATGTTATTATGCTAAACAGGTAAAAACTAACAGAAAATACATTGAAAGATGGTTTGAGATGTCTTTTTTTTCTCATTTTGTTTAGAAATTTTCCCAAAAAATGACTTCTTTAAGATAAAATTTTAATAAAAAAACTTTGAAAATGCATATATTTTTCGTTCTAAGTATTCTAAATCTTACAAAAATTCAAAAATGTGTGTATTTTTTTACTATAGCTAGCTATTAAATGTAGATTTTTTTGTAAAGTTTGGAAAATGTACCTTGTAAATAAACGTTATAGTTTTCTTATGACCATGAAGTTTCAAAATCACAAAAAATGGCTCAAAATGAAAAATGGTGCTACCAGTATACACACTTTTTGAAATGGAGGTAAAAACATTTACTAAAATTGACCCCCAAAAATATAAGAACAATGTCAGGTTCTCGTCAAGTTGTATAACTTGTTTAAAGGCTTAGTTTAATATATGAGAGGGTTTAACTATCCGTAGGACGAATTATCTAACTCATAAATTGGCGACCATACTGGGGAGGTGGGATCCATTGATTGCTTGAGATGCCAGGGTAAGGTAAACCAGGATTCATATTAGGGTTGGGGGGTAAAAGGATTGATATGATTTGTTTTCCCCCCAGTAGGATTTTGGTTACATAATGTATGTTGCCCCCCAATAGGTGGTATTTTTGGTCCCCATGAAGCAAATGCTCCTATTGGAGGAGGTTGGTTATTGGTTCCTATTAGGGCACCAATGAAAGGTCGTCCTCCAGAGAGAGTGCAAAATTGTGTCTAAAGATTGACTTTCAGTCACAACAAAGAGGTACTCATCAAACATGATGGGGAAAATTGGGGAATGCGCTGAGTCAACCTTTTTTGGCAGCTTATGAGTCATTACCTTTGAACATTGCATGCGTTTGTATATTGTCTTATTGGGTATTCAATATGTATCTGGGTCATAACATAACTACAATCGTGAGTCATCTTCCATGTGAGCATAATTTAATGAGTCTCTCAACTTGTATCATCCCACCTTTTGGTTGTTACCTCTGTCAATCCCTGCTGCCAAGCAATGTATCATGTCGTTATATGTTCAAAGGATCAGTGTTAGCTTGAGTCAACTTTCTACAATATTGTCAGCCTTCATATCCTTGTGTCAGTCCATACTCATCTGATTCATTACTTCATCTCACTTTCCTATATCGGTTCTGCGTTGATGATGTGGGATTCATTATGGCCCTCCTTCAATGAGTCTATTCCTGTCGACTTCAACTCATTATCTAGGAATTAGGCTTAGAAACCAACCGTAGTACCTTGGTACCTGCATGCCTCAATGACAGGTTTCCTCGTATTCGACAGTAGGTTTCCATAATTGACCTCTGATTGGATAACCTCGAATGTTCGAACTTAAAACCCCTATTCACATTCGTTGGGTTGTACTAGAGGTACCTTGGGGATCATTGTCATTATTTATGATTTCCCTCGTACATGCTAATGGTTCACATCATTGGACGATAATCAAGTATTTTCTAACATGTTTGACTTCAACACCTTGTAATCACATGGTTAGATTCGTATCGATTTGGGATCCAGTAGAAGACCCTGAATACTTTTGAAGTCTATTTCATATGTCTAGGTTTTATTGTTTTTTTTTTTTGAGTAGGTTCCCACGTGCGCATTATGTGGGTCACCTCATTAATGTACTATCACACATATCCACTTTAGTATTGGTCGTGGCTGTGTCATTATCTTTTCATGGATCTACGCTTGTAGGCTAGTAGCCATGATTTGTCTTTAGTCATTGTTAGGTCAATACTATCATGGATCTGCATTGTATTGGTCAATAGCCATGCTTTGAGTCTATTGTTTTGAGCATGGATATGCCCGCCTTAGGGTTATTAGAGATGTTGTTGATGTTTCCTTGCAGCTCCTCTCCAGTTCCTTTCTTGTTATCTTTGCAGACTTATTAGTAAAGTGTTTCGGCCATCATATTCCTTCTGACCTCATACTTTAGGGGGCATATGTTATATCTCAAATTGTCACTTTGTACACCATTGAGAGCCTTCATACTATATGACCATTAAGAACATGATGTTCATACCTCCTAAGAAGTGTTGAGACCCATCTTCATCATGCTGGTCCCCTCCCTAGTCTTACTTGGAGGAAAATCCAACCTTTAATGGTCGAATGCCACTTCACAAGCCCATCTTGCCAATATTTTTGTGCCCTGCTAGTGGTGCAAGGCATGGAAATACAACATTTTTGTGCTCTGCATACCTGCAGGGGCACGGAAATTACAATATTTTCGCGCTATGCTCAGTCCTGGGGGCGCTAAAATCCCTCAACAACTATATTCCTTGGTTTTAGGATCTTGAATCTCAAGGATATTTTCATGGGATAGGTATTCCTCTTGAATATTATCTCACCCTCCTTCCTTGGTGTGATTCAACTTCCTGATGCATCTTTTCCTCATCTAGATCCATCATTCTCTCTTAGTGGTTGGCCTCCCAAATCTTATAAGAAGGCCATCCATGAGCCAAGGAGAGAAATTTTGGAGGCATCAAACTTATGATCTCAGAAGTCTTACAGAGGTAGCAAAGGAGACCTTGGAAGGAGGTGCTATCATCTTGGACATCAAGGTATAACATTTCAATTATCTTCTCTAGCTTTCATAATAATAACTTGGCTTATTCTTCCATATCTTGTCTCTTGTAGTTTTGATGCATGATATGTTATAGATTAGATCTAGAATCAATACATCTATTGCTTGGATGTTTTCGGCCTTTTTTCTTGCTCAAACAGGTTCAATCTTTGGAGATCAAAATTGGAGCTGGAGCTAGGACAATCAACAAATTAGATGTAAGTCTCATTTCTTCTTTATGTATTGTGTTAGATCTAGGAGCATAAACAACCATTTGTTTTGTTTCTGTCTTAGATTAAACATTTAAAGACTTAGTTTAATCTATGAGAGGGTTTAACTATCCGTAGGACGAATTCTCCAACACATAAATTGGCAACCATACTAGGGAGGTGGTATCCATTGATTCTTTGAGATGCCAGGGTAAGGTAACCCAACATTTAGATTAGGGTTAGGGGGGTAAAAGGATTGATATTGATTTTTTTTCCCCCTAGTAGGATTTTGGTTACTGATTGTATGTTGTCCCCCAATAGGTGGGATTTGTGGTCCCCATGAAACATATGCTCCTAATAGAGGAGCTTGGTTACTGGTTCCGCTTGGGGCACCAATGAAAGGTTGTCCTCCAGAGATAGTGTAAATTGTGGCTGAAGACTGAAATTTAGTCACAACAAAGAGTTACTCATCAAACATGATGGGGAAATTGGGGAATGCACCAAATCTACCTTTTTTGGCAGCTTATGAGTCATTACCTTTGAACATGGCATGGATTTGTATCTTGTCTTATTGGGTATTCAATATGTATCTAGGTCATAACTACAATCGTGAGTCATATTCCATGTGAGCATCATCTAATGAGTCTCTCAACTTGTATCATCCCACCTTTTGGTTGTTACCTATGTCAATCCCCGCTGCCAAGCCATGCATCATGTCATTATATGTTCAAAGGATCAGTGTTAGCCTGAGTCAACTTTATGCAATATTGTCAACCTTCATATCCTTGTGTCAGTCCATACTCATCTAATTCATTATTTCATCTCACTTTCCTATATTGGTTTCGTGTCGATGATGTGGGATTCATTATGGCCCTCCTTTGACGAGTCTATTCCTGTCGACTTCAACTCATTATCTAGGAATTAGGCTTAGAATCCAACTGACGTAGTACCTTGGTACCTGCATGCCTCAATGGCAGGTTTTGTCGTATTCGACAATAGGTTTCCATTATTGACCTTTGATCGGATAATCCCTCGAATGTTCGACCTCAAAACCTCTATTCACATTCGTTGGGTTGTACTAGAGGTACCTTGGGTATCATTGTCATTATTAATGATTTCCCTCATACTTGTTAACGGTTCACATCATTGGCTAGTAATCAAGTAGTTTCTACCATGTTCGACTTCAACACCTTGTAATCACATGGTTAGATTCGTATCGATTTGGGATCGAGTAGAAGACCATGGATACTTTTGAAGTCTATTTCATATGTCCAGGTTGTGTTGATGATTTATTTTGAGTAGGTTCCCACATGGGCATTATGTGGGTCACATCATTGACGTACTGTCATGCAGATCAATTTTGTATTGGTCGTGTCTGTGTCATTATCTTTTCATGGATCTATGCATGTAGTCTAGTAGCCATGATTTGTCTTTAGTCATTGTTGGGTCAATACTATCATGGATCTGCATTGTATTGGTCGGTAGCCATGCTTTGAGTCTGTTGTTTCGAGCATGGGTATGCCTGCCTCGGGGTCATTAGACATGTTGTTGATGTTTCCTTGCATCTCTTCTCCAATTCCTTTCTTGCTATCTCTACATATTGGTAAAGTGTTTCGGCCATCATATTCTTTCTGAACTCATACTTTAGGGGGCATTTGTTATACCTCAAATTTTCACTCTGTACACCATTGAGAGGCTTCATATTATATGAACATGAAGAACATGATGTTCATACCTCCTAAGAAGTGTTGAGACCCATCCTCATCATGTTGGTCCCCTCCCTAGTCTTACTTGGAGACAAATCCAACCTTTAATGGTCGAATGCCACTTCACCATGCCCATCTTGCCAATATTTTTGTGCCCTGCTAGTGGTGCAAGGTTCGAAAATACAAAAATTTTGCGCTCTGCATACCTGCAAGGGCGTGAAAATTACAATCTTTTCACGCTATGCTCAGTCCCGAGGGCGTGAAAATCCCTCAACAACTATATTCCTTTGTTTTAGGATCTTGAATCTCGAGGATATTTTCATGGGATAGGGATTCCTCTCAAATCTTATCTCACCCTCCTTCCTTGGTATGATTCAACTCCTTGATCCATATTTTCCTCATCTAGATCCATCATTCTCTCTTAGTGGTTGGCCTCCCAAATCCTATAGGAAGAAATCCATCCATGAGCCAAGGAGATAAATTTTGGAGGCATCAAACTTATGATCTCAGAAGTCTTGCAGAGGTAGCAAAGGAGAGCTTGGAAGGAGGTGTTATCATCTTGGACATCAAGGTATATTGTTGTAATTATATTCTCTAGATTTCATAATAATAACTTGGCTTATTCTCCCACATCTTGTCTCTTGTAGTTTTGATGCATGATATGTTATAGATTAGATATAGAGTCAATACATCTATTGCTTGGAGGTTTTTGTCCCTTTTCCTTGCTCAAATAGGTTCAATATTTGGAGATCAAACTTGGAGCTAGAGCTAGGACAATCAACAAATTAGAAGTAAGTCCCATTGCTTCTTTATGTATTGTGTTAGATCTAGGAGCATAAACAACCATTTGTTTTGTTTATGTCTTAGATTAAACATTTAAAGACTTAGTTTAATCTATGAGAGGGTTTAACTATCCGAAGGACAAATTGTCTAACACACCAGTCCTAATCACTTACTGATCTCAAATGGTCCCTCAAACTGTGGCGAGAATTTGGCCTATTTTCCAAATAAATAGAACTCATTCGTGGCTTCACCCACAAGAACACTCTATCTCTAAACTCATGATTCTTTTCTATCTAGTGTGCATCGACATAACTTGTAGGTCTCTCTTTGGCCTCTTTCAGCAATACCCGGTTGGATTGCATCTGCTTATCCATATCCTGGATCATATCTGGACCCACAAACTATAACCCATGTCATGATCCTAGCTACAATGGGGCATTACATACTCCCCCTCTTCACGAAACTTCATCCCGAAGTTAACGTAAAACACTAGTCATCCCTTAAATATATGTATTGATGTAATATCATCAAATTATTTATATTCCATGTCCATGTCATTATATATAGTCTTCCTATTTACTCTCATCATCGATATGATTCTTAATTTTCGGGTCTTAGCGACTTAGACGAACATATTGAATTTTTTCGTTTGGTCATTTCGTCAACATCATCATGTCTAGGTCAAGGAGCTTGGCATGCCCACAACTCATTTCACCATTTTTGTTGTCGTATGAACTCTTCAATAAAATTTCCAAGTCACATTATATGTGTCGTCATAGTCTTGTCGATTCATGAGTTAAGGACTAGTCATCCTTCAATTTTGGCATCTCCATGTCAAGTAGTCAACATCATTGTGTTTAACTCATCGTGTTGGTCATCTCCATATTTTCTTTGACAAAAACATCTTCATTGGATTCTTTTGGCACTTGATGGAGGTTTCATCAAAAGATTCTTTCGTGTCTTGTTAGTTAAAATTGTCCAATTTCCATAATTTGTGAATTCACCAAATGCTTCTATTTCAAATTGTTATCTATATGTCTAGGCATGGAAGTGAGAAAGGCATGTGACGCCCTTCCGTGACCATGATCACGCCGTCCTTCGATGTTAATCCTTCCTCCATCTCTTACTACATGTGTTTAGTAACTTCCTAGGTAGTGATGCTAAACAAGAACCACTAACATGGTTTCTGTGGTAAATAAAGAGTTTACACCATGCTTATCCTTTGAGTGTATCAATTAAGCTTTATCATTATAGGCAATAGTGATCAATAATATTGACCTATTCACCTACACCTAAGGCTTAGTCATGCAGTCATGCTTGGGGATTTTTCAATTTGGACAACCCATAATATTTATTTATGTCAAGGCCTAAACAACTCTTTTCACCTCTTGACTTGGTCATCATATCACATAATAACACAATACATTCATTTAACCCATTTTAAAAACATTAATATAAATTAGTTCATCACACAATACAATCATATCAATAATTGATTATCTAAAAACATGAATATTTATAAAATCCATTTACGTCATAGTCCCAATGCATTTTTTTACCCCTTCTTCTAAAATCAATCTATACAAAATTCATCTATATAATGAACACACAATTCTTCCCATTTCTCTCAACCTTTCAACATATAACTCTTCTTTGTTAAATGAACATAAGTATCTTCATTTCGCACATAAAATGCCTTTCAATTTGGACAACCCATAAGATTTATTTATGTCAAGGCCTAAACAACTCTTTTCTCCTCTTGACTTGGTCATCATATCACATAATAACACAATACATTCATTTAACCTATTTTAAAAACATTAATATAAATTAGTTCATCACACAATACAATCATACCAATAATTGATTATCTAAAAAC
The DNA here is from genome assembly GCA_027924585.1 of Larix kaempferi. Classification (NCBI taxonomy): domain Eukaryota; kingdom Viridiplantae; phylum Streptophyta; class Pinopsida; order Pinales; family Pinaceae; genus Larix; species Larix kaempferi. Next base: position 2,770,420 of record BSBM01000399.1, on the reverse strand, counting down.
ATGAATATTTATAAAATCCATTTACGTCATAGTCCCAATGCATTTTTTTACACCTTCTTCTAAAATCAATCTATACAAAATTCATCTATATAATGAACACAATGTTCTTCCCATTTCTCTCAACCTTTCAACATAAAACTCTTCTTTGTTAAATGAACATAAGTATCTTCATTTCACACATAAAATGCCTTTCAATTTGGACAACCCATAAGATTTATTTATGTCAAGGCCTAAACAACTCTTTTCTCCTCTTGACTTGGTCATCATATCACATAATAACACAATACATTCATTTAACCCATTTTAAAAACATTAATATAAATTAGTTCATCACACAATACAATCATATCAATAATTGATTATCTAAAAACATGAATATTTATAATCTAACCTTTCACTTTCCTCATTCTACCTTTCCCCAACAAAACCTCCCCTTCAAATTTGTTGATGGAATTTCCATCACAAATGAGAGGCACATTATTCATATATGTTGCTACTTCAAGAAAAAACTCACTAATATACACTAAGAATTTATATAACATATATACCTCAACCATAGACCCCTCAGAACATGATATTTATGTAATGAAATCCTTCAATGCCTTCAAGTGCCTCTCCACCATCCACATTGACCTTGTGTGTATAGGTCCCCATATTTCAATCTCCTCAACTTGGTGTATGAGGTAGTGTTCTTGTGCATTGAAAAGGAAGAAGGTAGATACTTTTTCATTTCACGCATTAGTCAATGTATTTTTCTCTTCCAATACTTTATATCTTCTTTATAATTCTTTAGATGACAACCACCTACACTTATGCAAGAAAATCATGGATGATTTCAACAAATAAAATAATACAATGCAAGTAAATCACATGTTAGCACGTTCTACAAATAAGATTTCAAATATAAATCCATACTTACCTCATGTGTTTGCCAAGATCATATATAACTTGTCTTCTGTTGTTGTCAAAGTTGTTTGAGAGAGATAGATCTAGAACATATTATAACACAAAAAGGAATCATAATGTTTTTCCACACGCACACACACACATATATAATCAATGTTGTAAAATATGTTATTTACAAAATTAAATTTCCTACTGGATTTGCTTCAAACATAAATAATATCTTAACGAAGAAAGGAGAATTTTTGGGGTAAGATATCATGACTAGAAGTCATGAGATTGTTTGGGGTAAAGGTATGACAGTCATGAGATTTTACCCCACAAATTCTCCTTTCTTCATTAAGATATTATTTATGTTTGAAGCAAATCCAGTGGGAAATTTAATTTTGTAAATGACATATTTTACAACAATGCTTTCCTACTCTGTAAATAACAATGGAAGGTAGTTTGGTTGTCCATCACTAGAAGAATTAATCAAATTTTTCATTACATAATTGGCTTCATGAATGCCATTACAAACTTTGATGGTTTTTTCTTTATTACTCCTTCCATCTAAGACTCTCTATAATGTTTTTGTTACATTCTTTCTAATATACATTGTATCAAACTGATGATCTACTTGTACGTGTTCATCGTAGGGAAACCTACTAAATTGGATGGAGTAACATTTTGTTCACCTTGGAATCCCATTAAATCATTGATGGCCCTTATGAAACATAAGTGAAATTACAAAAATAATTGTTAGACCAATTTCTTACCTTTATGATTCTTATTGTTAGATTTTAATAATATAGTAGTATAATTTTCATCTATTTCAACTTTAAATACACATAAGGATCACTAAAAGAAGAACTATGCATAGAAACACAAGAGACACAATAGTTTACCCTAGGAAAACCCAAACTCAGGAAAAACCCAACTATCCTTTCTTATTTAGAGATTCAGTACAAAGTACAAGTACAACATATATAAAAATGACCTAGAACAAGGGGGATCACATAGAAAAATGATACCAAAGAAAGAACCCCCAAAAAACAGTCTTCTACAACCCTTGAGAAAACTTCTCCTTGCTTGAGCGAACTTGCTTGATGTCCAAATGAGGAGGGTGTCACCTTTCTTTATATTTGTTCTAAGCTGACCTTTTTTTTTACTGTGAAGCCAACTTGCTAACTTCACTGGGCCTACTTGTCTTAGGAGAAAAAAATTATTTTATTATTATTTATTTATGGGTCGACTTAGCTAGTGAGGATACCTCACGTAGCTACAAACATCAACACTCCCTCTTAGCTAGGAATGTATCATCACATTGGAACACATCCATATATCATCTGGGAATCATGTCTTGTCCTGAACATCTCGTCATCATAAGAATGGTCTATTCTTGTTCATGTGGCTATGACCAACATGACGTTTACTCAGTCTGTCGAGTAACACATCAACCCATTCCATTGGGTAGTACAACACACAACTCATTCCATCGAGAAGTGTGACTCCACTTAGTTCACACAAAAATCATATCGGTCCACAAAAAACTACAGTCCACATAGGACAAGGAGTTTAAACAGAACTCAGGGATACGGACCTCCTTATTAGCTATATGGACCCCTTTTTCTGTTGTACAATACTGTCACCCTTCTGAAGCAATCCTCGTGTTAAAATATGCCCTTCTCTTCAGTTGCTGAAGTGTTGGTCTCTCCTAGGGATGCATGCCCCTCTCCTTGGGAAATGCACCCTTGATCCCATCCTCCTCTTCCTTTCTTCTTCACAAATCCTCTCTCTCTCTCCTCTCCAATTTCTCCTTGGAGTGTGTGCCCCTCACTCTCCAACTTCTCTTGGTTAAGTGGAAATTGAAGTCTCGTGCTCTCTTTTTATTTTCCTCATTAGAGTAACTCCTAAGACTTTTCATATTCTAGGGTTGAGATTAGATCTAGGCCCACAAGATCTAAGGTTGATATTTGTTCTCAAGATGTCCTAAATCTCCTAAGTCATAACTATATAAAATCTCATCTTTTCGAAAAGTCACTTTTTACCCTAAATATTTAAAAACTCACTTTATAACTTAAAAGTCACTTTATAAAAACTATATAGTACAACTCACTTTTAAATTAAAAGGTCACATCATAAAGTACTTTAATAAAATATCATAAAGTCACTTTATGAATTATTTAATGAGACTTCATAGGTTCTCGAACCCCTGCACCTAGGCACCTAATGTAGGAGTGCCTCCGAGCTACAAAATGCTAACACTCCCTCTTAGCGAGGGAGGTGCTATTGGAATCAGCTCCACCTGGATCTCTCTCCAGTCCTCTCCCTCCAAAAGCTGAACCTCCCTCTAAATCCTAATGCCCCTTAGATACCTACACTATAACGGCTGAAGATATGCACTTGACCACTTTGAACTGAGAGCACTTCTCACTCTCTTGCTCATCCTAAATGACCATATAATACCAACTCACTTTCCTCACAGAACTGGATGAATCCTCCACATTGACAGCCATAGCTACTGCCACTGAGTCTGATCTCTCACCAAGCTCACCATACAAAGGATGCACTAGTACTTGATATACCTTGCCATCACGAATTCCAAGCAGACTCACTGCACCCAAGCCCCCACTCACTGGATATCATAAACACGCCCTCCCACATGAAGGATCGCATGTCCGTCATCCTCCAGAGCTGAAACTGAGAGCAAGTTACTCTTCAGCTTTGGAACAAGCAACACATCACCAACCTTCAGATAACCACCAGAATTGAGTTGAAATAGGAAACTTCCAACTCCTTCTACTGTTGGGTGCCAGCATACCCATCCTGAGTCAATATAACTATGTCTATATTTGTCAAATATCAGAACATAGCTTGTGTCCCCGTCATATGGAGTGTTGCTCCGCCATCTATGTAACATGCTCCAGTACCCAAACTCTCAGCTACACTGTTTCCTGAAAGAACTGAGACAAGCGAAAATTCCTTCTTGAATTTCTTCACAAACTCTTCCACTTCAGCTAGAGAGGCCAACTTGGGCTCTTCTTTATTCTTGTCCTTCATCGTGTTGGGACACTGCCCAACATATTTACCATAACCTTGGAAAGCAAAGCATCTCACTTTGCTCAAGTCCTTATCGAAATTGGCTCCACTACTTGAGCCACCCTTCTTCTTTCTGCCCTTAGCTGAAAGGGCCACATTCTATTCATCAATATCCTGCTCAGTCTTCCCTTGAGACCCTTCTCGGATCTCCTCCTAAGTAAAATCTGTTAGTTTTTAGTTGAACAGCATATAGCATATACAAAATTACTGAAATATAAACAAGCACACCATAGACACAATGAACACAAATATTCTCTTGTGGAAACCACAAAGGGAGAAAACCCCAGCAAAGCCTTCCTCAATATAGAAATCACAAAGTACAAAAGTTCCTCAAGACAAATCAACTACTCCTCCACTTGTGCGCACCTCTCTCTCTTCACTAATGCGAACTTGCTTGAGTGAATGAGTGAATAGAAGTGAGAGAGGTGTCCTTTATTGATATTCTTCTGTTGGGGTGACAATTTCCCCAACATGTCCGACTTCTCTACTTGACTGGTCAATTACATAATATAATAATATTTAGCTGCTTTTCTAGACCCACACATGTCCTAGGGTTTACATTGATTCTTTCAATGACCTTTACATTATTAATTACAGGACCATCATCTCCCAGATGAGGAATACAATAATATAAATAGAATATATTCCGCAGTTACATTATTTTAACACTCCCTCTTAACTAGGAAGGTATTCCGCGGGTAACAACATCTGCACAACTGACTTGTGAACTTCTATATGTCATAGGAAGTCTTTGGATCATAATTTGTCTGGGGCATCATCTGCGGAGTAGCAACATCATCATCTGCTAAAATATGATGATCATCATCATCAGCATCATCATCATCAGCATCATCATCAGCAATCATCCTCTTGCTGGAACATCATCTATTGAAACAACAACTTCGTCAACTGGAACTTCTTCTACTGGAACATCCTTATAAGCAACATCATCAGTTGGAACATCTTCTACTGTTAGCAACCTCATCAGCTGGAACACCATCTGCTGGAACATCCTCATCAACAACACCATTAGCTGGAACAACATCATCGTCAGTTGGAACACCATCTGCTGGAACATCCTCATCAGCAGCACCATCATCTAGAACAACTACAACAAACATTAGTAACTAAATACTAATACTATTAGTCAACTAGTACTGATCTTCCCTCACCCTTGGAGAGGCATCCATCCCTATGGACAGGCATCAGCTCGTGAGAGCTGGAACCATTAGTCAGCCAATACTGATCTACCCTCACCCTTGGAGAGGCATCCATCCCTATGGATAGGCATCAGTTCATGGGAACTGGAACTATCAGTCAGTTAGTATTGATCTACCCTCACCCTTGGAGAGGCATCCATCCCTACGGATAGGCATCAGTTCATGAGAACTAGAACTATCAGTTAGCTAGCACTGGTCTACCCTCACCCTTGGAGAGGCATCCATCCCTACGGATAGGCATCAGCTCGTGAAAGATGGAACCATCAGTCATCCGATACTGATCTACCCTAACCCTTGGAGAGGCATCCATCCCTATGGATAGGCATCAGCTCGTTAAAGCTGGAACCATCAATCAGCCAGTACTGATCTACTCTCACCCTTGGAGAGGCATCCATCCCTATGGATAGGAATCCGTTCATGAGAAATGGAACTATCATTCAGCCAGTAATGATCTACCGTCCCTCCTGGACAGGCATCTATCCTTTCGGATAGGATCTATCAATCTATCTTTCTAGAGAGGTCCCTCTGGACCACACCAAGCTTGTCTCGAAAGTACTCAAACTTCACACGAGCTAGAGGCTTAGTCAACACATCAGCAACTTGTTCCTCTATAGGAACATACTTGAGCTTCAAAGCTTCCCTCTGCACCATATCCTGGATATAGTGGAACTTAATCTCGATGTGCTTCAATCTATCATGAAACACAGGATTTTCTGTCAACTTGATGCAACTTTGGTTGTCACAGAGTATCTCCGTATCATCAATCTCTGCATCGAACAATCCTATCAACATCTTGTGAAGCCACACTGCTTCACCACAAGTTGAACAAGCTGCTACATATTCAACTTCCATTGTACTGAGTGCAACACATGGTTGCTTTCTACTGAGCCATGAGTTCACACCTGATCCCAAACTAAAGAAACATCCTAAAGTGCTCTTTCTGTCTTTAGTACTTCCAGCCCAATCTAAGTCTGTGTACCCATACAGTCTGAACTCACTATCCGAGGCACATCTGAGTCCATAATCCAATGTACCCTTCAGATATCTCATCACATGTTTTGCTGCAATTAGGTGAACATTCCTGGGTTCCACCATATACTGACTCAATGTGTTTACCGCAAAACATATATCTAGATGAGTATTGGTCAAATACATCAATGACCCAATAATCTGTCTATACATGGTGACATCCACTTTCTCTGAAGAAGCATCACTCAGAAGCTTTAGATTTGTCACCATCGGAGTAATCATGGCCTTGCAATCCAGCATCCCAAATCTCTTTAGGATCTCTACTGTGTATTTTCCTTGACTCAGGAAAATCTCTTCTGGAAACTGCCATACCTCAAGACCTAGAAAGTAGTGCATCTTGCCAAGGTCTTTCATCTCAAATTCTGATGTAAGCCTCTTCTTACATTCAACAATGGGCTTGTCTTCTTCAGTTAGAATTAAGTCATCCACATATAGTAATAATATCATGGGTTCATCATTCATAATCTTGTAATAAATATTAGAATCTACTTTACTCTTGGTAAAGCCCAATCTCATCAGGAATGTAACGTCCCCTTCCATCATCGAATGCAGGGAAGGAAACATTAACAACACACCGGGCTTTTGGCAGACTTAGCCCCAATATTTATACTCATAAAATACATAACAATTAAAAACTTCTGTGTGCAGATTCGAACTTCAATAAAACACAACGGAATTAAACATAACAACACACATAAGCACAAACATAAGATGATTCCATATGCAGGGATTCAATCCCATTCTTATGCTATGCACAGACTTCATTTCAATTTCAACCTCATGAATAAATAACATTCAGATTTAGCACATTGCAGAACACAGATATATATATATAAATTAAAATCACAGAGAGCACTTATCTTGCAACGCAATGTCCAACGACTGGCTACGTGAGAGCAACGTTCCACCCAACCATAGATCTCTGTCCAGCCTGTATTCTTTCAGCTGAGAGATCACCCCCGAGCTGGGTTGTGTATCCACTAAGGAGGAACTAGATGGCTCACTCACAGTCAGGGTTTCACTCAGACAACCATGCTAAGCCAACACACAGTTGGGTTTTTCAAGCATGCAATGGGAAATGGAGGAGGATGCTAGTCCACTGAGCTCAATCCCAGAGCCACATACACTTCAAGTTGGACTCAACAATCCCATCCTCTATTCATATATCCACAATCGGATTTCTCACAACTTTGTCACAAATAACCCCAATCCGTCACTGATTTTCTGGGCTGTTAAAACTGGGTTTTCCCATGGATTTTGGGGTAGCTATTGCTCCCAAATTTTCCCCAAGGATCATACCAATGGATCCCCCATTGGATTTCACTGTCCAATACCCATTCTGGGCGTTTTTGGCTTCCCAAAACGTGGGTTCATTCCAAGTTGCGATTTTTGGTTTTCTCCCTCGTGGGAGCTCATTTTTGGATGGATAATGATGCTGGGTTCTTCCACCATGGAATGGGGATGAGAATGAAGCAACTTCCAAGAGGTAGAGTGAATTGTGGCACAAGTAAACAGAGCTCATTACTGTCCATATGAATTTCTGGGCTGCCCATGCTCCATCAAAGTCATTGACTTAATTCTTCAACCACTTTCTTACAACAGGAATAAATGTCATCTAGAAAAGTCAAATGGGTTCTCATAATGACATATGGAAACCTATGTTTCACTCCCTTAGCCCTCTCACCACTCCCTAGTGGATACACGTGGCCCCTTCTCATTCGTTGCCTCCGTAGCCAGTTTTGGTATTTTATATTGCATGATGTTTATTTACATCCTATTACAATTTCCATGGCTTAAGAGCACATGGGCATCAAATATCAATGCTTGCCTTTTAAATCAAAATTCAGGCTTTCACTAGCGGGGCCTTGGCCTTGAGCTCCACGCTAGGAAAACATACATCCCATGTACACATTATTTACATTAAATGCTAATACATCCTAAGAGTCAGAATGGGGTATTACAATCCCCTCCCCCTTAGAATAACATCGTCCTCGGTGTTCCAAGACTTAGGCATACATATACAATTTACACATGTCCAAAACTTCAAAAACTTTGCAGATCTGCCCTACATTTTGTGCTTTACTTTGAACTTTCAGGACCAAGTCCTTTGATCTTCACGAGCTGCTCCTGCTGATTCGGATCTTCCAGTTCATCCATAAGTCTGAAAACTTTATGGCTTTTACCCTCTTAAGGTTCTCTTGTTGGGCAGTTGCGAAGGCAATGATCCCCTCCACATTTCCAACACTTCACTGGTTGCTTCATCTTTACCTGCTCAATTTTCTTTGAGTGTTCCCACCTGGAGCGTTTCTTAATCGGACGATTGGATGAATGCTTCTTCATTGATCCACCTTTCTTTCCCTTGCTGATTGCTCTCATAATGCTTTTTACCTCTTTCTGCAGACGAATAGAGTCCTGCAAGACCTTGTGGTTCATCTCGTTCTGCTGCTTTTGCATCTTGAGCATCTCTCCAAGATTTTCTTGGGTCTTGGAAATTGTTTGAAGAAGACTTCCAGCCAATTCTGATAGCCCTTGGTCTGCCACCATGGTCAATGGAAACAACTGACTACACTTTGCTCACTAGCAACACTTGCCTGCACCGGCAGCAACCAATTGATTCAATTTCCACCTGTGAAATTCATCATTACAATTCCCGTTAGGCCAAGCATAACCCAAACATTAAAAATCAGTCAATGGTTTTTCCCCAGTTGACATGGATAGTCCATGCTTTACTCATGAGACTTCCACACTTTTTATGCTTGTCCAACATACACATGAATTCCTTCATGTTCATCCATTCATAGGAAATTCATTAATTAGCATTCACAATTCACTTTAATCAAATAAACACACTTTTACTTTCAGTCATGCATGCATTCAGTAATTTTCTAATTCTATAAATGCATCAATAAAAGGAAAGAGAGAGAGCAGTAAGAGTTTCTCCTCTTAGTTTTGTTCCATTTTGGAACCCACACCACCACTGTGGTTTTCATGCTCCTGTCGTCTTTCACTTCATGTGAATGCTCGGCTTGCCCTTTTTGGCTATGACATGTAGTGTCTATGGTCTATTCCAGATCTCTCAACCATGGAGTTCCTCCACTTGGTTGGTCTAACTCTTCGCTGCTAGGACTTACACAGTTCCACTAGCCCCATCTTTCATTATTGCTCATGCTGAGCTCTTTAGGGTGGTTACATGTCCACACGCATCCTTGAGATGCTTTCATAGTCATTGCTTCCAGCAATACCTACACTCAAACATTGAATTAATTCACATGTTTAGTTTATTTTCATAGGAAATCATAACCAAATCACATACACATGTATATTCATAAGCAAGAAATTACAAGATAACCAAATACTTATCTGCACTAGATGTCTTCACTTTATTCCATAGGGTCCTTCTTTGCTTTACAAGCCTTGGAATCGCCTATGGATTTGGGTGTTTGGCCAGCACGCAGGCTGCCCCTCCACATCAAATAGTCTTGTATGTTTGTTCAGCACGCAGGCTGCTCGACAACATCAAATAACCTTGTATGTTTGGCCAGCACATAGGCTGCTCCAAATCACCAATAATCTTGCATGTTTGGCCAGCACGCAGGCTGCTCCAAATCATCAATAATCTTGCATGTTTGGCCAGCACGCAGGCTGCTCCAAATCATCAATAATCTTGTATGTTTGGCCAGCATGCAGGCTGCTCCACAACATCAATAATCTTGCATGTTTGGCCAACATGCAGGCTACTCCACAACATTAATAATATTGCCCAACCAGCCACTCTCTGGATTTACCAAGCAATTTATAGTTCTTTTAGGGTCCTTGCTTCCTGTATGACCAAGGTTTCCAACAAAGAAACAATAATGCATCAACTCACTGTTACAAGCTTTATGCTTGAAACCTTCATTATTTCAAATAAGAAATGAATGAAATTGAATACTTATCTGTATTGTGCATTTATTCTCTGGTCCATACCATAGGGTCCTGCTTTTACTTTATAAGCCTTGGGATCCTCCTGCGGACTAGGATGTTTGGCCAGCATGCAGGCTGCTCCAAATCATCAAATAATTAATGCCCTACCAGTACACCTTCACGTCGACTGGGTTTACCAAGCATTTGGTGGTGCCCAACCAGTCCCATACCTGGTTGGACCTCTCCATTGCCGAGCCAGCACATATGTCTGGGTCATTGGCCAATGGAAGGTAACTGCGCCACCGACCATTACAGGTCAAGGCTCCACTACTCTGCCTTAGGCTTGCATCAGCCTTTCACATGTATCACAATCCCTCAATGCGCATAACAATTCTTCGCCCACACAAGGGTGGCACTTCTTCTCTTATGTAAGCCGACAGTTCCATTTAGGAATTCTTTAGGTGACTTTCTTAACTGTAGGCTATCATGGCCCCATGATACCCACTCACCCTGCACAAGGGTTACCACTGCTCATACAGTCCTCTTTAGTATTCTTTTCTTCACTTTTCCCTTTAATGTGCAGCACTGAATTTCATATGTATAATCTGCCAACACAAAATGGATAGCATGCTCATTAGTATTGCTGCTCTAAAACTGTAAACATATTTCATAACATCCACTATCCAACCTTGAAACACCAGGAATGCGTCCATTCCCTTAAGGCATAGTCAATATTGGCATCCCTAACATAACTCAGCACTAGAAAGGCGTGCACTCCTTACTGATGTGAACTATGAAGGTCCTAATCATACTTCAAGCAGTCTGCCGTAATGGAAATAAAATCAAAACATGCTCTGCATATTAACTCTAATAATTAGACATGCATGTATGTATATATATATATATATCATTCAGGGTTTATGGAACACTTATCCATTTTGCAGATGTTATTTCTCTTCTTTAATGAGGAATGGAGGCTCCTTCTCTGAGTTGACAGTCCCTCGGTTTGCCATCCCAATTCCTTTTGATGTTACATAACCTTCATATGTCTTACTGACATAATCTTCGCCATCCCACTCATATTGTTTACCAATCATGTAGTGTAGATGAGACATTAATAATGTCTTATGGCATTTCACCTGAAACCCATTTTCAAATCATGGAATCCCTTCCCATGAAGTTTGGCTTCTGCAGGCCCACTCTGATGGTCTTGCTGCAATGTGTCTTCTTGGCACACTTATTGAACAGCCAAACAGTTAGCAACATTTAACAATACAATTCAAATCCGATTGTTCCATAACCAATCCATGGCACTAATAATTAAATTCAGTATGAATTTGCAACTCTGTCTACTACAGAAATTGGTTTTCTTATCCATGAGGCTATTCTCATATTGTTTGGCTCCTGTAAGTGACACCACTCTACCCGTTATGGTCTTATGCCCGCTGCCATACATGAGCATCCACTTACAGCATGTCCTCCTGACACATTTTCATATAAGCCAAACAGTCATTAGCAACATTTAGCAAAATTTCAAAGCTGAAACATTTACAAATCTGAGATTTACAACTGTTCTTACTAACAGAACTTAGAGCTCTCGACCATGAGATTACTTCTCATAAGCTCTAGATCAAATTTTCAAATTCGTTTCTCACATAAATTTGATTTGCAATTGTGATATTATTCTCATGAGAATGTTCTCAGATTTGTTTCATGCATACTTTACAACCATGAGAACCTTCTCATAACCTTTGGCTTCTGCATGTGGTAGATCCCGGTCTCTACTATGGACTTATCCTCATTGCCATATGTAAGACCTTCCTACCGGAAATTGAAACTTCAATCAGCCAAACACTTCGTAAGTCTCTATGCATATAATGTTTCATTACTGCAACAGTTACTGAAACATTTTCAGAATTATAACATTCCATAATTCAAAATTTTCAGCTGTTAATCTATCAATATCACCAAGATTTATTTACTTCACGTGCATCATTAGCATACTCAGTTGCAAGGTACAATCACATCATTTATGCAATTTAATGAGATTTTGGTATACTCATTATTTCACAGTCCTATCATTCATACAACTCTGTCCTTCCACAGAGCATTCTAGCAGCCCATCGATCATGATTGGGCTCTTCATGCACTTACTATTCTGTATTCATAATAGCCCATGAAATGATCCTAGAATTATCATCAATTCATCATTTCATTCATTATTTATTTTGCAATAACATATGCATCATCCCTATGCATTCGTACAATGCATCACAAGATTTATAAAATCTCTTAATGCTCATCTACTTAATGCTACCTTGCATTGTTTCATAAGTATTATGCATTCAAGCATATTATGATCGAAACATGACTATCTCATATAACTTGCATTACCATAATCAGGACCACTAGTCCTCACTTGCTTTGGTTATTAAGCACATAACCAACATACACATGGCATGATATAAATTCATATGAATGCATTGAGATTTCTAAACAGTCATAGGGTGTAAGGATCATTTCCTTCACTTACCCACACCTCACCAAGCTTGGTAGGTTAACAGTCCCAATCGGTATTCAATATCACATGCAAACTAACTCAACATAGCTCAAACATAGTTGAAGAGATCTTACCAAATTCTCTTTCAACATTTATGCAATTTGGCACCAATAATCATTACCTGCATGGTTACCATTAACGTCGCCTGATGTTACCTGATCAGTTGGCCTCTTACCAAGGCTGCTCAGTCCTTTTGCCAACTTTATGATCATAGATTTGTTGCAACACCCTTTTTGCATAAGGTTGTTGGCTTCATGCAACAACATCCTCAACACATTTAGCCATGCTCTTTGTTATCTTTGGTCCTACAACCAATACCAATCATCAATAGTGATTATCAACCACAATATTCTTCATTAGTGGTTCATTGCATATGTAGACTTCATTATTTTACCAATATGCAATATCCCATTTATGCACAAGCATTTCTATATGCACTATGCAATGTTTGTTAAGATGCCATCTAGTGCATATACATCTATGTAATCCCTTACATTTTTAACATTTTTATGCCATATGACAATTTCATAGTTATAAGTATGATAACAAACAGGGGTTTAAAGAATTCTTCCATTTTCGACCCCTCATTGTAACATAGAATTCCTCTTCCATATCATGCAATTATAGAAATTGCCCACATTGACAACAAAATTTGTTTGTCAAAACAGTCGTTGGAACTCTTCTGCATTAAATATCTATGATATATGTAGACCTCATTCAAACTCTGGTCATGCATCATTGTTCCCTACTGGACAAGATTTCCAATGCCTGTCTTCATGCTCCATTCCGACATCGGGTGCGGGAACTGCATCTCTTCAAAAATGACAACTTTCACTCCAATTCTGTGCATTTTACACAGTTACATTTTGGTCTAGAATGCCAACTTTAGCCACCTGTGGAAGAAAATCTATGAGGAATCAAAAAAACTTTTATATCGGGAGAAGTTAGTCCATATAACAAGGAACACTCAGAAATTCACAGATCTTAATTCCGATGCACCATTCATCTTCTATGAATTTATGGGTTTTACTACTTCTCACTTTTCACATTTTTCCCAAAACTCCAAATTTTGGGCCAAAAATGGCTATCTCCCAAACGGTGCATTTCCGGGAAATCTTCGTCTAACGGAAACTGTCCGTCTTAATGAGAATATGAAATGTCTAGTTCAGTAAAATTTTTGATTCCCACATCTAGGGTCACTTTTACTACCCACAAGCTTTTCAAAATCCCGAAAAAGTGGCCCGGAACAGTGCTTTTTGGCCTTCTTGCTCACCCCGACTTCACATGCCTTGGATTTTGGCTCCAAGATTCTAAACTTAACATCGTGCCTGCTTCATGGCCGTGCCTGATCAATTTCAACTCAAACCGACCTTCCGTCAAGCCTCGGGACTCCGTCCTTCAAAAGTCACTATTATCTATTTTCTGTCAAATCGGAGTGTAATGGGCTCGGGGTCTTCACTGGTTCTTTCATGGCCTTTGTCAATGGCCTCCGAGCCCCACAGGAATCATTCCATTCTGAGCCCAGATGTTCCTTCTATCCAAAAATCAAGTTTTGGTCACTTTTTTTTTTTGTTGTTGTTGCTTTGCGCCGTTGCGGGACGGTTCGCCGAACGCTCCCAGCCATTCGACGAATGCTCCCACAATTGCGGAGCCATTCGGCAAATGCTCCCGCAATTGCAGAGCGATTTGGCGAATGCTCCCGCAGTTGCGGAGCCATTCGCGGAATGCTTCCGCAGTTTCGGAAGACATTGGGAAATTCTTTCTGCATTTTCGGGGAGGTTCGCGGAAGCCTTCCGCAATTGCGGAACGATTCGCCGAAGCCTTCCGCAGTTGCGGAATGATTCGCCGAAGTCTTCCGCAGTTTCGGAAGAGAATTCCTTCCGCAAAGTTTGGAAGAGAATTCCTTCCGCAAAGTTCGAAAGAGAATTCCTTCTGCAAATTTCGGGGCGGTTCGCGGAACTCTTCCGCAATTTTCGGAACGATTTCCCGAACTCTTCCGCGTTGCGGAACGATTCGTGGAATCTTTCCGCAGTTTCGGGACAACTTCCCGAATTCTTCCCGAAACAGATTTAAACAAAATTTTCGAAAACACTTAGGAAAAATTTGAAATCTTTCTTTCATCTCACATTCAACAATCCAACCAATGGATTCACAATTAATCCCCAAGCAACCAACAAGCATGGGCAAGGAAACTCATGAGTATAAGTGCGTAATTTGCAGGCTTTCCTCACTTCCGAAAACCATCAATCGGCCACACAATGTGGGTTCATTGTAAGTAAAAAATCATCATTGAGATATGGGGCTGTAACAGCTGACTGTTCCTGCTTTTACTCAGGAATTTAACAAATAGAAATCATATTTGCAACAAAAACAGTATTTCGAGAAAAGGAAATTGCACCTCTTCATGTTAAGCATGAAACAACAAAACAACAAAAACAGTATAAGATGGCAGAGGTTGCCCTTCCTTTCTCTCCTCCATGGAGGCAAACAGACAAATACAAAACTGAATGCTACAGCATTGGGGACAAATTAGAGCAAGCGTTCAACCTGAAAATAAATTTTCTCCCTCCTTTCTCTATTTCATAGAATGCAATCAATGCAAGCAGCTTGCAAAAATCCCCAAACCGTCATGGAAATGATTTCCCATTCCAACAAATAGAAGCCATGCGATCTTGAGGTTTCTTTAATGCATTTTAGTTCCAAATACAAAATGCATGTACGCACAATAATTTATATCTCTGTGAAGGGCCCAACAGTCGTAGTGTTGAACCTAGAGCTCTGATACCACTATGTAACATCCCCTTCCATCATCGAATGCAGGGAAGGAAACATTAACAACACACCGGGCTTTTGGCAGACTTAGCCCCAATATTTATACTCATAAAATACATAACAATTAAAAACTTCTGTGTGCAGATTCGAACTTCAATAAAACACAGCGGAATTAAACATAACAACACACATAAGCACAAACATAAGATGATTCCATATGCAGGGATTCAATCCCATTCTTATGCTATGCACAGACTTCATTTCAATTTCAACCTCATGAATAAATAACATTCAGATTTAGCACATTGCAGAACACAGATATATATATATAAATTAAAATCACAGAGAGCACTTATCTTGCAACGCAATGTCCAACGACTTGCTACGTGAGAGCAACGTTCCACCCAACCATAGATCTCTGTCCAGCCTGTATTCTTTCAGCTGAGAGATCACCCCCGAGCTGGGTTGTGTATCCACTAAGGAGGAACTAGATGGCTCACTCACAGTCAGGGTTTCACTCAGACAACCATGCTAAGCCAACACACAGTTGGGTTTTTCAAGCATGCAATGGGAAATGGAGGAGGATGCTAGTCCACTGAGCTCAATCCTAGAGCCACATACACTTCAAGTTGGACTCAACAATCCCATCCTCTATTCATATATCCACAACCGGATTTCTCACAACTCTGTCACAAATAACCCCAATCCGTCACTGATTTTCTGGGCTGTTAAAACTGGGTTTTCCCATGGATTTTGGGGTAGCTATTGCTCCCAAATTTGCCCCAAGGCTCATACCAATGGATCCCCCATTGGATTTCACTGTCCAATACCCATTCTGGGCGTTTTTGGCTTCCCAAAACGTGGGTTCATTCCAAGTTGCGATTTCTGGTTTTCTCCCTCATGGGAGCTCATTTTTGGATGGATAATGATGCTGGGTTCTTCCACCATGGAATGGGGATGAGAATGAAGCAACTTCCAAGAGGTAGAGTGACTTGTGGCACAAGTAAACAGAGCTCATTACTGTCCATATGAATTTCTGGGCTGCCCATGCTCCATCAAAGTCATTGACTTAATTCTTCAACCACTTTCTTACAACAGGAATAAATGTCATCTAGAAAAGTCAAATGGGTTCTCATAATGACATATGGAAACCTATGGTTCACTCCCTTAGCCCCCTCACCACTCCCTAGTGTATACACGTGGCCCCTTCTCATTCGTTGCCTCCGTAACCAGTTTTGGTATTTTATATTGCATGATGTTTATTTACATCCTATTACAATTTCCATGGCTTAAGAGCACATGGGCATCAAATATCAATGCTTTCCTTTTAAATCAAAATTCAGGCTTTCACTAGCGGGGCCTTGGCCTTGAGCTCCACGCTAGGAAAACATACATCCCATGTACACATTATTTACATTAAATGCTAATACATCCTAAGAGTCAGAATGGGGTATTACAAGGAAGCTGTCAATTCTCCCATACCATGCTCTGGGATTTTGCTTCAACCCATACAGTGTTTTCTTCAACCTGCATACATGTGACTTATTATCCTCCACTTAAAATCCTTTTGGTTGATCGATATATACTTCCTCTTCTATGTTTCCATTCAGGAAAGTTGTCTTCGCATCCATCTGATGTAGCTTCCATTTCATCTTGGCTTCCAAGGCAAGAATGGTTCAAGTCGAAGTATATTTGGCTACCGGGGCAAAAGTCTCTTCATAGTCAATTCCTTCCTTTTGTGAGAATCCTCGAGCTACAAATCTTGCCTTGTACTTTTCAATGCTTCCGTCTACTGAATGTTTTGTTTTGAAGATCCATTTTGATGAAACAACCGATTTGTCTTTCGGTCTTGGTACCACATCCCAAACATCATTCTTGATAATGGACTGATACTCTTCATTCATGGCATCCAGCCATTCCTTCTTATTTACTGCTTCTTCAAAACAAGTTGGTTCTTCTTCATCAAGATTTCACATTAAGGCTACATTGCTGGAGTATGGCCTTGGTCTCTTGCTCTCTCTACTAGACCCTTCTGGGGCACCATACTTTCCTGCATCTTGGATTAATTCACGTGCTCAGGATGGTCTTCTCTTTCGAGATATCTTCTCATAAGGTATCTCTTCAGGTCTCTGAGGTTCTGCCATGCCATGATCCTTTGGAGTAGGATCTCCTTCAATATTTAGAATTGGTTCTTTGGTTGGTTTTTCAACTCTGGGAGCCTCCTGCTCCTCTTCATCCTCATGAGTCTTCTTAGACTTGTTGAAGGCTGTATCTTCATCAAATGTGACATCCTGACTAATCTCGATCTGGCGGAATCCTGGGATGTATATGCGGTAAGCCTTAGATTGCTCACTATAACCCACAAATATTCCCTTCTTCCCTGAAGGCTCTAGTTTTGATCTCTTCTCCTTTGGAATGTGAATGAACACTGGACATCCAAATATCTTCAGATGACTGACTTCAGGCTTCTTCCCGGTGAACATCTCTTCAAGGGTCTTGTTTCCAAGAGCACTATGTGAGATCATGTTTTGTATATATACTGCGGATCATATCCTTCACTGCTTCTATGATCGTTTTATTCTTCCTTTCGGCTACACCATTCTATTGTGGATTATGAGGAACAATGAGCTCCCTCTTAATCCCTGCTTGCTTACAAAAATGTTTGAAATCCCCTGAGGTATATTCCCCTCCATTGTCTGACCTCAGGATCTTAATCTGCTTTTCAGAGAGATTCTCTACGAGCGCCTTAAACTCTTTAAAATTTTTAAAGACTTCATTCTTATTCTTCAGAAAGTAAATCCAGGTTTTGCGAGAATAATCATCAATGAAGGATGCATAATATTCATACCCGCTTAGAAAGGTGGTGGACATTGGTCCACAAATGTTTCAATGAATGATATCTAGAATACCTTTGCCTTATTGTCACGACTTGGAAATGGGTTCTTCGTACTCTTCCCTTGAGCACACTCTTTGCATACTCCTTCATGATCCACCTGGATCTCTGGTAATCCAGTCACCACCTTACTTACAATTGGTAAGGCCTTATAGTGTACATGAGCTAGTCTCATATGCCATAGCTCAGAGGGGTTCATGGTACTAGCCATCAGTGTTGTATATGCATGACCCTTTAGTTTGTAAAGTCCTCCTTCTTATACTCCAATGACTACTGCATCATCAATAGTATTCCCTTTAGGCCACATGAGAACTTCACCATCTACAAATGCAACTCGAAAACCTTTTCTTATCTAATGCTGAAATAGATAGAAGGTTCTTCTTCAACCTAGGTACATAAAGTACATCTTTCATGTTGATGGACTTCCCAGAGTCCAACTTGTAAGAGGATTCTCCCATACCTTTGATGGGATATTGGTAGTCATCTCTGAGTTTTACCTTGTGTGGAGATTCCTTCTAGATGAGGTGAGACAAGGATTCTTTGTATCCTGTCATGTGCTTTGAAGCTCCACTATCCACTAGCCAAGTATCACTTCCATGAGATACTGAACCAGTGAGTGCTGAGATAAGAACATATTCTTCACTGGAGTCTTCATCAACTCTGGTCTTGTTATCATCATCACTATCTTCCATTGCATGAGCATGAAACCTCTTCTTCTGCTTCTTGTGGTGTCCAGGTTTGTTTGGACAATTCCTTGCAATGTGTCCAGTCTTGTGGCATGAGTATCATTCAATTGAAGAGAAATTGTTTCTGGTCCTTCTCTTCTTTTGGGATCTTCTTGGAGAGTCCTCTCGAGGACGAGGGTTGTTCTTCCTCTTCTTCCTACCTTTAGCATGAGTAGCTAAATCTTGATCTTCATCGCCATTTAATTTCTGCTCTCTTACGACTATTATTTCTTCTTCTTGGACACATTCTTCCCATAGGTGTATGAACTTGATTAGTTTCTTTCTGGCACAAATGCCACAAACAAATGGTTCCCAATCTCGGGGGAGACCATTCAGGGTAGTCATCACAACTTCTACATCCTCTATCATATCCCCAATGGATTCTAGTTGTTCTTTGATCTGGGATACTTTGGAGAAGTATGAGTGCATGGACTCATACTTCATACTCTTCACACCCTTGAGTTGATTTCTCAAGGTCATCTTTCTGTTGATGTTCTTTCCTTCAAATAGGTTGGTCAAGGCATCAAACATCTCTTTTGGTGTCTTCTTGGAAAACACATGGGGGATCAAATGATCCTTGATGGAATTAGCAATGATCCTCTTTGCTTTGATCAGGTTCTTCTTGTGCCTTGCCTTATCTTCATCTCCCTTTGGTTCTGTAAGTCCTTCCTTCACATAGTCTTCTAGTTCATGCTCCTAAAGGATGAGCATGACTCTATACTTCCAGGATCTGAAGTTCTCAGCTCCCTCAAGATTTTCATCAAGCTTGGTATTGCTTGTCATTTTTCTATAATGAGAACCTTAAATGGAAATAGAAAAGTTTGTAGGTCTTACCTTGTTGATTTGCTGGATCTGGAGCTGATTAGGGTTTGACAGAGAAACCCTAAAAATCAAAACTTGGAATTTCAAACTTCTATCAGGCCAGGGAGATGCACTTGACTAAGGCAAGCAAGCTGGTGTGCTCAGATTTTGGAAACTCCAGAAATTTACCCCTCAAAAGTGACCTGCGAATTTTGGATCTACAATTTCTATCAAATTCTAGTTTTCTGGTTTTCTGGTCCAAAACCCAAACTAGGGTTTGATAGATCTCGAGGTTCTGCCCAACCAAAAATTTTGATCTTCGTCTCTGAATTTCAATTTTTCTGAGGAGATCAATCCCATGCTGAGAGAACTCCAAAATTCCTCTTCTGTCAAAAGCCCTAATTTTCGACAGTAGTGATGGGCCAAAAACTGAAAATGCTCGGAATCAAATTCTGCTTCAACAGAAAGATGCGCCTTCCTTAGGAGAGTCAACCTAGCCTCCTTCCTTTTATGATCTATGGAAAGAGACCCCAAAATTAAGAATCCCTAGCTTCCGCAGCTGCACAATGTAATCTTTCAGGCCAGCTCTAATACCATGTTAGTTTTTACTTGAACAACATATAGCATATAAACAATTACTGAAAGATAAAAAAGCACAACATAGACACAATGAACACAAAGATTCTCTCGAGGAAACCACAAAGGGAGAAAACCTTGGCAAAGCCTTCCTCAATATAGAAATCACAAAGTACAAAAGTTCCCCAAGACAAATCAACTACTCCTCCACTTGTGTGCACCTCTCTCTCTTCACTAATGCGAACTTGCTTGAGTGAATGAGTGAATAGAAGTGAGAGAGGTGTCCTTTATTTATATTCTTCCGTTGGGGTAACAATTTCCCCAACATGTCCGACTTCTCTACTTGACTGGTCAATTACATAATATAATAATCTTTAGGGGCTTTTCTAGGCCGACACATGTCCTAGGGTTTACATTGATTCTTTCAATGACCTTTACATTATTAATTACATGACCATCATCTCCCAGAGGAGGAATACAATAATATAAATAGAATATCTTCCGTAGTTACATTATTTTAACAAAATCATCCCATAGTTTTTCCCAAGAGCGAAAGTTCTCCCTGCCAACTACACACTTTACGAACACATCCCACTCCTTGGTGAATCCCTTCAGGGCTATCCGCACTAGTTCGGGATTGAGAATCACTTCACCAACTACACTGGGTTTATATTTTACCTATCTAAGTCTAGTTAGGTAAGAGGCTACATTCTCACCTTTATCCATCTTTGTTCCATGAAGCTTATCCTTTAAATCCATCTTATGATTTTCATTCTTGTTCTCATACAAACTTTTCAAAGTATCCCACATTTCCTTGGCAGTTTGTTTCTCTGCCAAATGTGGAATGAGGTGATCTCGAACACCATCCAGAAGCAATATCTGCGTTCTATCCTCCTTCACCTCATGTATGTCAAGTGATACAGGATCAACAGTAGGTGGTATCACTACAGTATTGACGAATGACCAAAGTTTGTTCTCCTTGAGTACTGCACCCATCCGAGCTTTCCACTGCAAGTAGTTGAAAATCCCTTCCAACCAATCCTCATATTGGATGTTGGCCATCCCCACTTCTTGCTCTTTTCCAACAATGCAAACTCTTCCCACGTATACCAAAACTCACTTCTCAGTTGTATTTATCAGCAATATTCTTGCTCATAGCCGCTACAAAACAATCCTTCTCATGCAAATCTCTTGCACACTCAGCTGTACCAATGATCCATTGTAATCTTAGAGCCCTGGCTTTGATACCATGAAGAAAAAATGACAAAATCTACCTAATATTCACACACAATCACTAAGTAATTTTTTCAAACACATTAGTTACCCCTGCTATCAAGCATATACAGAATACCAAAAAATGTTGTGCACATACAAGCATTAATAAATTACTCTTGTAGCTGATATACAGTACTAAAAGTGAATTTAGTAGTGGAAAAAAATAATTTACAATAGACTATCCTAAAAGATCATGCACAAGAAATTATATCAACATGCAGTAAAGAACATTTAGACACATAATTTTTGGTCAACCATGACCCTGGAAAAACCCCACACCTTGGGGAAAACCAGTAAGAGAGAGATTTATTTATCTTCTTGAATAAAGAGTACAACAACAAGAATTTCCTTCATAAGTTTGTACAGACATTACACTCAGTCATAGAACCAATTCAATCTTGAAAACAATTCCATAACAGGCCTGTATAATTCAACCAATAGCACAGCAGAAAAAGACCTTGGTATCTATGCAGACAGAAGGTAAAAAACACAGTAGAGAATCATCTTGGAAATTGTGCCCACTGATAGTCTCGATTTCTGTGCAGGATGTAGCAATACGGCCTCCTTCCTCACTATTGTATGGACCTCCTTATCAGTTGTACAGAACCCCTTTTCTGTTGTACAGTACTATCACCCTTCTGAAGTAAGCCTCATGGGAAAACATGCCCTTCTCTTCAGTTGTTGAAGTGCTGGTCTCTCCTAGGGATGCATGCCCCTCTCCTTGGGAAATGTACGCTTTCTCCCCACCTCCTTTTTCTTTCTTCTTCACAAATCCTCTCTCTCTCCTCTCCAATTTATCCTTGGGGTGTGTTCCCCTCACTCTCCAACTTCTCTTGGTTAAGTGAAAAATGAAGTCTCATGCTCTCTTTTTATTTTCCTCATTAGGGTAACTCCTAAGACTTTTCATCTTCTAGGGATGAGATTAGATCTAGGCCCACAATATATAAGGCTGATATTTGTTCTCAAGATAACTTAAATCTCTTAAGTCATAACTATATAAAATCTCATCTTTTCAAAAAGTTAATGTTTACCCTAAATATTTTAAAACTGACTTTATAACTTAAAAGTCACTTTATAAAAACTATAAACTACAACTCACTTTTAAATTAAAAGTTCACATCATAAAGTACTTTAATAAAAGTTCATAAAGTCACCTTATGAATTATTTAAATGAGACTTCATAAGTTCTCGAACCCTTGCACCTAGGCACTTGATGCAGGAGTGCCTCCAAGCTACAAAATGCTAACACATCCAACTACATGTAAACACCATGCGCATCAAATATTATAAAATAAGATTTCAAATAAAACATAAATCATAGCTTGACATCACCTGTCAATGTATTCGACTCATTCCGAGTCCATGCACATCAGGTGCATCAAATATTTTTCCAATATTTCCACATAATCACATGTATATACCAGGTTGTCAATACATGTTACTGATTTGTGACTCATTCTGATTCCATGATATATTGATGCCTACTAGCATCGCATGTACCTTCTCTACATGTCACACTCGACAACTCATCAAAGTACATGATATATAAACATAAACATTAATAAACATTTTACATTGTGAATCATGTAACATCTTAATCATCTTAAAATCATAACAAAATCATATAAGCATTTGATCATCATCACACCATATCATGATCATGTGAGTTCTCTATCACTTCAACATCATAATACAATCATAACATAAAAATAGCATAATTATCAATGAGATCATAACATGTCCATCATAACAAAATCATATGGAACCATCATTAATATCACATATACAACAATATGTACCAGTCTAGATCATCTGAAACCAAATGTCCCCAAAATAAAGCATTGCATAGTCTAAGTCTAAGCCACACATAATCGGGTCATTCACAACTGAATTCCCTCAAAGAACAGTCATCATTATATCTATGGTCTATAATCAAATTCTATAGTCTATCACAAAAACAAGGCACTACAAAGACTCAATGTACCCCACAAATGTACCCTTCCCCCTTGAGGGTTCTAGTTTTGTCCTATTTTCCTTGGCCACATGGATGTGTACCGAATAGCCAAAGATTCGAAAGTGTCCAACTTCTAGATTCAAACCTGCGAAGGCTTCTTCTGGAATCATGTTCCTCAACATCTTATGAGGACCTCTATTATGGACATATACTGCGGCACTGGATGCTTCTTCCCATAAGAACATAGGCAAGTTCTGGTCATGAATCATAGATTTGACTTCCTCTACAATTGACCTGTTCTTCCTCTTTGCAACCCCATTCTGTTGAGGGTTGTAAGGAACAGTATACTCCCTCTTAATTCCCGATTCCTTACATAAATCACTGAAATATGAGGAGGTGTACTCTCTACCATTATCAAACATTAGAACCTTAATCCTTTTCCCAGATAGGTTCTCAACCCATGCCTTGCATTCCTTGAACTTGTTCAGAACTTCTCCAGATTCCCTGGACTTCAAGAAGCGAATCCAAGTCTTTCAAGAGTAGTCATTGATGAAGATCACATAGTACCAAAATCCTCCCAAGGAGGAAACTAACATGGGTCCACACAAATCAGAGTGTACCAACTCCAATATTCCCTTGGACTTGTTGTCACTATTATGAAAAGAACCCTTGGCATTCTTTCCAAGTGCACACCCTCTACAAATGCAATCATGCTCAACTTGGAGTTCAGGAAGACTTGTAACCATCTTCCTTAAAGGTGGAAGAGCTCTATAGTGTAGGTGAGAAAGTCTTATGTGCCATAGATCACTCAAACTAAGGGAATCATGAACTAGAGCCTGCACTAGTCATATCGTCAATATGTATAATATTTCTTCATGAGCTCCAATCGCACGAGCTGAGTCAATAGTGTATTTCTTGTACCGTGCAAGAACCTTTCCATCTGAGAAGGAAAATTTGTAACCCTTGTCTTCTAGAGTGGAAATGGAGAAAGGGTTTCTTTTAATTCCTAGTACACAAATCACTTCACCCAAATGAAGGGAATCACCATAGTCTAACTAGAAGGAAGTGGCCCCAGTTCCCTTCACAGTATATCTAGTATCATCTCCAAGTGCAACTCATAGGTGTGATTCTCTCTCATCTAGATTTGAGAGGGAATCCTTATAACCTGTCATATGTTTATAAGCACCACTATCTAATAACGAAATATTACTATTAGTAGGAACAATACCTGAGGGAGCTGAGATGAAGAAGAACTCTTCTGCATTCCTTGACTTCTTTGGTGGATTCTCTTTATCAACATTAGTGGTAGAGGTATGTTTCTTTCTCTTCTTCGATTTACATTTTCTTGCATAGTGGCCATTTATTCTGTTGTTATAGCATTGAATATGTGAAGGATCTTTCTTCTTCTTTTGCTCTTGAAAAAGACTTGATCTTTCACCTTTGTATTTTCTACCAATTAAGCTCTTCTTCCCTTTTCCTTTTCCCTTCTTGGCATCTATAGAAAGAGCTTGGATTTCTTCATGATGAGAGGCACGAGCATTGTTTATGGCTGCAAGTCTGATCTCTTCTTATGTACAATCTTCCCACAAATGATCAAACAAGGGGTAGCTCAGATCTTCCACTCACACTTTGAATGAATGGTTCCCAAGAATGAGGGAGACCATTCAGATCAATCATGACTAGTTCTCTATTTGCAATTATTTCTCCAATGGTGCCCAATTGATCCTTGATTTATGAAATCTTCATGAAGTAGGATGCAATAGAATTTGATCTGGTCATCTTCACATTTGAGAGTTGGTGTCTTAAGGCAAGATCCCTATTAACATTTGTATTATCAAATAACTTCTTCAAGGTATCAAACATGGCTTTAGATATACTCTTTTGAGATATTTGAGGGATCAAATGATCCTTGATCGAATCTATTAGAATTCTTCTTGTCTTGGCATCACTCTTCTTCAATTGATCCTTTCTTGCTTCTTCTTCTGGTTATGTTGCTCCTTCTTCAACAAATTTTAGAAGATCACTTTCTTCTAAGATAATAAGTACCTTGGACTTCCATGAGCTGAAGTTGGAAGCCCCATCAAATCTATATTCAACATTGATAGATAGATTTGGACTCCTATTTCATTAAATTTGGACTTATTAGGCAAATTTTGGACTAAAAACGTGTGAAGTTAGACTTTGAAAGTGTCAATATCAACCTTTCTAAAGTGCAAAATTAGGTTCTGTAAGTGGCAATATTGGATTTGAAAAGTGTGTTTTTATATTCGAATAGTGTGTTTTTTGACTACTTATGAACCCTAAAATTGCAGTTTTTTATTATGAAACTATGAATTTCAATTCAAAAAGTGTGAATTTCAAATCAAAAAATGCAAATTTTGATTTGAAAAGTGAAATTTTCATTTGGAAATGTGCAATCTTTTAAGGTGAAAAGTGCAATGCCTATAATATTTAGTCTTTGTTTGAGTAACAAGTTTATCAGTTCTTGTTTATTTTTTGATACAGTATCAAGAATATCTAGCTTTTTACATAGATAATTTTAGTAGTTTCCAAATGAGGCAGGAATTCTCTGCGTAATCTGTATAGGAACAACTTACTTACACAGTATTAACCAGTAAATGGTGTATTCTGCATCATAGTAGTAATTTTCCTCAAATTCCTAGAGGCTCGTGGATGTTCCAGACGCTCGACATTTGTTCACCCAACCAGGTTGATAGATAGACTAGAAGGATTGTAACAAAATATAAATTTGTTGGGCTAAGATCCCATCAAACGATATCCATAGGAACATCCATCCCACTCTCAACACTATGCCTAATCTATTCTCATTGTGCCCTAACTACTGCAAGGCCCTTCTCATTTTTTCTAATTTTTTCTCCTGTCCATCCTAGCCTTGGTGACCATGCCCATATAATGTTATGTACATCGATCATCATATTTTCTTCTGCACCACCAACCCATTGTTGCATTCTATTTAAGCAGGAAATGGATGTTTCTTTCTTTCAATCTTAAAAATAAATACATGTGGACTACGTTATAGTGTTTGTCCTGGTATTGAAGCTAGGTTTCTATCCTTTGTCTTTCTGCATTTGCGTGCCTCCTTATACCATGGACAAGTGAGGTAAAACATTTTCCCCTCGCGCTTGCATTTACATGTTCGTCCCTCTTGCTCGTTATCGATCAAAGTATCACTTCATTCTTCACATAATATTGATTTCATGGTAAACTAGGTCATGAAAATAATTTGTTCTAGCTTTGAGGAAGAATAACAACAGAGCACAGGGTCCCTTAAGCTTTAAGGAATAATACACCCTCAAAGTTTCAATGGAGCCATACAGGACGCAAGGATATATTTATGATTATAGCCCATGAATTAAAACAACGAACCCCTAGTGTCTTTGAGGTTACCCATGCAGAAGCTGTAAAAATGAAAGTAGGGAGGCAACACCCTGTAGCATTCCTATAAGCACAGTATTGACTCCATTTTTGTCATCATATTTTTTTAAACTTCTTATGTGTATTTTGAAAATGCATTTTTTGTAATTTCTTACCTCTATTTTGAAATAAATCTCTATCAAGTTCCCTCTGTAGATGAATAATAAAGCATGTTTTTTTATTTACATCAATTGTTAACTATTATATTGCTCCAATAGTTGGTTGTATCAATCCTTTCCTTGCATCACATACCTGTGGATATCCCTTCTGGTGAATGGGAGATTTGTTGAGGTTTTTATCTGTATGCCCATGAAATGTGCATATTTTGTGGGCAGAGTTATACCCAACAATTCCGTACCCAATAATGAAGGAAAAGTCATAAGCAACAAATCCAGTTGGTTAAGTAAGTGATCCAGATGATATTATCTATTATGTAGTTGGTCAATCCTAAATATTGGCATGCATTGAGATGTAGATATAATGCAATGTAGGGAAAACAACCGCATTAAGATAATGATAACTATTCAAAACACTAGATAATAAATATGACTTATTAAAAAAAATTAAGACCACCTGTTATTCTTTCCAAGAAAAAACAAAAATTCAAAAAAATTGCATTTAAACAACTGTCAACAAAACTTTTAAGCCTCTGCAAATGTCTAATAGTTCAAAAAACATGCATTTAAACAATTGTCGACAAAAAGTTTTAACCCTTTATAAATGTGTAGAGTTAGTACGTGTGGAGAAAAGTGATAGTAGATGTGGAGAGAGCTACGTTGTTTTCTCCATGTTCAACGCCAGACTATGGGAGAATCTAATCGTAGAGCAAGCAATGCATTTTTCAGTTTTTAAATATTTAAACTCCATACTTGATACATTAGTGTGTGTATATATATATACACACTATATACACACAAACACAATATATATATATATATATATATATATACACACACACTTACTCTTTCATCTCCACACCTAAACAATGACGAGGTGAGTATGGCCATTTTTATAAATTTCAAATACTTGTAGGGATTCAAATCGTAGAGCAAGCAATGCATTTTTCAGTTTTTAAATATTTAAACTCCATACTTGATACATTAGTGTGTGTCTATATATATACACACTATATACACACAAACACAATATATATATATATATACACTTACTCTTTCATCTCCACACCTAAACAATGACGAGGTGAGTATGGCCATTTTTATAAATTTCAAATACTTATAGGGATTCAAATTTCATGTTGGAATAGTAAGGCAAGTCATATCCCAGCTCTATTGCAATTCAATATTGTTTCCTTTATTTTTGTTTTTTCAATATAATTTTATCTATTTATTTTATTTGATGTTGGACCTGTATAGAAATAAAACTAGAAATAATTCTTATTTATTAAGTGTTTTTAGGTTAAAATTTGTTTTTTCGTTAAATTTGTTTATATATATATAAATTAATTTTCTAATTTTCTAATTTCCTTTATTTAATATCAAATTATATTAAAAAAAATTGTTTATATATTAAACCAAATTAATTTTCTATTTTTTCTAATTTCCTTTATTCAATATCAAATTATATTATTTATATATATATATATATATATATATATATATTGGGATTGAGCTGCACCATGGCTTACTATTGTTGTACCAAATTAATTTTCTGTTTTTTTCTAATTTCCTTTATTCAATATCAAATTATATTCAAATTTTTTGTTTTATATATATATTAATCGAGTGGGATTGAGCTGCACCATGGCTTACTATTGTTGTTGTTGATAGTTTCTATGTGCAACCTGTAGGACAATGAAAAGCTCTGCATGAACGACACTTTGTTGACATCATATTGTTGTACATGTGCAACTTTAACTGCATTTCACTCGTTGTTGGACATGTGGAAATTTAACTCCATCTCACATGTTATACGTATTAAAATTAGGTGCACACAGATTGTAATGTTGGCTTGGTTATTAATAATTTAGTGAGAAAGTATAACAAATAATAAATTAATTCACAAAGTGTTTATATATATATATATATAATTTAGTTAGGGTAGATTTTATTTTAATTTTCAAATTTATCAATGTGAATTTTTTTTGTTTATATAAATAATTTAGTTAGGGTAGATTTTATTTTAATTTTCAAATTTATTAATGTGAATTTTTTTTTTTTTTCTGGTTTTTATTATTATTTTTTTCATTTCAATAAATTTGATTTGTTGTGGTAATAAATAAATATGGGGTTAAGATAATATATTATTGTTATATTCTAATTCTTTAATTATTTATCAAATTTTGGAATATAATGTGTTGATTGTGAGTACATGTTTATGTTTGTATAGATTATTATTCTTACACTAGCTTTGTCATTATCTTAATATTGTATCACAAGAGTGACTGTGCTTTTAGAGACAAACAAATTTAAAATAGAGGAAAACTAAGAACTCATGCATCTCTTGGTGCTTAGATCATGACCAAACACAAAGACTATCTCATAGACATATGGTCATATGTACATTATTCCTATCTGATTAAATACTTTTTGACATAAAAAATTAATGTTATGACTCTGTTTCTCCCTTTTCTACGGGGTATTAAATTGAACAAGGAGATGGCTGGGATGCTGACTCAAATGGTGTTGTTTAAACTCCAATGGGGTCGTAAGCTACTAGTGTTGGTGCCAGTTTAAAGCAAGCAACTGAAACTACTGCACAGGGTGCTAGATAAACTAGTACTGGTGTTGGACTTGTATGGCTTTGGCTATCAAACATCCACATTCTTCCAAACTTGGATCCTAAATGATGTTGTAAATGCCATGGATTACCTTGTATATATGAATAACTTATATTTTATTATTTCATAAATCGCTTTGCATATATAAATAGCTTCCACTATATTGCTATATTTTCAGAGTGTTTTTGCAATCTTTAATTGGTAGATAAAGACTCAAATGCATCTACATTCAATACGATACTACTCCATTTAACATGCTTAAAAACATAAGCAAAACCAAGACAAGCATAAGCGTAGTTGTCAAGTCTGAAACCCTGCTTTCGTTGATGCGCTCTCCTTTTATGGATGGAGAATGGTGGTGGTGGAATTTGTTACGTTAACAAGTTCTCAAGAAGTAGGTAATCAAACCTAAACCTAAACTTCGACAAATCTTCCGTCGACTGGAGTATCCACCACATAGAAAATCTAAAAAACAATTAATGAAACAAATTCCATGATGTTGCGCTGAACATACGCATGAGATCGACGCTTCACTTATTCCAACGCTTGGCGTTCTAGTATTAGTAAACTTGCAGTGAAATCTTACTACTTGTAAGAGTTGCGTATTGTCCGAGGGAGGTAGTTACATTTACATTAAATCATTATGAATTTCCTGGAATCTACAAAGTTTCATGCCATAAAAAGCTATATCAATTTTGGACTCTCTCGGCTTATCAAGTATACTAAGACAAATGTCGAATGAGAATAATGTCAATGTATACTCATAAAGAAACCGACTCCATCATTTTAGGTTTATCGATGCAGCCACTGCGCTTAACTCTGTCGACATCTCTAAAATTGGTGATCCTTGTTTAACCAATGCAAGACATTCATTAAGAATTTGCTCAACGCGTGGCCCCTGTGTATTCTTTATAATTTATAATGGAAGATCATGGAAAACAAAATGTAATTTGAGAAATGAGGCCCAAATATATATATCGGATTCTATGCACCTTCCTTGAATGGCATGATGACAAGGTGGACAAAGACCTCATGATTTTATTTTGACAAAATTCATGGAAGAAAATGATGTAATGGATCATGGGATAAGAAGCATTTTGATGTTGAATTAATCATCCGTATGGTGGAAGAATAATGAGATTAAAATCCAACAATTCACTGATCCATGTTAAATTTGAACCACGTTAAAAAAATTGTAATGATAATAAGGGCGAAGTCAACTGCAAGCCATTTTATTGGCCATTTTACTGAACATGCATATACAATTCTATGCCAGTTGCATTGCAACTTTCCCTCGTTTTGCTTTTAGTTTTGGCAAGGACTTGAAGTTTTGATTCTATCTCCCTTGTTTAAAAATACAATGTTTGTGATATTTTTCCATTTTAAACAACACTTTAAAATTAAAAATTATAATGATGACTTTTCTTTCTTCAAAATCATACAATTTTCCAATTATAGTTTTTTTTAAATTATAACACGTAATTCGAATTCCCAATTAATCTTTGATCTTTCAAAATTGTAACAATTATTCTTTGTAATTCTAATATTTTTTCTTTTTAAAAAATAAAGTTTTGAAAATACTAAAATTATAATCTTTAACTTTTTAACATATTATTAATTCAACTTCAAAATTATCACTACATCAATATTACAATTACAATAACCATTCTTAACTTTTTAACATAATATTAATTTAATTTTTCAAAATTATCACACTTCATCAAAATTGCAATTACAATAACCATCATTCTTATATATTCAAGTTTGAATTATAGAAAAACAAATCTTCAAATTTCCATTATTCCAATTTTAATTTATCATAAAAATAATTTTGTTCAAAATTCATAAATCCAATTTTGATTTTTCATAACAATGGTAAATTATACAAAGCTTCAAAAATCCATTTTGGATCATTTAAAATAGCAATTCAATTCTTCCATGCCCATGTCTACTCAAAATGTTACTACCAAATTTCCACTTCAACGAAACATGAATCTAACCATAAAGTATCTTTAATTGCTTTGCAACCTGCACAAATCCTGCAATAACATGCAACTCATCCAATTGCTTTACACATAATAGAGCAAAATATGATATTCAAGTTAGATGACAAAATTTGATCAAAATAAAACTGCCAGCTAGTTGGATGTCCAATTGTATATTTTTCAATAGTTTAAGGATAGTTCCGACCCCACTTCAACTGCACTCCCACTTGAATGCCCCTCAGTTCACTATCAGTTCCAACCCCACTTCAACTGCACTCCCACTTGACTGCCCCTCAGTTCACTATAAAAACTTGAGTGACTCTTTTAGTTTTTGATATAGTTGTATTTTTCCTTGAATGGGGGCTTGTTGGTTGGAATTGAGAAGTGAAAACTAGAAATAAAAAAAAAATCAATTTCAAAGAAAACACTTAAAAACAAACTTGCACTTACTTACAATTAGCTCTCTCCATTGATCCAAGATAAAAGCTTACTGCACTACGCTGAAATTTTATGCTCCAAGTAGACAGTCCTCACTTGTTGAAACCCGTACTTTCAAATGAAAATAAAAAATTTAGGGCTTTGAGAGGGGATGGGTCTTCAAAAGTATAGTGAGTCCCTCGGTAAAAGAAGAAGAAGAAGAAGAAGATATGTAGGGGTGTCATGATTGTCTTCCAGTGAAACATAACTTTTAATAGTAATTCAAAATTAGTTTAAATGAGGGAAACAAAAATGGAATCACGGTGATCAAAAAGAAGAAGATATGTAGGGGTGTCATGATTGCCTCCCAATGAAACATAACTTTTAATAGTAATTCAAAATTAGTTTAAATGAGGAAACAAAAATGGAATCATGGTGATCAAATACAGTCTACACTGATAATAAACAACCTAGTTTCTTGAGGTAACATATATTTCTCAGATGTTTGGCAGCCTATATTGTTCTGTAGTAGAAGAAATGTCACTCTGACAGAATTGAACCAGATATCATCAGTAGTGCATAAAATACTAAGATAAACATGACCCAAAGCCTCTTCACTCTATATCTGCAATAGAAGTGATGTCACTCTGACAGAATTCGACAAGATATCATCAACAGTGCATAAAACCCTTAGATAAACAAGATCCAAATCTTTCTCACTCGACCCTCTTTTCATTTCAAGGCAACATTATGTTATATAAAGCTGGCACCAAAGGCATCAATAGTTGCACCTCCCCTCAATACCATTGCAACTACTTTAAATTTGGTTGTGCAAATCATCTGATTTTAAACATAAAAGGAAAGGATAGGCATATTATAGAAGTAAAGATGAAATATACATATTCCCTTCTGATTTTAACATGACATATAGAAACATAATAACACAGAAGGATTAATTGATGCCTTTATGAACAATCCTTTGTGTTGAAGCGAAAGGCAATCAGTCAGAGAACGTTTTCTAATCAATCTAATCCCTTCTCTTCAGTAGTTTTTTAACAGCAAATGGTGGACCAAATTTCCATGAAAAGTAGTTCGCTCAGTGTTCGCTTTGCACTGAGCACAGAGTGATCCTGGACAAGCATAGCTCCATGCATTCTGAGAATTTCTTCAAAGAGCTGAATGAATCCCCACTGGGGAAGACGTTGGCCACATCCTTACTGAAATTATGATAAATTTTTGTAATAACAGGATACGTTGGCCGCATTCCCTTTATCGAAAAAAGCAAAGCACAAATAGTTCCAACCCACTTCAACTGCACTCCCACTTGACTGCCCCTCAGTTCACTATCGAAAGAAGTAGAGTACAAATTCTTTAAGATAATACTGATTCCAAGGGCGTCTCGACTGCCACTTTATCAGTTGTCTCTATTTTTAGTTTCACAATTTTAGTATCACCCTTGTGTTTAAAAGTGACAAGGTAATTGAAAATTTGCAAAACATGAATTGTAAGACACTCACCACAGACTCCGCACTCAAAAACTGGGAATTGCTTGGGACAGGACAGAGTAGTTGGTGGAGTAGGAGGATAGGCTCGGAGTGCCTTGTGGACGAGGCCACGATATTTTTCAGCCAGGTGGCTCTTCTTCGGCCAGGTTGTCCATAAGCGCTTATGGAAGTCAAGTGGCAAGGTCGTCATCAATCTCCAATAGGGAGAAGGAGGAACCGCCAATTCGAATCCCGCCAAATCCATCGCCACTTCCGCCCAATGCCACTGTCGCTTCATGAATGAATGCAGGATGATTATGCATGGAATGCCAAGCCTGAGGAACGAGTTCACCTGTGCCTTTGTTTCTCAGTTCCACAACTACAGTAGAAATGCCACCATAGTGACCCACAACCCTCGCATTGATCTCAAATTCATCTTGATACAACCAAATTCAACTTCTAATTACATTTAAGAAAAAAATTATGGGCAATCCAGGAATAAATCTAATGTGGGTCTCAAGGCTAAGGAAAAGCAATTACCCCTCAATGTTGCACAAGATTGGCACCATGTCAACGATGTGAAAAGACGGAATCGGGTAAAAACTAGCGTAGGAAATACCGAACACATTGTCCCGTCCTCTCCAAATTCTGGAAGTGCTACTACACCTTCTCCTGGCCATTCCCATACCAATAGCCAACATTTACATGGTTAGAGGTGCAACGGCTTTGGCCTCAACCTCATGACGAGCGGACAATGCTAGCGGGGGAGGGTTTGGGGCAGTCACTTCATGAACATGCCAGAAAGAACCGCACCACAACATAACCTTATAAGAACAGCACTACAGCATAACCTTATAAGAACAACACCACACCATAACTTTATCAACATGTTAGACATGCAGTGCTTATTCACCAAAGAGACGATGAATCTAGCATAGTGGCTTGCAAATTAATCTCACCAAGAAAACTCCTTACATCATAATTAATATTTCTACATGAAAATCCGTTGAATGTTGTCATTTGGAATTGGCAGCAACAACCTCATCTTGTTCACTATCTACATCATTCTCTAGAGTCTCCTTAACCACACATTTGCTTTCATCTACAATGTTAGCAACTTTGGGTATAAGACCCAATTCCTTCAACATTTGTTGATCAGCATAAGTAATTATTAAGAATGGTTAACAACTTTTCACCAGTAAAAATGGAATTTGCCCCTACTAGAAAGCATAATTCCTGCTTTGACAAAGAGAAAAGAACCTACCTAAAAGACAATCTAATCATCGTCTTTGGCATCACAATCCATGTTGTTGCTATCCTCCGAACCATTTCCTAAATTTCAATCGGATTTTGATCTTGAAGAGGTGTTCTTTTAACTGTAAGTAACACATTTACAGGATCACTCTCTAAATTCTCAAGAAGTGTTGCCAAGGTGTGTAGCAACCCAACACCGTCTTCTAGTTGTTCCCCAGTCTTATTATTCCTCCTGAGAAAACACTGATTCCTGCATCACAAACATGTTCAAGAGTTTTAAGCCTCTAATCAGAAGACTTGGTTGTTATAATGTTGGGGTAAAATTCTCCTGACGATTCGACGTTATGGATATAAGCTATAAGGCCAACCTTTTTAAGATCCCGATTCCCTTGCTTGTTTCTTCTCCAACATACCCAAAGTGCATCATACTTCCATCTCCATACCCCCAATTTCTTTTACAAAGTCAAGAACTGATTGAATTTTATCTTCATACTTACAATATCATGCCATGCAACACCCACACATAGATGTCCATTGTATGCCTCTTTTGCCTTATGTTTTGACGTTCAAGTCCCAACATCTTGTTTATAGGCTCAATCCAAATTGACTCACTACCATGATCTGCAAGGAATCTTCCCCGACTATCATATGCTTTAGCATCTTGTCATGACACAAGTAGAGAAAGCATGTGCATTGACAGGACTATCATCAACAAAAGAGTTATTCACTTCACCCCATGCCTAGAGATTTTGAACTTATCACCAATTGGAGACCTATCAACCTCCTAAATGTATCCTACAAATTATAGGCCAAAGCTGTGTCTTTGAGAGTGAAGCACATACTTCCTTCCATTATTCGCTTAGGGCAGAAGGGATTCATGAGAGAATTGTTCATTCTAACCATTATCATCATCAATTAGGAAAGAATGGAGTGGGCCTAATGCTCATGCCTTGACACTTTATTTATTAAAATAATTTTTTATCAAGCTTACGATAAGGTCAAATGGCCCTTCATCTTGGCCATGAATATGGCGTTGGCTTTCAGGGATTTCTTCCTAGGTGTACTTGAAATTTTATTTGTAGAAGGATCAACTTTTAGGATATCCATCAAGGTTGTCAATAAGTGCTCACCCTTTATGTGACAATAGTGGAAGATTTAGGATATTCAATTGCCCATAAAGTGGGACAAGGGCTCAACAAAGAGATTTATCTTTGTGTGTCGAGAGTTGGACATCTAGCCAATGGATACTTTGTGGATGACTCCATCCTTATCACCCTTGAGCAATAAGAATTAGTAGACAACACGATATTGTTCTAGACTTTCGAGGCTACAAGAAAAGTCCTTATCAAAATCTTGATTGGCTATCCAATCAAGGATACTCATGTCATCAACAAGAGAAAATCTTGGTCCCTAAGCATCGCTTTTTCCTTACAAACATTGCCAATGAAACTATGGGAAATGGTAATTCATGGAATAGAGAAAAATATTGAAACAAATGTCAACAACTTGGTGGTGGTATTCACCCCACGGAGGCTCAACTTCCCCATCACCATGTTCACCCCTCATGGGATGGCATCCTATGCAAGTGGGTTGTTTATTATGGTTTGAACCATGTGTAGGCCTTGGGTGACATTGGAAAAATAGATACCCCCCACCTATGGTTTCTTAGCTATAGGTTAACAGAATCTCTATTACATTGCCACAAATGGGGTGGAATGGGGATCATCAAAACCCATACGTAAACCTAGTCATGTGCCCTCAATGGGTTATCAAAGTCTTGGAAAGAAGGGAGGGTTGGAAGATACTCCTTTGCAACTGTGTCAATCATGACGAGCGAGCAATGCTAGCGGAGGAGGGTTTGGGGAAGTAACTTCATGAACCTTCCAGAAAGAACTGCACCACAACATAACCTTATAAGAACGACACCACAACATAACTTTATCAACATGCTAAACATGCGGTGCTTATTCACCAAAGAGACGATGAATCTAGCATATTGGCCTGCAAATCAATCTCACCGAGAAAATGCCTTACAACATAATTAATATTTCTACATGAAAATTAGTTGAATGTTGTCAATTGGAATTGGCAACAACAAACTCATCTTGTTCACTATCTACATCATTCTCTAGAGTCTCCTTAACCACACACTTGATTTCATCTATAATTCTAGTAGCTTTGGGTATAAGACCCAATAACTTCAACATTTGTTGATCAACATAAGTCATTATTAGGAGTGGTTAACAACTTTTCACCAGTACAAATGGAATTTACCCCTACTAGAAAGCATAATGCCTGCTTTGGCAGAGAGAAAAGAACCTACCTAAAAGACAATCTAATCATGGTCTTTGGCATCACAATCCATGTTGTTGCTATCCTGCGAACCATTTCCCAAATTTCAACCGGCTTTTGATTTTGAAGAGGTGTTCTTTTGACTGTAAGTAAAGCATTTATAGGAACACTCTCTAGATGCTCAAAAAGTGTTGCCAAGGTGTGTAGCAACCCAAGACCGTCTTCTAGTTGTTCCACCAGTCTTATTATTCCTCCTGAGCAAACACTTATTCCTGCATCACAAACATGTTCAAGGATTTTAAGCCTCTCATCATAAGACTTGGTTGTTATAATGTTGGGGTAAAATTCTCTTGATGATCTGACATTTTGGATATAAGCTATAAGGCCAGCCTTTTTAAGATCTCCTTCTTGTTGCTTCTCCAACATTCCCAAAGTGCATCATACTTCCATCTCCATACCCCTAATTTCTTTTACAAAGTCAAGAATTATATTGAAGTTTATCTTCGTACTTACAATATCTTGCCATGCAACACCCACGCATAAATGTATGTTGTGTGCCTCTTTTGCCTTATGTTTTGACCTTCAAGTCCCAACATCTTGCTTATAGGCTCAATCCAAATTGACTCACTACCATGATCTGCAAGGAATCTTCCCCGACTATCATATGCTTTAGCATCTTGTCATGACACGCATAGAGAAAGCCTGTGCATTAACAGGACTATCATCAACAAAAGAGTTATTCACTTCACCCCCATGCCTAGAGATTTTGAACTTATCACTAATTGGAAACTTGTCACCCTCCTAAATGTATCCTACAAATTGTTAGCCAAAGCTATGTCTTTGAGAGTGAAGCACATACTTCCTTCCATTATTCGCCTAGGGAAGAAGGGATACATTAGGGAGTTGTTCATTCTAACCATTATCATCATCGATTAGGAAGGCATGGAGTGGGCCTAATACTCATTCCTTGACACTTTATTTATTAAAATAAATTTTGATCAAGCTTACGATAAGTTCAAATGGACCTTCATCTTCGCCATGAATATGGCGCTGGCTTTCAGGATTTCTTCCTAGGTGTACTTGAAATCTTGTTTGTAGAAGCATCAACTTACCTCCCCATTAACAGGATGTGAATACGAAGAAGGGGGATTTTTTCAATCTATCCATCAAGGTTGTTCATAAATGCTTGCGCTTTATGTGACAATAGTGGAAGATTTAGGATATTCAATTGCCCATAAAGTGGGACAAGGACTCAACAAAGAGATTTATCTTTGTGTGTCAAGAGTTGGACACTTCGTGGATGACTACATCCTTATCATCCTTGAGTAGTAAGAATTAGTAGACAACACTATAATGTCTCTAGACTTTCAATGCTACAAGAAAAGTCCTTATCAAAATCTTGATTGGTTATCCAATCAAGGATAGTCATGTCATCAACAAGAGAAAATCTTGGTCCCTAAGCATCGCTTTTTCCTTTCAAGCATTGCCAATGAAGCTATGGGAAATGGTAATTCATGGAATGGAGAAAAATATTGAAAAAAAGGTCAACAACTTGGTGGTGGTATTCACCCCACGGAGGCTCAACTTCCCCAGCACCATGTTCACCCCTTATGGGATGGCATCCTGTGCAAGCGTGTTGTTTATTATGGTTTGAACCATGTGTAGGCCTTGGGTGACTTTGGAAAAATAGATACCCCCCACCTGTGGTTTCTTAGCTATAGGTTAATGGAATCTCTATTGCATTGCCACAAATGGAGTGGAATGGGGATTATCAAAACCCATTCGTAAACCTAGTCATGTGCCCTCAATGGGTTATCAAAGTATTGGAAAGAAGGGAGGGTTGGAAGATACTCCCTTGTAACTGTGTCAATCACGGAGCTCCTACAAAGCTTTGTTTTCACCCTGATCGTGGTTAAATTTAAAGAGACCTTTCTTGCTCAAAATATTTGGAAGGCTTGGAAGGTTGTTAAGCTTTTCTATATTGCAAAGGACTGGGGTTTACATTCAGCATGTCTTTCAACAATCACTCAATATGGTCATCACGTATTCAAATGAAGACAATACCATGGACAAGTTACCTTATTTATTAGCCTTGAGATTCTTTAAAAGAAGAATTAACATTGTTCAATACCTCTTCACTTCTCAATCGAGAGGCTATATACCTTATCCAAAGCCAAAGGAGAGCCTTGGACTCACCAACCTTGATAGGTTGGTTTTGGAGTGGTAAAAAGACATATTCAGAAATCCTTCCTATTGAAGTTGGGACTTCAATCACCCATTAACTAGTGTAAAGACCTAGAATTGAAATAAGGCCAAGGCCTTAAAGAAATATAGGCCAAATGATTCTGATTTGAATAAACTTTGGAGACTCCGGCCTAAGTAGTGTACTTGGATTTCACAGTTTGCAACATCTATAAATCTTTTGTAGAGCCCCAAAAAATGCCTTCTTTGCTTGACCCCTATCTTGGGCATGTTAGTTATTGGGTATAGACTAGTCCATCTCGGAATCCCTTGACCTTGCGCCTTGTTACAAGCAGTGCAAAATCCTCAAGCAACTTTTATGGGTTATGTTGCTTTGCCAAGTCGAACTAGAAGTAGGTTTCTAACTTTTTTCACCAACTTCTTCCTCCCCTCTAATGGAAATTTGACCTACCAAGGGACAAATTTCCCTGGATCATAGAGTTTCATGTTGCCTTGTAACTTATTAAAATTAAGTTTTATTTATAATCAAGAAAAAAAGTAGTGCAGCAATGTTTGATTAAGTCCAAGCAAACAAAAATTCTTATTATGCAGAGAATACACTTGTATGTGCTAATATTTCATTGCAAATCACCTTACATGTCCAAAAGGTGGAGATAGACATGGTGCATCTATGCCAACTCCTAGAGTATTGGGGAGGGGCACCATCAACCACAAGTAGGGATCCTCCTACTCTCTTGGTCGACCCTTCTATTTATTCTTGACAAATTCATTATAGAAAGGGGAGGCCAAGGCACAAAGTTGGTAGGGTTGTGTGGGAGAGGAGAGAGCATCACCACAGCTAGACACAGCCTTCCACATGGATATTGAATGATAACTTTCTAACTCTTGTACTACCAAACTTATTATGCCTTAGTGGCATTTTTTTGAGACTTTGAGTATTTTTGTTATTTGGCCAAGTGGTTATGAGGATATTTGATTTAAATGATTATGGCGAAGTGTTTCTACGAGGATATTTGATTAAAATTATTATGGCCCAAAGGAAATATATTTATACTAGATGATCCAAGCCAATTTGGTGGCTTTAATGGCTTTTCAAGACTACTATTTCTATCATGTGTTGGTCACCCACATGGTCCACTTTCTTTTGTAAACTTGCCCTATTTGTATATATTTTGCATATATTCATAGTCAAAGGATGTATTTTTTCAGAAAATTGAAATTTCATGCAAAGTAAAAATTTATTAACTAAAGAAAAATTGAAAATTAGTGATCTTAATTAGTTCAATGATACAAGGTCATGACAAAAGCTTTCCAATACCAACGGACTTGAGTTAAAGATGTAGTTTAAAACAAAGAGGTGTTATCCTCCATGTCCTTCAAAGATCAAACTCCACAATCTACTCACAACTCCAACATTCGTGTATACTATGTGGGCCAACATCTTAAGCTCTTGTACCTTATAAGGCATTAGATGGTGGAGGCACCACCTTTACACATACAAATCAATGAGTTGGTAATAGGCAGGTGGAGGGAAGGTCAGGTGTGATTTTTTCTCAAAGAAGCACTCTATATCCAATTGAAATTCTATGTACAAATCTATCTTGCTTGAATTCAAGAAGGGTTGGTTGAATCCTATGTATAATTAGTAGGAGTAGTCTAGAAACAACCTTCACCAATGCACTTGAATATTCACCTTTTGAGCTTTTCAAATTCACAAATGGTTTGAGGCATTCTTTGAGCCGAATGACCAATGAGTTTATCACCATTGATTCAAGTTCTACCACATCAAGGCAAAATGATCTCCTTTCCTTTGTCCATTCTACTAAGGGCACTGCAAAAGCCAAGGTAAACCTATAGATAATCAACACAAGGCTTCTATTGGGAATGCCTTTTGAAATCCCAAGGGGATAATACACATTAATGAGTGATCAAACTTCTCACAAGTATCCAAGATTTCCCAAAAATTTATGATTGGCCACCTAATCAGGGAGCTCAAGTAGAGTTGTTTTGTGTTAAGGTCTTAATGAGGTTGCATGCATCAAATAATCTGCTAATGACTAAATTACATGTCTTTGGTTATGGACCAGTACAAAGCATGGGAGAAACACATCCATGTCTTTCCAATACAATAGTTGTAACATAAAATCAGTTTCCTAAAACTGCACTAAAAGAATGTGTAGAACAGGGAAGAACCATTGACATATGCAGTTCAATGGAAACGTTGAACCCTTCATCTGTGTGAAGAAAGACTGCTATAACTATGAATGCCTGTACCAAAAATTCTACTGCTGGAACATAATCATTGTCTCAAAAAAATCAATGGAACAACCTCAACAATACATAGGAATTAA
Organism: Larix kaempferi; assembly: GCA_027924585.1. NCBI lineage: Eukaryota > Viridiplantae > Streptophyta > Pinopsida > Pinales > Pinaceae > Larix > Larix kaempferi. Next base: position 2,728,571 of record BSBM01000399.1, on the reverse strand, counting down.
AACAACAGAGAAGCAGTACCATCAGGAAGGCAGTACGGACAACCTTACAAGCTCTTTGGTTGACAATGTCAGTCTTTTGGAAGAACGGTTGTGTTAGATGCATTACTATGAGGCAATAGTAAGGACCGTTGATTTTTCTGCAAAGAAAAAGTAATGCTATTAATTTCTGGATAGTTTATAAAATAACTTGAAATGGCTCTTGTTTTGTTTTTCTGATCTTCTTTTCTCTTGATAACATATCATGGAAGCATCTGAACTGTAAAACAAATGCACTATTTAAGTTACCAAAAAATGTATAAATTTATTGAAATTTGTTGTCAACAAAGACTAAAAGGGAGGGAATTTATATTTTGCTTGAAATAGTTCTAGCCAAATGAACTTTATAGTAACAATTTATGCCTCAACCTGCAGGCTCTGAGATTAAAATTTGTATATGACATTATTAAATTTTCTATAATAGATACTAGGGATTATTTTACCCCAGAGGAAAGGTTGAAAAACAACCTTTGTAGGTTGGTTTAGATTCAGTTTAGTCTAAATGCCATAGATTTGGTGCAGGCAATCGTTTCTACATGTCGCAGGAAAAGTTCCTAACAGGTTGACAAAATGGGAAATGGGGACAATATTAAAAGAAAACAATGGTTTATGAAGATGCATCCACATGATAACAAAGATAGATAACACAATCTAATTCTATCCTCGTGGATAGAGAACACAATCTTGAAATTTTTTCCAAAATTAAGCTTTATCTTTTGCCTGTAAGTGTAGCATGTCCTCAGAGAACAAAATATACTGGACGCATATATTCTCATTGAAGGGTTTTGTGAGGTGATAACTGAAAGAATGTTAGCAATTGAAAACCAAAAGTAAGTAAAAACCAGTATTTTATTGCATGAAACGTATTGCACTTTACAATCTTTAGAAAGCATAGACACAATAAAATCTCTCTGCATTGCCTTTACTTAACGCTTCTGACAGTATGTTAATTGTTTATCAACTACTTTAGGGCATGCCCCGATGAATTGAAAAAGGCAATAGCTAGTTTGGTTTTTACTGCTCCAAGGTGTGTAGACTTGCCAGAGCTATAAGAGTTTGATACAAAATATGGAAAACAATTACTGCATCTGGAGTTGAATTGTGTCCTAACTGTGGAGTCAACAGGCAGGTAGGCAGAAATAATTAGTACAGTTGTTTTAAAGTTGACCCAGATATGCTATTGAATTCTCTATGTATGTAGTTGAAAATTTTAATAGCTAGGGATACTTTATGCAATGTTGATGGAAGTGGGGTGCAATGTTGATGGAAGTGGGGTCGCCTTTTTCCTTAAATCATTAGACAAAGGAAAGTTGTTCATCAGAGTACCAAATCTGAAGGTAAAAATTTGATTGATGAATGAAATTGCCTATGAACATGATGTTGACTGGATTTTTTAGGAATCCAAGACTGAGCTGCTAAATCTAGTTGACAACATGCTGATTAGTGCATTTATTTATTATTTAGTTCATCTATATTTTCCAAGAGTGGTGTCTTTGCTCAGGAATGTACTTAAATCATTTTTTTACAGGTTTTATCATTGTTCAGTATGATTGTTGTTATAACATTCTCAAGAGTCAATATACAGCATGGATTGAAAAGGCATTTTAAAGCAAGCTAGAGAACCTTCACATAAAGTAAGCATAATATTTGTATGGGTGATTCTTACGATGACAATTTACCAAAAACCTATGGAAACCTAAGATTTAATTAAACATAGTCAGAATGACCAGTTTAATAAACATATTTAAGCACCACAAATTTAGAGAAATCACTGTAGGTCTGAGAGCATAGGCCCTGTTGCGAAAACGTCATTCGGCTGTTGCAAAGAGTCAAGTATTCTTCTTCTTCTGAACTTAAACCCTTTACAAGAAAGTTGTTGCAGTTGCAGTTGATTACCACCGATATTTATATGCCGATCTCCTCCTCTGTTTCACACAGAGTGATAACAAACCACACAAACTGATGCAGAACAAACCAACAAGGAGTTATAGCATATAACAAAGTGATCAGGACCAAGCGAATGGACAGACAGACACAAATTAATATACAGTTACATAAACAAATCAGTAAGGAGGAGGCCTCCTCCACACCTCATGACTACCTCTACACTCGCAGACAGAGATATCAAAGAGCAACTAAACGAAATGATTAAGGAGTTTCTAGATGTTCCCACACCCTTGAATTCCATTTATCGATTTCCTTCATCCTGTGATACTGTGACTGGGCTTCAATCCTTCATCATCGGGTGACTAGAAAGTTCCAATTGTGATCTTGTGACTAGAAAGTTCCGATTTTGAAAATTTCACCCGCATAGTATTCAATCCTTCTTGTTCTCTAATTCCTGGTAGCAGTAAATTTCATGTCTAATCTTCTCTTTCTCTCTTTCTCCATTCTCGAGAAGTAAAACGGTCATAGTTTCACTCATCAGTTTGTAGAACTGTTAGTTCAGGAAGGGAAAAGCAGTGATTTCAGGGACGGAAAAGCAATGAGTTCAGCAACGGAAAAGCAAACGAAAAAGCCGTGAGTTCAGGGACGGAAAAGCAAACGAAAAGCGACGGGACGGAAAAGCGAAGTTTGTTGGTTCGAGAATCAGGGAGAGAAAAGCAGTCATTTCGGGAATGGAAAAGCAATTTGCCTCATCAGCAACTTAGCCCGTTGAAGGCCGTTGAAGGAAGCGGAAGTGGGAGAAGTGTCACTACTGGAGGGAATCGTCTATATATATCTTAATCTTACATATTTTCAGAACATTTCCCTCTTCGCTGTCCCAATCCTCTATGCATGAGTCTGTCTGTACATGAGTCTTGTGTCCTGAGTTGAATCTGTATATGTATATGATAGCTGAGGAGGGTGGAGTACAATGCATTAGAGGCGAATTGGTTTAAAAAATCTACTATGCTCTGCTCTAAAAGGACCTCTTCTGGATGCGATTGAGCTGGCTTCTACACAAGGGAGATCCATCCATGGTTTGTCTGATAACTGTATGTATTGCTGGCTTATAACGATATGTATTGCTGGCTTCTCTTTTTAATTCATGTACTAATTCATTTAGAAATTTGATTTGCTCTGTCGAGGGCTTTCTTTCTAATTTCATATACAGCTCTGCCCTATTGTAACCCTATCAACTTTGCCTTGGCTTTAAGTAATACTGTCTCCTCAATTATCTGGTTCACGGCCACTACCTGTACCATCAAAATCTACCTGTGTAACCTTTAACCTTTACAGATCACATTTGACTGCTAGAAGTGCGATTCCTAGTCAGATAGTAATCCGCATTTGGTGATATTATATAGTTACTTCTGTGATATTATATAACTTCTGTGATATTACAAAGTTACTTCTGTGATATTCAATTATTATGCCGCCTCTGCGATCAGCAGCAATATGCGAAAAATACCTGTGAACAGTAGCAATATCCGAAAAACCTGTGATGCGATCACCACTTAGTGACGGGTATCGCTCTGCTACCTCAATATAATTGTAAGAAGACAACAAATCTGCACGCACATAGTCTCTTCCCCATGCCGCTCTAATGGGCACAACAAAACGTTGCACATAGTCTCTTCCCCATGCCGCTCTAATGGGCACAACAACGGGTTGCCCCAAACCATTCACATTAATTTCGATAGAGATCGCCGGTTTGAGGAGTGTGGCCATTGGATATTGTTCACTTTGTAAGGCTATGGTTTTTCCCCTAGTTGCCACGAGTTCGGTTTGGCTCAGGAGCTCCATACAGCTATTGCAATGCCGATTGTATGCTTTGAATAAGTCATCTATATAGACATATTTCCCCGATCTCAAGCTATGTTTCACAGAGCAATCTGCATTTTGACTTCCAAAAAATGGCTTAAATTTGTTGGTTTAGAGATCCGTCGAACTTTATGAGTTTGAATATCAACAATTCAAACTGAACTTTACAGCTCTATATTTTGAATAGTTCTTCTTTGACCTTGGTACAATTTAGCTCAAATTTGACCTGAAGTGAATCTTTCTGCAGCCATGTGCTCTCAAGCTCGCATTCACCCAGGTGTTATAGCTGTATGTTCATCCATAGTAGTTTGCTTCAGAGGGTCATGTTCCGCTTGAATCTATCCTCAAAGATAATATTGCTCGAGTTCAATAACAACAACAACAACAACAACAACAATAGGGGGATTTTATCTGGGTGGTTTGGGAAGAAGAAAACACAAGAACACGGGAACCAGAAATTAAATGTATTTGATTCCAGCTCTGCTCCTCCTGTGCCCCGTTTTGATTTGAAATGAAAGATGGATTGCTTCGAAGTTCATAGATAAAAGCCTGGATCACAGCAGGAGAAATCCCTATAATCTCATAACAAAAGCCAAGATTACTTGTAGCAGAGACTTCAATTGTAGTAAGTGTCTGTTATAATGCTACTACGCAGAGATTTCTCATAGGACCTCTGTTAGAGGTAGCGCTGGTTTAAGCTTGGCTGCATCAGGGGGACTTTTTCATGGTGGGTTCCAATTTCAGTTGAATTGTCTTGATTTACTTGTCTGGATCTATTTCAAATTATTAGCATGCTTGGAATTTTACTAGGCATACGCCTTAATTAATTACCTTCAAGCAGGAGAGAATTGGCCCTAACTCACTCGAGCAAGGAACAACTCTTCTTAGATAGATAAGATACTGGTTAACATCCTGATCAACCTTTATCTAACAAATGTTGATCTTTCCCATATCCAGAATCAATTAATTGATCAATTGTCAATCTGTGAGTTGGGATTCGGGAATGCAGGACAGGTCAAGAACTGTCACAGGTAAGTGCCCCGACCAGATCCCCAGGTGAGTGGAGGTGCTATAGTTAAAAGTTAGTGGCAGAGGAGTTTTGGATCAAACCAAAGCTTATACCTGTTCATTTAATGTGTTAGGTTCTGCGGGGCCTCTTTCTTAGTGATCAATAAGTACTGAGCAGTGCAGCAGTATATGCAATATACACTGGGATATAGACCATCATATCTGAAATAATTCATATCCCATGATGTATATCTATCTGAAATGATTCATATCCCATGATGTATATCTGAGAATACATTTCATTTAATTCTCCCCTGCATGGTACACAATACTTGCCCTCTGTCCTAATCCCTTTTCTGCTCCCTTGTGATTTAGGGGCGGTGGGACTTTTGACAAAAGGGAAGGGAGTTGACTTACCATCTTAGCCATTTGTAGGAATTTTTCCCACATTCGATCCCCAGTTTACCCACTGCATGGCTTTGTCTTGCTATTGGTTGCCAGCTTGAGAAGCCATCCTATCTTGGATTTATAATTTATTTGTAGCTTGCAATTCCTATTCCAAAAGCAAAGCCAGTAAATTTTTGGCTGTCAAAACCACAATTCATTAAAACATGAGAATGGATTAATCATTGAACCAGTTCCTAAAGGAGAGAAGGAAGGTTGAAAATAAATCAGATTATACTTCCCAAATCTTTATGTAATAACTGATTCTATCGGTTCTTCCCGGATAAGTTAATATTTTGTCCAATTACAAATCCTTCTAGTTGTGTAGATTGGCGAGTATGAGTAAGGCAGCCTTTGTTGTTACGACAAACTTTACTGGAGATAAAAAAAATTCAATTGTTGATTTGCATTTTTTTCCACACAGTGTCTATGTACATTAGAAGTATGTGTTTGAAGAAGCAAATTAATTTTCAGATAAAAGGTATCATAAATACCTTGAGCTGGATGGTCAGGATTATTTTTCCTTAAGTGTGTAATTTTAAATTTAGAGTCTTTGAAAGTGCAAATCTTTACAGGTCTTTCTTGCTCTCACAATCTCATTCATTTCCCCTATATATATATTGCAACCTTGTAGCTTTTGCTGAGACGTGGTTGAAAATTGAAGATTGGTGTTAGATTTGGCCAAAACAAATATTCTTTTTCCTATACATCCTTTTACTGCCATATAGATAGAGTGTTGGAAGCCTGTTAAGAGTAATAAAGATCTTCCAAGGTTAGAGTTCAAAGGACAATATGTTATTTTCACCACAACATTCCTCCATTCTACCTCTTTGCCTTGCTTATTTTCCTGTCGTGCGATTACAAATGGTGCCATTGTTTATCCTATGCCTTTAATCAATTCTCCATGTACTTAAGTGAGGATAATATGAGGGAGAACCATGGTTTCCTTGTTTCAGTTCTCTCTTGGTTTCATGCCGATTCTTCCACTGCATTAGCCTATTTGAGACTGTAAAAACTCTTGCTAATAGTAATAGCACCTTGTTTTCTATCACTCAATTTCTTTTGTTGGTAAAGGTGCTAGTAGGGGTTTCCATATTGGGAGATTCTTCTACTTACAATGGCATCAATATCAATATTTACTCAGGATTGGCCAAACAAAGTTACAGTTCATTATTTAGAACAATGTAATTATGTACGTGAAAGGTGACTATAAACTTGTATTGGCAGGGGGGGTTGTTGATCCTAGTTCAATATTGGCAATGATATAAGCCTACACCTGAGCTATATTTTGACTCACCCTCTGCAAGTGATTGTATTGTGAGTGCAAAGCTATTTTATATTGGGACTGTCCAACAAGAGCTACCGTAACTCTTCTAACCTACAACAACAATGATGCCTGAAATTGGTTATGGTGATTTAGATGTATTGAAGGATGTAGGGAAGGTGTTCAAAAAAATAGTTTCACAAATATCTCTTGTTAGTGATTCAAAACCAAATGTGAAGAAAGAGCTTGAACAAGGACCTGCAACTTGAAATTTGGCACCAAATGCAGCAGGTACAGAAGTTGGCAATGACCCAACATAGTTTCAGTCATTTGGTGTGTGAACCTAGTGTCTATGAGGAATGGAATCACTGCTCATTGATCCATTGAACCTGAATATATTTCTGTTATACAAACATGATTGCATTGCCATAGAAGAAGGGACCATGGTATCAAAGGGATTTCAAGAATGCATCTTGGTCAGCTTGGTTGACATGCAGATGCATTAGAGGTTGACATTGGAGGCTCTGTAAGTGCAGGTGAAACATCTCAAGCCCAAGAAATTAAAAGGAAATCATCTGATCTCCTTGATTTTAAGACGAATAATAAGATTTCATCTGCAATACAAACATTCTATGTGACTCTCGTGAAGGTACAGGTAGTGCCCAATCAACGCTGTGATGATACAGGATCACTTATTGGGGCAACCAAGAGTGTGGTAGTTTCTTTTGCCAAAAAGAAAAATTCATGACAGTCTTGATGTGGACGAGAATTGTAGCTCAATCGAGTTTGAATCATCACTTTCTTCAAAGTGTCGATACTTGGGGAAAGTTGTGGATGACATGACATCAATTATATATGACAACTGTAAGCACATGTGCAATACAACAGTAGTGAATTGTTTCTATGCTTTTGGAAATACTACACGACTATATGGATGTGAAGAGGATGCTTTGCCATTTTGATTGGTAGTGGGGTTGCATCTACAGTCATGAGTGACGTTATTCACAAAAATCCAACTTGCTATTCTGTTTTAGATGTTGCTGGTCTGCCTAATGCTTTTGAGGATGCCATTCCTCCCTAGTTTACCATTCAACTGCTATGTCAACTTACAGAGGGTAATGTTATAATCAGTACTTGGGAATGGTGATTCAATAAGAAGATCACTAAATTAATTAAAATATAATCATATAATTATATTCATATGGGGAATGTTACAAGATCGAGGATCACCTGCGTTTGGAAGTGGCTGCACTAGCTAGTAATTAACTAACCAGTCAATCCAGTCCCAAGTTCAAGTAAACTTACTGCTTTTCCCTCCCCTTTCCCGGAAAGGGGACTGAGTTATCAACCTGTTTGTTTAAGGATCTAATCGGTTCAGTCAAGTCTGCAAGTACCGAGATAATTTCTCTAGTTACTCTATTTAAGCATGAAAATCTGCATGTAATAGATATTAGATAGAGTATTATGCTTTCCATTTTGTATGAAACTTCTACAAGTTTGAAGTAGAATGACAAGTCTGATTTTGAATTTAAAAGGAAGCAATCTAAAGCTTTATACACCCAGACTTTGAAAATATTGCACTTTCTCCTTCAAGAGCACCTTACTATAGAAATACATTTTTCCAGCAAAAGGTACAAATAAACTTGTAGGTTGAAATTCTACGTGGGCAACGCACATCTAAATGACATAAAGATCTCAAGCCTCAATGGAGAGCTACAGATAGAAAAATCAAGAAATTATCCAACAAATGTTAGACCAAAACAGGCCAAAATACCATGGCAATGAAACATAACACAATAACTCACAAATCCTACATATACAACTAGAAACAGACTCTCTAAATGTTGAGCAAACATACAGCCTCAATTCCAACCACTGTTGAAAAAATAGCTTGGCGAATGATTTGTTGAGGCTGTAGTGTGAGAGTTTGACTGGGACTCGGCAGCAAAAATCATCAAAAGGAGGGTTTTTGCTTTGCCTTTTTGGCATTTATAGTTGACACCAATGGGATTTTAACTTTTTCCATCCGCTCACAAGTGGGATGCACCAAAGAGGGACTAGTCTGCTAATTACTGGCAGGTCCGAGCAGCAAGTAACATGCAAATTACTCCCGGGTCTGTCTCATTCCTGGGGAGTTTGATTTTCCAGCAGAAAATCAGACTCACACCAAGTTAATTCGCCTCAGCCACAGAGCTAAGCAGAGTTTGACTCAGGAGTAATGGGAAGACTCCATCTTTTCAACTATGATTCAAAAATCAATCAAATACAAAAGCTCTATGCATAAATTCAATCACACATTCTACAATGGAAGATTCAAACATATAAAATAAATTTTATTGGTTTTGTCCCAGGTAGATGTCAGAGCATCCTCCCTCACTCTAGACCTAATATTCCCAGATTCCACCATCATGCCTTCTTGGCCCTCTCTGGTCTATGCAATACTAGTAATTACAAGCTAGTGGCATATATCCTTATGATGGAATTTCAAGAATTGAAATCACATCCACATTCATACTTTCTCTTCAATCCATGATTTCAAAATTCTGAAAATTGGATATATGCACATGAATATCTTAATTTCTTTCAATTTCAGATATGAAAAGGGAAATTTATGAAGTAGTAACAAGGTAACTACTGCAGTATACAAGGGGAATCTATCCTATGGGTGTCTTCCCCAACCGCAAATACTGAGTTCTGACTTCCATCTCTGATCATTTATCATCTATACTTGCCAACAACAAAAAGAAAGAAGGAAAGGGATTAATTGTTAAACTTGGGGGCATTTGGAGATGATATTTTTGCACTCAGCAATATGGCATCTACAATTACAACAACTGTAAATGCGAGGTACGAATACAAGCTCCTCAGTTCCCATTCCCTTCATTGCGAACCTTGCCTTTCTACCTATATGCTCTAGCTCAATTCACTCAACTATCCTTTTCCTTTGGTCACTCAACCTCAGATACTACACAATCCCCATCATATTAAATAACAAGGAATATGTAATAATAGCAAGTTGCAAGCAATGTATAACTTGCCAGAGTTTCTTTCAAAACTGGGTTTAAAAGAGTAGATTCAGATAAACTGGGAACACAACTGAATGATGAAGCATATCTAAAATAAGTTACTATGTCAGTTTTTGGTCATGTAGGTCATTGTTTGCTGGGGCACTTTTCTGTTCTCCGCCATATCTCTAGATTTTTCTCCAAGAGATGATAAAGTTCTATTGTTACCTCTGATTGTGCATGTCCCCGGTGAATTATTGAATGTAAAGCCTGATTTTCCTCATTGTAAATTCGGATCACACAGACCCCTAACTTATGATTTGTTTGGTAAACTCCACGTGCCCAAATATTCAAGCAACCACTTCAATGTCACATATACAAGTACAACACCAACATGAAATGAAAACGATGAATCATTCTCATTCTCACATTTCAAACAAATCAAACCAGTGATCAAAACCCCTAAGGCTCGGCCTTGAGGAATACCATTTCCCTGAGGTTGGAACTATCCAGAGGCTCGCACCCGCTGAGCCTCCTGACACCCAAAACCCTAGTGACCAGACCATAGAACCCACAACAGATCCTAGTAACTGTGGATGAGGTTTTGGAATCACACCGACCAAAACCATTCCTTTTCTTGAATAATCGCGATTAAAAAAATGGGTTTTCTTTTGATCTACATTCTAAGGGTTAGGACTAGGCCAAGAAGGATTGAGAGCAAGTTTAGGGATAGAGGTTTTAATTAAGAATGTAACAATTTGCCTTGTATAATGCACCTCCTTGTTTCATACAATGGAGGTACATCCAGAAGCTTTGATTAAGAATAACGGAGGAAGAAGCAGCATAAGAACTCACAATGTCATCCTATCTTGATATAAGATGATGTCCAGGTGATAAACTTCCCCCACATTGTGTGAACTTATTCAAGCAATTTATAGCAATGCTAAATCGACGTTACACATTGCTCGAGTAACTTGAACACAATATGGTTGTAGATTGCTTGGGTAACTTTGATACAAAGTGGTTGCAACTCGTAGATTGCCAACACAAGGTTCTGTTGATATCACTATTATGCCGTATAAATTTTTACTTCTCCCGGGCATATGGAAACCCAGGTTCAAATGCTTCTCAAAAGATCCTCGAGGGCTCGATAATGCCCTAGTCCTAAGGCTACCAACAAATATTTCCTAATATTATACAAAGGTCACACAAAATCGTAACCTAATGTTTGACACAGAGGTCACACAGAGTCATAACCTAAGCTTTGACACAGAGGTCATATAGAGTCATAACCTAAGCTCTGATACTAGATGTAAGGGCTACCTTTTTTAAATTAAGTTACTAACCTTAGCCACAAATACCTTAGATTAAAATTTGACACGAGTTACTGATTCGTTTAAAAACAAAGTCTAATATACAACAAAAACATCATCACCCATAGAAGACATCCTGGGCACTCTCCCTAGCTTCTTAGCCAACTGCATAGAAGACATCCTAGGCACTCTCCCTAGCTTCTTCCTTGGCAACATCGACACACTCGAAGTCCTGGACTCACCCAAGAAAACCAACTGATTCATGAATGGTACAAGGACTTCCTTGGCCATCTCCAAGAAGTCCTGCCCCAAAACCAAAGAGTGATCGTCCATCGGAGCCACTTCCAGATGGTACTTCGTGAACCCTCCCGACAACAGGATTCACGGCTGAATTCACCACATTGAACGTGCCTTCACTTAATTTAGTCTGGATGTGAAGCGATGTCGCGGTTTTGCTGCTAACGAAGCTGTGGGTTGTGCTAGTGTCCACTAACGCTACCACTTTCAACCCACTCATTGTTGCATCCATGAAGCAGAGGCCCTGTTGGGCGTGAACCGTCTTCTTGACCCTTTGTCAAGCCACTTAGGCATGCCATCAATGCCTCGACTACTTCCAACTCCCCCTTGGAAGGTTGTTACACTTGAGTTGTTCCCCAAGCTGCACGCACCTCAATCGAGCGAGCCTTGACTGCCTCCAAGTGCTCTCTCAACTCTTCCTTCCTTGGACAGACCTTTGCGAAGTGGCCCTCTTCGCATATGTAATAGCCTGCTTTGCTTGGCTTCTTGGATTCCTTTGGTCACGTCGTTGTTCCTTCCTAAGCATCTTCAATCACATGGAGTGACCCCAACCTAGCCACATTCCAAGCCTTTACTTGGTTCGTCAAACCTTGCAACCTTCACATCTCGTCTTTGTCTTGCACCTGTAGCTGCTTCATCCTTTCATCGTGTTCTTGGAACGCTTGCCTCATCTCGCAGTTAGTCTACCGCAAACTTCTCTTCATGGCTTCCATGGCAGCTTCCCAAGCTTCATCCTCTTTCTGCACCTCATGATGTTGCTCCTACTGAGTGCAATCACTATGCATCAATCCAAAGTGCTTCACAAGCTACTCAAAGTCCAACACTTCAAGCTTCCTTGGGTGCACTTCCGCAAGTGCCCCATGCGATCTCTGTGTTCCAACACTTTGCTCAGTGCTTTGCAAGCACTTCTATGCCAAGTGCCTTTCCCACCAAGGCTTCAACATTTTCCTTTCCACTAAGTCTGGACTTACCTTCACCTTCATGCCACTGTCACGTGCTTCTGCCACCAGTTGACCTGTTCCATGGTCGCTTTGTGTCGGGCACCCTTGCCTAGTGTTGGCTTATGTCAATTTCCACTTACAACATTCAACTCCTTGGTGGCATGGGAACTGTTACGTGGTACTCCTTGTTTGTGCATTGTCTTGCAACTGAAGATCAGGAGCTACATCAAACAAGGAGGTATCACTACAACCACAAGGTAAATCATTCCTCCATTCCTTTTGCAATTTGGTTAATCTAGGAAACATTTATTCATTTTGTACTATTTTTGTTCTAGATCCGAACCATTCGGACTAGGGAGATCGTTTAGTGTCTGCATTAAAGGATTGTCCATAAACAAAATTGGAGACTCCGCTGGGGAAGAGTGACATGGTATTTGATTTCTTTGGATTGTGATTTCTATTTTCTTGTTTTTTCTCCAATAGTTGCCTCCTTCTATTGGATTTGTTTCTCAGAGGGTTACTGGGTGATCCAATCTATGATTGGGATATTCAGTTCGGCTATTTACCTTTTTTTCTTTGGGATTTTTTATTTTTTCAAAGTTGGATCTCGCCCGACGCACTTGGGAATTTTTATGCCTGCGTCACTGTAATTCTGACGTGATTTTCCTTAAGGTAGATCTTGTCGATGATGCCTTTTGTCTGTGTTCAAATTGCGTCACTGACGCACTTCCTCTATCTGCAAATTGCATCACTTGTCTTCCAATGCCCTTGTGTATGCCTACAGGGTGCATCACCCTGCAAAGCGTAGTATATAGGGTCAAAAATCCCACAAAAATTGGTTTTTGCTTGGTTTTCTGAGGTCTCTGTATCACTCATTGCAGCCATAGTACTTCTCAGGTTCAGTGTGCTTTGTCCTTGGTTTACTTTGTAATTTAGAGCTTGATTTGAGTCCTAGTTAGTCAAGCGGTTGTTTCTCCATTCATGGGAAATTTCAATCCCTTGTGAGTGCAACCAGTATTGTGACTCCTTTCAGTATATCTGATTTGCTTGCTTTGATTTCTAAGTCCTCCAAAAAAACTAGGTCGTTGTGATTCTTGCACAATTTGGTGTGAGTTTTGTGTTGGATTACATTCTTGGGTGATTAACTTCTTGAGAAATTCTGCTTGCTTAAAGATTGTAGTAGTAAATAGCAGTCTCTATTATTTTGAATCGAGATTGAAGAAGTGATATCATTCTTCTTATTTTTGAGTGCATTAGTTTGGAAAATAGAAAATTATTTGCTCTCTTCAGTTTTAGTGGATTTCTTGAGGTTGTTGAGAAGAGTGTTTTATGCTTTGGATAATTGTTTAAAGATATTTGAAAGAACTGAAAAATCGTGTGCTTATTTATTCATGGTGTTGAAGAGTTCATCTTCACCTCCTTGAAAAGATTAAGTGGATTTAGGCTTTCTCGAAGTATTGAAAAACTAGTGAATGCTCTTATGATTTTGGATTTCCCTTTCACTTCGTTCTTGTTCTTGATTTGAAACCAGATTTATTGCAATCAAGAGGAAGTTCATCTTTTCATTTTTTCTTAAAGATCTAGATTTGCTTAGAGATCTAGCTTGGTTTGGTATGTTATTTTCGTTTTGTTGGATTAAATTAAAGAGTGTTTGTGGTCTTTTGGTGTGAGTGGAAAGAAAATTAAAAATGGTACTTTTTTCATCTCCTTTCAGAAAAGAAAGATTTCTCCTTCCATTATCTAGTTTTCATTGAAAAATGAAATACTTGCACTTCATTTATCCTAGTTGTGCATTCTTTTTTATTTTACAAGTCTAAACTTCATGCATTCACCTAAACGTACAAGTTAAAATTAACGCGGTATCTTAAGTTAAAATCTTTAGAAACTCGTGTGAAAGGTTAGAGACGTTTCGGCGTCTTAAAACGTAGCAGCTGTCATTATTTTCCTACACTACATCATGTGGTCTTGCAGTTCTTCCACGTACTAGTCGGTATATCAAATGATCTTTCACATACCTTTGGGTATATAGAAAGGTACTTCACGTACTCGACGATATATAGGAAGCCTCATGTCATACGATTATGCATTAGACAACACTACTACGCATTTGAGCTCCCACGTACCTTGAGTATATCGAGAGACCCTACTAGGATCCTGGAACTATTTGTGTCAACCATTGGTTGTCTTGGCATGGAAATACACCGAGAACAACACTCGAGGAGCTACTACGCACGTATTGCTAGGTAGTTGGGTAATACGGTCAGGGGTACAGTCCTAATCCTCCCTGGTTAGTGCTCTGAAATATTGGGCCAAGTATTACTGTTGGACCCTGTAGTATATCGTGAATTGCGACGCCTTGACACTCCCGTGAGAATACAACTTTCAAATCCCTCCTATCATATAAGTTTGCTTGCGGATTTAGCTTGAGTAGTACTTGAAATGTGTTTTTTCTTTAGAATACTTTTAGGAGAATGATTTCATCAGCCATCTTGGATGAACAACCACTAAATCCCGCAGAATACTAAACTTGCCACCTGAATATCCCCTCAGTCAAGAGGAAAACTCAAGAGTAAGCATGGATCAACCTACTACATCTGGACCTACTACATATGGATCAAATGAAGAAGGGATTCCTATCCTTGAATTGGGGGGAAACTTTTCTCCTCCTTTGAATCCTCCCATCACTGATCCTACGGGACCATTGTTGGTGGAACAACCTCCTACGCATGACACATCTTTTCATGACTCGCTTGAAGGTAACCTTGGAGTTGTCGACTGGATCTATGATCAAGCCCTAGAGTAGCCAATAGCAACTGCATCATTTTGTGGGACGTCCTTAGGACATGTTATTTCCGAATTTAGTTCACCACCGATTGTGGAAACACCACCACAACCTCCACGCCCTACCCGATTTCCTACGAGTGCGGAATTTTTACGACCATATCAAGATACCATGGCTCATCTACGGACACTTGGAGAACGGGTAAGGCACCAAAGTTTCCAATCTCAATCCACTTCGGAGGTATCCATTCCTGAACACCACTCCCCTATACATTATTCTACTCTTCCTTCACCGGGAATGCCTATGAATAACATGACCTTTTACAAATCGGGCCAGCCATTGTTTTCGCCCAGTCCACATTGGGTCGGTTCTACACCTATTTTGACCCCAACAATTGGGGAGAAACCTTCAACCACAATTAATTTTGTGACTGGAACACAACCTTTAGAACATATTATGGTCGAAAGTCATCCCCTAGTTATTGGTCAAAATTTGACCTCGAGGAAACTTGTGGTCAGTAGCCAACACATAATCATGGAGCCAACCTTGGTTAGTGGACACAATCTAACTGGGGGGAAACCTCTAGTTAGCGGGCACAATATAACTGGGGTGAAACCTCTAGTTAGTGGACATAATCTAACTAGGGGGAACCCTCTAGTTAGTGGAAAAAGTTTAAGTGGAGGATTACCTTCGTCCATGACCTATAATATGATTGGGAGTTCACACCCAGCCATGGCACAACCTTCGTGGGAACATCATGCGGGGGGATCATCAATATGGATCCAACCCCCATGGAGTTATACTTATTTAGGTAATCACAATATACCAATGAATCAACTCTATCAAACCACTCCAAGGAACCTATATCCCGGAATATCTTACCCCAGAAACACATACTCCCCATGGGGACATCATGGTTTTCCATCGACTGGACCCCCAGCCGGTGGGCCACCTCCTCCTCCACCATGACCCCACCACCTTTCCCACCACCGCCCCCCACCATCCAGACAACCCCCTCATTCGGGAAGACCCCCTAATGGGGGAAGTGGACCTCCATATGGTCCAGCTCCTAACACGGTAGGGCCTCCTCCATATGGCCAACCCTCTATGGGAGGGCCTTATGGCCAATTGATCTATGGTCCTACTGGCACACAAATGCCTTACCAATACTACCAGTATCTGTAACCAAACTGACAGTTACCATTTCTAGATACTTTAGATCTGCCAGATCTGTTATGTTTGACCAACGATCCCATTCAACATGGCATTGATTGGCCACCCATTCTTGTGAAGTTACCATTGGACATACCCAAATCTGACAAAAACTCGGCGAGGATCCAAAAAAACACATAATGACATATCATTTGTGGTGTTCCTCGAATTCCTTAATGGATGGTTCTATCCATTTGAGGCTCTTTCAAGGAACCCTCACGGGTACTGCCACCAAATAATACACCGAGTTACCACCACACTCTTTCATTGATTTTGAATCCTTGTCCATGGATTTCCTTACACATTTCCAATTTCCGATATGATATGAAAATGGTATGGATATTTTAACCTTCCTTCGGCAATCTATCTCCACTCACATTTCAGATCATATTCACAAATGGAGGCATAGATGTCGGCTCATTAAAGATCCTATTCCGGATCGGTTATTGGTTGATTGGTTCACTAAGTAATTATTACCTATCATAGCCAAGGACGTTGCTATGGGCCGGGCCATTACGGAAGAACAAGCCATCTCGCGTGCTCAATACTTAGACTTTGTCTATGCTAAATCTGGCATGTTATACAATATAATTCCCAATGCACCCCGCCCTACATATGATCCATCCAAACCTCCTACGGGATCACATGTGGATTTCATCATTGGTTTTGTTCACACCCAGCCTGCTACTTCATCGAGTGGATAACAAAACCACATCAGTTCAACCCCATCCTCGTCACAGGCTGGCCATAACACCAACCAATCACCCAGTCTTGCTTCCACTACGGAGGTGAATTTAGTCCAATTTTCTTCACCTCATAAATCTAGTGGTAAGAAGAAAACAAAGGGAAATGCAAGAAATATTCTAACCAGTAGGAACCTAGAAACAACCCCGATCCCCCTGACACAAAATCGAGATGGAAGGCTAAATATCCTTTCTTATTTTGCGGTGACAACCACTTTATGAAAGAATGTCCACATCTTGAAGAAGTCCAAAATTTTCTCAAAGGAAATCCCCCACCCATAGTTTTAACAGAACCCTTCCCCCACACAACAACAACAAATGGTTGCACAATAACCAACTCCTCCTCAAGGAGAACCATCCACAACCGCTCATGTTCCCATGATGCGTAGCGAATCGGTCAACTTATCTACTAGGATACACACATATGAATCTGTTCCTAATAAAGAACTTGATGGAGGTATTACTGAAAAAATCCTCTACATATACATCCACTATTCCTCCGCCACAAGGTACTTTGACCATAGAGAAACCTCTATCAGATGCAATATTGCGTCCACCAAAAAGCACAATTCGAAAATCCATTTTCAACCCTAATGCTCGAGCCGCTCAAAACTACAATATTGTAGAAGATCTAGCCCAGGAACCATGTGCTATGCCGACTCTTGAGGTCTTACAAAATTGTCCCAAGCAGCGTAAGACTCTTCTATCTTCTATTGGATCAGTGGATCCGGATTCCTCTAACACTATCATGTTTAAATTGGAATACTTCAAGCCTAGGCTTTCTCATTAATTGGCATTTCAGATCATTACCAATGTCACTAGGAAAAGTATCCACCATACTATTTTAGACGAAGGAGCCTCTACTTCTGTTATGTCGATCTCCTGCTGGAGAGCCATGGTCTCTCCTGAATTGAACCGTTCCCCTACCACTCTGAAAGCATTTGACGACCGTGGATTCCAAGCACACGAGATTCTACAATCCTTAACCATTGAACTAGGAGGTAAGACTGTTTCTATCAAAGTCGAAGTAGTCCCCACCCCATTGGATTACAACTTATTACTTGGTATAAATTGGTTATATGCCATGACTGCGTTCTCCTCTTCCATCTTCCACATTGTATAGTTTCCCCATCATGGGAATATTGTCACTATCGACCAATTAGATTTTGTTACACCAGACAACACCACTCATCGTGCGATTAATGTCCCTCTTTTAGGACACTCTTCGCAAATATATAAGAGTGTGGGGGTAGGACTCCTAAAATATTCATCCTTAATGGGAATCTTTCCAACACCTAATCCCCCATCACATATTGCCAGGGTGAACTTGATCTCATCTATAATCCCATCCTCCTCCAACTCAGCGGCCCCTTGGATTTTTCCCTATATCATTGACATTGATTTGATTGGAGCCCGATTGCCTCTCAGCCCAGCTAAAGCCACTTATGAGGACATCTAATTGGCGTCCAATTCACCCGACGATCACCACTTGGTGGCATCTGACTCAAGTTTTCTTCCATCTCAGAGGAACTCATCCTCACCATCATCATATCATCTCCATACTTTTCACTCTGATGAATTGATCATGGATATTATGAGCTTGGATGAGCCTCCATGGGAAGACTATCATCATCGATCATCTTTCCTCCCGCCTTTAGACACGACAAAGAAAGTGATTCACACTATTGTTTCACCAGATGTCTTTCCTAACCCTCAATCTCCTATTCTTACCCAGGATACGATAACCGAAGGGAATTTGGAAAACCTCATGCCTACCACCACCATTGACATCTTGGATAAACCAGGCATCGTGGAACACATCCACATTGGCCAAACTTGTTTTCCTGATGAAATCAAGACTTGTATGGCCTTGTTTAAATAGTTTCGTGAAGTATTTGCGTGGATCTACGAATAAATTCCCGGGATTGATCCTGTTATTGTTGTGCATGAAATCAAAACATATCTCGACGCAAAACCTATCCGGAAAAAAATCCTTCTTGTGCACCCTAGAAAGGCTGTGGCTATCAAAGCATAAATTGAAAATTTGTTGAAAGCTAGTTTCATTTATCATGTCCCCTTGGAATCTTGGGTCTCTAATGTCATCCTGGCTACAAAAAATCAGGGAACCATCTGATTTTTCATTGATTACAGGGATTTCAATAAGGCTTGTCCCAAGGACAATTACTCTACCCCCATTTATTGAACAAATCATTGACAGCTATTCTGGAAGTGTCATCTTCTCATTTATGGACGGATTTTCTAGGTATATTCAGATTGAGATCCACCCAGCCAATCAACATAAAACTGCTTTCATCTTCCCATGGGGTACGTTTTCATATCGCAAATTACCTTTTGGCCTTAAAAATGTTGGCGCCAAATTCCAGCGGTCCATGTCCTATGCCTTTCACGATATCAAGGATTTTGTGGAACCCTACCTTGATGATTTATTCGCTCATTCCAATCGTTGCAAGTTTCACATCGATCATCTGACGGTTTTGTTTCTCAGATGTCGACGGTATAACATCTTCCTAAATCCCCATAAGTGTGTATTCTACGTGGAGGCTAGACATCTACTTGGCTTCATAATTTCAAAGGATAGGATTTGCATTGATCCCCTCAAGGTAGAGGCGATCTTATCACTACCTCCACCTACGAACATCATAGAACTTCAAAGTTTGCAGGGGAAGGAAAACTACCTACGTCGTTTTGTGTGCAATTTTGCGGGAAAAACACAAGGTTATATGCGATTTTTAAAGAAGAACGTCCCATTTATTTGGGATGACTATGCCCAAAGTGCCCTTGACAATCTCAAGCATGCTATTACCCATGCACCTGTGTTACAACCTCCAGATTACACCAAGGATTATATCCTCTATCTTGATGCCTCTACCTCAACTATTGGTATGGTTCTAGTGTAGGAGGATAGAAATGTACATGAACATGGGATTTACTACCTTATTAAGGGTCTCATAGACTCTGAAACCCGTTATTCACGTGTTGAGAAGTTATCACTGGAAGCCCTCATCGTTGTCCAGAATTTCCCTCACTATACTTTGCTCCAGACTACTACTATCATCTTCGATTCTAACCCTATGTACCATGTCCTCAAATGTCAGGTACGGGGGGGGGGGGGGGATATTTGTGCTATATCGTGATTCTCCAAGAATTCGATCTCTAGTTCGAAAAGGATATATCTAAAAAATCATTAGTATTCGTGGAGCTCATTTGTGATCTTCCCCATACTGATCAAGAACATGATCCCATTGAATCTCTCCCCGATGAGTCATTGTTTCGGATCAGTACTTTTGACCCCTGGTACAGATATATCACCTTGTATCTCCAAACACAATGCTTCAAACCTCAGTTATCCCACGATGAACACCGTCGTATCCGTCACCACGTGAAATATTACCTGATCATCGGTGATACCCTCTATCGTCGTGGCATTGATTCCATCTTACAACGACGTTTAAATCACGAAGAGGCCAAGCATGTTTTGAATGATTACCACTCGAGGGAATGTGGAGTTCATCTCTTTGGGATGGCTACATCCCAGAATATTTTACACGTTGGATACTACTAGCCATCCATTTTCAAATATTGTAAGGAAGCGGTCAAGAAGTGTCCTCCTTTCCATCTTTTTCTTCATAAAAACACACACACACACCCAGCTCCACTCCATCCAGTTATCGTCGTTGTCCCCTTTGCAAAATGAGGCATTGACTTCATGCACTATACGCCTACCTCAGCTGGGGGGTGTTTACAGACAATCTATAAGGGCAGACACAAACATATCTCCCTAGTCTGAATGGTTCAGATCTAGAACAAAACAAGTACATAACACAAATAAATTTCGTAGATTGATTGAAATGCAAAGTAAAGGGATAAATTACCTTATGGATGTAGTTCCTTTCTCCTTGCTTGATCCAATTCTTTATCTTCAGATCCTTAGCTGCAAAACAAGATGAAACAAGTGGAAACAAACAAGTAGTGAAAGCACATGATTATGAATCAATCTAGATCAACGGTCAAAGAAGCTAACCCTAAACATTATAAAGAAAATAATTTTATGGAAATAATTTGTATTAGATGTAATCACAGAAAGTACAAAGAGAGAGGTCTTACAACCAATGCACTGACGTCATA
The DNA here is from genome assembly GCA_027924585.1 of Larix kaempferi. Taxonomy (NCBI): domain Eukaryota; kingdom Viridiplantae; phylum Streptophyta; class Pinopsida; order Pinales; family Pinaceae; genus Larix; species Larix kaempferi. The sequence goes on along the minus strand of BSBM01000399.1, from coordinate 2,707,633 downwards.
AATCCCTTTCAACAATCCTAGCCTCAAAGGATCAAAGCCTAGCCTCCTTATGGATGAAAATGATCTCCTCGCAAAATTCCATCAGCATGTAGGTACTCTATCCTTCCTCCCTTAACAATGCAGAGGGAGTTCATATATATAGGCCAAAAGGGATAAGAGAGGTTGAGGATTTAGGGGAGAATCTTAAGGGATCATCCCACTAGGTAAGCGGATCGAATGCCACCTTCCCAGATATGTATGGATAGGCCTCCATGAAACCCAAGGTTCGAGAAGTCGCTCCAAGCTTCTCTTTATCCATTTTAAACAACAACGACGCACCTTGCACATGGTCAACTCACGCTAGTTGAAGGGTGACACACCTTGTGCAAGGGTAGTAGGCGTCACCGACGCACTCTGCTAGTGTGCAGAATGCATCACCTAGGGTTTGACGCACCTTGACAGAGAAAAGGGCGCGTCAGGGAGACAACAAAAAGTTAAAGGGATAAGCATCAACTCTTCTTTTGGTCTTTCAGCCCAGGTGCTTTAGGAATAAAGGCATGTAGAGGAAACATAACTCATGACGATGATATTTTGGTGTAACATAATGCCCCCCAAAGCATGAAGCTAGCAAAATAGGGTAGGTGAAATGTTTTGTAATATAAAGGATCGAGGCAAGGATCATTGGTTGGAATGATAAACAAAGAATCCTATAGTACAAATAACTCTAAGATGCATGTCTCAAATGACTCATAACATGGTTTCCGACCAATACATTGTAGATCCATGGTAGTAAAGACCGACTGACCATAATCATGGCTACTAGACACAAGTGTAGATCCATGATGAAATGATAACACAACCACGACCAGTACAATAGTGGATCCATGTGACATGACTCAAAAAAATATCCATCACAACCTGGATAATATACATTAGTTAATCCAATGTCTTCAAATCGAACCCACAATGATACGAATCTAACCATGTGATTACAATGTTTTGAAGTCGAATATGGTAGAAACCACTTGATTACCGGTCACTGATGTATATCGTTAACATGTGCGAGGGAAATCATCATTGACGTCAATAATCCCCAAGGTATCATAGTACATACCACTGAATGTGAATCAATGAGCTGAGGTTGAATACTCACTGGAATCTTTCAATCAAATGTCAATGATGTGAACTTACTGTTGAAAGTGAGCTAACCTACCATTGAGGCATGCAGGCCCAAGGTACTTGATTGGTTTCTAGGTTTAATCCTCGGATGATGTATTGAATTCGAGAAGGATAAACCAATCGAAGGAGGGCCATGATGTTTCCCCCATCATCGACATAAAACAAGGTCAAATATTTTTTATAGTAGATTAGACTGTAGAGAAAATGTTTGAGACTAACTCAGGAGTGACCGACATGATCGAAGGTATAATGATTGCATAGATTGACTCGATTAAAAGACCTCTCTTGAACATGGGATGGCATGACTTTCCATCATTGACATGACGAGAATGACACCAACACCTAATGCAACTGATGATGGAAGCGTTCTTTGAATGACTCAAAGGAGTGGAACGACTCATGGAATTGGTGGAACTCGAAGACAAGCAGATTATCCAAGTGTTTGAATGAGTATGCAAACGAGGGCCATGTTCAAGAGTGAGTAAGTACTTCCATATTTACAAAAAACACAAAATATTTCCTTATCCCCATCATGATTGATGAGTACCTCTTTGTTTATTAACGAGCTTAAGGAGGGTAGCAAATGCTCGATATATCTCATTCTTCGGACGAGTCCAATCTCACATGTTTTACGAACCTGAGATAGGAGGGGTTCGTTCCTGAAAGGGCCCTTCAATGTCAGATTTTAACGAGTTCAAAGAAGGAAAACTTGGCGTCATTTCATATTTAGAGAGTCTGAAAAGAACTAAAGACTCCAAATGGTTCTTTTTCGTAAAAGTTAGTCTCCTCATCCAAAAAAGGATAAAACAATATGAGAGAGAACTCTTCCAATTATGATTAACCAAAGTGCTCATTTTTCGTAAATAGTCCTTCTCGTCCGAAAAAGGGGTAAACTATCACCAAAAAGACGACCTTTCAAATACATTTACAAGCGTGAAAGAATCAAGTTTGCTTGGCAATATTTTCTTATTTAGGGAGTCTTAAAAGAGCTTAAAGAGGAACTCCAAGGGGTTCCTTTTTCGTGGGAGTTTTACGAGTCCAAAAAAGAGAGAAAATATAACTCGGTGACTTATTCTCATAGTTTTACGAGTACGAGAAGGAACAAAGAGTGAGCTCGATGTTGTTAATACTTAATTTTAACGAGTGTGATGATGGCACAAAAAGTGCTCAAAGACTTGTTCATACTTGACGAAAAGCATGAAAAGTGAACTATGGACACCAACATAGTCAAAACACCACTTTTCTCTATCTGCAAGCTCCAAGAACCAAGTTAGGACCCATAATGAGGTTTTTAAAACATCAAAAAGACACCAACTGTAGTAAATAACCCATAAAAGAAATATTAATAAAGTAATATTCCAATTTTTCATATAAAAAGGTGAATAGTAAAGAATTGTTTACAAATATTTTTTACCAAGTTGGAATAGTGCAAAAAAACCTCTTTGGAGCTCATTTTTCTGACGACGATTACGGACACTACGATCAGCCGATTCACGCCCCGTGAGTGGGCTTATGCTTTAGTCTTTTTAGTGGTTTTTAATTTGATTTCAAGTCAATTTTTAGGGTTTTGGGGGCTTATAATGGAGGGGATTGTGCATGCCCTGGGCAACGCGCTTTCCCCTTGCAGGAAGTGCATCGCAAGGAGTCTGACGCACCTTCCCAACGAGAAAAGCGTGTCTGTAACGCACTGTACCCAAAATTGGGGTGTGTCGACGCATTTTTATACCCAAAATAAAAAATGGGGCCCAAAAGATCCAAACCAATGCAATGAAAAGGGTCTAATAATGGTATTATTGATGTTTATGCATACTTTGGCCATCAAGATGGTCCAGTTGAAGAAGAGAGAACATGAACTCGAAGATTCCCAAGTAAGAAATGACTCAAACTCCATGAATGATTTGCAGGGCTGTGGACTATTGAAATTCTTCCATATATAGGGGATGGGATCCTAGGTACAACTTCTTGACTATCTGATCAGTTTGTGGGACCCAGATCAACAATTTTTCATAGTAGGTTCCCACATCCTCATATTGGATGTGGAATATATTTACTTTTTGATGGGGTTATCGAGATGAGGGGCTCCTGTATCACTATCCGGACCTCGGGATAGTGATCAGTTTACCGACAATCTGGTAGCACAGTTCTGCACACCAGGGACACAAATGCTTGCTGGGAAAATTCCCATCAAGAACATACAGGACCGACCACTGAGAACTGTACTCTTTACCAATTAGAGGGTGGCGGACAACATGGCTTCTCTTCAGGACACCAAAGCTCACATGTTATACGACATTGAGTGTATGGCACCGACAGTATTCAAATGGTGTGAGGGACTCCTCGCAAACTTGAAGGATCAACTCACCAAGTTTCGAAGGGGTGAGTTGAAATAGTTTGGCTATAGATCCATCGTGGTTTCGTTCTTCTTAGAGAGAGATCCACTACTGTGACCATAGGTTGAGTTGGATGACCTCGATCCATGAGATCCACACATGATCCGATGGTAAGAGGTGATGGCCCGTCATGGAGGCGAGGGACCCATCATTACTTATGGGCCAACCTTCTTCAGGTGGATCTATGGACAACTCATTATGATCGAGGATTATGCATATGTGGGCATTGATTTTAGAGATGATCCATATCTAGCTCTTCCAGAGGGGGAGTAGTGGGGAGACATCGATAAGAAATAAACTCTTGTTGTTTTTTATACATTTTATAGTTTTTAAATGTTTTTTTGTAGTACTGATAGTTCATACATGTTTTATGCATATGTTGGCTCGTCCCAACCAGTGGGTTCCTCTCCGATCGAGAGGATAGGAGTTGTGCGAGGCATGGAAACCGCTCAGTAGGAGGCAACAGAGGAGTTACATGAGATGGAGGAGAAACTCCAAAGATTGATGGTGGATATTCTCGACATATATATCAATGATCTGCCTCGCCATTACCAGTGTCAGATAGCTATGGTTTCAGGACAATTTGGTCAGATACTCCGTCGAGTAGCTCGAGCCATTATCTATTATCACGAGCATCCTCAGGGATAGCTCTATTTATGGTGCATGTCCTGAAATCCATAGGCTTCATATATTTGTAGATAGGATCTACTGAAAGCTTATGATCTTCATATTTTTGTATCAGTACCACTTTTTGTATCTTAGTGGACATGATGATATATATACAAAACACTATTTAGTGGTTTTATATACTGTCTTCTATGATGAATTTTGGGTCTTATGGATTTTTTCCTATACGCTATGAGTAGATTACGTGTTATGTCATTTTATGCATATTTTTTATAAAAATGTTTATGAATGTGCAATATAACAATCTAATATGAACTTAGCTAGGGAATCAACAACTGCGTTCATGTTTCTTGGGATATGTAGGTATTGAATGGATTCAAAGGACCTCTCCAAGAGACATACTCACCAAAATAGGAAGAGCAATACAGGGTTGCGGATAGCGTAGACACAGTTCAAATGGGAGACCACTAATTGTGAATCGAGTTAGATAACAAGGTGGTCCACACCCAACGAAAAAGCGTCGGTCAATAATCCAATCACTGCATGATACTCGACGGCGTTGTTGGTTGCGAAACCTAGGTAAGTTCCTCCGGATATTATCAACTTGTCAACAGGGGAATAGAGTACCCATGCCTTCGAAGCGAGGTTGCAGGTGTGTCGGCTAGCGTCGTCTACAAATCCAAAACAAGTTACCATATGCACATCCAGGAAGAACATGGTATAAACGCGAATCTAGATAAGATCCTAACAAGAAAGTGTCACACCAAGCAAAAACACATGTCATGTACAGTATATATAAAGTACCAATGCATAATGATTTAGGCATAGTACCTCTTTAGGTATATCCCATTGCGAGGATCCCCTAAATATATCATTTCATAATCCTCTAAGTCATATGCTCCCTTTTCCAAAACACGTTTCACTACATATGGACCATGCCACATGGACTCGAGTTTGCCTGCCCCCAGCTTATCGTGTTTTTAGTCATAAGTAAGGACCAAATCACCTTCATTGAAGATATGAAGTTTTACGGATTTATTTTACTGGGCCTTGATGTGCTTTTTATGTGCGTCGTTAGCCAGAGCTACATCATGACAAGTTTCTTCGACTTTTTCCAAGTATAGAAATCATTCTTTCTCGGCAGTTGTGTTCAATAAAAGTTCGACAGTGAGTTTTAGTGACATAATCTCGCACTCAATAGGTAACACTGCCTCTAGTCCATAGACCAACTAGAAGGGTGTGAAACCAGTGGCAGTTTTAATGGAAGTCATGTATTCCCAAAGGGATGAAAAAAACATCACGTGCCAATTGGACTTGTGTGTACCCACCATACGTTGAATCGTGGTTTTCAAGACCTTGTTATGGCCTCTACTTGTTTGTTTGATTGAGGATATTAGGGATTTGAGTTTTCATGCCGAAAACCCAATTTGGCGCTTAGTTCATCCACCATCTTGTTTTGAAAGTGTGGTCCATGGTCAGTGATGATGGCTTGAGGGACTTTGAATCTGGAAATGATATGGTTAAACATAAAGAGTGTGGTAGTTTCGTCGTCTTCCTTGTATGTAGGCATAGGCTCGTCCCATTTGGTAAAGTATTCAACTATGACAATAACATAACCATGCCCCCCAGCCGAGGTAGGATTACAATGCATGAATTCGATGCCCCATTTGGAAAAAGGACCAACAACGATAACTTGATGTAGTGGGGATGGATGTGAGCGCTTTTTATAATGAAACAACTAGCAAGGAGGACACTTCTTGACCGCCTCAATACAATCTTTGAAGATGGAAGGCCAATAGTGTCTAGTGTGTCACGTCCCCTTCCATCAATTCAATGCAAGGAAGGGAATATGACTGTAACATGGGGTGTCTAATTCTTCCCCAAAGCCATAATGGTAAAATTTTTGCCATTTAAATAAAATGCACAATTAAATTACACAGCGGAATTAAAATACATAATAATTGCACACACACGACAGACATACATCAGTATATTTATCCCAAGCAAATGATGCATCAATAGGCAAGGAATCCATCCCATTCTCATGCTATGCATAGACTTCATATCAATTTCATTAACATGAATAATTACCATTCCGAATTAACACATTACAGAACACAAAATGCATATAATTTATAACATAGATAACATTTATCTTGAAGATGGAGCTATCCAAACAACTGGCTATGTGAGAGCAATGTTCCACCCAACCATAGATCTCTGTCCATCTTGTATTCTTTCAGCTGAGAGTTCACCCCCGAGCTAGGTTGTGTATCCACTAAGGAGGAACTAGCTGGGCTCACTCACAGCCATGGTTTCACTCAACAACTATGCTAAGCCAGCACACAGTTGGATTGGTCAAGCACATGAAAGACAAAGGAGGGAAATGCTAAGCCAGTGAGCTCAACCACAGAGCTACAGGCATCTCAAAATGAATTCAACAGTCAAGGCACCCACATTACCTACCGCACCCAACACAAGGAAGGTCCCCTTCTTTACTGCACAGTCCCTCAGGCGACCCTTCCCTCCAGTGCTCTTCAGGGTGGGCATAGAAAGGTCCAGCTGCTAATCCTTGAGATTCTAGCCTTCAATGGGTTTATTAAGGAAACCCAACCTCTGCTCAATCATTCACAATTGGATTTCTCACAATTCTGTTCATCAAATAACTCAATCTCGTCACTGGTTTTCCGAGCTATAAAAAATGGGTTTTCCAATGGATTTCGGGGTATCTAATCCTCTCAAATTTGCCCCAAGGTTCCTATCTATGGACCCTCCATTGGATTTTACTGTTAAATACCAAATCTGGGCAGTTTTGGCTCTTCAAAATGTGGGTTCTTCCAAAGTTGCGATTTTTGGTTTTTCTCACTACTAGCAATTCGATTTTGGATGGAAAATGATGTTGGGTCCTTCCACACTGGATTGGAAATTAGGAAGAAGCAACTCCCATGAGGTAGAGTGACTTGAGGTACAAGAAAACAAAGCCCATACCTGCAATTACGAATTTCTGGGCTGCCCATGCTCCATTGAAGCCATGGACTGAAATCTTCAACAACTTCCTTACAACATAAACAAATGTCATCAAGGGAAGTCAAATGGGTTCTCATAATGACATTTGGCAGCTTATGGCTCAATCCCACAACCGCCTCACCACTCCCTGGTGGATACACATGGCCCCTTCTCATTGGTTGCATTCATAGCCAGTTTTGGTATTTTATTGAAATATCAACATTTACATCAATTTACAATATTTCATGGCTTAATAGCACATGGGCATCAAAATATCAAATACTTGTTTGTTTTAAATAAAATCCGAACATACACTAGCGGGGCCTTGGCCTTGAGCTCCATGCTAAGGAAACATACAATGCATGTATACAATATTTGCATTAGAAGCCAATATTTCACAAGGGTCAAAATTGGGGTATTACACAATGCGTAAGATTTTATGGGTTGTAGCCATCCCAAAAAGATGACTGCCACATGCCTCAGAGTGACAATCGTTTAGAACATGCTTGGCCTCCTCATGAGTTAAACAACGTCGTAGAATAGAATCAATGCCATGACGATATAATGTATCACCAATGATTAGGTAATATTTGGTGTGGTGACAGACACAACGACGTTCATCACAAGATAGTTGAGGACTGAAGCATTGGGTTTGGATATATAATATAATGTCTAGGCTCTCTCGAGGTCCATCAAAGTGTTTCAGTGAGTTAACTAGGCCATCTGTCCTTAAATCAGGGAACAGATCCATAAATCAAGGAACTAACTGATTGTAATTGAGTGGTAGGTGAGAGAGGGCGCCTTTCACATGTGGTAGGTGAAAAGAGAGCGCATCATGCACTAGGAGGGCTAGAAATGAACAAAAGGAAGCTCCTAGGGCTAGCAAAATGGGGACTAGGTGCTGGAGGACACCATGTTGATGACTGGGATGCATGCATGCATGCAATTTCATGACTGCATGCAAAAATGCATGCATGGATGAAATGCAAAATAATGGAAATGTTGTTAGGACTAGGATGGAGTATAGGAATATCCTAACACCCCCCCTTAATCCATCCTGGGCCCTAGTAACTAGGACCAAAGGTCACCCATTCAATGATAATAAAAAAATAAGAACTGTCCATAAACCGAGGAAATGGGGAAAACCTCATGGGAAAAATACCCCCCCTCAAAAGAACAACAAGGAACTCAAAGAACCATCATACTAAGCAGAGAAGGAAAAAGCTTTCCTTAGTGAAAAATTTTGCAAAAAACTTGGCAAGCTGATCCTCTGTAGGATGCCAATGCAGGTGCTAAATCTGGATCTGGTCTTCTGATGTATTGGCCAAAACAAGTCTTTCAGGAAACCTTTATGCTACTGGAACGAATGGCTCATAATGAGTCTTTCCAAGAGATTTTGGATCAAACCCCACCATCATGCAGCATCTCTCAGGAAGAGGTAGATGGCATAATGCAAGGTTGGCATGATACTGAGATCTGGTAGTTCTGTGATCAGATGAATCCTCAACAGTGTTCCCAGCAGCTGCAAGGACTGTGTGAGCCCATATTGGCCTTGGCCTTGGATTGGGAGCATGTGTTGGTTCTAGATCTGAATCTGAATGTGCTTGAACTTTGATCTCAACATCAAGATCTTGATCTTGATCTTCATTAGAAGAAGAGTCACTCGGATCTTCATCAGATTCCGAAGGAGTAGGAAGAGAGAAGGGTAGAAAATGTGAGAACTCATATGCCTTGGAGGCATGATTTGCAAACCCTTTCGCTATATTCTTCCCAGTAGAGATCTCTGTAATCTCAATTGTGTCAGGACCAAAGATCACCTTCTTTGGCGATCCAGTGTGAGTCATCTGATATATAGACAACAAATTTGCTGTCAGAGAGGGGACGAATAGAACATTCTTGAACTTGCCATGCTCCATATGTACTGTACCCATCCCTTTGGCAGAGATTTGAGAGTTGTCTCCCATGTGAATAGTAGGGCGATCTTTGAGATCTAAAGAAGAAAATGATTCTTCAGAAGCAACCATGTGGTTGGAGGCTCCTGAATCTATAAGGAGGGCCTTTGATTTCGAACATCCAGCTGTCAATGCATGACATTTCTCATGACCATCAGATTCACTTCCAGAATCAGACACCCTTGCATCTTTTGGAAGAGCAATGTTGTTATGTTCAAGAAGCTTGGTTAATTGATCTATTTTCTTGTGCATGCAAGATCACTCTGGGTGATTTCCTTTCTTGCAGTAGGGACACTTAGATCCATCAGATCTTTTATGTTTGTCCTTCTTGAAGCTGGAGGCCCCTTTTGATGGACTTGACTTGGATTTCAGGTTGGGTTTAGATGGCTTCTTGTCCTTTCCTTTGTGCCTCCCTTTCACATTCGCACTATTTGCTTCACCAGCTAAAAGAGCTTGATCATTGGAGGCCTTGATAGCACCCATTTGGAAAAACTTGTCTTGTTCTTGGATGAGAGCTACAGTGAAAACTTCTAAGGAGGGCATCTTCCATCCAGGGATTGACATTTTCCCAAAGTGGAAGGTAGATACAAAGACATAAAATTCAGATCCTAACTTACTTAGAATGGAGAGCACCAATTGCTCATCCTTCTTATCAGTGCCACACTGCTTGCATTGCATAACCAAATGTTTGAATTTCGAGAAGAATTCTTGAATGGTCTCTAAACTACTTGGTTGTAGGGCGACAAATTCGTTCTCTAGAACATGGCCTCTTAGCTCATCTTGTTTGCCAAAGAGGGCCTCTAACTTCAACCATAACTCTCTTGGACTCTTCAACCCTTCGAGATGAAACAATATATCTCTAGAAATATGAATGCTCATGTAACCAAAGGCTTCATCTAATCAATTCAGATGCTTGGTTCTCTCCACAGCTGAATTTGATTCGGTTTCCCTTCCCATTGTTATCTTGTGTAGAGATTTGCTTCTCAAGGACAATTCCATATCAATCTTCCAATCAAAGTTATTGAAAGGAGTCAAGATTCTAGGAGTGAGAGGAGTGTTCGAATTGCTCATCTCAACTGCTGGAGCGAATACAAGGTGAAACTGTTGCTACTGCAATAGGTTGTTGCAACTGCTGGAACTTCGAATGATCTACAAAAAACTCTCAAGAATGGAGATAGACTATACTCTCAACATGCTCTGATACCATGTGAAATCCTCACAACATATCTAAGAGCTGATGAATACCTCACAAGAAAGAAGTGCAAAAAATAGAAGAATAGTGCAGAATGGAGCAGTAGAACATAGATGCAATAGAACTTAGATATGAGAAGAATAATCACACATGTTTCATTAATCTGTATAATAAACAATAATGCTACAATGCACAGGATTCTAATACCAAGGGTGTAATTCGAATTAGCCTCCATGGATTGATCATAAGATCAGTGGAGTGTCATCAAAGCACAAGTAACCATCAACCATGTGTCAAACTGAGTCTAACTGGGTGTAGAAGGTGTAACTGATGCATGGAGCACTGATGGAGGGCGCATGAGGAGCTAACTAGAGTCATGAGGAGCTAACTGGAGTCAAAATAGTCAATCTAGGCTCTTTGGAGGTCCATCATAGTGTTTTAGTGAGTTAACTAGGCCATCTGTCCTTAAATTAGGGAACAAATCCATAAATCAAGGAACTAACTGAGTGGTAGGTGAGAGAGTGTTCCTTTCACATGTGGTAGGTGAAAAGATGGCGCATCATGCACTAGGAGGGCTAGAAATGAATAGAAGGAAGCTCCCGGGGCTAGCAAAATGGGGACTAGGTGCTAGAGGACACCATGTTGATGACTGGGATGCATGCAATTTCATGACTACATGCATGGCTGAATTTCAAAACAATGGAAATGTTGTTAGGACTAGGATGAAGTATAAGAATATCCTAACACCTATCTCATGGACCTTCTAGTTGCATACGGAAGGATAGTCAAGGATTATAAATTTTCATCACTAGGTCAACAAAAGAGTAAGGAAATGCTTGATATAAGAGCAATTTGAGATAGGAGGGAGAGGTTTAGTTCTCAAAATCATCATATTGCACAATTGAGTAAATATCACCAAACACCAGTTTGTAATGCTTTTTATCAGAATTCATCCGCCACTTTGAAATTTTAACTTATTATTCAAGATGATTACTTTGTTTTTTAGTTATTTAGAAAAGATTTAGATTTTATTTTTTTCAATTCTTAAAAGTAAAATTTCCTTTTTAACTTGCTTAGAGTTCCTGCTTAACTTAACATAAAATTGATAGTTAAAGTATTTTTAGCCCAATGAAATTAATCATTTTTCAACATTCTCTACTCCATTATCATGATTTTGTTTTCATTATAAGTAATTATTAGAAACATTCTTCTCGAGATGTGTTGCATAATATGCACTTCCTTTAACTTACTCATTTTCAAGGGATCTCAATTTGTCAAAAATCATTAGAACTTGCACCTAACCACATCCCTTTCTTTTTAACGTGTATTTCAAATAAGACAAAGCTTAATAAAAATGTTACTTTATGGACTTTTTGGTCTTTTTTAAGTGCTTCTCATATTGTTTCGAAAACAAATTATGTAGTAAGCTGAATTTTAAACAAGAGCCACGTGGTGGCAATGTCCCCGACATTGCCATTAGGTTTGCGGTTAGTTATGGGGATTTTTTTGCAATGCAAAAAATGGTTGAAGGAATTGTTTTTTTGCATAATAATAGTTTAAAGGTTAAAATCCAATAATGAAAGCTCCATGAGATACTTAGAGATCTATTTAAAGCTAATTTTATTAAGGTGATAAGCAAACACGTGAGTTATATATAAATTGTAGTTCTTTACAATGAGTGTAGATAAGAGTCATTGACAAAAAAATAAATAGAGTATTATTAATAGAGCAAAGTTGGAGGACAATGCAAGAGGTGTCCTATGTGAGGTTATGTAGATGCATGGCATAATATTTTGGTGGTGGACAACAATGGCTACAAGGCAATCAAGTGATATAACATTTTTAATTGTAGTGATTAAAGACCAAATGTGTAGGACTACTACAATATTATTTTTCTATTGTTGTTACAATGCATACAATTCTTGTCTACCAATATGAAAACTCTCTAATCCTAAGCTTCAGAACCCAAAATTGAAATCATTTTGGTGAATCCATAAACAATCAGTTTTTGCATTAGCACTATGTGTTGCCATAAGGATTTATTATGTAACACTTGTAATGGTATATTGTTTTGGTCTTTAACAATATATTTAGGGTGCACCCACATAGCTTGCAAGCATGGGGTTTGTGTAAGGCTAGGTAATTTGAATTAGTGACCTCCATTTACAACATATTTTTGATATCAAATGAATAACCAATTAAGCTCCACCCATATTACAATTTGTATAAAAAATTAAATTTAAAATAACAAAACTAAAACTTTAATTAGAGTTTAAACATTTTGAAATATTGTTTATATACATGTATGAAAATAATGAAAAAACAACAAAAAAAATTAAATTCATATCCATTGCTATAAATAAAATTATCTATAAAAAGATTTTTCCACTTGTTAAACTTTTTAGTTTTGATGGAAAAAGCCGCCACATAGTCAGACTTCCCCGCTTCAAATTAGATGTGTGTTGTAACTCCAATAGATAAAATTTAAATTACTCAACCACACTAATTAACATGGAAAAATGGGCATCTCATAACTTCATAACTTAACCATGTTGCATGCAAAATGGTTAGCCAACAATAGTAACAAAAAAAATATATTAAAACTCGCATCCAATTCATGCATGGACAGCTTTCGATTGACCATTTTGACGGCAATAGGTAGGCAAACGTCCCATTCACAGGTGGAAAAAAACATAGTAGCCGCTAAAAGAGAGAATAAAAATATTGCTAGAGCAATGTCCTTAACGAGGTTTGTAACCTACCAGTTGAATCTCTGGTAGTCTGATTGATTCTATGCCAGTTTTCGGGACTCGGGAGCTTTAAGGGCAATCAATAGAAAGGCATGGAATTCTGATAACGTATGCGATTCTAAGGACACAAAAATTGGAAAATTTATTTCACATAACTTGAATCTGAGAAAAGCAAAAAGCAAATCTTGGGTGGTAGGTTGCTTGGAATCCAAGGGAAATAAATTTAAAAACTCATATCCTCACATCAATTGGGTATTGATCAATCAAATCATGGTTGTATTCGGTTGCAACTATATTAAACAAGGAGCTTGATTCGATACATAATAAGGCTTAACTGCATACATGCAAGAATTTCGCGCTAACAATAACAATAATAAGGTCATAATAACGAATGACACACCTCTCGCCGCCAAAACAGGAAGCGGTTATCGAGGCTGGCGTCATTAGCTCTCCTCCAATCAAAATTTAACAAATTAGCTCTATTTCAAAAATTTATAAAAAGTAATTTTTTTTTTTAACTATATACAAATAACGAAAAACTATAGAGTGGAGGAAAAATTTATAGCCCTAGGTGCAAATTAATAGCGTTTGCATAGCATTGCATCTGTCGAACACTAGATTATTGAGGGATATTAAATATCCTTTCGATTGTTGGGTTTAAAGAGGAAGATCATTACTAAACCATGGGAATATCATTTGCATATTTGTGTCAACATGTTAACAAAATGTTATGGATACCATTACATGAAGAAGTATAGCGTACCCTCTTTGCCATGACATTCTCACAAAGAAAGATGTCACAAATTAGCACAAACGGATGCCACCAAGATTTTTTATTTACCCGATCATAGATATTGTGGTTGGTTCCAGTAGTTTGTTGCAAAAAAGATGAGCAACCACGAGAGTGTATTTAAAGAATGTTGCATGTTCATATTGATGCAGTTTTAATGTCACCATTGAGATTATTAAAAAATATTGCTCACATCACTTTAAATTGACAGTGAGTGAGAGTGATTTTAATGCAATAGATTACGTTCTTCAGCAAAATGACTACCAGCTTGCAGGAACCCTATGCACAATAAATTATGATGAGTTCCACAGGCCAAATAGGGAACTATAATAATAATAAATAAGTTACCCCAGGCAAAAATAATAAATAAGTTAGCGCATTACTTCAATCTATGTTCAGTAAAAGATTGCTTCATTTTCTAGCTAAATGATAAAAGATCAATGTCAAAATTGAAAATGTAATTAGTGTTCGATTAACTAAACATATACTCGAATTATCAATGAACTATAGCTTTGGAATGTCATCGATGATGTAGCTGAGAGAGTTTTAACTCAAGTTCAGTTAACATTATATTAATCATTGCAGTGGCTGAGGTATAGTTGACAGATCAAGGTATAGCGGGGCCACACATCAATGCTAGCTATATTCATGAGAAAATCCACAATATCAAACGTTGGGTATGCCTCTGCAATGAAAGGTGAAAACATTGAAATTGAGCATCCGAAACAAATAATGACAGTCAGCAGAAGGCTTATTCATTCATTTACTCAGGACATCGGCATTTATTCCATTGGTTTCAGGATCACACAATCTATTGTGTTCAATTGATTAGAAACAGTAACAAGGGTTCTTCTGCGTTAGTTGACGCAGTCTCTGTTGTGAGACTAAGCAAATTAATAAAAGAACATGGCAATGTAGTTAGTAGTGATGGAGTTTATTGCTCCTTTTAAATGGCAGAAATATAATGAATGAATTGATATGCTACAACCGGAGACAAGTGACTGGCTTGCTACTAGAATCGAATACAGAACTTAGAATTTGCTCCACTATTCAGCATTAATCATTGCAGTGGCCGAGGTATAGTTGATAGATCAAGGTATAGCGGGGCCACACATCAATGCTAGCTAGATTCATGAGAAAATCCACAATATCAAACGTTGAGTATGCCTCTGCAACGAAATGGGAAAACATTGAAATTGAGCATCCGAAACAAATAATGACAGTCAACAGAAGGCTTATTCATTCATTTACTCAGGACATCCACATTTATTGCAGTGGTTTCAGGACCACAGAATCTATTGTGTTCAATTGATTAGAAACAGTAACAAGGGTTCTTATGCGTTAGTTGATGCAGTACCTGTTGTGAGACTAAGCAAATTAATAAAAGAAAATGGCAATGTAGTTACTAGTGGTGGAGTTTATTGCTCCTTTTAAATGGCAGAAATATAATTAATGAATTGATATGCTACAATCGGAGATAAGCGACTGGCTTGCTACTAGAATCGAATACAGGGCTTAGAATTTGTTCCACTATTCAGTATTCACAGAAATGGAGTTTATGAATTTTGTTATTATGCTTTTTATTTGTAAAGTTGGAGGTATGCGACTGCTACAGTGTGCTATTTGTTAAGTCAAATGATTTTTTATCGCAATTCCAACGATTAATCACGCCACTCAGATTTGAACTCAGTCGCGTGCCTACTGCTAACAAGCTGCACTAAAAGTACATTGTTTATCTTTCAATGCTGGCGGGCAAGGGTGTCCCGTCATAGTATTAACTCTGCTATTGGCTTCCCTAAGTGGAATATCAAGGTGGTGACTAATGTGGCTTGCAACTTGTGATGAAAAATGGTGAGTGTCTTCGCAATGCCGAGCTGTGCTATCAAATAAGTTGGAAATTCCGCTACTTGGACTTCATCGTAGGAAGGAATAATAAATGTGATATTAATGTATTCAGTACCTCGTAAGCAGTTGTGCTATAATGTCAAAATATTCATTGTTGATGTTATATCCCCTTGGGTTTTGGTGCTTTAAAAACTCTAATGCTGCACTACGTATTCGTGGAGGGATGGACTAGGGTTATACACACTTATTGGAGTATGCAAATAGCTTGCGGATCTGTCAATGGTATCGAGTGAAATATTTATGCTTATCGCGTTAATAGTTCTATTAGCATTGCATGCGATTCATAAGTGGATCCCATGAGACCTGCGACTAATTTGTTCGAAGAAGGTTAGGTGCATAAACTCAACGAGGACCATATATGATCTTTTCTTATAGCCAGGATATGCCAGAATGCTACTCAGTAGTATTGACTATCCAACATGCACAATACCCTTTGGGCAATAGAGGGAATAAATGACGACATATTTCTCAACATTAGATTCCACTTAAATAAAATTAGATTGCAGTTAAGCAATGTAGAGTCATGAGATTTGTTAAGCAGAATCAACGTAGGATGGAGTCTCGTTAGCAAGTGGTGGAAGCAAACGAATCTGAATGATGTGTGGGATCTGCAGAATAAGCTGGTTTTAAATTGCATTCAATGCAGCTCATCAAACGAATCTGAATGATGTGTGGGATCTGCAGAATAAGCTGGTTTTAAATTGCATTCAATGCATCATGAGCTGGAGTAACATGACCGGAGGCCATATACTCAACTATCCCACAATTACATTAAATTTATAATAGGTATTCAATACAGTAGACAAGACACAATAAAGAATTTAATTAGATGTGCACCAGTTTGTCAGAACCCTTGTTGCATGAATGAAACCTGTTTGTCAAAACCCCCGCTACATGGTTGAATGTTGACGTCACCTCACCGCCTGTGCTTGGGGCACAAAATCCCAGGTTGGTGTCAGAGATAAATGCATTTTTAAATAAATTTTAAATAGGCATTAATAATCTATGACACAGCTTTGGCCGCCGAAACAGGAAGGGGTTATTGAGGTTGATGTTACAGCTGACATTCAATAAAAACTTAACAAATTAGCATCGTTTCAGGAATTTATATAGTTAATTTTTTTTTTAAACTATATACAAATAAATGAGAACTATAGAGTGGAGGGAAAATTTATAATGCTAGATACAAATTAATAGGTTTCCATGATATATATATAATTCCTTTTGGGGACATGATAATAATGAACAGATTATGGTAGAAAGAAACACAGGGAAAACTTATAATCCTAGGTACAAATTAATAGGGTTTGCATGATATATATATAATTCCTTTCGGGGACATAATAATAATGAACAGATCATGATAGGGAGAAACATATTTAATTTGCAAAAGAAATGAACATATTGCCCTATAGGAAATATTATATTATATATGTAAATCTGTGGCAAGTATATTTGTCTACTTAGCAAATGACCAAAAAACTATGGAAATGTTAAGCAGCGAAAGTCCTAGTGTATTTTTTATATTGTCTAAAGCCATTACATGAGCAGCAAAAACAGCTATTCGATAGTTCTGTTAATAAAGCAGAGGACAAAAAAGGAATAAGCCCAACAGGCTGAGTTGTGTCAATAAACCAGAGGACAAAAAAAGACAATAAGTGCACTAGATTGTAGTTGTGCTTTTGCATGAGGAAATGAATCTTTGCATTTTTTTTTTTGTTGCAAAAAAGCTATGTAATATCAACTCTTGCATTGATTGTACTCCCAGCGCCATTGTGTTAGTTTTTAATTGTTGTTGCACCTGCCAATAGCATTCAAACCGTAGTCAGAATAATTGGGAAAAGTAGCAAGACTGCAACTATTTCTAAAGACTAGATACTATTTGGACTATAATATTGGAATTACCTATAGTTTATCTCAAATCGCGGAGTTTCAAAGCAATAGATCTGTAGCAACAATTTAGCAAGAGGAAAAATCCTATGAAGAATAACAAATTATTCTATTAGGTTGTGTAATAAATTACGGGAAATTATTTAGCAATATAGCTTTTATCAATAATTAGAGTATTAAGCTACTGGAACTAGCATTTCATCAAATGTTCGTATTTAAATCTACACTATTTAAATCATGCCATTCTATCATTAGACTTTTGAACTTTGCAATAGATAATCAAAGTCAAACGTGAAGTAAAACTTTGTGAAAATTGTTTAAGCAAAAACTAATTAGGAAAAGTTCATAAATTGAAAAATGATTATATGTTAAATTAGACATATACCAAATGTTTTGAAGCTGCAAAGTATCAATGTAAACTGAAGAAATGGCAAAGTGTTTGTGTTTGTAGCTAGTGCAATCGAATACAATTTTCAAAACATAGTTTGCAAAGGCCGGTAATATTCTTTGCAGTATTGTAATTGTCAATGATTATGATTAGACTGTATGAATACATGCTATTTCATCGAAACTCATAAATGAATTATAATGATCTAGAATCTAGGAATCGATAAATTCAAAGTACTGCGACAATGGTATATTGGTCATGATACTTATTGTTTAAATGTATTTCAAATTCCAGGGCCATATTCAAATTGCTGAAAAGATTAGCCAATGCAAACTTCAATCTGATAACATGACAAAAGAACATAGTGGCCCGAATCTATTTGACATATTACACATTAGTATTGCAATCTAACTTTCACTGACATAAACTTCAATTTGATAACATGACAAAACAACACAGTGGCCTGGATTTGTTTGACATATTACACACTAGTATTACAACATGACTTTTATTGTCATAAAATGTGGTTTTCACTGCTATATCAATAGCTAATTTCATAAAGGATGGCTTTTTGCTATTGATAAGTGTCTAAGATCTTTCTAGATGCCTACAATGGTGAATTTATCTAGCAAGCAGAATATATCATGATTTCAATAATATACACTTCATTATTTCTGGCTGACTTTTATTGGCATAAAAATAGCTTTTATTATTCTTAAGTGTCTAAGATCTTTATAGATCACTAAGCAAGATCTTTTTAGATCACTAAGATGGAATTAGGAATTCCGTCTTAGAGATCTAAAAAGATCTTACTAAGATTTTACATAGTGATTTAGGAAGATCTTAGACACTTAAGTGCAGAAACAGTGATGAAACTTGATGAGTCAATTGTTTGTCATGAACGAATTTAATAGTTAAATACACTTAATTTCACTTTTTAGAAACTTGAACTTTTTAGAACAGAAAATAGATTTGTGTACCTGGAAGTCAATTTCTTTTCAAGTTGATGATTCTGTTATCCAGGGCCAATGTAAATAGTCCTTGCTGGGCAAACTTTCGAAGATTGAAAACTGTTGATGATATGTTTTTTGAGTATTCTTCAAATGAAATATTTGCTAGTTCTGGACAATATTCTTTTAGTTGTGGGTTGCGCAGCGTGCATTCTATCAGCCCATCATTTGTGTCCAAATTGCATTCCAGATTATGCTCATATATAATTTGCATTTCTTTTTTGCAAAATTCACAGACCACACAGCTCTGAATCAGTGGCTGTTTACATTGAGCACAAATGCATCGATACGGAGGTGCAAATGAATTTCTTGCTTTGAGTATTCCATGTATCTGTCAAAGTCACATGACAAATGACCATAGAAAATGCATATAATATCAGCATATTTTTACATAGAATTATGTCAGTATTTCTTTTTATTTAAACAATAATTAAATTTAGATTCAAAGCACTATGACTAATTACAATTTTAATGGGCAATGTAGCCATTGGCTAACTGTCGTTAGCCAAAAGGGTGAAAGCAAAGAGACATTGCAAAAACAATTTCTACAAACTAATGAATAAAAATGTTGTGAACAGAGTTATACGCTTGAATTTAAAATTTGTTGCAATGCAAACAGTGTTCTGAAACACTCCTAGGAAGAGAGTAAATTGCACTTTCCCAGTTTGCAATAAATATTGTATAGGCAAAGAGAATTTTCATTTAAT
The DNA here is from genome assembly GCA_027924585.1 of Larix kaempferi. Classification (NCBI taxonomy): domain Eukaryota; kingdom Viridiplantae; phylum Streptophyta; class Pinopsida; order Pinales; family Pinaceae; genus Larix; species Larix kaempferi. The sequence goes on along the minus strand of BSBM01000399.1, from coordinate 2,687,868 downwards.
TGACATGCAGTGTTGTATTCTCATAATTTTCCTCCAGACATTGAGAGTACAGACACACAATGCAGTTTTTGCGAAAAGCAAAATATCCAACTCTCCAATGCTACTGCAAATGCAATTTTGAGGAGTTAAACGAATATAAAACCTGTCTCGTAGCAACCTAAGCGTCGTGGATCTATCTTCCGATCACAAAAATCTAGTCATGCTACTGTCATATTATTTGGCATTTATAGTTTTAGATGATGTAAATAACGTGGGTTAATTGGATGCACTTTTGGTAGTTAAATAATAGTTATTTAAGTAAGTTTATATAGATTTAACTAATGGAAACTAAAGTAGATATTGCTTGTTTTTTAAAGGATGGAAAGGTTGGTTGGGGTTTCAAAATTTGCATAGCAAATGTGTTGTAAAACTGGACAATGAAATCAAAATAAATTTGTGGCTAGTTATACAGTCAAAAGGAAATCCTATATCAGTTTCTTTGCAAAATATATACCAGTTTTGATGATAATAGTCCAAAGAGACCACAAGAATTTAGAGAAGTTTTTAACTCAAGCCTATTATAGTTAACAAAGTCAATGCTACTAGACAATGAACAAGAGACGAGAAAACAGAAGAAGGTATTAATCAATGGAACTATTTTGCACCAAAATAGATTGTGTTTTTGTTTTTCTTTGTCCATGAAATGAGAAAGGGGCAATTTTTCAACATACCTGTGTCTTTGAATCAATGATTGGCAGCAAATTTTGAATTGCATAATCATCATTAAGAGGGTCAATAAAGGTAGCTGCACAGGTCCGGAGCATATGGCTTCCTTTAGTGTCATTTCGGACAATGTTTTTAAACAGATAGAATGGAGAATTATCAGATGCAAGTTGTTCTTGAATTTGCAAGAGTAGTTCTTTGAAGCCTTCACCGACCTGTAACTGCAATAGCAGAAGATGGAAGTCAATGAGCATAGGTTGCAATTAGAAATCGTTAAAGCTATCTGTGTTTGTTTTTTTCCTATTTTCTTGTCTATATAAAAGAGCGGGAATTTTATTTAGCTTTTAAAAACATCAATTTGAAAAGAACATTAGCTATGCAAATGGCATATTTACTGTTGCATGGTCGTTTGCCGTTCCACCGTCTTTGATATACAAGTCGAATTGCTTGTTGTTGTATTCACATGCAACAACGATTGCTGCGACAGAGCCAACAGAGTAGGAGTCGTTCGATGACAACAAATCAGAAGTTGTCATATCTGGAGCTAGCTTTCTCATTTTGCAAACTCGATCAATTGTCTGAATTATTGTATGTGGGAATATGACTATTGAATACTTGGCATCGCCTCTGTCATATTGGCCTTTTTTCTTGAGGCCAAATCGAGTGATTCTTAGACTTTTGCTAGTTGAGAAATAGCTACCAAAACGTTTGATCAAGTTGTCACTTATTCCAGCAGTGATTGTCATTAGCCCATCTCTATCAACAAAGTCTGCATGCAGTATTTGTGCCTTTACAGGAGAAGTTTGAATTTTGTTCTGTGCGGGCCCATATACAACCAAGATGTCTCCTTCAAAAACAATTTTCGGTGTTATTGTGCATAGCTCTATAATAGTAGCTGCTTCTAAAGGTGTTTCTTTGAACCTGCTATTGTTATAGTTAGAGAAGAAGCCCGGGGAGAAAATTATCAGTAATCAATAGCAGAAAAGTTGAAACTTGGATCAAGTTTGAGAATGGAAAAATAGTTATCAATGCAATTGTTATATTCTGTTGTTTTCTGTGCTAGAAAATCATAAAAGAAGATGGAGAAGTTTCATGTGTTATAAATGATGTAAAAAGCAACTAGAACCAAAATAATTGCATACCTTTTTGGACTTTCGGCAGTTGATGTTGTTCCCATTGCCGGGCTGTTTGGTGCCGATATTGTTTTTGCTGTATTGTGCATAGCCAAGGAACTATGTTCCATTATTTTGCAGTTTTAGATTTGAGTTTCAAAAGCTGCACATGCGAGAAGCATTAAGCAAATCAGATGTAACCAAGATTGTTAATTAGTGTAAAGAGTAGAAGAAATTATAACATATGGGAAATATGGGGAAAAACAGACAGCATAAAAACAAAGAAGCAAAAAAAAACATATGTCTATAATTCTTTGACTGGATTTTCGACATATGCATAGCGCAAAGTCTATGTAGTGTCAATAATTTCAATTAATCAAGTGCTGAAAACTATTTACAGTCAGATATTGAATACATTTTCATCTAAAATTATTTTGAACATAAGAATTTGTTATTAAAACGTTTTATGTAGCCTATATATGGTCTGCATTATTATAAAATGGAGATAGCATGTGCATATTTTTTATAAAGAGTGTCTACATATGTTGTGGCATAATTGCTAATTTTTTAGATCTGAATTGTGGACAAAAGAAAGCGTAAACAACTTTCAACAACAAAAAATAATCAAAATTTGACATCACAAAATAGATTATAAAGATATGAGAAAGTTCAACAAAATTTAAACTCATAGCGTTACATCAATGCTGCAGATGCCCAAAGCTGATCTAAACCTAGCTCACTATGAATAGGAAAAAACCAAATTGCTGTAGTTTAAAGTGCATGAAGGTTGCAGGGGAAAGAATAGTACCTGCTTTTGATTTTGTGAAAATATGCTATCATGAATCCGTTCATAGATAGGAAGACAATAAAACTAGATAGTGCAAAATTGAGTAGACTATGCATTTTTATCAAAGATCGATAGGAATGTTGAATAGTGATCAGTCCAATAAGCATCTGAGATATTGAAAACAATATCTTTGTGTTTCATATTTGTCCAAAAGTGATCAAGCATTGAACCGGTGTTTGTTGTTCCCTTTGTTGTTTTTAGTGTCAAGCCATTCATTTGCATAAAAAATTGCAGTTTTCTTTTTGATGTCGTTTCTTGCAACATGTCAATGTTCAGGTCACCAGCCACCAGGATTTGAGTCGTTGGTGTGCAAGTTGACAAAATGCAACTCAATATATGAAAGAGATCATCAAGCACACCACACGGTCTATTGTAAATGTTCACTACTTTCAATACACTGCAGTCTAATTCTAGATCTACGCAAATTGCTTCAGTGGAGTTTTTTGTATAGTTTTTAGAGTCGATAATGGGAATGTTTTTTTTAATCAATGTAAGGATTCCATGCATTGAAAATGATGAGAAGAAATTGTATTTGTCTATCATTGTTGTTTCTTTGCTAAGTGTGTGCATGTGAGTTTCTTGCAAACATAGAATGTCTGCTTGCATAAGTTCATGATCATTTAGAACATCGTCATAGTGCAAAAGCAAGCTGCGTGTGTTCAGTGATGAAATGAGTAATTGTCTGGCATTTGGAATTGAATGCAGACCATATTCAAATTGCAAACTTGCATGTGTTTTTAATCTATGTATTTCAGTGCTGACTTTTGGACAAGCTATAAAATTTCCTTGTTCCAACTTGTTTAAAAGATAAAGACAATCGATATCTCTGACACGCGAGAGCGCAGTGTAAACAAGGCCATGTCTCTTAATTCCTTTTGGGTCAAATGCCAATCTGTTCATTGTCAATCCTTGTGCTCTATGAATTGTCCTTGCACATGCCAACTGAATTGGGAATTGTGCTCGCATAACATTGATTTTATTTTCAACTCTTGTTTGTATCACAATCCTTTTGATTGGTGTCCAATTGGACTTTACGACAGGTGTATAAAGATGTTGCATAGTTGCACGTTGCTTGTCTCCAACTTTTGGATCTGCAAACTCAATCCAAACAATATCACGGTTTGTTTGTGTATAGTGTTTAAACACACCTTCTGCACCATTAACCAATCCATCCTCAGTTGAGTAGTTGCCTCCAATTAGTTCAATAAGCATATCCTTTTTTACTACTATCGTAGAGGGAAGTTGCAATGTCTTTTGTCTATGGTCATTTTTTTCAATTAAATCAATTTTGCTATCATGTGCTACAAGTGTGAATGTTTCTGTTTGCATAGTTGATAACATTTTTGAGTTATGTCGTTGAACATCCTTATTACTATGGAAAAGATAAGGAAATGTTGCATCTGCTGGTGGTTGTTTGTAGCAATGTTGGTTTAAGTAATCTATGTCATCCAATGTTTGAGAGCATGTTCTAATTCTATTCAAAATCGATATGAATGTTTGATCTGTTTGACGTACAACTGTTGTAAGTTCATAACATTTTATGCCATCAAACCAAAATGTGTAAGGAAATGTCTGTTGTTGGAATCTTGGTTGTTCAAAAATCCAAGAATCATGAACTGGTTGTGCTTGACACAAATCACCACAGAATATGACATCAAGGTTTCCAAATGCTTTGGTTGGTGTGTGCATGATTTCACGTAGTCGTTTGTCAATGTTGTATAGCATTCGAGACCCTATTAAAGACACTTCATCAATCAACAATACTCGAAGTTGTTCACAATATTTTGTCAGGAGATCTAGGGTGTTTGAATTTAGTGGAAGCATGTTTGAACTTAATGGCAGTCTAAAGGCGGAGTGGACTGTAATGCCACCTGCATTATATGCTGCTTTTCCAGTAAATGCAACTATAAGACCTTTTCTCTTTAAAGGATCACTACCAATTTCTTTGTCATAATAATGTAGAAGACCATGATAGATTGCTTTTGCGGTGTAAGTTTTACCTGTTCCTGCGCCTCCTGTCAGGAACAAGCGAATTGGAGTGAGGGGATTGTTTTTTTTCCTTGCAATAACTTCTTTCACAATTGATTGTTGTTGAGTATTTAGGTTTCTTCGAATTGCATGGTATTCATGCATGCCCAAAAGAAATGGCTTTTCTGTGAAGTTGCATGCAATCCCAGGTTTTGGTGCATTGGGCATAGTTTTGCAGATTAGATCATGTTGAATGTCATATTGTTCTAATCCAGACATGGTTGTTGTTTTGTCTATTGTTAGAGGAGGCATAGTTATGTCTTGCAATTCAATTGTTTCGACGGCACTATCAAGGTCACCCCACTTTGTCGTTGTTGATGCCATGAGCTTTTGTTCTACAATGTCTATTTGTTCTTTGAATGTGGCATATGCATCAGACCATGTTTTGAAATTGCTCTTTAGCAGGTTGCAATTGTCTCTATATGGCATAAAAAGCATGATCTTTTCTCGAGAGAAATTTTCAGGGTCTTTTTGTTTGTTGTAGCGAATAGATCGTATGATACATGGTCCATTTCTTTTTCTTGTAATTGAGTGTATACAAGAATAGAAAGATGCATATTCTGCCAAGGAAATGTTTTCAAGCTCAACAGGGCGTGCAATGTATTTGTCCAAAATTGATGGACAAATAATGTCATCAGAGTCATCTGGTTCTTTTTCCAAAAGTGATGGTTTTTTCAAGACAACTATTTTTTTGTCGTCTGGAGTAGTGTTAATGAAAATAGTCTTCCTGGAGGATGAATGTAGAGGTAATGAGAGTATGATATGTACTGCTTGTCTAGTAGACATTTGTTGCATGTTCAGAAGCGCATTTCCAAGCTTACGTATCGTTTCAATCTTTCCATCATTCTCAATAAGACATTGTTCTTTGATCTTTTTGAATGCATTTGTCATGGATCTATCAAATTTGGTGATGTAAGAGCTTACATATGTTGCTGTAGCGTAAGCATTTAAGATATATTGTGCATCTGTATTTGCTTGCCATAACTCTGCTATCGCTTTTGCAAATGAATTGATCCAAATGTCAGCAACATCTCTTTTTAGTATTAGTGTAGAACGAGAAAGCAAAGACCGCAACAGGAAAATGTATTCATCTTTGGCTAAGCCTAGCTCTAGAAGCAATTGTGCAAATGACGTGTTTTTAGAATATTCTTTATGTTCAACAAGAGCGAATACTTTTTTTGCTTTTTGAATAAGATCATTTGAAGCATTTTCCAGTGGCTCTAGAATGATGGTATTATCCATCGGAGGCAATGGGAAATTGAATCTACATGTGGAATGTCGATGTTTTCTACATGTTTTTGTGTGACGATGTGTTTGAATTTGAATAAGATTTTGATCAAGTAAAGACGAGTCTGTGGATATATAGCGATCAACAAAAGTAGTAATCTCCTCGTTTGAGTTTTTTCCATAAACATGTGCATTTTGAATCCAAATTAGTCCATGTTCATGCTCATTTCCTCTTTGTTGAAATTCGGCCGTGAAGAAAAAATCTTGTATTTTTCCAAATAATGTGTTGTTTTTTAACATAAGGGACTTTAGTGCTGCTATTTTGTGTCTATAGTAGCGAGTACAAAGCACTGGATGTCTTCTTATCAACGTGTCAATATTTTCTTCCAACACACTGTCTTGCACGTTTCCCAAATGTTTTTCCTCAATTTGTTTCAATGCATTGCATAAAGGTTCCCAAAGGTGTTCAGCACTTGTAAAGGTTAAAAAGAACGTAGGAGGACCAAGCTGTCGAATCATTGCGAACAGATCTTTTTTCATATTTTCAAAGTAATTAGGTGATGTTCTGATTGCTTTCAATGTACGATACCCAATCGGAGATTGGAGTATTTTTACAAGATTGTCTTTTGACTTGACATCTTTTGCCAATAATTTTTTGTCCTTTAACTCTCCCATGCGAATCGATATCCAAGCAGTGTTTTTTACTTGCTTTATTATGACTTTAATTGCTTTGAAGAAAATGTTTGTGCCATGTGTTTCAAAGTTTGTACTTTCATGTTGTAGCTCCCACTGTGATACTTGTTGATAAGAAAAGCGATCAAAAATTTCATTGGGTCGATTGAATCCGTAGAAAAGTGTAGGAAAGTTTAGCTCTTCAGAGTATCTGTCTTGGAAAATGCTCAATGGTCGAAAGCTCTCGGAAGGTGCAATTTCTATGATTTTGTTGTCTAAATCATCTACTAGATGTGTTTCTCCATATCCATGTATCAATGTTTCTGATATTGGCTCCATGTCTACTTCATTTTCATCATCATCTACTTGTTCCGTTACTTGTTGAGTATTTGATTCTTGTTTGGCTGTTTCATTAAATATTTTTTCCCAACTAGTATTGATTACAATGCCTTCAATTTTATAAAGTTCGGTTTTGCATAAATCACTTAGCGCAGTCATAATGATCTTTGGCCGAATATTTCCAGATAGATATGCGTTTTTGTATTCCAATTTTCGCTTTAGCATAACTGCAACGGTCAAATTGTCATCTAGACTTCTAGGCAATGCTATTTGAACTTTATCCAAGTTTGCAGGCACATTGATAATTGAGCCAGTTAGCCCAATTTGTGCTCTTTTATAACCAAGTTGTCTTATCTGTGCAAAGGCTATTCTTGGTGACACCAATCGTTCTTCCAAAGGAGTCAGTATAGCTACAGATGGCAATATGTTATTGCGGCAGATTCGTGTAGGCGATGTAAACGTAGGCAATTTCCCATTAGCAATTGCTTTCTTGCAAGGTCTACAAATTTGAACAAGTAGCATTGGGCATGTCACAGCTTCTATATTTGCTAGAGTTTCAAAGGCTAATTTAATTGTCTTGTTTATAGAACATATGTCTTTTTTAAAATGTAGTTGCTTACAAACAGAACATGCATGGATAGGTGTGTCTTGAATAACTTTTAAGTATGTAACAACTGCTTTCTTTGCCTTTGCATATTATTTTTGCTTTTGATGAATGTCCATTCCTTGTCTGCGCAGATTGTGTTTCAACAAGCGCAAGTTTTTTTGCGTATTGCCATCAATGCATGTCTGTATGCTGGTTTTGGTTTTTGAAAATTGCCCAGCAATGCAAGAGCTGCTTTTTTCTATGTTTGTTATCTTTTGTTTTTGTCTCTTTGCTTTAATTGCATCTATGTATATTGGTTCATTCAAGGATCCCTTGTCAATGTTCTTCTCTACAATGTTTTCTTTTGCTGTTGTCTATTTGCTCTTTTCAAAATTATCCATTGCAATTGAGCGGATAGGGCATTTTATTTTCATAGTGTTCTTGTAACAAGGGTTGGAAATGTGAGTGCATTTTATCTATTACATGTTGCATCAGGCATATAACTTTCGACGATCTATTTGTTGCATGAAATACGACAATATTTTCTTGCAAATTATTGCTCCATAGATGTATGTTAGTGTCTAGCAACTCACATAACCATTGAAGAGCAAATCGATCTCCTTCTATGTGACCAATGATATATGGCTCTGCCAAATGGACAATATAGGTTTTCCATCCAGAAACAAGAGGTGTATTTGCTAATGTGTTTTTATCAAGATATATGTCCAAGCATTGTATTGCTCTAATATCGTTTGAAGCAATAGAGTTACAAAAAGTTTGCGCAATTGCTTTTCTAACACTTTGTCCATCAGCAAACAGTGTTAATTTGGAGATTGATTCAAACAAGGAGTCATGGCAATTGCCTCGAAGTTGAAATGACGTTTCAACTTCATTATATACACTTTGATTTACATATGCGCTTTGAGAAAGCATATCAGTAACTTGTCTTTTGGATTGCATTGTTTTATATGACAACAATGATTCGAAGTGGCCAGAAGCTGGTGTGTGGTCATGGAACAATATATTGTAGCTGTATTCAAATCCCCCAGAATTGAAATGAAGGTATTTTGTTCCTTTTGTTAATGACCAAACAGCGACTGGAACATTCAACCATTTTGAAAACCACTTGATGCAAAATATATCACCCCATAGTCCATATACACTTTGATCATCTGGTTTCAAGGCACATTGCGACATGTGATTGAGATATTCATTGACATTTCCTATGCTATGCAATTCTAGCAAGTAGTCAATTGTCAATTTTGTGCGCATTGATAACAATGCAGAGGAATCTTTTTGATCTAGACAAACACGGAAATGATTCACAATCCCTTCCCTTATCTCTATTGATGTATATCGAAAATGCAATAATACTGCAAGTGCATCAAATAGGCAATTTCTTGGCTCATAGTGGAAATTGTCTAGTCGAAACAGATTGCTTGTAGCCAAAGCCTCATCAATTTGTTGCCAATTAGAATATTTGATGCCAATACCATTTGCTCTTAGAACATAGTCGCCTTTACTTTTGTCTTTTCCCATATTGCCTACAAAGAAATTTGCAATAGCATATATTTTTTTTCCTTTTTTTGTTGTTCTTTTTCTATGCCCCTAGTTGTTTATATAGGAAAACCTGCAAGCAAGTGAAGAGAAGCAGATCCTAAGGAAAAGAAAACAAGCAAAGGGCATGGTTTTTTTTTAAACCATGATGTTATAAACATTGTAAACTGTTGTTGTTATTGCAAATAACCAAAGCAAAGGAAAGAACATATTCACAACAAATTTTTTTCAAATGAAATGTATTTTGCCCTCCTAGTAGAATACGAAAAAACGACATGTCGATTGCTAAGTTGAAATTATTAAATATCCAAGATTTGATATCAATGCAAAAATTCTTAATGTGCACAACATTAACTAGTTTATTGTTATTATATATATAATAATTAAAAAGAACATTTATAACTATAACTAAACCTTCAAACTTTTAATCATACTAATATAATGATGCCAAGTTGCCGCCAGACACTAAATCCATTTGCTCTTAAAAGAATCAATATAAGTTTAGAAACTCTATTCATGAATCATATTCATGTTTCCATTCACATGCATTTCACAAGCAAAAGCATGTGTGCTTTGCAATGAATCGAATTGAAGAAGCATAGGGAACAAGGAAAACACCTATTCCTGAGAAGGTTGAGTCCTGGCTTTGTTAGCTATGATTGACAGAGATGGTGCGAAGCAAGTCTGCAAATGAGCACAAAATAGAAAAAGCTTTCCTGCAATGTTTCCATACGGCCAATAAAATATAAGCTAGGGCACATGTACATCATCTTACATAATATACTTATTGGATAAGCCTAGTTTAAAACGATCTTTGAAAAGTGAAATCAAAGTATATTTTTATTTTTTGCAAAGCAAAATATTGGAAACTATAATTTTGCCAAGCCAAAATTTAGAAGATTAAACAATGTAGCGGTTTATATGACAGGAAAAAACAAATGAATTGTTCAGCACAAATAAGTTTTTATGCTATAGTTCAAAACTCATGTCTAATAAAACTATATGAAACCCTGATGAAAAAGCTTTGAAAAATAGACAATTTGAATTAAACAATGGCTATCAAATAATGTTATAACCATGTGGATATTCTCAATGTCATGAATATATGCTATTGCAAATATATATATCGATGTTTAGCACACATGAATATCTCTATAGCACCTAAACTTTGCAATTTCCACAACCAATATATGTGATTCTAACATTTTTTAAAGATTTCTAACTAACGTCTTACAAAATAAAACAAAAAAATATGCTTATATATAGAAACTATTTCCTTTATGATAAGTAATTGGAAGTAAAAATTAAATTTGGTAACTATGGCAAAAATTTGTTATAACTTAGGCAAATTCAATTCTGATTAGGCTTTATTTGATGTCAAAGCCATAACTCACTTCCATCTGGATTTTTGTTGAATCCTCAAAGGCATAACTTGCGGGAGTTTTGATGCCACTGTTGCTAAATAATAGGGGCAATGCCTAAAAGGGTAAAGTACAAAAGAAATAAAAATATGGACACAAAGTTCAATGAGACTCTTGTAGAAGCATATGAGACTCTTTGAAATCAAAAAACATTGACTATTAAAGTAAAAAAAACAGAAATGTTGTTCACGTTTGATACAAAGACATGTCTTTTTAATAACATACTTATGTATTATGATTATCCTATTTATCCTTGTATATGACTACTACGATACTATTATTATTTAGCTTTTCTTACTATGTTTAAATATATTTTGGACATTACATAAGAATATATATTCTTAATATTAAACCAAAATGATAAAACTAGATGCCAGAGCATGGGAAAAGAAACAAATTTAAGATGTATCATTATGTAAACAATTTAAGTTTTCAAGTAAATGCAATTTGATTTTGAAAATCTGAGCTTCTTGTTTCACAAACTGATACAATGCCAAAATAAAACCATTTGTCAACATTTCAAAGTTTCAAAAATATGATGCTGAGCTTTTGCCCAGACTACTGCTTACCCTTTGTCCTGATTCTGGAAAATTTTGTTATTCCTTTCGCGCTAAATCTCCCATAGAAGAAAGCCCGAGATTAGTTGCCAGTCTTGATTCAAATAACTAGTGTGAAAGGTAATGTCTCCCCAATCTATGATTTTTTTGCCTGGGTTACTTCTAATTTTGGAGATTTGTTGGAAAATCATGGTAGCTTGGCCCCAAAGATTCAATGCAAAAAGACAAAGATCAAAGAGATGATCAAGAGTTTCCTCATGCTGTATGCATAAACAGATTGAGATGGACCTTCAAAGCCCCTAGAATAAAAGCCATATGGTAGACAGTGATAAGGTGTCTAGAGCTAAGGTAAGGGATCATAGCTGTCTTTCCTAAGATTCCTAAAAAAGGCACAAGAAGGGATATGTCACTACTAAGATTCATTCAAAATTGGTATAGGGAGAACAAGTGCCAGGCCTCCCTTCTATAGATGGGTAAAGCCATTCTGTAAGCACTTGACTTCATAGAAGGATTGAGACTCAATCAATTAGGATGAGAGCAGTAAGTCAGAGTATGGTAAAATAGGTAGATAACTACGAGATTTAAGCATGCAAAGAAAGGGTAGGTGTATTTCTAAACAGTCTAATGGATTCTAATTACTTAATTGTAGATTGGCAAGGCTTGGCCGAACCAACTTGGCCAAGGGAAAATAGCCATAGTAAGTTGTACAAAAGAAGCATCCGTTAAATGAAAACAACCATGATTTCAAGAGCTATGTATATAAAAGCCAAGAACGAAAACTAATAACTAAGTTTGGTGAGGCAGTCCATGTAAAAAAAACACCCTGTTCATTCTGTTTACTAACTTAAAACTCTGCTCCTCACTTTCGTGCCTCATCGCTTTAGATCTGGGACTTTTGTATATGTTATTTATCTATGAACACCTTTCTATTTATATATGTAATATCAAGCAGGCTTTAGAGATCTTCTGTTTATCTTGCTTGGATTGATTCGTTGTGTACCTAGACTTCAAGAGATTTTTTCGGGGTGGCCACTTAGAACATCGCCATTTACCTTTGCTTGTGGGAATATCTTTCTTTATGTTCTAACCTATATAAACAACCCAGTGTCTTAACCACCCTTTGTACACTTGCTCACTTATAAAACTTGATTATTGGACAGGTCTTTGGTAAGCACTTTGAACCATATGTTGAGCAATTAACAATGATGGCATCAATTTGTTATCATCTATATGTTTGGCGACGTCTATTCTCATAGACAATGCATGGGCATGCCTAGTATATTAGTAAATCGCTACGAACCACCAAACATTTTATAGGTGGATATCATGCCAACCAACAAGCTTTTCCTAGCATCATGTGTTGTGATTGCAACATAGGTAAATAGTCCTTTAATCCATGTAGCAGGGCGTAGTAGTCCTCTTATCCTTATTATCATCAATATAAAATATTGACTCTGCCTACTAGATTAGATTCTTTATCATGCCTGCAATATAAATGCAATTGTTACCAAGACGGGCAGGCTCTCACTTTCCAACCAGTCCCCAGATCGAGAGTGTTTCAGAGCTATATTCCATCAAGTAGCAACATTCATATAAGAAACTAAAATTTAATTTTAATAAATATACATGACATTGCATTTTATTATTTTTGTCATAGCATCTCTTTCACTATTCGCTTTTTTGCTTTATCATGTTTACTTTACTTTGTATTAATTTTATTTTTCATGCTAGTGTTTCTTCACATCCTATGAAGCAATTGCTAGTGTAAAAGTGCGAAGACTTAAAGTTTCACTTCTTTTTACCTCGTTTTATAAGTACGAGAACTTAAAGTTTTACTTCTCTCTACCTTGTTTTAATTTAGTAATCTTATTGCAATGCCTTTGTCTAAATAAATGCTTTCCCCTTTAACATAATAATAGGTGGCATATTAATCCGTATGCACCTTTAATAAAAATATTATATTCAACAAAAATTACGAACATTTGTTATGATTGTAGATGTCGATCAACTATTATTGTCATTGCATTTCATTAATCTATGCTTAGGTCATTGAAAACAATAACAATGTTGAGGTACAACATTGGTTTTCGATGTTTTTATCAGTTATGTTATAAATCCATGAGATTTTTTACACCAAATAAAAACAATGACTCACTACTAATGGATTTGTGAATCAAGGTTGGAGGCCTCATGTTGTTAAGCAAATGCACATATGCAGGCTTCGTGTTCAAGGTTGTTGACTCATGGTTCTTTTCTTTTTCTGAATAAAGTAAATATCTCCATGTTTGTATGACTAAAATATTTATATGGTTACATCCAAAGTAATATCCTTTTTTAAAATGATGACCCACCATTTTCTAGAGGGCTACATCTACTAAGAAATTTCCAAGCCCTATTACTCCGGAAAATTAAAGTCTGTTTAGCATTAAAATCATTGCATAGCCAAAGTCAGTTCCCAAAGAGCTAATGGCACAAAACAAGATTTGAACCCGGCTGGGTAGGACAACAACATTCCTCTGAACCACCCAAGCCACATTCAATTGGCTACCTTTATAGATTCTACCAAGCCAAAGCATAAATTATAATCAACACTTGTTATTCCAAAGAATTAAGGTCTGACTAGCATTAAAATGATTGCATAGTCAAAATCGGCTCCTAAGGGGCAAGTGTCACAAAGCGTGATTTGAACCTGTGTGGGGAGAGCAACAACATTCCTCCCAACCACCTGATCTACACCCAATTGACTACCCTTATAGATTCCTCCAAGCCAAGCGATAAATGATAATCAATTTCCTGATAAGTTGTTCACACATAGAAATGAATTTTTTAATTAAATGCAATGAAGAAGACAAACAATGCAAAGCCAAAATCCATCAACCTCATAGGAAGGGGATTTTGTCAACAAACATATGTTAAATTGGGGACGATATAAGCAAGATTAGAGTATTGAACATTATCTTTTTTCTAAATTTTGAATTAAAATTTATTTATAGTTGTCAAAGATGTTGTCAAGACATATTTAAATATATGGCATTGTGAAGAAACTAGCCATCGAATAGCTTAAAAATCAAAATACAGGGCTTTAAAACTATGGTTATATAAACCCTTTCGGTTCAATAATATAGCCTATTGCAAAAGTATAAAAAACGTTGTGCAAAGAGACTATTAAATTGCAATAGGTGAAACTGCAACGGCAAAACCAGCAATGCAAACCATCAAACATTGTACATTTAAAAAATTGCTCTAGAGCATTAAAACCGAAGCCAAATAGTACTCATAAATTGTACACAGGAAATCATCGTCGACATAAAATAGTAGAAATCGACACCGCCCATATACATATTATAAGCGACTTCAAAACCAAAATTTCCCTTGATACTTACAGCAACAACCTATGTTAAAACACAAAATTTGAATCACCAGAAGAGGAGTGGCATCCTCCACAATTTCAAGCGTTGGTTTTAACAAAGACACAAATGATGAAGTTTGTAGCATTGAGGCCACATGAGATCTAAGCATCCATCCTAGGAACATAGAAAGTGTCTAGGCATTCATCCTATGATGATTTGGCACTAATCATTTCAAAATCCAACGATTAGCATGAAACTTCTCATAGAGACAATGAACACAACCTTGTTGCATTTTAGTAAAACTAGCGAATCAATGTCCGTATGAGATAAAAGTATATTTTTTCCTAAATATATTTTCAACAATTGAACCGAACCCATCGGTATATACAACCTAGGGAAAGGGGGATAAATATTGCAACAACTTAAACAACTATGAATGTATCCATTGAATATAATCAGATTGAACTAATGTAAACACACGTCGTGTATCCATGCCATAGCACTAATCAAATAGCAATGCTTTCGTGCATGCGCTACATCTGGCTATTGAAGTTACCTTTGTTATTCAGCGTCTAAAATCTTGGGTGCATTCTACCAATGCACTTACACTATCCATAATGCAAAAGTTATAAACAATTAACCTTGTCTTGCATGCACACGCTAATTTGCCAGGTTATATGGCAGCTGTAAGCACATAGTATGAGCGGTATATCTTGTTGGCACCTGTTTCTTTTTAATCGTTATGTCGGAAAAGTTATAAACAATTAACCTTGTCTTGCATGCAGACGCTAGTTTGCCAGGTTATATGGCAGTTGTAAGCACGTAGTATGAGCGGAATATCTTATTAGCACCTGTTTCTTTTTAATCATTGTGAGCTCAGAGCACAGACTGCGGAGAGAGCTCAAATACTAAGGAGAGAATGCAGCAAATCTTAGACTATCAACATTTTTTCCAACAATGGACTGAACATGGCATTCTATTATTCTTATTGCACAGCCTAGTTTCCACTTTTGAGGTCATCTAGGTCCACAGACGAGGAAGAACATCTGCATTATGATAAAACTATGTTGCCATGAATTTACCAGAAACTGTGCATCTGAAAATGAACAGCATTAAAGCTTTTCGGTTTATATAATTTGACTCAAGGTTTAAGCTAAGAAACTTTTGAAATCGAAGGAGCCTGGACGATGCGTGCAGCCACAGCAGATATGTTCAAAAATTCAATTGATGGTTAGCCCTGTTGCACGAACCGAAAACGTGAATTTAAAATGGACAATAGCAGAACTAGAGGCAGCGGTAAATCTTGAACCATTCTTTACACCGCTATGAGCCATAACTGCAGCTAACGAGCAGGAAGGGGAGGGAGCCAAGAAATCCAACAGGCTGCTAATAAATCCGTGAAAAAGAAGGAAGCCCGACAGTTTATATGTAGTGCCAGAAATCCTATGGGCAGAAATATCAAAGACAACTAATTTACTGTTCTATTTTGCAATGTGCCACAACACTCGATTTTCCTTTTGGAGGGTAAAGAATATCTCTAACAGCTATCTAGATTTATGTTCTTCCGGGCTCTGGTAAGAGATTTCTTATGCATATGCTATATTTTCCATTTTCCTCTAGATGAAAGGTTTTTTTTTCTCTCACACTGGTTCAAGCCTAGTGAAAGCAAGAGCGTTTTAGTAATGGCCTTCCTCTGCACAAGTAAGCTCTTTCTCTCATCACCTGTATACTGTGCATGTTCTAGTGTAACATCCATACATTCGGTAAACATCAAATTACAAAACGCAGGTCAAAACAATTTTCTGTCAATATTTATTATTATTATTAAATTTTCTCTCAATGTTTATTATTATTATTTTTAATCTTTGAACAATGCTTACTATCATTATTATTTTTTTTTAATCTCTGAACCGTAATTTGAAAATTGCAAAAACACTAAAATAGATTTACATTGCTATAAAAAAATTCAAATTTTATCTCCAATCAAAGCAGCGATATTTAATTTCGCGATTTTAAGGGTGCCGGATGCAGAATGTATACGTATCTGCATAGTGCAGGCAGGTGCTGTTAATTGGAGGTTGCCTGGCATAGTATTGATTGATTATCTTAAACGTATTTCTCCATGCAAGCCCTCTCTTTAATTCCAATTCCAAGGGATCTCTTGAATTTGCCAACCAGGGCCAGGGCATGTATCTAGCTATCCCCTATTTCGATGAATACGTAGTGGAGGATTAGGATTTTAATATTCAGAGTTTGTAGAAGGTTTAGGCTTTAATTTGACCTCGGAGCGCAGGATTCTGGGCATTCTGCACTAGAATTTTTGAGCCTTATGTGGTGAACCCTCGATGAACTATACTGGGCATTATGCGGCAAAACCTTCGGTGAAATGATCTCTCTGTGAAACCTTCGGTGACTAGTAACTATTCTGGGCATTCTGGGGTGAACCCTTTGGTGATTGGTAATTATTTTGGGTAAGAAATGAATACGGCTAACAACCGCCTATCTTAGTCCAGCACCTATCTCAGTCTAGAGATCCTGTTTAAGGTAGACTACAGCCAATTGTTTATCTTACACAGCCAAGCAGGCACAAGCTACTTAGTTTTTAGCAAACCTTCGGACAGTATTCTCTGTCCTCGACTCGTGGCAAAGGATAGCTTTTTAAATAACTTCTATATCATCAGGAGGGTCGCACATACTACTTTGAGGAGGGCCGCAACTATCTTTCATCAATCATTTTTGAATTTTACTAAGCAGCCGACTGGAACTACTCATTGGTTTAAGCCATTCCATTCTTAGGATAGATTATACACCTAAAGAATTACAGCCAGCAAAGCAAGCTTTCTATACTTCCTCTTAGGATAGATTACACACCTAAAGAATTACAGCCAGCAAAGCAAGGTTTTTATACTTCCAATGAGGAAGAAACAATCCATTATAGGCTTTCAATCTTCATATAGACACTATGAACAAAGCAAAGAAGAAGAATCCATTTGGGCATTCTGGGATCAAATTACATCTTTTCCTTTGACGAAAACTCGAAGGCATATAATGTGTATATAACGACTCATATGTTCGAACCAACGTTTTGGTTAACAAAAACCACCTTGTAGAGCTTCTACTCGGAGCCATTTAATTTTTAAATGAAGTTTATTCTTCTAATGGATTTTAACCAGAAGCACCTGTCGGCCTCTCCCCTCAAATTCGCTCATGCAAAATGAATTCTGAGGAAGGAGCTCTCGAAGAAAGTCTAGTAGAACGTTAGGGTTAGTCCAAGTACCAAGAACGTCATATCTCTACGGTGATCATTTATCCAGCAAAGCTTGCGACTTCATTTTCATCCACCACATTAATTTGCCTGTAATCATTGTCATCAACGATGAATCAAGTTTTCCAACACTGATCCAACTTGCCAATAAGAGATCCAGCGAGGACTTATTCTCATCAAGACTAACTGGGCTCGGCGTATCAGGTCTTGCCCACCAAAAATACTATCAACTTAAATCGACTAGACATCTGATTATAGGCAGAAGAGCTTCTCAGCATGGTCGTATCTATGGAAACTTTAATATCCAAATCTTTTGATAGTTTTCCTACCAATGAATGTCTACTTGGGTATCAGAACTTAATCATTTCGACGATGTTAGTACATAAGCCATATATTGAGAGTCACGATAGTTAAAGTCTAATAATAGTTCGACATCATCACCATCATTTTAGAGGTATTACATTTTCCTAAGATAACCTATGTCTCAATTTGAAACGATACCATACGGCTACACCCTTTAGCAATTTGATCACTGACAGGAGAGTTAAGAGCCAGCCAAACGACCGATACTCTCATCCTTTTGTCAACATCTTAAACCAAAATTTAAAGCTTTCAGTGTCATTTAGATACATTTAAAATGTCCATTAGAGTTTGAGCTCATCCTCTTCCACAAATGACCGATTGATAGAACAAAACGATAGAGCTTGATATTAATTGGTGATTTCTAAGTTATCCATGACAGGGAAGACACTTATCATTTAAATTCCATGCAAAACAAGGAACCATTCCATTAGAAGCAAACTTATAGTTAAAACTACAATATGTAAACCGCTATTCATACTATTCATTTTTCATCAGAAATGTCGGAGGTTGAACCTCGCAGATAGTATCATAAAATGCTGCGAACACAAGAATAGCACACAGACAGGACAACGCAGATTGAGAATCATGTTCTCTTCACATGCCATACTGGCTACCAACAAAAACAACTAGAACTGTCTCCCAACACCTTTGATGAAAGTCTCAGCTAAGCCAGACTTAGAACCACCAGAGTCAGCATAGGAACCTCCGAGGCTTACCGATTTGAATGCTTGTTCCACTGCTACTGCAAAGAAAAAAACCAGAAACATCGTCTTACCTGCCATAAGTATACGATTTTGGTTAAACCATTGAAGAAGTTAAAACGTGAAAGCAAACACATTCAAACTCATATCTTTTACCTACTGAAAACCGAACCAAGACGTGGCAACTTACATTGTTGAAAGTAGACTTCGAACCAAAAGCCAAAACCTTTCTGCAACTGACGAGAACCAGGTTCAAAGCTTGCATCAACAACAACATCAGACTGCTTTGACTCTGAGAGCCATGGTGGAGACCTGAATCACAGGTTATCGGTTCAAACCACGGAGGGAAAACGCCATTCCTGAATCTGAAACCTAATACATTGCAGGTCTGTCGACCAATCCTTCAAACCTCTCCCAAACACGAAAAAAACAATGCCATCAATAAACAACCTCGATGAATACGTAGTGGAGGATTAGGATTTTTAAAGCGCCAAAACCCAAGGCAATATAACATCAACGATGAAGATTTTGACATTATAGCACAACTGCTTACGACGTGCTGAGCACATTAATATCACATTTATTATTCCTTTCTACCATGAAGTCCAGCCAGGACAATTTCCAAGCTATTTGATAGCACAGCTGGGCATTGCGAAGACACTCACAATTTTTCATGACAGGTTACAAGCCACATTAATCACCACCTAGATATTCCACTTAGGAAAGCCGATAGCAGAGTTAATACTATGACAGCACACCCTTGCCCCCCAACATTGAACCATTAAAACCTTAATAATTATCCTGTCCTTACTGTTGTTTGTCACGTCTGCCACCTGTTGGGTTATTATTATATATAATCAGGTTAGAGTTTGAAACCTCTATGCAGCATCAACTAATCATCAACAAATGTTGAAGTTGTTTTATGATAACCATAACTATCGTGTTGTTTCACACCTTATAATAATAAAAACATTTCCCTAAGGCAACCTATGTCTGAATTTGAAACGATACCATACGACTATACCCTTCAGGAATTTAGTCACTGACAGTAGAGTTAAGAACCGGCCAAATGACCGATACCCTGATTCTTTTGTCAACATCTTAAACCGAAATTTAAAGCTTTTAGTGCCATTTAGATACATTTAAATGTCCATTACAGTTTGGGCTCATCCCCTTTCACAAACTATCGATTGATAGAAGAAAACAACAGAGCTTGACATTAATTGATGATTTCTAAGTTATTCACGACAAGGAAGACACTTACCATTCAAATTTCATGTAAAACAAGGAACCATCTCAGTAGAACCAAATTTATAGTTAAAACTACAATATTTAAACCGTTATAAATATTATTCATTTTTCATGACAAATGCCAGAGGTTGAACCTCGCAGGCAGTATCGCAAAATGTTGCAAATACAAGAGTAGCACACAGATAGGATAACGCAGATTGAGAATCACATTCTCTTCACATGCCATATTGGCTACCAACAAAAACAACTAAAACTATTTCCCAACACCTTTGACGAAAGTCTCAGCTAAACCAGACTTAGAACCAGCAAAGTTACTATAGGAACCTCCGAGGCTTACCGATTTGAATGCTTGTTCCACTACTGCTGCAAAGGAGAAAACCAGAGTCATCGTTTTACCTGCCACAAGTATACGATTCTGGTTAAACCATTGAAAAAGTTAAAACGTCATAACAAATACATTCAAACTTATATCTTTAACCTGCTGAAAACCGGACCAAGATCTGACAACCTACATTGTTGAAAGTAGACTTCGAACCAAAAGCCAAAACCTTTCTGCAACTGACCATAACCAGGTTGAAAGCTTGCATCAACAACAACATCAGAGTTGTTCGACTCTGAGAGCCACGGCGAAGACCCGAACCACTGGCTATGAGTTCAAACCACAAAGGGAAAATGCCATTCCTGAATCTAAAATCTAATACATCGCAGGCCTGTCGACCATTCCTTCAAACCAGTCCCAAACACAAAACAAACAATGCCATTCATAAACAAGTTCGATGAATAGTTACGAGGGATATAACATCAACAATGAAGATTTTGACATTATAGCAGACATTATAGCACAACTGCTTACGAGGCACTGAATACATTAATATCACATTTATTACTCACCATTTTTCATGACAGATTGCAAGCAACATTAGTCACCACGTAGATATTCCAATTAGGCAAGCCCGTAGCAGAGTTAATACTATGACAGGACACCCTTGCCCTCCAGCATTGAACCATTAAAACCTTAATAATTACCCTGTCCTTACTCTGGTTTGCCACGTCTGCCACCTGTCGGGTTAAACTTGTTCCACTTTTCTATGATAGCCATAACCATCGTATTGTGGAGAAAGTGCCGAAGACATTTCCCGAAGCAAAAAACTAGATGAGCTTATATGCCACGCGTTGCTACGCCCACGAGTCAGACATAGACACGCTAAACAAGGAGGGGTATGACCGTTCACGTGTCACGGACCCACCACATGTTATTTACACTAAGCAGCAAGTAATGCTATCGTTATAAAAAATTAAATTTTGATATTCCGAAATGTAGCATCAAACATCAACAATAATAAGCCTTAACTCGGATGGCGCACCTTTCGCCGCCGAAACAGGAAGCGACTATACATCGCAGGCCTGCCGACCAATTCTTCAAACCACTCCCGAACACGAAAGAAACAATGCCATTAATAAACAACCTCGATGAATACGCAGTGGAGGATTAGGATTTTTAAAGCACCAAAACCCAAGGCAATATAATAACATCAACGACGAAGATTTTGACATTATAGCACAACTGCTTACGAGGTGCTGAGCACATTAATATCACATTTATTATTCCTTTCTACCATGAAGTCCAGCTAGGACAATTTCCAAGCTATTTGATAGCACAGCTCGGCATTGCGAGGACATGCACAATCACAACTGCTTACGAGGTGCTGAGCACATTAATATCACATTTATTATTCCTTTCTACCATGAAGTCCAGCTAGGACAATTTCCAAGCTATTTGATAGCACAGCTCGGCATTGCAAAGACACGCACAATTTTTCATCACAGGTTTCAAGCCACATTAATCACCACCTAGATATCCCACTTAGGAAAGCCGATAGCAGAGTTAATACTATGACAGCACACCCCTTGCCGCCAGCATTGAACCATTAAAACCTTAATAATTATCCTGTCCTTACTCTTGTTTGTCACGTCTGCCACCTGCCGGGTTATTGTTATATATAAAAAATAGGTTAGAGTTTGAAACCTCTATGCAGCATCAACTAATTATCAAAAATGTTGAAGTTGTTTTATGGTAACCATAACTATCGTAGTGTTTCACATCTTATAATAATAGAAACATTTCCCTAAGGCAACCTATGTCTGAATTTGAAACGATACCATACGGCTACACCCTTCAGGAATTGAATCACCGACAGTAGAGTCAAAACCGGCCAAATGACCGATACCCTCATTCTTTTTGTCGACATCTTAAACCAAAATTTAAAGCTTTTAGTGCCATTTAGATACATTTAAATGTCCATTACAGTTTGGGCTCATCCCCTTCCACAAACGACGGATTGATAGAAGAAAACAATAGAGCTTGACATTAATTGCCGATTTCTAAGTTATCCACGACAAGAAAGACACTTATCATTCAAATTTCATCTAAAACAAGGAACCATCTCAGTAGAACCAGATTTATAGTTAAAACTACAATATTTAAACCGTTATTCATATTATTCATTTTTCATGACAAATGCCACAGGTTGAACCTCGCAGGCAGTATCGCAAAATGTTGCAAATACAAGAACAAGAATAGCACACAGATAGGACAACGCAGATTGAAAATCACGTTCTCTTCACATGCCATACTGGCTACCAACAAAAAACAACTAAAACTATTTCCCAGCACCTTTGACGAAAGTCTCAGCTAAACCAGACTTAGAACCAGCAAAGTCACAATAAGAACCTCTGAGACTTACCGATTTGAATGCTTGTTCCACTGCTACTGCAAAGGAGAAAACCAGAGACACCGTTTTACCTGCCACAAGTACACAGTTCTGGTTAAACCATTGAAAAAGTTAAAATGTCATAACAAATACATTCAAGCTTATATCTTTAACCTACTGAAAACCCGAGCAAGATCTGAGAACTTACATTGCTGAAAGTAGACTTCGAACCATAAGCCAAAACCTTTCCGCAACTGACGAGAACCAGGTTCAAAGCTTGCATCAACAACAACATCAGAGTGGTTCGACTCTGAGAGCCACGATGGAGACCCGAAGCACTGGTTATGGGTTCAAACCACGAAGGGAAAACGCCATTCCTGAATCTAAAAGCCAATACATCGCAGGCCTGTCGACCATTCCTTCAAACCACTCCCAAACACAAAACAAACAATGCCAAGCTCGATGAATAGTTAAACGAAGATTTTGACATTATAACACAACTGCTCACATTTATTACTTGCCATCTAGCATGACAGGTTGCAAGCCACATTAGTCACCACGTAGATACTCCAGTTAGCGAACCCGTAGCACAGTTAATACTATGACAGGACACCCTTGCCCGCCAGCATTGAACCATTAAAACCGTAATAATTACCCTGTCCTTACTCTCGTTTGTCACGTCTGCCACCTGTCGCGTTAGACTTTCCCATATTTCTATGACAATATTAATAACATAACCATCGTATTGTGGAGCAAGCAATACTATTTTTATAAAAATAAAATTATTATATTATAAAAATTAAATTTTATTATTCCGAAATGTAATATCAACAAAAAAACATCAACAACAATAATAATAAGCCTTAACTCGGATGACGCACACCTCGCCGCCGAAACAGGAAGCGATTACCGAGGCTGACGTTATCAGCCCTCATCCAATGAAACGTTAACAAATTAGTGATGTTTAAAAAATTTATATAAATAATTTTTTTCCAACTATTTACAAATAACCCAAAACCATAGCATGGAGAAAAAAAAATTCTAGCCCTAGGTGCAAATAATAGGGTCTGCGTGAAATATATAATATCCCCTTCGGGGACATAAAAAGTGGATGGAAAATTATTGTGAACATGCATCACATTAACCTTTCTTTAAAAGAAATTAGAAATTAGAAATCAATGAGTGGGCTAAAGAGGTTTCCCCCCTTGAAATCTCTTTGACTTAAAAATATCAACATAAATACAATAACGCTTTTTTATGTTGGAAAATATTCATTTTATGAAATGCAAGTTTGTTAATGGATACGTATCAACATGCTCATCATCTATGTCGGAGAGGCAACGTGAAATTTATGTAGAATGACATAATTCATTAAGTTATCTTCTAAAAATCATCCTTAAAAGTTTAAACCAATCATAAAACTCATCATGTTAAGAACATATACTCTTACAATGTGTTTTTAAGAATATGTAAAGTTTGAAAGAAATAGAAAGAAAAACCCCATTCTCAAAATCAAAACCCTTTTATCAATGGGTCAGTATACATAAACAAAACTAATTATTCTTTTAATACCATACTTAGTGACGTACGTGATTCGAGCAACATCAAACACATTTAATTCTCTAAAGGGTGACTATTTATAATGCAAATGGAAACTTAGTGATTGAGGGTTAGGAGACTTCCCAAGTTAGGTTACTTATTACCCTTTATAACCAAAATCTTATTGGTGTTTACATCTTATGATTTCTAGCTTTCTTGGTATAATTGTGAATTTCCTTGAAACTTGTCTCTTGTTTTTTTTTCTTTGGCCTTTGTTTCATCTAATGTGCTCTTATTGAGGTGGATGTTTTTTGTTTATGGTCCATTGGACCAAACTCTAATGCTCTAGGAGTTCCATTAAATGTTTAAGCTCTACTTTTAGTTTGTTGGCATATGCATAATAGTTCACTGAATACCTTTTATATATACTTTTGGGATTTGTTCCTTCAATGTCACCTTGTTTAACCAATTACACTTTTGAATCATAGAATTGTTAGCACCAATATGATTTTCCATCATACTTACACCTTAAGAGCTTGTATGAACATTGAAGGGCTGCAAGTTGAGTTCAAATGCCATTTATCTGGCAATTATAATCTATATTATAGTATTATAAATCTATCTAATCCATTTTCTCAAGAATACTTCAATTTGAATTTGTTTTGCATTAGTTTTTTGTTATTTATGTGAATGTGGTCTGTTATTTTAATATTTATTGCAATGCAAACTACAAGCTTTATAGTTTTTTCACTTTTAAGTTATAAAAAATTACATTTATTTAAGAATTTTATCATGCAATAAAATCATGGTTTGTGGGGTATTTTGTACGGCTATTTACTTATATATTTTTTAAAATAATTTGTATTTTCATTTATTTGGTCACTTTCTTATTAACAATATTGTTTAGAACTTTAGAAAATGGTAATAAATGACTGGTGTGCACACATTTTTTCAATACACATTCAATTTGAATATAATTTTTACAAGCACAATCCACACAAGTTGTAGAAGATAATACTATATTTTGAAATTTTATTTAATTATGAAATATTTGTTATTTAATTTTAATTAGATTTATTAAAAATTCATATGCTATATGTGCACCTTTTTGGGTGTCATTTTTTATTATCTCATGTTATCATAAGGAATTTTAAAAAAAATTACATTTTGAAGAGGGAAATAAAAGGTTTTTAACTATGATTTTCACTATTTTTTTGTTATATAATTTTAAAGATCAAGAATTTTATTTTCAGATAATTCACAATATAATATAAGTATTAATATATAAGATTTAGGAAAGAAATAAACAATAGAAAATCATATCTTAAGTGTTAAAAACACATAGTATCTTTATTCTACTCCATTAGAGTTCCCATTGTGTGTAGCTAAGGAAAATGCCTTAGCTACTTCCTGCCTCATATAGGACCCCTCTAGGCTGTCTATCTCATTAGTAATTTGGACACATCTTAGGCATCAACTCCAAATATTTGATCGCCCCTTTGTTTCTTGGGATCCACCACCCTCTTGCCCAAGCATATAGGTCACCTCCTCGATAAATCTAAAGACCCCTCCAGTGAATCCTCCTTTAACAAAGCTCTCATTCACAATAGGTGTTACTCTTTAAATAGGCTCCATGAACCTCCTTGGCACAACCTCTCCAACATATGTTCATCGACAACTATGAGATTCTTGCCTCTCATTCAAATAACCCTCCTTGTTAGAGATCATTTGGGAGAACCCCTAGCTCCAAGGGAGCACATGGTATCAAAAACCCATTCCCCTTCCATACTAATGGTATAGGAATGACATATTAATCCAAATAATTGAAACAAAATGACCTCATAAATATATTCAAAATCCTTTGGTTGAAACTCATTGATCTTTAGAAATTTATCTCTTAAATCTAGAAGTTGAATTTATGTACCCTTGTGAAAAAGGGTTCATCATTATTAAATTTGATCTTCTGCAACAACAAGACCATATATTCAAATTGGGACCTTAGTTTTGGGGCAAATATTACTTATATATGAATCCCTATTTATCGAACTCTAATCCAACTTCAGACATTCTTTCTTTTGCCCCAATATGGGTAATATTACACAACTCATTCCCCTCTAGCTCTGGGGTTTTGATTCTTAAAAGTACATCATAGATTCCCTTACACAGTTCCATTTCAAAGGAGTAGAAACATAAAGGAGGTATATAACCATAAACACCTAAATATCCATGGACATGTACTTCAACAAAGGGTTCTCAACATAGATCGAATTGGTTGACAAGTACTACATCTAGAATCAACTCCTCATCTATGAGAAGCTTCCTTTTCGTGTAGGGAATACTTTCAAATATGCCATAAAATAGCCATTGTGAAAAATTCATATAAAAGGGCCAAACCAAAATACCCCCCAAAAAACAAACTAGCAGGATGGGACCTTGGAGGAGAATCATCTCATCAACAAGGACCTAAATCCCTCAATCAAAAAGTGGTTTAGGAGACCAATCAACCCTCTAAGTCTTCCTTTAAATAAGTGTTGTTGGTCCATCCCAAATAATAAAGGGAAGGAAAAGAAGAGATGCGTTCCAAGAATCCCCTCCCATACAGTTAATAGACAGATAAACAATCTCCTCTACCACTATTGTCATGGAAATCCCCTCAAACCCCCTCTTCTTTCTTCAAACGCCTAGTCCCTCTAACTCAATTTTGAAGGATAAGCAAGGTGTGCGACAGTTACATAGGAAGAGGTGGAAGATGTTAGCCCCTTGTCGGGTGCTAATCTCTAGCCAATAGTGGAAGACTTATTCACCAAAGAATGGGAGGAAGGAGAGGTGAAATAGCTAGTGACACCATTCCAACATCTACAAGAGGATTTGACAAAATTCACCAAGAAGAAAATGTCCAACTCCCTTCAAGAACTTCAACCTACATGACTAGGCTTTATTGCTAGAATTTATTCAAGTATGTATTGCTTTTGTGATATGTTATGTGGTGAATTTTTCGAGTTTACAAATGTATCTATGGGAAATAAATAAAGGTTGGTGAAAAAAGAAGACCCATTGAATGCAAGTCCCCCTACCCCTTAAGAGCAAGGGATTCCCTCGATCTTACATAGTCATATAGATTTTGAACATTTTATGTTTGTATCCATTTTCTCTCTTGGTAAAACCATAGAAGTTTGACTCAATACATATCCATTTCTTAAAGGGAACAAAATAGGAAGGGTAAAAAATAGAGTAAGGTCATTTGTGTTGATTGTGTACTCAATTGAGAAATATTATTAGTCGAGAACTTGAAATAACTCTCAATTTAGCATTCTAATATTGATTGGTAACTATGACATCTCTTGATTAAGAGTATGACTTGTCTCTTCATGAAAAAATTAAATCAACTCTTGACCAAGAGTGTTTATTTTTATGAGTGAAGCTAATACCTCATTTTATGATTAAATTTCTCGATCAAGAAAGTTTATTTTTTAAACATTTTGAATTGAGTTAGCATAAAAGAAGAAAAAGTAGAAAAAATGTATAACAACAAAAAATGAGAAAAATGAATAACATCATAAAAGGAAAAGAAGAAAAAAAAAGAGCTCACATAAAAGAATAAAAGGGGATTTACAAGAACAAATGAACATAGATAAATGTTGAACTTCACGATAGAATAAGTAGGTTATTCATTAAACATGGGAATAATGTGAATTGTAAAAGAACATTTACCATCATATCATCAATATAAATTAAATTGGAAGAACATCATAAGAGTTTGAGCATTGCAAAGGGGCTTGATAAATGGAGAGGAAAATGACATTGATGTGAACATAGGCTTGATAATGGGGAGGAACATGAAAAATTGAATTATGCATCTAAAATATCTAACCAACTATAAGAACTTGTCCACTAAGGATTTAATGATTAAATAGTAATGGTGGTGTATCCGATCATTGCAAAGGGGATTGATAAATAGTGAGGAAAATGATATTGACATGAACATAGGCTTGATAATTAGGGAGGAACATGCGATATTGAATTATGCATCTAGAACATCTAACCAACAATAGGAACCTATCCACTAAGGATTTAATGATTAAAGAGTAGTAGTGGTGTATCCAAATTGATCATAATGTTTTGAAGAACATGGATGCAACTAAAGGGGTATGATTCTTGATTGTGTAGTGCAATAACACATAAACCATAGTTACAATGAGAACCCTTTAAAGTTGTATTTTTTTAGAGGTCGCATGTAATGGTTATTTTTACTCTCTCAAAATGTGGTGCTCTCAAAATCACCTTTTTCGGTGTTAAAATTACAACCTTTCACAACCATGGCCTTAAGGACCCCTTAATATTGCTAAGAAAAACCTTAAAAACTTCCCATGAAATGAAAATTAATGCTCTCAACAGCACCCCATTTTCTTTTCGAGATTAAAATTACAACTTGTTTGAACTTGTGGCCTTCAAAACCAATACCATTGCACCAAAAACATTAAAAGTGACCCCCAAATAAAAAAAAATGGTGCTACCAATGAACCCTTTTTTTGGTGTTAAAATTACATAGTGGTTAAAATAGTGGCCTTAACAACTAGTATCGATGAAATGAAAACTTAAAAAAACCCTCGAGTATAAAAGTGGTTCTACCAATAATACCCCAATTTTTTGGAGTTAAATTTTTTTTTAAAATCATTTCCATAACAATTGGTTTCGTTGGATCTAAAATCTTAAAATCAAACCATGAATCCAAGAAAGATGCCATTGGTAGCACCTTTAAAATAACAAATTATAAACACACACAACATTTAAATTGAAAAAACAAATCACCAAAAAACACATATAATTTTAAAAAGATCCCCTACACCTCTCATGCTCCTTTAAAAAAAAAATGTTCACAAAGAAAAAAAAAAAAAAAAAAGAATTTTAAACAAAGTTTCAAAAATTATTGAAATTAGCCCCAAAAAATAAATTAATAATAATAATTTTGATTTTTGTTTAAAAAACTGCATATAAAACAATGTACTATATATGGAACAAATGTGTTTTCTTAAACCTAGTTCTTAATATTGTTGCAACAAAAATCTTAAAAATAATCCTCAAATCGAAAAGTGGTTCTACCAATAGCATCCCCTTGTTTTGGCATTAAAATCAGAGCTTGTTTGAATCATTGACATCGGTATCATTGCATCAAAAGCCTAGATCAACTAATCAAAAAGTGGTGTTGCTGGTATCACCCATTTTCAGAGTTAAAATTGCCATTTTTTTAAACAAATTTCTTAATAACCTATTTTGTTGTATCCAAAAACCTTAAAATCAAACCCAAAATAAAAAATAACACTCATTTTTTTCAAGATTAAAATTGCAACATTTTAAAACCATTCTAAAAAATATGTTAAATTGTAAATAAAATCATAAAAAATGAAAAAAAAAAAAATTCAAAAACACATGCTTAAAAACACACAACAAAAAAAAAATTAAATTGAAAAAACTCATCCACGGTTTCAAAAAAACCTCACTCCTTTGCCATCCTCCATTTAAAAATAAAATTAATTAAAAAGGAACATTTAGAAAGCAATTTTGGCATTGGAAGGAGAAGAAGATTACTTATTTGGGGAGGAATTCGTAGATTCTTCTTGCCAGAATATGGGCAATCTTTACTTTTTTTGTAACTTTAGAAGTTTAGTTTAAGAAGGAAATTATGACATTTGTAATTTATGGTTTTTAGAGTGGTGGGTCCCTATCTAGCTATAAGTCTTTTTAGAGTGGTTGGTCCCTATTTATTTTTTTATTTTATCTTTTTATGATTTATTTGCAATAGTACAAACATTTTAAGGATTTTTTTATAATTTTTTTTTACAATTATTTATAATCTATTTGCAATAGTATAAATTCTTTAGAAAATGTTTCAAAATATGGCAATTTAATACCCTATAATTAATAAAATAAAAATAAAAATTGTTATTAGTATTGTTATTAATATTTAAAATTTGGTTAATTTTTATTTTTTACTTCTTTATGATTTGTTTGCAATAGTACAAATGTTTTAAGGATTTATTTTGCAATTTTGTAATTTTTTTACTTTCTTTTGCAATAATACGAATGTTCTAGGAAATGTTTCAAAAATGTGGTAATTTTAACGTCCCATATTTAAAAATATAATAATATTGGTATCACATATTTTTGATCTAAGATTTGATTTGAAAATTTTGGTTGCACCAAAATTGGTTGTCAAAAATGGTTTTTAAATAGAGAGTTTTAACCCCCAAAAAAGTACCACAGGTAGCACTCCTTTTTTATCCAGGTGTTGATTGTAAGGTTTTATTGCAACAATGCTAATTGTTATGATCATTGGTTCAAAAAAATTGTAATTTTGAACCCTGAAGAAAACAATGTGCAACTGATAACACCACTTTTCAATTTAGAGGTTGATTTAAACGTTTACGTACAATAATACAATTGTTAAGCCCATGAGTTCAAATGAGTTTTAATTTAATCTTTAAAAAGAAAAGGGGTGCTACCAAGAGCATCACTTGTCATTTCAAAGGTTGATTTTAAGGTTTTTGTTAGCAACATTAAAGGGTTTAAAGACAATGGTTGCAAATATATGTAATTCTCACAAAGAACAGGTAAAAGACGATTATGATAGCAAGTCTTTTTTAATTAGATGTTGAATTTAACCAAAATATGTGGGATTTAAGAGATAGAGTTCTTGTTTTGAGGTCACAGTTCTTGTCAAGTCAGTATTTGAGGTCATAGTTCTTGTCAAGTCAGTAATTGTGTCATAAGTAAACAAATCAAATGTTATTTTGAAAATAAACCCATGATAATACAAGTTTTTAAAATCTTATGTGTCTTGGAATTTATGTGATTTATATTGTCATTGTAAAAAATAAATTAATGTCAAAATTAGCGCTCAAGTTTTCACAATAAATCATCTTTCCAAAAAAAATAGAATGTCCTTTAATGTAGAATTTTATCTTTATAAGAACATAAATTAGTATCAAAACCGGTATTGAATATTTCACAATAAACCACCTGTAAGCAACAATTAGATAATTTTTTAAATGGAACTTCCAACTTTTGTAAAGTTGTGATAGAGGAAAGGTAGGGATTTTTTTAGAGGGGAATTTCAACTTACAAAATGTAAGCCCTCTCAACCTTATCTCCTTAATTCAACATCATAAATATACTAACTAATACAACAAACATTCTTATAACCATCACAATAACAAAAGAGCTAAGTATAACATAAATTTAAGCTTTAATTTACAGAAAAATACCTCTTTTAAATGCCGAGTTTGTCCAAGAAAGTAGTAGTTTTCTCATAGCAACAAGCCTCCCCTTCCTTTGATGCACAGAAAGGAATATACCTCCCTGCCAACTAGGAGCCTCGTCGGCTTTCTAGCTCCAAGAAATCCTTTCGGTTTCTTGGCCCTTCGTGCCCGTGACTCTAAGAATGATACTGCATAATACCCCTAAGAACTTGGTCCATGAAAATATCTCTTCCAAGAATTCCTCCATGAATTCTTCCACCTCTCAATAAACTCAACCTCTCCACAACTCCAAAATAAAAGAACTCCCCCAATTCATCTTCACAACTCTCTATTTATCAAATTTCCATACACTTTTCCCAAGTTTCCTCAAACACCCTCATTTATGAGCCTTCAACCATTACTTCTAGATTTTAGGAAAAAAAGCAATTACAATATATTAATAAATTAATTAAATAAATTAATAATAAAATAGAATGCAACGTCTCTTTTCTCAAGCTTGGTTATTAATGAAATTTGACAATTTTCCCCAAGATAATGGCAACCCACCATACCCTTTTAATTCATCATTCCAACCAATAATCAAAATCAATGATGGTATTTAATGCTACTAGATATCTATATGTATGCAAAAATCATTTCCATAGTCATTAAACACTTACAAACTAATTAATAGTCCAATTTATAACAAATAAATTTAGTAATTGTACTATTGTATATGTGCAACACATGTATGCGTAGCTAGTGCATACATATATTGTGCATGTACTAATGATAATAAATTACATCCTATAATGCATAGTTTATGTATTCTCACATCCAAACATGCCAAACAACAATTGATAATCACAACATCTAACAATCTTATTGACTAGTTCACAATAATACAATACTAATTGTACAACATACCACTTGATTATGTCACATGATTAAAGCAAGACTTACAACACACAAATTAAAATAACTAGTATGTTAAATAATTAACTCACAACATCCTTCTAAATTACATCAAACCATCCTTCTTCCCCAACCTACTTCCATTTTCCACATCCTATCCTTTCCTCTGTTGGAATATGTTGGAGCGTCAACTATATTGACCTTACCCCAAATAGAACCCGTAAGTGAAAGTGGAAGTGTTGACTAATAGACTATATCGACCAAACCTCCCCAGTAGACAACTGGCGGTCATCATCACAAAACTTGGGGAGTGTGTCTCCGCACATCTCTCCCACGACTCCAGGTTTCAGAAGATACACTGTGGGAAATTCCTACACCCCTCTTGATATAACTAAGGTCGACACCCTATATTGAAACATACGATGCAATTATCGTTCTTATAGTCACGTCATTGAACCATTCTAGGCATGCTATGCATCCTATCAAAGCCACACTTACTCACAAATCATAATAGTGTTTGAAATTCACAATTAATATAAAAATTGATATCTCTTCATTATCCTCTTGATGTCCTCGACATCTTCTGCCCCTTAGCACTTTTAGTAATCTAACTATCTCATAGCTAGTCAACATGTGGGTTAGTTCACCAATTTCATGTATAAACATACCCAACACTTTCAAGTGATAATCCATATCACTAAAATGGCATTTAAATATAATTACATCGGTCTTTTTTAACACATTGTACAATTTGTTCTATACCCAAAGTAAATACTAAATTAACATTCCATATATTAATATTCCACAATCAGCTTGCATGTTCATATGAAATAACATCTTCATCACCATTAATAAAATAAATCAGTAAATTCTATTTACTATCCACACATAAAAAGTACATATATTCAAATAACAACAATGTTAATCAACCTAACTGAGTATAACATATAATAAGCAAATAAAATGATAGCTAATTCACATTATAGTTTTAATCACTGAATGTAAAAATATGGGGTGTTACACAAAATTATGATCGAAGAAAGTTCAAACTATGAGAACTTTTATACTAGATTGTCCATAACATTTATATCGAAGGAATTTTACATAAAAAAATTCTACAAATAGATTTTGAAAACTTGTTCTTGTCAAATATCACAATGTTAAATGGTATGTCATTTTTTCACTGACATAATAATCAACATCCTTTGGTCAAATTTACCAAAGTAAGAAAGAAAATTTTACGTTTGCTACCGATGGGATGATAACTTGCAAATTACAAATGTGTTATTAAAAAAAAAGCCTCAAAACAGTCACCCACCGCATTTTGCATGCAATCTTGTAATGTTTTATTCCAAGAAACAAGCATCAAAACACTGTCACCAACCCCTTTCATACAACCATGTCCATTCCTTAGCTGGAAACTTATAATATCTTGTAATCATCTAATTATAGAATCAAAACCTCGGCAGAAGAAAAGTCGTATATGTTCCAAAACAAAACGAGATGGAGAGAGATAAAATGGAAGACTATGGAGAGACACCCAGAATTACATTTTGAATGTTTGATGCACAGGTTACAAGATAAACTCGCCAATACAAAAGGAAAAAGTCTATGGTCTGCCTATCTCCACAGCCTCGACTTCATTTGTTTTTCAATGTTTAAATGTTCTCATAAATTGGATTGGGATACTGAATCCAAGAAGAATGCAAGTTACTAAGAAACAAATCATCCAAATCTTTACTCCAATAAGAAGAAAGACCATACAAAAACAAAATAATAAACATATTATAAATTCTACAAACCTGAGGAAAACTACTCAAATTTGAAGAGTAGGAATCCATTTATCCTTTAGAATGTCTTGACATATCCAACCTAAAGAGTGTCTTCTTTTGAGCATGTGCGTTGGGATACGTTAAATCATTGAAATTAGGTGATTTCTAGTTGTTTGGTATTTCTATCTCACCCTCAAAGTGTGCCCTAGTGCAGTTATCCTCTTTCCCTTGAGAGTGCACCTTTCTAAGGGCTTTCCAAGGGAAGTGTGATATTGTCTAGGGAAGCATGAAATTGCATTGAAAGGTGTGACATTTATTGAGTTTTGTGATACAGTGAATAAATCCATTATTGTATGATTATTGTGTCTTTTTTAATATTGTTTGACTCCAATAAGGCACTGATAATAGCTATTAAGGTCTTGTGGAAGGTATTTGTGGTTTGGTGGTGGTTGTAGGTATCTCTAATTGATTAGGGTCTCCACCTGGCTTTGGATTTACCCTAAGTGATGAGAGGTTAGAATGTGGTGAGATTGGGTTTAACTCTCTCCTGGTCTTATTGACACTATCCTTGGTCCACACAACCTAGTTGTGTTGGGGATGCTAGTTTGAGTAATAACATAGTCAGCCAAGGAAAATCTTGGCCCCTCAGCATCGCTTTTGTGTTAAAAGCATCGCCAATGAAAGTATGGGAAATAGTAATTCATGGAATGGAGGAAAATACTGAAAAAAATGTCAACAACTTGGTGGTGATATGCATCCCACCAATACTCAAATCTACCCAACACCATGTCCACCCCTCATGGGATGGTATCTTGTGCAAGTGGTTTGTTTCTTATGGTTCGAACCATGTGTAGGCCTTGGTGACTTTGGAAAAATAGATAACCCCCACTTTTGGTTTCTTGGTTATAGGTTAATGGAATATATATTGCACTGCCACAATTGGGGTGGAATGGGAATCATCAAAACTCATATGTAAACCTAGTCATGTGCCCTAAATGGGTTATCAAAGTCTTGGAAATAAGGGAGAGTTGGAAGATGCTCCTTTGTAACTATGTCAATCACAAAGCTCATTTGGGTAAGCAGTCATAGTAGGGAATGAACTATAAACCCTTGTTATCACCCCGATTGTGATTGAAGCTAAAGGGACCTTTGTTGCCCAAAGTATCTAGAAGGCCCAGGAGATTATTAAGCCTTTTCTAAATTGGAAAGGAGTGAGATTCACATTTGGCATGTCTATCAACAATCACTCAATAAGGCCAACACCTATACTCTTAAATGAAGGAAATATTGTGTCCAAGTTACCTTGGTTCTTGACCTTGAGATTCTTTAAAAGAATAATTAACATTGTTCAATACCTATTCACTTCTCAATTGAGAGGCTATATACCTTGGGAAAAGACAAAGGAGTACCTTAGACTTACCAACCTTGATAGGTTGGTTTTGGAGTGATTAAAAGGCTTATTTAGGAATCCTTCCTATTGAAGTTGAGACTTCAATTACACATTAATTGGTGGAAGAACCTAGAATTGGAATAAGGCCAAGGCCTTAAAGAAATATAGGTCGATCAATGCTAATAGGTGGTTATGTCACAAAATTTTGTTGGATGTTGATTTGAATTAAATTTGGAGACTCAGGCCTAAGCAGTTTACTTGGCTCTTCATAGTTCACAATGTCAAGAAACCTTTAGTGGAGCCCAAAAAAATCCTTCTTTGCTTGGCCCCTTATATGCAATTCCTCAACCTTGTGCCTGGTTACAAGCAATGCAAAGTCCTCAAGCAACTTTTAAGGTTATATTGCTTTGCCAAGTCATACTAGAAGTAGGTTTCTAAATTTTTTCATCAAGTACTTGCTCCTCTCTAATGAAAATTTTCCCTACAAAGGAACAAACTGCCCTCGGTCATAGAATTTCATGTTTCCTTGTAACTTATTAGAATTAAGTTTTATTTATAATCAACAAAAAAATAGTGCAACAATGTTTCATTCATCCCAAGCAAATGGAAATTCTTATTCTGCAGAGAATACACTTGTATGTGCTACTATTTCATTGCAAATCACCATACATGTCCAAAAGGTGGAGCTAGACATGGTGCATCTATGCCAACTCCTAGAGTATTGGAAAGGGGCAACATGCACCACAAGTAGGGAGCCTTCTACTAACTTGGTTGCCCCTTCTATTCGTTTTTGATAAACTCAAAAGGAAGGCCAAGATACAAAGTTCGTAGAGTCGCGTGGGAGAAGAAAGAGCATTGCCACAACTCGACGTAGCCTTCCAACATGGCTTTTGAATGATAACTTTCATAACCCTTGTACTACAAAACTAAATACTTTCGTTATTTGGCCAAGTGGCTCTACGAGGATATTCAATTAAAATGATTATGGCCAAGAGGAAATATCTTTATGTTAGATGATCTAAGTCAATTTTGGTATCTTTGATGGCTTTTGAATCCTACTATTTTTATCATGTGTTTGCCACCCATATGGCCCACTGTTTTTTGTAAACTTGCCCTATTTGGTTATATTTTGCATATATTCAGTCAAAGGAATCATTTTTTCACAAAATTGAAATTTCATACGAACTAAAAAATTATTAACTAAAGAAAAAATGAAGATTAGTGATCTTTATTGGTCCAATGATATAAGGTCATTACAACAGCTTTCCAATACCAATGGACTAGACTTAAAGACAGTTAAAAACAATGAGGTGTTATCCTCCAAGAGCTTCAAAGATCCCTCAACAAGCTACTTTCAACATCAGCGTCCATGTATACTATGTGGGCCAACATCTTAAGCTCTTATACCTTGTATGGCATTAGATGGTGGAGGCGCCACCTTTACACATACAAATCACTAAGTTGATAATGGGGAGGTGGAGAGAAGGTCGGGGGTGATTTTGTCTCAAAGAAGCACTCTATCCAACTGAAATTCCATGTACCAATACATCTTGCTCGAATTCAACTAGAGATCCCGAGCCATCTTCATTCTGATCACGATGCCCTTCTAGAACTTTTACAGGGAGCTACTTCTGTTCACCAGCATATGCTCGACAGAAGAGGATGGAGTAAGTCGGGAGACTATACTATCAAAGCCGGGTATCGGCTGATGGATAGAAACAGTAGTATCAAGGACAAAAAATGGGCTAAAGTGTGGAGCAAAGATAGTCTCCCGAAAATAAATGCTTCACTTGGACTTTAGCCCATCGTAAAATCCTTACTGCAGAGAATCTTAAAAAAAGAGGAATCGAGGGGCATGTGAGATGCATTCTTTGCAAAGCATCGGAAGAAATTGTTGAGCACTTGTTTTTGGACTGCAAATTCTCCTAGGAAGTTTGGCATAGGGATTTTTTGGAATTAAATTCCATGGTGACTCTGCCAACAAACTAGAACGATCTATTCGCCTACTGGAAGGATTACTTCATGGGTTCTCTACACAACAAGCCTGATGTTAAGAGAGCCTAGGAAGCCTTTCCAAAGTTTATTTGTTGGAAGCTGTGGACAACCAAAAACAAGGAAACATTTGAAGGAACCATCTCCACTCCTGCTCAAGTCCTAGCCTCGGCCAAAGCGCTTTG
Organism: Larix kaempferi; assembly: GCA_027924585.1. Taxonomy (NCBI): domain Eukaryota; kingdom Viridiplantae; phylum Streptophyta; class Pinopsida; order Pinales; family Pinaceae; genus Larix; species Larix kaempferi. The sequence goes on along the minus strand of BSBM01000399.1, from coordinate 2,650,151 downwards.
GGTTGAAGCCTTATTAGTACAGGGAATGAAGAATATAATAAAGGAACCTCTTGTAGTGGAAGAAAAAATCTGTGCCTCGGACTTCTTATCTCCGAACCCCTCCCTTTGTCTGGCTTCTCCAATAAAGAGACCCAACACTCAGATTTGGCACATTAGATTGAGCGTTGAGGAGATTCAAAAATGGAAAAGAAATATTGGATGCAACACTCTCTTTTTTTATGGAGCCTCGAAAGGAAACCCTAGGCTGGCAGGTGTAGGTGGAGTTCTCTTCGGCTCCGAAGGAAATAAGAAGAAATACTACACATGGGGAATAGGTAGAAAAACTAACGACAGTGCAGAATGGTTAGCCCTTACAAAAGTCCTGGAGATTGTTAGTGAAGAAGGCATCACCGAATTGGCAGTTTGTGGCGATTCTTTGTTGGTCATCAAGGAGGCTAGGAGTTTGATTACGAACAGAAAGAGCCCTACATCCAAAATCCACAGTCTTCTGAAGTACCTTGTTAGTGAATTCAAAATTATAAGTTTCTTCCATATGATGAGAACAAATAATCAAGCGGTTGATGCGATGGCAAATGATGGAGCAAGACTAGATCGTGGTGTTCTAGTTAGTAATCACAAGATATAAAAAAAAAGGTCTGGATCCGTTGTCATTGTTAAGTTCTCACATTCGGGTTATTATTTGCATGTTATCAACTAAGGAATTACGCCTTCATCCGGGTGGGAGCCCTAGTCATTACTTCATGCAGCAATTGAATTTCATCGATTTTTATGCTAAAGTTTTAAACCCTGTTTGGGATCTCGAGGTAAGGGACGTTCGCACGATTGTATCACATTGCCTCCACATGGGAAGTAGGCAAATAGTCTTTTCGGACACCTCTCGAGGCTTCATATTATATTATGTTGATTGCCGATAAGTTTGTATCATTCCTGTTCACTTGTGCCTGCAAAGATGGCAAATTATGGCTTTCCTCTCCGCATGAAAACTATCCCGAACCATGATGGTGTTTTTTTTGGAATTTAGGAAGCGTCTACCTTCTTGGCCAGGGAATCAGGAGGGCATGACTTCGATGCAGAGTAGCGAGCATGTATTGGGTGCAGAGCTCGGTGGTGGTGGTGTCAGAAGAAAGCATCTATCGCCAGGGGGTCAAGAGGGTGCGGCTTCAGTGCAGTACAGTGATCCGACTCTGGGCTCTGTGTTCGTTGGTGGTGGTTTGGATGAATTTCAGGGATTCGTGGCCTCCCTCAGTGTAGTAGACGATCACCTGACTATCCTGGATGCGCAAGTTCGTGTCTTAAGAATTGAGATTTCAGAGATCAAAAAGGCCCTACAGCACATGACAATTGCAGATCATGCAGCTAGTCTGGAAGTCCATGAAAGTAATAGAAAGCTCAGAGAGAAAGTGGAAACCTTGGCAGTTGCTCTAGAGAATGGTTTTCCCTGCAATGCCCAAATCAGGGAGATTCATGGAGATGCCAAACAGATCGATGAGAATGTTAATGGCTTTCACGTCGAGATCATGGAACTCAAGCAAGATTTGTTGAACAATAGTGGCAAGGATGCAGAGTTTTGACTTCATAGCTGTTCGGTACCGTCTTTTGGGTCTCTTTCTCCATGACTTTTGGTAGAATTATATCCAGTATTAATTGGATTCCTATGTATGTAATTTCCAGTTTAAATTATCAGAATTATGTCTAAATAATCTTGTCTATAAACTCCTGGGAAGACAATGCACTATTTTTTGGTAAGGTTATCAGTCTGCCATACTTTTTGTAAGATGGACAAAGATGAAGGTAGAGCTATGGTCGCCCTCCACTGTTGGGGAGCAGACCTGCTCATACATTGTGTAATCCTGGTTCTTATCTCTTTTTATATATAAAAAAATCTCAACCGTTTATGTTAAAAAAAAAAAACATCTTGCCCGAATTCAAGAAGGGTTGGTTAAAGCCTATGTATAATTAGCAAAACTAGTCTAGAAAACAACCTTTAGCAATGCACTTGAAGATTCACCTTTTGAGATTTTCAAATTCACAAATGGGAGGAATTCTTTGATCCAAACAACGAATGGGTTCATCACCATTAATTCAAGTTCTACCACATCAAGGCAAAATGTTCTCCTTGTCCTTTGTCCATTCTACCGAGGACACTGCAAAAGCCAAGGTGAAACTATAGAGCATCAATATAAGGCTTCTCTTGGGCATGCCTTTTGAAATCCCAAGGGTATAATACACATTAATGAGTGATCAAAATTCTCACAATCCTGCAAGGTTTCCCAAAAATATATGATTGGACACCTAATCAGGGGGCTCAAGCAGAGCTGTTTTGTGTTAAGGTCTTAATGAGGTTGCATGCATCAAATAATCTGTTAATGAATAAATTACTTGTCTTTGGTTATGGACCAGTACAGAGCATGGCAGCAACACATCCATCTCTTCCCAATACAATGGCTGTAAAGAAAAAAACAGATTTCCTAAACCTGCACTAAAAGAATGCCTAGAATAGGGAAGAACCATTGACATTTGCAGTTCAATGGACATGTTGAACCCTTCATCTATATGAAGAAATACTGCTATAACTAAGAATTCCTGTACCGAAAATTCTACTGCTGGAACATAATCATTGTCTCAACAATACACAGGAATTAAAACAACAGAGAAGCAGTACCATTAGTGAAGGCAATACAAACAACATCACAGGCTCTTTGGTTGATAACTTGATAATGACAGTGTTCTGGAAGAATGGTTGTGTTAGATGCATTACTATGGGGTAATAGTAAGGACCGTTGATTTTTCTGCAGAGAAAAAGTAATGCTATCAATTTCTAGAAAGTTTATAAAATAACTTGAAATGGCTTTTGTTTTGTTTTTCTGATCTTCTTTTCTCTTGACAACCTATCATGGAAGCATCTAAACTATAAAACATATGCAATGTTTAAGTTATCAGAAAATGTATAAATTTATTGAAATTTGTTGCCAACAAAGCCTAAAAGGGAGGGAATTTATATTTTGCTTGAAATGGTTCTAGCCAAATGAACTTGATAGTAACAAGTTATGCGACAAGCAGGTTCTGAGATTAAAATAACAAAATTTGTATATGACATTATTAAATTTTCTATAATAGATACTATGGATTATTTTACCACAGAGGAAAGGTTGAAAACCATTTTTTAGGTTAGTTTAGATTCAGTTTAGTCTAAATGGCATAGATTCGGTGCGGGCAATCATTTCTACATGTATGCAGGAAAAAATTCTTAAATGGTTGACAAAATGGGGAATAGGGACAATGTTAAAAGGAAACAATGGTTTATGAAGATAGAGAACACAATCTAATTCTATGCTTGTGGATATAGGCCGTAACCATTTAATCTTCAAAAAACTTCCAAAATTAAGTTTTTTTTTGTCTGTAAGTGTAATATGTCCTCAGAGAACAAAATATACCGCACACATATATTCTCATTGAAGGGTTTTTTTGAGGTGATAACTAAAAGAATGTTAGCAATTGAAAACCAAAAGTAAGTAAAATCGAGTGTTTTATTACAAGAAACGTATTGCACTTTACAATCTTTAGAAAGCATAGACACAATAAAATCTCTCTGCATTGTCTTTACTTAACACTTCTGATAGTATGTTAATTGTTTATCAACTACTTTAGGGCATGCCCCCATGAATTGAAAAAGGAAATAGCTAGTTTGGTTTTTACTGGCATACTGCACCAAGGTGTGCAGACTTGCCAGAGCTATAAGTGTTTGATACAAAATATGGAAAATAGTTACTGCATCTGCAGTTGAATTGTATCTTGACTGTGGAGTCAACAAGCAGGTAGGCAGAAATAATTAGTACAGTTCTTTTAAAAGTTGACCCATATATGTTATTGAATTCTTGATGTACGTAGTTGGAACTTTTAATGGCTATGGATGCTTTATGCAATGCTGATGGAAGTGGGGTCATCTTTTTCCTTGGATCATTAGACAAAGGAAAGTTGTTCACCAGAGTACCAAATCTAAAGGTAGAAATTTGATTGATGAAAGAAATTGCCTATGAACATGATATTGAATGGAATTTTTAGGAAGCCAAGACTGAGCTGCTAAATCTAGCTGAAGACATGTTGATTAGTGCATTTATTTATTATTTAGCTCATCTATATTTTCCAAGAGTGGTGCCTTGGCTCAGGAATGTACTTAAATCATTTTTCCATGTTCTATAATTGTCTTTAGTATGATTGTGTTGTTATAACATTCTCAAGAGTCAATATACTGAATGGATCGAAAAGGCATTTCGGAGCAAGCTAGAGAGCTTTCAAACCAGAAGATGGTACTACCCAGGGTTCAGTACCAGGAAATGAGAGACAATATTTTTGGTGCCATCATAGTCACAAGAACTCACTACTATCACACAACAAACTTCAGGTACCTATGAGCCTTCTCCTCCAACTACTTCACTTGATGTTAGGAACATGACTAAATATCAATTTCAACTTTGTTCCACGCTAGGTCATGAAATTTCATCTGATGTTGTAAAATATGATTGACCACCTCTTCACAATAATCTACAAATGAAATGTTTGAGTCCATGTCCAGCAAGAGATTCTGATCCTGACATATGGGAAGATTATTTATGTGCCAGACAACAAGATGGAAGGTAAGATGAATTACCATGATATGGCCACAAAGACTACTGCTGGGGTATTCATGGGTTTAAATCAAGAAAATGTGAAATACAAGGATGTGACCAATGCAGCTCAAGCACCCTTGAGTCAACTGCAATAGTAGTTGTATGAGCTGATGTTGAACTTGCAAAAAGTGAATCTGGGAATACACATTAAGTTAGAACGAAAGATAACTCAAAGAACTGATGCCTAAAGATGAAGTAATGTTTAAAGGATACAAAATGAAGGGAAATATTGGACACATGTTAATAGATTGGAAAGTGACAATAACAACACCAGGTCTAGAATGAATGATCAGCCATTTGACATTAAAAATTCAAGAACAGAAATGGAGGAAATGTCATCTCCAACACTTGGTTGGTCTTTGAAAAATTCCATCCTAGTCATAAAGAAAGCTCGGATTTTGAAATCGATCATAGGATCATAAGTGATGAAGTTTCGATTCTGAAGAAATGTCACAATATTTTTATCTACAAGAACATATCCAGTCCAAAAAAAACACCTAAGCGTTCCCTTCATCTGATCACTAACAACAAGCAATTGACTCGACTGACTATTTGGACAAATAAGGGCACACTTTTCTTCTCTTTTGGGTTGTCTCGTGCAAAAATCCTTAACCTGCCTTGCATGGATGATGGGCAATGAGAAAGGGGCAAGGAAATATAATTTTGTTAGACATGAGGAAGATAGATACTATTGCAATTAAATCTAATCAATCTAAGAATTTAGATTCATTTATTGCATACCGTTGGTCTATTGGAATTCTCTATCAAGCCAAGATTCTCTTCATCATCTCTCATGCTTGTACTCTGCTTCTTGTGGCCCTTGGGTTTAGTCTCTATTTACAAAGGATTACATGAAAACAATATTTCTATTTAGAATTGTCTGTAAAATAATAATGTATTCATTTCAAAGTTCGAAATCAACTAAAGAAAAGAAAACCGAATCTGTGAACGAGAACATGTGGGATGAAACCATTGTTTACCTATATTCTAGAGAGTTGAGTTAATCCATCCTTAACACCGACGCCAAGACTACCGACAGAAACCTAAAAAAAAAAATGCCCAAATGCCAAACATCAACCACCCTTCACATATCGTAAGCATAATATTTGTATGGGTGATTCTTACGATGACAATTTACCCAACATTTAACTAAACATGGTTAGAATGACCACATTGATCAGTTTAATAAACTTATTTAGGAGCCACAATTTTTGAGAAACACTGTAGATCTGAGAGCATAGGTCATGTTGCGGAAACGTCATTCAGCGGTTGCAGAGGGTCAAGTATTCTTCTTCTTCTAAGCTTAAACACTTTAGATCTCCTCCTCTGTTTCACACAGAGTGATAACAAACCACACAAACTAATTCAGAACAACCCAACAAGGAGTTATAGCATATAACAAAGAGATAAGGAACAAGCGAACAGACATACAGACATAAATTAATATACAGTTACATAAACAAATCAATAATGAGGAGGGCTTCTCCACACCGCTTGACTAACTCTACGCTCGTAGACAAAGATATCAAAGAGCAACTAAACAAAATGAGTAAGGAGTTTTTCGATGTGCCCACACCCTTGAATTCCATTTATCATTTTCCTTCATCATCCTGTGATCCTGTGACTAGAAAGTTCCGATTGTGACCTGTGACTAGAGAGTTGCGATTTTGGAAAATTCGCCGCAGAGGCTTCAACCCTTCTTGTTCTCTAATTCCTGGTAGCAGGAAATTTCAGGTTTGATATTCTCTTTCTCCATTCTTGAGAAGTGAAATGGTCATAATTTCAACTGTTAGTTCAAGAAGGGAAAAGCAGTGAGTTCGGGACGGAAAGGCAAACGAAAAAGCCACGAAAAGACCGTGAGTTCAGGGACGGAAAAGCAAACAAAAAAGCCATTAAAACGCCATGAGTTCAGGGACGGAAAAGAAAACGAAAAAGCAGTGACTTCGGGGACGGAAAAGCAAACGAAAAAGAAGTGAGTTCAGGGACGCTAAAGCGATTTTTGTTAGTTGGGGAATAAGGGAGAGAAAAGGGTGATTTCAAGAATGGAAAGAGCGCTTGTTCTGTCCGTTGAAAGAAAAGCAGTGGGTTCAAAGAAAAGCAATTTGTCTCCTCTGCCCGCCGCCTATTCCTATCCGTTGAAGGAAGCGGAAGTGGGAGAAGTGCCTCTGCATGAGGCAATCGCTTATATATATCTCAATTTTGTGGGAGAAGTTCCTCTGCTTGAGGGAATCGCCTATATATATCTCAATTTTACATACTTTTAGAACTTTTTCCTCCTTGTAGTCCCAATCCTATAAATGAGTTTGCCTATACATGAGTCTTGAGTCTGTTTGCATAATGGATATCCATGGTTTCTCTCTATAACAGGGTATGTATCTCCTCTGACTTACACTTACATTAGTCTAGCACTTTCTAATTTCAAATAGAAATTTTCCTTACCAATTATCTGGTTCAAGGCAACTAACTGTATCTGGTTCACGGCCTTTCAACAATACTGTCTCATCAATTATCTGCACCCATCCTAAAAATTCCTCATTAAGTGATATTACGTAGTTACTTATACAACCTTATATTAGGTTACATTACATAGTTACTTATACGGCCTTTCAACGATACTGTCTCATCAATTATCTTGTTCATGGAAACTAACTGTATCTGGTTCACGGCCTTTCAGCTATACTCTCATCAATTATCTGGTTCACGGCCTATCAACTTTGCCTTGCATACTTTGTCTTTCCTTTCAGCGATAATGTCTCATCAATTATCTTGTTCAGTTCAGGGAAACTACCTGTATCTGATTCACGGCCTTTGAGCTATACTATCTCGTCGATTATCTGCAACCATCCTCAAAATCCCTCATTCCGTGATATTACATAGTTACTTTTGTAAAATTCAACTATCATGCCGCCTTTGCGAAAAACCCTGTGATGCCACATGTGACCACCACGTAGTGATGGTATGGCTCCGCTACCTCAACTTTCACAACTCTACTCTCAATGCATGGTTTATGCCTTCGTCTATATCTTTGAGTTAAATAGTAATGCTCTTTCCAAATGTCACGCATCCACTCTTTAATCTTTGTATCTAAACCTTTTTTCATTCCAATTTTCTTATCCCATGCATGAGTAATATACTCATATGTTTTATTATTAATTTTTAAAAACATAAATATCAAAAATATATATTTTTTAAATGTATATGTTTTATTATTACTTACTATTTTGATGTTTTTATGTTAATTTATTTTCCAATTTTTTTATTCATTATAACAAAATATTAATATTTAATTAATTATAATATTAATATTTAATTAGTATTAATTAGTAAATTTATAAATATAACAAAAGATTAATAATTGCTATTTTGGATCTTATTAAAATGTGGTGGTCTATTAGTTGAAAGGCTTGGTGGTGTTTAAACTCGGATCTATGTTTAGAATAATATGAATCAATTTATTAAGGTAGTTTCATTTTTTTTTGGAGGAGGGCAAAAGGGAAGGAGGGGGAGGGGGGAAGGCAAGCAGAGGAAGGGGGAGGGGAGGGGAAGGGAAGGTAGGTGGAGGAGGGGGGGAGGGAGTGGAGGAGGAAGGGAGGAAGGAGGAGGAGGAGCGGAGGGGGAGGTAGAGGGGGCAAAGTTGGCGGCAATGGAGGAGGGGGGAAGGGAGGGATAGGGAGAGGGAGAGGGAGAGGGAGAGGGAGGGGCAGGAGGAGGAGGGGTGGGAGGAAGAGGAGGAGGACGAGAGTGAAGGAGGAGGAGGGGGAAGGGGGATGCAGAGGTGGAGGAGGTAGAGAGGAGGCGGAGTGAGGGGTAGGGGGGAGCGGGGGAGGGGAAGGGAGTGGGAGGGGAGAGGGAGGAGGCAGAGGGGCGGAGGAGAGGGAGGAGGCAGAGGGGTGGAGGAGGAGGATGAGGCAAAGGAAGGGGAGGCAGAGGAGGGGAAGGGAGCGGGAGGGGAGAGGGGGGGCGGGGAAGGAGGAGTGGGAGGAGGCAGAGGCAGGGGGAGGGGAGTGGGAGGAGGGGGGGGAGAGGTAGAGGCAGGGGCAGGGGAGTGGGAGGAGGGGGGGAGGATGAGGCAGAGGCAGGGGGAGGATAGTGGGAGGAGGAAGAGGGGAGGAGGAGGGGAGGCAGGGGAGGAGGAGGACGACAAGGAGGTTGAGGCAGAGGCGGGGGGGAGGGAGTGGGAGGTTGAGGCAGAGGGAGAGGGAGAGGGGAGGTGGAGCCAGAGGAGGGGAAAGGAGCAAGAGGAGAGGTCATTAAGGCTTACCACTTGAGGGTTCCAGATCAGGGCTAGACCCCCTGAGGCTCCATTTTCATCAATCGCTACTACTTTTCTACGTTTCCAGAGATGTGTCATGAGGGTCTCCAGATTGCTACTATTGGATTTGGTTTCTTGAATAAGGATCATCGAAGGCTTGTCCTGTAGCACTTTCCTATGCATCAGTCTGTGCTTAATAAGATCGTTGATGCCTCTTAAATTCCAGGAGATAATCTTCATTGAGAACTGGGAATGTTAGAGGGAAACAACTCAGTAAGCTCGGCATATTTCCCTTATTCAATTAGCTTACTTCGTTGGGAATTAATCCTTTGCAGATATGTTCTCCCACCACGTTTATTGGGGTCCCCAGGGGCTTTATTATGATATTTTTGCGAGAGGGTTCTACATACCAAGTTTGGATTTGGATTTGGCTTTGGTGAAGGCTTCTTTGAGAAAATAGATCTGCTTGGACGAGATTGAATTGTAGGATTTATGTCAATAGGATTCCTCCATTCCCCTAAGAGATCCAATTCCCTGAGATCCAAATCGCTCATATCTTCATCCATAACTGAATCTGGTTCTGGGTTCTTCATTACTTGATGGGCATTTGGATTTGTTATCTGAGCAAAATAAGAGAGATCTTGTTTCTCTTGACTGGGATTATTATATGGGTCCTTATGTTTCTTCTTATTGACCGAATGATCCTTTGCATGTAGGAATTATGAGTCCTCTGGCTGTTCTGTGAGAATATTGAAGTTGTTGCTGGTGGTGGTGGTGGTCGCCTTGCTGACTATGGGATTTTTTTGACTTTGTCGGCGTCTAGTGGGCACTTTCTTGAAACCTTCTTCATCAGTATCCTACATCTTCTTAGGGTCTATAATAGGCTTGTTTAGGGAGAAATATCTGTATAAGTGGTTGTGTTCATGACATTTTCGGCATCGGAAGGGGACATGCTCATAGTCTATCGATTGAATCCATTCTAGATCTTCATGTACCAGGCCGATTGAGTCCAGCAAAGCTCTAGAAATGTGAATGTAGACGTAGATTCTTGCATATGAAGTATATTTGTTGGCTCTAGTTTGATCTGCAATTTTGACAAATTATCCTAAGGAATTACCTATTTCCTGGAGGATTTCTTTATCCTAGTAGTCTTATGAAAGGGAGTACAAACAGATCCACACCAGAGCCCAAGTAAAATCTTCTATATCTGGGTTGAATCTTTCAATCCAGTTGCGTATAAAAGTACCAGCAGAATTGAAGAAGTATGGTCCACCGTCCACTACCTTGCTCTTGTCTTCGATCCTGGAGAATATGACTATGAAAAATCCCTTTGAACCAATCTGAAGATTGAAATGGGCTTTGGGCTTCCACTTTGATGCAATCCAACCCATTAGAGCTTTTTCAATAGGCCATAGTCCAATAAATTTGTATATGAGTGCATGGTCCCTTATATGTTGGATCCCGGCATTGATCCTTGCTAGGGAAAGTTCAATGCGTGGTCAAGCTACATAATTAACTATGCAGGTACGGGTTGTATTTATATCTCCTCCTAAGACTGAATCGTCCAATGGTGGTGCGTTGGTCTTTTCCTTCTCCTTGTCCTCTTGTTGTCGGGTATTGTTTGCATCTTCGCTGCTTTACGTTGTTGGTACATAATTCATATTCATGTTAGGATTAGATGAGGGGGGGACTCCAACCCCCCCCCTCCGTAGACGCCATGACTATGCCAAGAGCATAGCACAGGCAGGTACCTGGTTATAATAGGGGCGATATAGATATTAGGGTTTTGACAGGGTGGGCGATGATGATCATTTGCAGAGGGTTTTCCAAGTCAATTTAATTTCAAAATTATCACTCCATCAAAATTACAATTACGATAACAATTCTTAACTTTTTAACATAATATTAATTTAATTTTTCAAAATTATCACACTTCATCAAAATTGCAATTACAATAACCATCTTTCTTGTATATTCCGATTTGAATTATAGAAAAACAAATCTTCAAATTTCTTGTATTCCAATTTTAATTTATCATAAGAACATTTTTTTTCAAAATTCATAAATCCAATTTTGAGTTTTCATAACAATGGTAAATTATACAAAGCTTCAAAATTCCATTTTGGATCATTTCAAATAGCAATTCAATTCTTCCATGCCCATGAAGTCTACTCAAAATCTTACTATTAAATTTACCTTCAATGAAACATGGAACTAACCACAAACTATCTTTAATTGTTTTATAGCCTGCACAAATCCTGCAATAACATGCAAGTCATCCAATTGCTTTGCACATAACCGAGCAAAAATATGGTATGCAAGTTAGATGACAAAATTTGACCAAAATAAAACTGCCAACTAGTTGGATTTCCAATTGTATATTTTTCAATAATTGAAAAATAGTTCCAACCCCACTTCAATTGCACTCCCAATTGACATATTTCCCACTTGACTTCCCCTCAGTTCAGTATTGAAACTTGAGTGACTCGTTTAGTTTTTGATATAGTTGTATTTTTCCATGAATGGGGGGTTGATGTTTGCAACTGAGAAGTGAAAATTAGAAATAAAAAAAAACTCAATTTCAAAGAAAACACTTCAAAAACAAACTTGCAGTTACCCACAATTAGCTCTCTCCATTGAACCAAGATAAAAATCTACTGCACTACTATGAAAATTTATGCTCCAAGTAGAAAGTCCTCACTAGTTGAAACCCTTACTTTTTAAATGAAAAAGGGAAAATTTAGGGCTTTGGGAGGGGATGGGGTCTTGAAAAGTATAGTGAGTTCCATCGGTAAAACAAGAAGAAGAAGAAGATATGTAGGGGTGTCATGAATGTCTCCCAATGAAACATAAATTTTAATAGTAATTCAAAATTAGTTTAAATGAGGAAAACAAAAATGGAATCATGGTGATCAAATGCAGTGTGCGCTGATAATAAACAACCTATTTTCTCGAGGTCACATACATTTCTCAAATGTGTGGAAACCTATATTGTTTTGTAATAGAAGTGATGTCACTCTGACAGAATTGAACCAAATATTATCAATAGTGCATAAAATCCTAATATAAGCATGAGCCAAAGATTCTTCACTCTGTCTATAATAGAACTGATGTCACTCTAATAGAATTGGACCAGATATCATGAACAGTGCATAAAACACTCAGATAAACAAGACCCAAATCTTCTTCACTCGACCCTCTTTTCATTCTAAGGAAACATTGTGTTATTAAATGGTGGCACCAAAGGCATCAACCACTGCATATCCCTTCAAGACCATTGCAACTACTTTAAATTTGGTTGTGCAAGCCATCCAATATGTTTACTTGACTAATTTCCAAGAAAATTCAAATTTTAAGGACTTTTTGAATGAAATATATACTACTCTATTAACCAGCCATATTGGTTATAAATGTCTCTCATAAAAGTTTAATATGACAATGATGATGGCTATTATTGTCTAATAATATAAATTTTGGTTGATTAGAAAAGATACAGTGCTCAATAGCACGAGGCGTTTCTCAGTGGCATGAGCCTTTTTATAAAAAGGGAAATCTTGATAGCTATAATATATCCTTGTGTGTGGATGTGAAAGGGAAAGGTAGTATTAATGTAGAACAAAATTTCAACGAAGGAATGTCATTGTAATAAGATAGTTTGCAATATTACATATATAACACAATCACAAGTCAAAGATTACCTACAAAGTGTAACACCTAAACCACCCGTGATGTTAGCATCCGAGTGAGGAAGGATGCTATCACATCAACCTAGGAACTTGCACTCAAAGCCACCTTCTAATTCACAAATATTTTAGATCAGGAATGTCTTATATGCCATCTCCATTTTGAACCAACAAAAAATGAGCTTTTAGTCATTTTTTAGTAGTGCAAAGTGAAATAGTTTTGGATCCTTACTTGCTACCAAGTTATAACAAGCCAATTTATTATATTACCTTTTGCCACATTTTTCCTTGGAATTGTAGTATATATATTGCATTGGTGATTCTCATATATCTTTCAGTTGAGATGCTTTCAACTTTTAAGTGAACCCTTACCCACTCCACCTTGTTAAGAGCCAATGTTGACAACGTTGTGAATATTAAAGTGATGTAGAAGGTTAAAATCAGAGATGCATGCCATCAACACATTTTGCATCCTTTACTACCAGACGTAAACCATTTGGGAGCATCCTATTTCTATTTGTAATTAAGTGAAACTTATTTCTCTTTCTTAGAACTAAAAATATTTTTTAAAAACGTTCCTTTTAGTTTTTACTAAATTTTGGGAGCATCCTATTTCTATTTGTAATTAAGTGAAACTTATTTTTCTTTCTGAGAACCAATGTTGCAAACATCCTCTTGGATAAAAAATCGACAAGGTCCAAAAAACATAGTTTCAGAATATCTCGGAAACACATCGACAAACATCGGCAATATATTGGCAAATTTAAAAAAATACAAAAATATTCATTTTTCTTGAATTTCTTAAACATCTAAAGCAATAAGAACATCAAATAAACACATTGCCACATGAATATCGAAAGAAAATTGATATATAAGATGTCTAGTGATACATCACACATAAAAAGTGAATCATGTCCTGAATCCCGAGTCATAAAAAAATATAGCCCTACAAACCCTTAAATATATAGCCCTGCAAATCATGAAATGGTGTGAGTGTAAGCATGCTTCAAATGATGATTTTCTCCATTAGTGGGGTTGAACGCTACCCTAATGCATGTGCCTCCAAGGTTGAATGTTCCATAGATAATGAGAGAAGACCTTCCTCTAACAAAAAACATGTACACCAAGGTAATCCAACCCCCTTTAGGGCTGTTGTTTTATGCACAAGGAGTCAAGACCCTTGATGCACAACAAACTTGGAATTTTAAGGCTGACTATGGTTGTTACTTCTCTTGTGCACAAGCTTGTAGATTTTTAGGGTCGTTTTGTGGCTATTGTTGCAAGGAAAACCACCTAGGATTGTTATTTGCTACTAATCTTCTTCAAGAGACTACCCATAATCACCTAAATCACACTCAAACTTGGTTTTTAGGGTTTGAAATTAACTCAAATCTGTGTTTTTAGGTCTATTTGCACCTCTTCTGTAGAGAAAAAGCACCCATAATTCATAATATTGTTGTAAACTATTGATTGGGAGGTTAGAACAACCATTATTTGTGCCTAGAATGAAGGTTGAGCCTCTAAGGTTGTTGGAGTGCCCACTTCTGCTCTTTATGCCCATAATTGTTTCTTAATGCCATTTCAACATAATGTCCCAGAATTGTCCCTATCCCCAAAATTTATTTTCGCTCCACTCACAATCCCCTAGGCATAAGTGCCAACACCTACACTTGTTGACATTGCTTCCTATGTCATTCAATTTGCATGCCATCCTCTCCATATCTCATTTTTTCCTACACACACCCTTCTCACACTGCTCTCTCCATTCATCCTCCCAGTGCACACCTCAAAACTTCACACCAAATGAATTTTAAACAGGCATTGCTTTGGAATTTTCCCTTATGTCAGTGTTCTATAAGGCTGCTATGGCATGGTTCCTGATTCATTCTCCCTTTACTGTAAGAATGGATAAATCAAGGTGCATTTGAGAATGGTTTTGGAGTAGTTCAACTGACATAGAGAATATATCCTTAAAGACCAAAATATAAGCCTTTTTGGTCCCTCTCGACATCTGGTGCAAGTAAATTCAATTTACTATGTGATTTAACAAGGGTCAATAAAGCAAAACTTTTTGGTAATGTTGCATTCAAAGAGATCCTAGACCTTCCCTAAGACAAAATTCATCCATCTATAATTGTAGAGCTAATTTAGAAAAAAATATATATTTTAATATAGATGGAAATGTTTATAAAGTATTAGAACATCGGAAAACATGCATAGTATAAAGACAAAATTTAAGTATTCATCCATGGATTGCCACTCCAATTTTTTCTACTTTCTATATAAACAAATTTATCCATTTAGCAAATGAAATATTTCCCCCAAAAAGATATGGGATATTTGCATTTAATCCTTCCAGCCAGTTTTGAGCAAGTTTCAAGTGAAATGCATGTGAAACACAACTTTTCTGTAAACTGTTGTAAAATGTCAGGTGGGGACCAATCATGTTGATTAAGTGAAGAGAAAGAATTGCAAAATGAGTAGCCAAAAAAACTTTATTTGGTATCTACATGTAACTCATTCTAAATCCATCAGTTTTGAACTCTATAGCAACTAGCGAAAGACAAATCGCATGTCAATGTAATAGATTTTTTTAGATTTATTTGAAAGGACAAAGGATGTCATCATTCTTCTAGCAGAACAAGCATTTCTTGAAATGAAATGGACAATCTAAAAGCTCTGCTAAGACTACTTACAATAGATGAGATAAACATGACAAAAAAGACCTTTAATTGGAAATTGGAGAAGCTAAAGCAATTCATTCAAATTTACCTTAGATTTCCTAGTTGAAACGTTTTCAAAGCACACGGCAAAGAGAAAACATACAAACCTACTGTCAATCTAATAGATTCTTTCAAGTTATTCTAAAGATAAAAGGATGACAGGATGACATTTTTCTACTGGAAAGAAATGTACAAAGGGTATAAAATAACAACTGTGAATTCAAAAAGTTTTCCATTAGTGCTTGCAGCTGGTAAGATTAACGTTGTCAATGTCAAGCCCTATGAGCCTTCTTCTCTAGATGGTGTTTGTTATTTATGCAGTGTCCACAATTGCAAGCTATTAATACAGTTGCACATCCTCACCGTCGGATTTCATTCGAGGCCAACAAACTTATTCTTACTCTACTCTTACTCTCACGTGCTAAAGGAAAATTAAAACCTCTGGAACATAGATTTTTCATGCTTCTAAATTTTTTATAACTATAACATTGCTAGTCAAAACAAACCTCTGTCTTCTTATTGACTGGAGCAATAATTTGTTTCAATAAGCATTGAGGCCCTTTTTTGCTAAATATTGGCATGAATTTGAAACAAAATAGGATATGCATTTTACTTGCTACTAGTAACCAATAGTTTGTGGAGTGTACTACATAACGTTATGGTCAAAGGCTAGAAAGTAAAGATGAAATATACATATTCCCTTCTAATTTAAGTAGGACATATAGAAACATAATGATAAAGGAGGATTAATTGATGCCTTTGTGAACAGTTCTTTTTGTTGAAGCGAAAGGCAATCACTCAGTACTTTTTCTATTCAATCTAATCCCTTCTCTTCAGTAGTTTTTTAACACCAAATGGTGGGTCAAATTTCCATGAAAAGTAGTGATAAATTTAGAATCCTTCACACTCAGAATTTGGAAATAACATCCATTACTTCCCCTGTATTTATATGTCTGCTCAGTGTTCACACAGAATGATCCTTGACAAGCATAGCCCCATGCATTCTGAGAATTTCTTCAAAGAGTTGAATGAACTGCCACTGGGGAAGACATTGGCCACATAACATTCTCTTTTTCGAAAGAAGCAGAGTACATATATAGAGGATAAGAGCTCAAAATTCTTTGAGATAATAATAATTCCAAGGGCGTCTCGACTGTCACTTTCTCAGTTGTCTCTATTTTTATTTTCACAATTTTTGTATCACCTTTGTGTTCAAAAGTGACAAGGTAATTGAAAATTTGCAAAACATGAGTTGTAATATGCCCACCACATATGCCGCACTCAAAAACTTCAAGCAACACTAAGAACTACTTCTGGTTGCTTGAGACATGACAGAGCAGTTGGTCTTGGTGGAGTAGGAGGATAGGCCACGAGCAACTCAGGCCTAAGTAGTGTACTTGGCTTTCACAGTTTGCAACATCTATAAATCTTTGAATAAACTTTGGAGACTCAGGGCTATGTAGTGTACTTGGCTTTCACAGTTTGCAACATCTATAAATATTTAGTAGAGCCCAAAAAAATGCCTAGTGTAAAGACCAAGAATTGAAATAAGGAAAAGGCCTTAAAGAAATATAGGCCAAATGATGCTTATAGGAGGTTATGTCACAAACTTTTAATGGATGTTGATTTGAATAAACTTTGGAGACTCAGGCCTCAGTAGTGTACTTGGCTTTCACAGTTTGCAAAATCTATAAATCTTTAGTAGAGCCCAAAAAAATGCCTAGTGTAAAGACCTAGAATTGAAATAAGGAAAAGGCCTTAAAGAAATATAGGCCAAATGATGCTTATAGGAGGTTATGTCACAAACTTTTGATGGATGTTGATTTGAATAAACTTTGGAGACTCAGGCCTAAGTAGTGTACTTGGCTTTCACAGTTTGCAACATCTATAAATCTTTAGTAGAGCCCAAAAAAATGCTTTCTTTGCTTGACCCTTATTTTGGGCATGTTAGTTATTGGCTATAGACTAGTCCATCTTGGAATCCCTTGACCTTGTGCCTCGTTACAAGCAATGCAAAACCCTCAAGCAACTTTCATGGGTTATGTTGCTTTGCCAAGTCGGACTAAAAGTAGGTTTCTAACTTTTTTCACCAACTTCTTCCTCCCCTCTAATAGAAATTTGACCTACCAAGGACATATTTCCCTTGGTCATAGAGTTTCATGTTGCCTTGTAACTTATTAGAATTAAGTTTTATTTATAATCAAGAAAAAAAGTAGTGTAACAATGTTGATCAGGTCCAAGAAAACGGAAATTATTATTATGCATAGAATACACTTGTATGTACTAATATTTCATTGCAAATCACCTTACATGTCCAAAAGGTGGAGATATACATGGTGCATCTATGCCAACTCCTAGAGTATTGGGGAGGGGCACCATCAACCACAAGTAGGGAGCCTCCTACTATCTTGGTTGCCCCTTCTATTCGTTCTTGACAAACTCATTATAGAAAGGGGAGGCCAAGGCCAAGGTAGGGTTGTGTGGGAGAGGAAAGAGCATCACCACAGTGAGACACAACCTTCCACATGGATATTGAATGATAACTTTCAAACTCTTGCACTACCAAACGTATTATGCTTTAGTGGAATCTTTTTTGAGACTTTGAATATTTCTATTATTTGGCCAAGTGGTTGTATGAGGATATTTGATTTAAATGATTATGGCCAAGTGGTTCTACAAGGATATTTGATTAAAACTATTATGGCCCAAAGGAAATATATTTATTCTAGATGATCCAAGCCAATTTGGTAGCTTTAATGGCTTTTCAAGACTACTATTTTTATCATGTGTTGGTCACCCACATGGCCCACTTTTGTTTTGTAAACTTACCCTATTTGTATATATTTTGCATATACTCATAGTCGAATGATGTATTTTTTCAAAAAATTGAAATTTCATGCAAAGTAAAAATTTATTAACTAAAGAAAAATTGAAGATTAGTGATCTTAATTAGTTCAATGATACAAGGTCATTACAAAATCTTTCCAATACCAACGGACTTGAATAAAAAATATCGTTAAAAACAAAGATGTGTTATCCTCCATGTGCTTCAAAGATCATACTCCACAAGCTACTCGCAACTCCAACATTCGTGTATACTATGTGGGCCAACATCTTAAGCTCTTGTACCTTATAAGGCATTAGATGGTGGAGGTGCCACCTTTACAAATACAAATCAATGAGTTGGTAGTAGGTAGGTAGAGGGAAGGTCAGGGGTGATATTGTCTCAAAGAAGCACTCTATATCCAATTGAAATTCCATGTACAAATCTATCTTGCTTGAATTCAAGAAGGGTTGGTTGAATTCAAGAAGGGTCTAGGAAACAACCTTCACCAATGCTCTTGCATATTTTCCTTTTGAGCTTTTCAAATTCACAAATAGTTTGAGGCATTCTTTGAGTTGAACAACCAATGAGTTCATCACCATTGATTCAATTTCTACCACATCAAGGCAAAATTATCTCCTTGTCCTTTGTCCATTCTACCAAGGGCACTGCAAAATCCAAGGTGAACCTATAGAGAATCAACACAAGGCTTCTATTGGGAATTCCATTTGAAATCCAAAGGGGATAATAAACATTAATGAGTGATCAAACTTCTCACAAGGATGCAAGATTTCCCAAAAATATATGATTGGCCACCTGATCAGGGAGCTCAAAGTAGAGTTGTTTTGTTAAGGTTTTAATGAGGTTGCATGCATCAAATAATCTGCTAATGAATAAAATTACCTGCCTTTTGTTATGGACCAGTACAGAGCGTGGCAACAACACACCCATGTCTTCCCAATACAATGGCTGTAACAAAAAATCAATTTCCTAAACCTGCACAAAAAGAATGCGTAGAATAGGGAAGAACCATTGACATATGTAGATCAATGGAAATGGTGAACCCTTCATCTGTGTGAAAAAAGATTGCTATAAAGAATGCCTGTACCAAAAATTCTACTACTGGGACATAATCATTGTCCCAAAAAATCAATGAAACAACCTCAACAATACACATGAATTAAAACAACAGAGAAGCAATACCATCAGTGAAGGAAATACGAACAACCTCACAAGCTCTTTGGTTGATAATGAGAGTCTTCTGGAAGAATGGTTGTGTTAGATGCATTACTATGGGGCAATAGTAAGGATCGTTGATTTTTCTGCAGAGAAAAAGTAATTCTATTAATTTCTAGACACTTTATAAAATAACTTGGAATAGCTTTTGTTTTGTTTTTCTGATCTTCTTTTCTCTTGATAACATATCATGGAAGCATCTGGACTGTAAAACAAATACACTGCTTAAATTATCAAAAAATGTATAAATTTATTGAAATTTGTTGCCAAGAAATATTAAAAGGGAGGGAATTTATATTTTGCTTGAAATAGTTCTAGCCAATTGAACTTTATAATAACAAGTTATGCCGCAACCTGCAGGTTCTGAGATTAAAATTTGTATGTGACATAATTAAATTTTCTATAATAGATACTAGGGATTATTTTACCCCAGAGGAAAGGTTGAAAAACAACTTTTGTAGGTTGGTTTAGATTCAGTTTACTCTAAATGCCATCAATTTGGTGCAGGCAATCGTTTCTACATGTATGCAGGAGAAGTTCCTAACAGGTTGACAAAGTGGGAAATGGGACAATGTTAAAAGGAAACAATGGTTTAGGAAGATGCATCCACATGATAACAAAGATAGAGAACATAATCTAATTTTGTGCTTGTGGATACAACCTATAAGCCATAACCATTCAATCTTAAAAATTATTCAAAATTAAGCTTTATCTTTTGTCTGTAAGTGTAGCATGTCCTCAAAGAACAAAATATAATGGACGCATATATTCTCATTGAAGGGTTTTGTGAGGTGATAACTGAAAGAATGTTAGCAATTGAAAACCAAAAGTAAGTAAAAACCAGTATTTTATTGCATGAAACGTATTGCACTTTGCAATCTTTAGAAAGCATAGACACAATAAAATCTCTCTGCATTGCCTTCACTTAACACTTTTGACAGTATGTTAATAACTTAATTTTTTATCAACTACTTTAGGGCATGCCCTGATGAATTGAAAAAGGCAATGGCTAATTTGGTTTTTACTGCACCAAGGTGTGCAAACTTGCCAGAGCTATTTCCCTAACATTGGAAAAATATTTGTGGAATGTTTTTGTTAGTTATTTTATTTTTTGGTTTATTGCTATAAGAAGTATTAATGGGAATATTAAACTATTTCTACCATACAATAGTATCTTTGGGCAAGCATAAGCAGAGTATTAACTAAAGTAGTCCAATAGATTATCTTCCTTGTTTCTAAATTTTAGAGCGAAAAAATATTTTTTAATCTATTTTAGGACCCACATTTTCTACCTCGAATTGCTAGTAGCTCTTGATTATCTTTCTTCATCAATTTGCAGGTGGATTTACTGTTTTTTCCTCAAACTTGTTGAATTTACCCCTCTCCTCATGACTAGTAATTTACCATCCTTTTTACATGATCCCAAGCTGTCTTCTTTGCAGCTTTTCACAGTGGATTTGATACTTGTGCTTTTGAACTTAGATGTTCCAGTGGCCTTTGGACTCATGGATCTAATATTACGAGTTATTTTATCTTGTGGCTTTAATTGTTAAACATTGAGATACATAAATGTCACAAATATTCCTCCAACCCACTAAAGGTGAACTTGTGGCTTTAATATTACAAGAGTCTAATAATTGCTAAACATTGAGATACATAAAAAGAAGGAGGGCTATGTTGCTCTTCAAAACTTTCAGATTTCCTATCCAACCATGTACTCCATATCATCAAGAGTGGTAGCGCCTTAAAATTCTTATTAGTATCATCATAAATCTAGCTTCTGATAGCATCCTACAATTGGTCACCTTCCATTTGATATTTATTCTTGTGATTAGGGAGGTTTGGGCCTACATACATCTAATAAAATAACATTGGATAAATAAATGATCTATATCTTCACGGAGCATTGTACACAAAGGGAATCAACTGGGACCTGTCCAAAATATTCTAACCATAATTTCCCAGAATGGAATTTTCTTATGCAGAGCTAACCACATGACAATTTTCATCTTTAAAGAGCATTTTAGATCCCATAAGATCTAGTTCCACAAAGGAACTTATGGGTTGTGATCTTCTTCTATTAAGACAGAGTATCCCAATATTGGGTTGTAGGTTCCACCAGCCTCATTTCTACTCCAGACAAACTTTTCTTTTTTGTTAGTTAAGTGAATGTGACAGTCTTTCAGATTTTTAAAGTAATTGTTTCATCTTCTTATGTCCCCTTCCTGAAATTCCAAGTCTTCAACTCTTAACCAAACCCGTGAGAGATTAGTAGTTATAGCTCTATCCTCTATTTTATAACAGTAAACAATTCCTTTTTCTATGAGAGAAACAATCATATTATGTGGAAGTTTATGAGCTATGCTACCTATCCAAGGATCAAACCCAGCCTACAACTACCTACCATTCCCAATTTTCCATGCCAGCCATGATCCAATCAATTCAAAATATTTAATATGTGCCCTCTATATAGAGGAAACATACTTAGAGTCTTTGTCCCTAGACCTGAACCATTCCACCAAATTCAAAGGGAAGATATATTTCTGATATACTACCTTCACCCAAAGATCATCATTGTCAAGCAATATCCAAACTCCTTTTGCAACCAAATATTTTGAAAAATAGTTTGGGTTTTTCAATCCCCAACCTCCCATCTCTTTAGGAAGAGAAATTTTCTCCTAGGCTACCCAGGAAAATGAAGAAGAATCAGTACTTCCCTACCACATAAAACCATAGCATAGCTTCCTTATTTTCTCCAAGATACCAACAAGTACATTTTCCACGGTAGTCCAAAATACATGTATAGCCTCGAGGATATGCCTATAGACTCATGAATTTGTCGACCCTTCATAAAAGAAAATTGTTCCTCTGACATAGAACTGGAAAGAATCTTCTTCATCCTACTAGCTATCACCGTAGCTATTAACTTGTACACACAGTTATAGAGAGAAATGGACCTAAACTCCTCCCATTTGTTAACTTGGTCAACTTTTGGAATTAAAGTTATAAAGGTAGAGTTAAAGGCCACTGTAATTCTTCTTGTTCTTATATATTCTTCTATGAATTCTAACAAATATACCTCAAATAAGTCCATAAAGCTTATGAAAAAATTTATAGGCTATCCATTAGGCTCAAGGATTTATCCATTTGTAGAGATCCAATAGCTGATTTGAGTTCATGTAGTGTAAGTTCTTGCATTAGCTAGTCATTTTGTGCTTCATTCACAAATGATGGATATTCTGCAGTAAGGCTCATCATTTTGTCAATCTAAGCATTTGGATCTTCTTTGAATAAATGGTTGAAATGATTGACCCCTACCCTAGACAGGTTCCTAAAACCCGTGATTTTTTCACCATTGTCATCCTCTAACTTCCACACAGAGTTGTTATGTTCCCTATGTCTGACAAATTTATGAAAATATTTAGTGTTGCAATCACCATTTTTGAGCCATATGGATCTGCTTTTTAGTCTCCAAATAGCTTCATGGTCATCCATAATTTTGGTCCTTCTAACTTACATAGATAATACTTGTCTCTTCTACTCAAGTATTAGGTATGCTTCCTTATGTGCTTCATGGAATTTATCCAAGAAATCCACAATATTCCTAAGCTCCTCATCTAGATTCATCCTTATGTCTACTTCCCATATGATAGCTCTGTCCTTTAACCTCTTCATATTATTCATAAATTGTAAACCTACAGAAATGTAACATTTTTCATCATATGGAGTCCAAAGATCTTTTACCAAATCCTGGAGGTTGCACTAAGATGAGCAACGAGAGTTGACACAAAATTGTTTTTGTTGCCTTTTGGATTCCACAATGGCAGACAGAACTAGGCTAATGCTATTTTTTTAGATCCCCTTCGCACACCAGTATATTATTCTATTCCATTCTGGGTTTTGAGTAAACTAAAGCGGCTGCTTTCCAATCAATCTCAAAGGTTCTAAGATCAGCTAGCACCCAGCAATTCACAGATGTTATTATTTGCATGAAAGGGATGTTGATTTTGTCTCCAAGTGAACTATGGATTTATATTGTTTATGTGGGATTTATTGAGCACAAATCCAAAGAATGTTTGAACTAAGGATACTTGTTTCTGTTTTTTGCAGTTGTGATCTACTAGGTATCGAAGGACTTGTTCAAGCTTTATGCATATTTATTGGAAACGATGACGTCCCTAACTATAAATTTTTGGACCTACCCATCAATTCTATGTTGAAGATGGATGTAAAGCCTGAGGAATGAAGATGCATGTAAATACTGAGGTATGAAGATGAATTTCCAAAATATTGAACAAGCAGTGGGATACTCAGACTTAATTCACACTTAATTTTGATGTGCTCGTTATTTACACGTTATTTAGCATTCCTTTCAGCAGTTGACAACAAAGTTGAGAAATCAGAGAAATTTTCAAGTTTAAATCTTGATAGTCCATTCGATGTTTATGGTTTCAGATCTTAAAATTTTCCAGTGGAAGTGTTCTTTAATTTCTTCATGTTTGTGTGGAGTGCATATTAACTCATTAGGAAATTGTGATTGTTGTTGATTCGGAAGATGGTTAGGGTGTGGAAATATCTTGTTATAAAACTCACTGTTGTGCACCTATTGTGGTATGGAGTGGGTATGGACGTGGTATGGACCTTCCTTATACGGTGATGATAAAACGTATTGTTGTGGTTTGGAACACTTATAAGTTATGGACTATATACCTTGGTGATACCTTGAGAGAGAATATAACAGTTTGATCACGAGTTTGACACCTTCGTCTTCTTGTCCCTTGCCAACCCTTGCCTCTTCACCACAAAACCCTGGCCTCAAGCAACGCGATTTCCCTGCGACTCTAGTAAGCCCGAGCCTTGCCTCATTTCCATTTCGCGGATATTTGTCAGCCTGCCCATATAAAAATATACACCAAAGTATTTGTGTATTGTTATATTAACTATAAAAACCCATTTTCCCCTTAATATATAGGCAATATAATTTTTTGGTTTTCATGTTTATTTAATACCCCCATATGTTTCCAATGTGTTTGATGAAATGTTGATTTGAATGCAAATTGTTTGTGAAAGTTATAAATCAATGTAATGTTGTTATTTGTTTGAATTTGCCCCAAATTATATGAATTTGTCAAACATATAACAATATTACATTGATTATAACTTTCCCAATATAATGTTTTTTTTTATAATTATTAAGCCCCCAATATGAACGGACGTGATATGGTATTGGTCCATCAATGACACCCCCGTGGTTTCATACCTGAGTGGTCTAATATCTTTGTTGCACTGTTTGAGTGTGCTAAGTTGTAAGAAAGCCATGGGCTTTGTTTGGGCTACAAACGAAGATTTGGTTTGTGCACGTTTTGTATGTGAAATTTCATCATTACCTAATATTTTATGGATTGTTGTTTCTGGGTCTGCTGCTCCAGTAATTGGGGTTTCCTTACGGTTCACTTTAAGTAGACCCAAACACTCATATAGTGCAACAGAGATCTTAGTCCAATTAAACCTTCTTAAACCACGAGGATTCCTTGCTCTGCTGCTCCAGTAATTGGGGATTCCTTGCTTGTCGAATAGGTAACTGAATTTATTCTCTCTCAGGTATCTCCTTTGTTTCTGTAGTGACTTGTCTCTTAATAGACAAGATCTGATCTAAAACAATATTGTTGAGTATATAAGGAAGGTTTCAACCACGTTTCAACTCTCCTAGTGGGTTATATTATTTGTTTTCTTTGTACTTTGAGTTAGACACGAGTTAGATTTACTACTGATGTTATTTAATGTCTTTGTATGCTTTTCAGCTAGATTTACTACTTTGAGTTAGTTTTACTACTGTTGCTATTTATTGTCTTTGTATGATTTTCAACTTTAACACAGGGCTCTTAGGGAGTGTTAAAGTTGAAAGAGATGAAAATTATGCTTTAAACTTATCTTGTCTAGTTAAAATGGTACTATTTTGTTTCTATGTTGAAGATGCATGTAAAGCCTGAGGTATGAAGATGTGATGAAGATACATTTCCAAAATATTGAACAAGCAGTGGGATACTCGGACTTAATTCACACTTAATTTTGATGTGCTCATTATTTACATGTTATTTAGCATGCCTTACAGTTTTGCTTCACTTTTGCTTATGCTTTTAAAGCTTATTAGCTGACTATGTGTTATTAGCTCATGGAAGTTGCATAGCACAGTCCAAGTTTTGTATGGTTACTAAAAGCAAAGGTATCTCTTTTCACTCTCTTTTTCAATCTCATGCTGTACAGGAATTGGAAAAAATGTATTTTCAGATATTATTGGCAACAATGCTGATGGTAATAGTTCAGCAGTTGATAACAAAGTTGAGAAATCAGAGAAATTTTCAAGTTTAAATCTTGATAGTCCATTCGATGTTTATGGTTTTAGATCTTAAAATTTTCCAGTGGAAGTGTTCTTTAGTTTCGTCATGTTTGTGTGGAGTACATATTTTCTCATTAGGAAATTGTGACTGCTATTGATTTGAAAGATGGCTAGGGTGTGGAAATATCTTGTTATAAAACTCACTGTTGTGCACCTGTTGTGGTATGGAGTGGGTATGGACGTGGTATGGACCTTCCTTATACGGTGATGATAAAACCTATTGTTGTGGTTTGGAACACTTATAAGTTATGGACTATATACCTTGGTGATACCTTGAGAGAGAATATAACAGTTTGACCATGAGTTTGACACCTTCGTCTTCTTGGCCCTTGCCAGCCCTTGCCTCTTCACCACAAAACCCTGGCCTCAAGCAACGCGATTTCCATGCGACTTTGGTAACCCCGAGCCTTGCCTCATTGCCATTTTGCAGATATTTGTCAGCCTGCCCATATAAAAGATACACCAAAGTATTTGTGTATTGTTATATTAAATAAAAAAACCCATTTGCCCCTTAATATATAGGCAATATAATTTTTGGGTTTTCATGTTTATTTAATACCCCCATATGTTTCCAATGTGTTTGATGAAATGTTAATGTGAATGCAAATTGTTTGTGAAGTTATAAATCAATGTAATGTTGTTATCTATTTGAATTTGTCAAACACATAACAATATTAAATTGATTTATAAATTTCCCAATATAATGTTTTTTTTAATAATTATTAAGCCCCCAATATGAACGGACGTGATATAGTATTGGTCCGTCAGCGACACCCCCGTGGTTTCATACTTGAGTGGTCTAATATCTTTGTTGCACTATTTGAGTGTGCTAAGTTGTAAGAAATCCATGGGCTTTGTATGGGCTAGAAACGGAGATCTGGTTTGTGCACGTTTTGTGTGTGATATTTCATCATTACCTGATATTTTATGGATTGTTGTTTTTGGGTCTGCTGCTCCAGTAATTGGGGTTTCCTTACAGTTCACTTTAAGTAGACCCAAACACTCATACAGTGCAACAGAGATCTTATTCCACTTAAACCTGCTTAAACCACGGGGATTCCTTGCTCTGTTGCTCCAGTAATTAGGGATTCCTTGCTTGTCGACTAGGTAACTGAATTTATTCTCTCTCAGGTATGTCCTTTGTTCTTGTAGTGACTTGTCTCTTAATAGACAAGATCCGATCTAAAAATATATTGATGAGTATAAGGAAGGTTTCAACCATGTTTCAACTCTCCTAGTGGGTTATATTATTTGTTTTCTTTGTACTTTGAGTTAGACACGAGTTAGAGTTACTACTGATGTTATTTATTGTCTTTGTATGCTTTTCAACTGTAACTAGACAAGAGTGAGAAAAGATAAGTTCAAAGCATAGTTTTCATCTATTTCAACTTTAAAAATCCCAAATGTGGACCTTTGGGATTGTTAAAGTTGAAAGAGATGAACACTATGTGTTCGGACTTGTGTGGACTGATATCTTTGTTGCACTATCTGGGTGTGCTAAGCTAATTATAAGGAAGGTTTCAACTCTCATAGTCGATTATCGTATTAGTTTTCTTTGTACTTTGAGTTAGATTTACTTGGATTTGCTACTGTTGTTATTTATTGTCTTTGCATGATTTTCAACTTTAACACAGGTACCTTAGGGAGTGTTAAAGTTGAAAGAGATGAAAATTATGCTTTAAACTTATCTTGTCTAGTTAAAACGATACTATTTTGTTTCTAGTACTATTTTGTCATCGTTTGTCATGGTTTATGTCTGTTTGAGATGGTTTGCAATTGCTTTGATGCCTATTTATGTATTTCAGTTGTAGTTGCAGTTTCCAAGCTAACTACTTTTTATGGATTTCACTTCTCTTCCTTGTATTGGTTCTACTTTCTATAACTAATGAATCTTATATAGTGATAACAAAAATATATAAAACTGTGTACCTTGAGAGAGAGAAAATATCATTGGTCTCGTTGGTCCTATAAAGGAGTTGCTTGTCCACCTTATATAGTTCACCTTGACCTTGTGGGTTTGTGGTTTGTTTTGTTGTGGCCCCCTTGGTTGACTCATGATCCTTTATCTTACGTGTATCTTATTTGGTACATAGGTTAAGTTTATTAATGTTTTGATACCCTATCTTAAGGAGTATCTAGATTATAAATTAAATTTTTAATTTAACATGAGAGACGGATCCAGTTCGTGGTCTTTTGCTCCAGCGTGACTGAGCTCTCTTCCTCTGCGTGATCTTTGCTACTGTTCCATGTGATCTCTTGCTGCACCACCTGCGTGACTGGGATTTCCTTGTTACACCTTCCACGTGGTCACTTTGCACTAGCGTGACCGTGATTCTGTTGGATTGTGGGTCCTTCCCCAGCTTGACCGTGGCCTATTTATTGGGTGGACTGTGGGTTCTTCCACAATGTAACTGTGAGTATGTTTCTTGGTGGATTGTGGGTCCTTCACCAGTGTGACCGTGATTTGTTTCTTGGCACTTTCTTGGTGGATTGTGGGTCCTTCACCAGTGTGACCGTGATTTGTTTCTTGGAACTTTCTTGGTGGACTGTGGGTCCTTCACCAACATGACCGTGATTTTTCTTCTTGAGTGGACTATGGGTCCTTCCCCACTATAACCGTGATTTGTTTTCTTGGTGGACTATGGGTCCTTCTCCAACATGGCCATGATCTGTTTTCTTGGGTGGAATGTGGGTCCTTCACCAGCGTGACCGTGATCTGTTTCTTGGTGGACTGTGGGTCCTTCACAAGCATGACTATGATCTGTTTTCTTGAGTGGACTGTGGGTCCTTCCCCAACATTACCGTGATCTATTTTCTTGGTGGACTGTGCGTCCTTCTATAGCATGACCATGATCTGTTTTCTCGCATGGACTGTGGGTCCTTCCCTAGCGTGATCATGAGCCTATTTTATTATGTGGACTGTGGGGTCTTCCCCAACGTGACAATTAGTTTCACTTTATGGGTGGACTGTGTTTTTTCAAGCATGACTGTGCAAAGTATGCCTGTGTGTCTCTGCAGTATGTGACTGCATCCTTACCCAGCATGACTTTGTGTCCTTTGTCAGCATGAATGTACTAGGTATGAATGTTCTTGTTGACTAAGAATTCCAGGTCAGTATGTGGTTAGTATGCTTCTTCTTTAACCCTCTTTGGATCTCTCTCAAGGTACGTAAATTGTTTGTCTAGATTGACTTGTCCCTTTGGTGACAAGATCAAATCTGAAAAATCTGAGTATATGGTTGATACTTGATCAAATATTGGTTATGATTATTTATTGTTGACATCTACTGTACATTATTTTATCATGTTGTTACTGTACATGGCATTTGATGATTCTCGAGGACCAACTTTAACGCAGTGAATAATGGAGCGTTAAGTTGAAAGAGATGAAAATTATGTTTGTTTATTATAGTTCAAATTTTATTAGAGCAGTACTATTCTAAATCTGATTTTATATGTTCATGCATTAAAGTTTACTACTTAAGTTAAAAACTCCTCTAACGCTTAAACTTCAACATCAAGTACTTTGGAGACATGTACATGGCATATTCCATGCTTGGTTTTTACAGTTTTTGTTATTTGGCTTTCCTTTTTATCCTTGTTTGGTTTTATTGAAAAGTATTGGTTTTCTTGAAAAGTATAGGAAGCTTACTTTATAATTTTCTCTTTGCCTTTAATGACACATCTAATTCTCATGTCCCTGATCTAAGAATTGCTGCTATTTTTTCTTTTATGTCAGATATTACTTGTTTACCATATGGCACTTATGTAGGTTTTGAGTTGTAGTTACCAGAACACAAATAGGATATGGATGAGAATACATATTCCAGTTTTTAGATTTCTTTTTGGATATGATACATCTGGATATGGCCTGGAGGTGTAGTTATTAGTCAGGCAAAAAGCTGGTGGTTGCATATGCACGTTATTCAAGATATTGTCTCAGCATGCAGGCAGACTTTTAAGGGCTCTGTTCACTATGCATGGACATATGTTCCACAATATCCGAGGTATGTGATATCTAGACTCTGTTGAATAAAGAAGTGAATTAAAGATGAGGCTTGGATTGTTGAGAATCCATTTTTTTAAGACTGACACTGTAATATTGTTTCATGTGGATGGTCACACAGCTAATATTGCAATCAAATATGTTTGTGGAGTTTATATGTCTTGTTGAATGTCTTTATTAGTATTATATTGTCAGATAACAGCTTTATTAATGCCTTTTCTTATAATGTGATATTTAGCGGGGCAATTGGTTTTGTTATTTGCGCAACTGAAGGACCGACAATAGATTTCAGAAATCTCACCAATCCCATTGAAAAGCAGAAGGTTGCAACTAAGTACTATAACTCAGAGGTAATATTCCTAGATTCTTTAGATTGTATCCTATTTATGACAATTTTCTTTTGGAAGTAATAGAAAAACTGGACTTAATTAATGTCATTGCTCAGTCAAAGTATTACGGGTCCTGTATGCATCCTTTCTTGACATCTAATATATCTGCTCTGGGAAGAAGGATTATCTTGTACACTTGTAGCTTATTTTTGTTTCAATTTCTCACTTGAGGACTTTTGAAGGATGACAAACAAGTGGCATAGTTTTTTCTTTTGACTTTCTATAAGTATTCTTTAGAGACAACAAAGGAGTGCAAACATTTAGATTCTAATTTTAATAAACATGGCACAAATTCCTATCTGATTTATTTAAGCCATTTCAAGGGATGTCTATCTGAATTCACACATATTAGTAATAAAAGATGATAATCTTGCAATATTCTCTTTACTTATTTTTTTTCTCATTAGTATTGTTAGTTTTATTATCTAGGTGTTGAGTCTCGTGTTTCAATGTGCATGCAATCTTTTATAGAAACCAACTGTTTTTTGTGTAATTTGGAACACAATTTCCAAACTTGTCCCCTGTGCGAACTCAAAATTATTAGCTTAAGTTCACTTGTAAGTCCTATCACTTGCATGCACTGTAGTTTGTAAAGTGCCATTGTTGATCTTTTGATTGGAATCATTTTTTTGTAGGCTTGTCAATCAATGGGGATTCACAAGGAATAAATCGCATTCAGGAATCTCTTACTGCTCATATGTGGCCTGGAATGGTAATATAGTCACAAAGCATTAAATACACTGACATGCCTGTATCACCAAAGAAACAGGGTGAGTATCCTTATCCTATTTTTTAAATTTAGTGCATCCCTATTATTATTGTGGTAACATGTGAAGGTTGACCAGTTTCAATTCATGACTGATAAGTATCTCCTTGACCAACTAATTCCAATTGCATAGTTTTTTTTATGATGATTCTGAATATGAAATTGAATATGAGCTCTTATCTAATGGCTCAGTTGAACCTTGGAATGGGATAGAGGATCCTTGGGTAGTTGTTAATAATGGCACACAAGATATTCATATAACACATGAAAGAGAAAATATGCATGAGTCTCAGAATGTACCTGTTGAGCTACCTAGCAACATTCAAGCCCAAGAGGCTTCAATTCTCCAAAGAAAACACACAGGGAATATGCCTTTGATGACTTAGAACAATTGATGCATGAAATGGCACACATGCGTGAAAACTTGAGATTGATGCCAAACCCCCTCAGGAAGGAGATGGATGGAAAGCTAGCCATGAAAATGGCTTCTATTTTTTCAGATGATGAAGAAAATGAAGATTTGGATTGAAGGGTGCGTTACTCTTGTATGCTTGTGTTTGTGAATCAAAATTTCAGTTCAAAACTTGGAAAAAAAAATAGAGAGGAAAAGTGAGGAAATGATGATGTTCTAAGCTTCTACAACACATTATGTTTTGGTTGTATATAAAGGAATATACATTATATATGACCATTCATGGTATTACTTCTCATTTATTTTTCAGGACAACCTTGATACATTGTACATTGCAACAATAATTATCTTTTACATCGCATACTATAATGCATCACATACTAACTAGTTTGACATTTCAAAATTATGTTTTTTTAACGAGGGTGATGCAAGAGCGAGAGTTTGTAGGTGGCTTAAAGCCTCTACGACTTATGGAGAGAAGTGTTTTCAGTGATCAGATGGTATGTTTTGAAGTTCATTTTGGTAGAAAGGTCAATAAGCTTTCATGCATTTATGACAGTGTAGTAACTTGAGAGTCTTAGTTTTCATTGTATACTTTGTTCAGGTCTAATTTTTATTACTGTCCAATATAGATGATGAAATGTATAAGAAAATTGATGTTGTAGTATCTTCCCTGTTAAGAGTCAATCTAATTGCACTCTTTGTTTTTGCACTCTACTTTGTGTTCTAGTGTCTGCTTTTAGTGCAATTGCTGACATTTTAGCACTGGAAAAAAGAAGTTAGAAACAAATTTACTAGTCTTGAATATACCAGGTGTTTGTGAGAGTTGTACATGAGGCAAAATGGATGAATGGAATGGAGCTTAGAATATATGATTCATGGTTTGATCCAGTTGTTTTTGTTTTACCTGGGCTTGTTCCTGATGGATTTATTTACTTGAGGGCCAATCCAAACACATGCCATAGACGTTTGTAATTGCGAAAAAGAGCAGAAGAAAATAGCGTCACTAGATTATTTGAAAGTTTTGCATGAAAAGCATGAGAAATGGCTCTTCCCTGCTCAATGTGGAAATAGTGGGTTCTTGTCTGTGATCCAATTACCTCTTGATATTGATAGGTCTCTACACCCTGATATCAGGGACCACACATTTCTTTTCCAAGGAGAACATGTACATGCTAGTATTCAGAAGGTAAGCCAAATATTGATCTATGTAATATTCATAACCAGTTTGGGTTCTAACGCTGTTGTATACTTTATGATTCTAATTGACTGCTTCTAATGCAAACATGTCAACTTCAGGTTCCAGCCTTAGTGTTGGATTGTGAGCCCAACATTGACTTCAACAGAGACATTGAAGCAAAGCAAGGGTAAGAATTTTTTCACTGATTTGGTTTTTACACATACATTATGGAATAACATATTTGACATAAAGAAAAACAGTCTTTTGACCTCTTTAGGAATTGAATTGCTTGATACTAAATTTGTTTAACGTAGGCATTTTCTTGCATATTTGGTTTGGTGATCCCAAAGATAAATGGTTGAGGAATATTTATGTCCTATTATGTTTTCCTTACTCACAACTAGTAGACATAATGGAGTGCCATACACATGGGCAGGACTAGTATATCTTGATCTATTGAAGTGTCAAGCCATGGGTTGTATACCATGACATGTAGCCTTATTCATGGAATCTGTTTGATAAATCTCATGGTGAATATATATATATATATATATATTAAATGGGTGACCAGTTTTGAATCTTATAGTTCTAATTTTTGGTGTATTATGTAAATGAATATTGAATGGGTGACCAGTTTTGAATCTTATAGTTCTAATTTTTGGTATATTATGTAAATGAAAACACTTGCCATTGATTTTAAGTTAATTGATTTTTCCTTGATTTTGAGTTATCTGGGTTTTGATAAAACTTCTCTTTACAGATACGGCATGGCTAGAATTCAATCAGTATACCCTTGCTTCTCTATGGAGGTGCGCGCCAATCAATAGGAAGTGTCATCGCGTGAATCGGGTAGTGAGGCTGAAGGATTTGATGGAGGAATACAAAATTTATTAACAAAGGAGGAGATTTCAGCTTGGAAGCAGTTGTGGCCCAGTGAATCCTTAGAATAAGTTCATTTCATGTTACCTTACCCTCAATCACCTATTGCATCTAGTGTGGCAGAAAGAATGCCATCATTTGATTATATTTGATGGTGTGATTGATGTAGGACATGAATGTCAAATTGCCTTCGACAGACTTCAGATAACTTCTCATTTGTGAGATACCTTTATCAGCTTACGCTTGATTAAGTTCTTTGCATGGTTTTACTATGGAATGTTCCACATTAAGGCTAGTGTGGACTTCGTGGATAATCAGATACATAGGGATCCTGGGATCAAAGAAACATTCTATCTCTACCCTTGAAATAGGTGGCATTCTACATGTATGCTTAGAATCAATGTAGTCATTAGCATGGTCACTTGCCCCAAGAAAAATAATTAATTTGAGGCAAATTTAAGATCTCTTGTACGATATGTAGCTCAGCCTGAAAATCTTGCTACAACTTTGCAAAATAGTGATTGATGTGTGCCATATTGTAATATAATCACTTTGAAGGTCTGTATTCATGCATTCCTTCATGTGCATCAACGCTTGTCTTCTCTTCCACTATTTTAAATGGCACAAATGTTGTGTGTGCACATATCAAATGCTAGTGAAAATCCTTTCGGTATTCTAATTATTGTTTGTAGAAAGTAAAGAAATAATAAATCTACACAATGTATCTTTTATGCGATTGTCGGTGCTTAGATCTCTACGGACATAAGTACTTGACATGCTCTATAATACAACCACCTGATATTCTAGATGGAAACAACTGTGATCATCAAGCATCCAACCAATGAAATATATGCATGATGAATAATAGATATAACATATCATCTATGAATATTGATATAAATATGACCGACATCCCCCTAGAGTACAACTAAGAGGACAACAATAATGAACTATTGGGAATTAGGAAATGGCAACTTCTTGAAGCTTCTAGCGATTTTGTAGAAAGCATATTAACTAATTGGGTGAACTCACCAAAGATCATATGGCTCTGCTAGATCGATTGTCCCTACTCTTTCCTACCTTCTTGGATTCCAATGAAGGATTTAAGAGCTTTAGATATTTCCGGGACGATATTTAGTATCTTTAGTTGTATTTAGTGTCTTGGAGTTGTAGAGGTCCACATCTGAGACATATCTAAATTGTTGTGTTTTAATTATACCATATTCACTTGTTTGTATACCATGACGGTATCCAAGCCCCTAGGGTGCCTTGGGAGGCTCTAAGCCTCCAGGGCCTGTTATAGGCCCTCGATAGGCCTTGGGGGCTTGAATACCCAACCACTCATGCCTATTACAAGCCTTGGAAGGTTTAGTCAAGCCCACGGTATCATGCCAATATACTAGGTATATATATAAAGGGGTATAAAAAATGTAAATGAAAAAATGGATACATACAATATATTAGGGTTTTTTTTTAAATTGGGAAGGCATACTGGGAGGGGGTTAAAAAAAACGATTTTGGGAGGTATTTTCCAATATTTTTTGAAATTAGGGATATTGTTTCATATGGCACGAATGAACATGCTATGGTAGGCAGTCATTGAGTGAATCCCCCGTGATCCCAGCCAAGAATAGGCTAGAATATCAACTCAAAACACAAATTGTAAGCGGAATTTTAGTGGTAATTTTTAACAATTTTTAGGTTCTGCAAGTTATAACTCAAGATAATGATTCACAACTCAAGGATGATGGGAATGAATTTATGTTCTGGTTTTTGTATGGGAAAATTTGCAGCAGCAAGGTAGAGCATGGCCAATCACTAATTCATATGCACAAAGCACTGGAGCCATTTACTTTTCAACAATCAGATGTCTACTTTGAAGCTTTTTGGGCCTTCCAACATATGCATACTAGACTGGGGAGTTATACTGAATGTAAATAGGGGTATTTCAGGCATCAAACTCTGTAAAATATGTTGGAGTATATTTTTTGTGGATTTGGGAGGTTCTGGTGGAGTTTGGGAAAATAGGTTGGATTTCCTCTTGGTCTTCCCAAGAACTAAATAGAATTCTCTAATTAGTGTTATGAATCTAGAAAGTGATTCATTATTATCCTAATAAATCATATAATCTTACATAATTGAATTTGAGTTCATACAATAGATTTTACAAGAAAAACAGTAAAACTAGCTACTTGGACTGCCTGACTAGTTCGACTTCTAGTGGACCCAAAATCTGTACAAACTGAACTAAATTGCATTCTGAATATTGGTATGGAATAATTATGACCTTAATGACCTGCATAAATTTACAGAATGACATTTATATTTATAAAACTCATTTTACAACCCTTTTGGGAAAAACTAGTCAAAATTGCTAGTCTAATGAGCATAGGTAGGAAAATGACTTAATTAATTGCAGAATTTGAAAGGTAGATTTATGAAAAATATTAAGGATGGTTTATCATAGAATAACCATCATATTTCAGGTATTTTTGCAGCACCAAAATGACTCTAAGGGTCTTAGTGACCTCCAGCATGAACCATGTCTCAATTACATCAAAGAAAGCTCCATTGGTTGGATTCTGGAATACATTGTGATGGTAGGTTCTGAGTAGCATGAGTGGAACTTCTGTAGCTTCAGTGAGAAGATTTGGAATCCTCCTCCATCATGGCATAATTCAAATCACCACTGATTGATGTCCAACATAGAATTAGAGAGAAGAGAGAAGATAGAAGGTTGTTGCAGGAGTGGTGCCTTCTTCAAAACTCTTGAACTCTTCTGAAGAAATTCGACCCCAACTTGTGATCAGTCTTAATGCCTGCATATAAGTCTTCAATGGCTGCAAATTAGTCTTCAATGGCTGCAAATTATTCTTCAATACCTTCCACAGAGAGTAGAGGAGAGACTAGAACAAAAATGGCTAAGGGGAGCATCACCCAAAGCAAGGTTGAGGCACATCACTCAACAAGAGGATCTATAGCTCACACATTCAATTACAAAATGGTCAAAATATGTGAATAGGAGTCGCTTGGATTATTTTATAGAATTCATGGTGACCTGTTGAGCAAATTGACACGCTTGGTGACCTGTGAGAACCCTTCCAAATGGGCCACCCATGAATGAATAGACTTGCCATGCTTTTTCCTTACAAGCTTTTCTCTCCTTTAGAAACTGTGCCCCCTTTGTCTCCATATGTTTCATGCTTTGTGAAAGTTTCCTGATTTGTAAGCTGGCCTCCCTTTTGGAAATTGTGCCCTCCTTTTTCTTTTCTAGTTGTTTCCAATTTGTAAACTGAAGTCCCTTCAGAAACTGTGCCCTTCCTTAACGTTTTCTTGTTGTTTCCACTTTTCTGCTTTTGGCATGTTCTTACACCTTCTCTGCTTTTCTTCTTTGGCTATTTTATTGCTTCCAGTTTTATTATATCAACCTTATCCTCATGAGGGCTCCCTATTGGCCCACTTGCTCCATTATTTAGGAATTTAAATACAAAAATTAATTAAAAATAATTCCTCCACTTGACTTAGGTTAAATTTAATCCTATGCATACATGATGAAGTAAAATTATTTACCTAGGGGTTATTTTGTCCCCTTTTTCCCATGGTCACTGAATTAGCCAAAATTGGGGACATGACAGTCCTCCCTCCCAAAATTGCTTGTCCTCAAGCAAGAAACCAACTCCAACCAACTATGAAGCCAACTAGTGACTTCACTCCTCAAAATATGTTGTTGACTATCTAGAATTGGAATCCTCCATTCCAAGATGAAATACCAAGGGTCCATCATGTTTCTGCTGCTCCACTCTGATTATAGTCGTTCTCAAAATGACTAACTCTTCTTTAACAAAATTTTCGGCCCAGTTAGGATAACTAAGTAGAGTGTTTGGATCCCACTGCTTCCTTTGTAAGGACCCAAATTTTTCTGCCACCTTTGGAAATTTGTCACTCCAAGGAATGCTTGGATCCCATGGTCCCTGATGAATACCATCCATCATCATTGTTACTTGTGACAATTTGTCACTCCAGGCTATGCTAGGATCCATCCACCATGCTGGAAGTGTGCCACTCCCAATGCAAAACTGAATAGTTGTGAGACTTTTCCACCTAACATGGAACTTCTTGAGAACATGCAAATCAAAATGCATCTCTTGTGCATGTGTACTAGAGATATCTAATGGCTGCAAAATATATATTTGTTGCTACTCACAATTCAAGACAATGTCAGTTATAACAAAATAATTATTGCAGAAACAAGAAAACCTTTTACCTCCCAAGGTCTTCATTGCAATGATGCCTCTACCCATCCAATTAATGGATGAATAAGCACTTTTATTTGCTGAACCATATGGAATGTGATCATCCACCTCCTCTAGAACACAATCTACCACCCAGTAGGATATCTCATGTGATAGCCTTGTTCTTGTGCAAAGGCTCATCATTCTACAACTTGTTCCACCAAGTTGGCCCGAGTGGAACTTCCATGCATTCCTATGCATGATGCAGCCATCCGAGAGATGCCTATGTTGATGCTTGTCAAACTGGGAAGGGAATGGTGCACTTTTCAAACCATGTGGCTCGAACATTAAGTCATCAATGGGATATGTGAGAGCCTCCTGCTCCTCATGGGCCACCAATAGGAAAAATCCCTTTACCCAATTTTCATCCCTATGTGCGCTGGCTACCATAGGTGTGTGGTCTGAAGTACAGTGAACCAATTCTTGTAAATAATCATTCATGTGACTTGATTTTGGCTCAACCAAGCTAAGATCATGTGCCTCTCCAAAACCATGCAGCTCCCTCCTAGAGGAAACTCACAATCTCTGTAGAATTGAATATGTGCTTGGTCTTCAATTTGCTTGTCCTCCAGCTCCTCAAACACATGCAAATCAGAATGTACTTCATGTGCCAGCATCACATGAAATTCTCTTTCTATTTCAAGTATGCAATCATCCATATAAGAATGATTTTCTACAATGTAGGGACTGAACTGTGATTCTTGCAACTTCTCATGTAGTTGCTCAACATACTGCTTAGATTCTTGAAGGGCTCTGTGAGTACTCTTCAAAGAATACTGGGTGGATTGAAAATCAAGGGTGAGATTGTGAATCTTTTCTTCATCCATCAAGGATGTGCCATGATAAAACTATGCAAGCTCCAGTAAGAGATCTCTATCAGAAAGCAGCTAAAAGAAATTCCCGCTTAGGCTTCCTATGGCTTTCTGAATGTGCTCAAAATATTCAATGGAGGTTTGCTCCTCCATTGATGCAGCTTTCCAACAGCAGTGAGAGACCATAGCATAATTTTCATGGAGGATTTCCAGGGCCTATTTGATATTCCTCTCACTCAGCTTCAAAGGCCATGCAAGGAAATTGGGTTCTGGCAGACAAACCTCCTCTTCTTCTCTCATTCTAGGATCAACTTCATGAAGTTCAATCGAAGTTTTGAAAGTTGATGCAACTCTTGATGCTGCAATATTTTCATCTTTTAGATCATTAACATCATAACTTAGGCTGCAAATTGGGTGCTCATTCCTCTCTGATGCACCAGAAAAACCTTCTCTCAAAATTTCATCCTTCTCCAATTCATGAACCCCAACACCTGAGGGCTCAACCAAGACAATCTTCCCACTAGAAGTGGTTGCCTCATCAAATTGATACAGAGGCACATAAAAATAAGAATTGAAGAAATTACCATGTGTTATGTTCTCCTCCTCGTGTGATGGACTTATGGTGGTTTTCCCTTCCACCAAATTCTGTGATTCACACTCCACCGAGGTGTGCTTATTTTATGCTTCTTTATGAAGCTCAAGAGGTGGATGTAAGTCTGATTTATGTTTATCCTTTGGATCAGATCCAAAATATTCCACCATCATCAACATTCCCAATCTCTTCTGTCTTACACTCCTCCACATAGAATTTTTCTCCTTCATTGCAGTCACTTTGCAGTGACTTGCTCTTGTCATAGATGCTCTTCATTTTGCAACCTTCACTTGGAAGTGGCATATGCTTACCCTATAATGGATCATGTGGCTGAAAGTAAACATGTCTTCTGCAAAAATCAGAACTTTCATCATGATTATGCTTGGTATTTCCCTCTTCCTTGCTTGGAGAGAGAGAGTGATCCATTTCCTCCTTGCACTGGCTAGCACAACAGTGATTCACTTGTGCCTCAACTTTGTCTCCCTTTGGTACTACTAACCCCACTTCTTTGCACACACTGTCAACCATTTGTGCAATCCTTATTTCATTTTCTTTGCATTAGGGGTCCTTGAACAGTCTCTTCATATCCAAAGAGCAGAAGTCTTGGAAAGACAGAACCTTCCTTGCCTCTTTCTTCAAGGCAATGTATTCCATGAAATATTGGAATGATCCCTTCATCTTCTTTCCACATGAAAATTTTCCATTATCCCATTTAGACATAGGTAGATCAGATCCTATGTCCTCTTCAAACATATGATCAGAAAGGTAATCATATTCAAACCTCTGCAAACAATAATCTCCCATTGAGGACATCTCGTCTTCTTCATCTGGCTCAAAATCAAATTCTTCAATTATTGGAAGGAGCCTCATATTGCAACTTTTGAAGAATTAGATATGAAATATTATTCAATCAAGGAGATTATTTCTTTCCACGGGGGTGGAGAAAATTGCTCTGATACCATTGTAATATCCTAGCCAAGAATAGGCTAGAATATCAACTCAAAACACAAATTGTAAGCAAAATTTTAGTGGTAATTTTTAACAATTTTTAGGTTCTGCAAGGTTATAACTCAGGATACTAATTCACAAATCAAGGATGATGGGAATGAATTTAGGTTCTGGTTTTTGTATGGGAAAATGTGCAGCAGCAAGGTAGAACAGGGCCAATCACTAAGTCCTATTCACAAAGCACTGGAGCCATTTACTTTTCAACAATCAGATAAATCTAATGTCCACTTCGAAGCTTTCTGGGCCTTCCAGCATATGCATACCAGACTGGGGATTTATAATAAATGTAAATAGGGGTATTTTAGGCATCAAACTCTGTAAAATATGTTGGAGTAGAGTTTCTGTGGATTTGGGAGGTTCTGGTGGAGTTTGGGAAAATAGGTTGGATTTCCTCTTGGCCTTCCCAAGAAATGAATATACTTCTCTAATTAGTGTTATGAAGATGGAATATTATTCATTATTGTCCTAATAACTCATAGAAACTTACATAATTGAATTTGAGTTCATATAATAGATTTTACAGGCAAAACAATAAAACTAGCTAGTTGGACTGCCTGACTAGTTTGACTTCTAGTGGACCCAAAATCTGTACGACTTGAACTAAATTGCATTCTAAATATTGGTATGGATTAATTATGACCTTAATGACCTGGAGAAATTTACAAAATGACATTTAGATTTATAAAACTCATTTTACAACCCTTTTGGAAAAACTAGTCAAAATTGCTAGTCTAATGAGCATAGGTAGGAAAATGACTTAATTAATTGAAGAATTTGAAAGGAATATTTATGAAAAATATTAAGTATGGTTTATCAGAGAATAAACATCATCTTACAGGGATTTGTGCAGCACCAAAATGACTCTAAGGGTCTTAGTGACCTCCAGCATGAACCATGTCTCAATTACATCAAAGAAAGCTCCATTGGTTGGAGTCTGGAATACATAGTGAAGGTAGGTTCTGAGAAGCATGAGTGGACCTTTTCTAGATTCAGTGAGAAGATCTAGAATCCTCCTCCATCATGGCAGAATTCGAATCACCACTGATTGATGTCCAATAGAGAATTAGAGAGAAGCAAGAAGATAGAAGGTTGTTGCAGGAGTGGTGCCTTCTTCAAAACTCTTTAACTTTTCTGAATCAATTCGACCCCAACTTGTGATCAGTATTAATGGCTGCATATCAATCTTCAATGCCTGCAAATTAGTCTTCAATGGCTGCAAATTAGTCTTCAATACCCGCCAGATAGAGTAGAGGAGAGACTAGAACAAAAATGGCTAAGGGGAGCATCACCCAAAGCAGGCACATCACTCAACAAGAGGAGCTATAGCTCAAACATTCAATTACAAAATGGTCAAAATATGTGAATAGTAGTTGCTTGGCTTCTTTTATAGAAGTCATGGTGACCTGCTGAGAAAGTTGACACGCTTGGTGACCTGTGAGAACCCTTCCAAATAGGCCACCCATGAATGAATACGCTTGCCTTGATTTTTCCTTACAAGCTTTTCTCTCCTTTAGAAACTGTGCTCCCCTTTGTCTCCTTATGTTTCTGGCTTTGTGAAAGTTTCCTGATTTGTAAACTGGACTCCCTTTTGGAAACTGCGCCTTCCTTCTGCTTTTCTAGTTGTTTCCAATTTGTAAACTGAACTCCCTTTAGAAACTGCGCCCTTTCTTAGCTTTTTTTTGTTGTTTCCACTTTTCTTCTTTTGGCATGTTCTTACTCCTCTGATTTTCTTCTTTTGCTATTTTCTTGCTTCCAGTTCTATTATAGCAACCTTATCCTCATGAGGGCGCCCTCTTGGCCCACTTTCTCCATTATTTAGGAATTTAATTACAAAAAATAATTAAAAATAATTCCTCCACTTGACTTAGGCTAAATTTAATCATATGCATACATGATGAAGTAAAATTATTTACCTAGGTGTTATTTTGTCCCCTTTTTCACATGGTCACTGAATTAGCCAAAATTGGGGACATGATATAATCTCTAAGTCTTGTAACCATTACCATTGATAACCTCTAATATAACATTTTCCCCTCCAACATATCAACCCTTAACATCTATACTCCCTTACATATACATTTAACCTCATATATGCTCCCCTAGGGTCACATCACATACATTTAACCCCATATATGTCACCCTCGAGTCATAACATATTATATATCCTCTTGTATTGAATTTGTCTTCTAATATTACACATCCTCTTGTAGTTATTTTTTGGTTTGAAAAGACTTATAAGGTGAATAGAGGCATCCTTGCCTCTTTTATAGAATGAATTGGAGTAACCTTTCTTTTGCATTCATTAAGATTCCATTTTTTATAATGTTGTGAATTTAAATAAGTATTAATGCATTAATTATATAAATAATATTATCTCATGTTTATGAAGAAGTTTCATGTTAAGATTTGCATCTTTTAAATTTCTTGATAATATATTAGTTTGGTATGGTTGACATAAATAATGGAGGAACCTTGTTCTCAAGGAAATTTAAGGGATGCAATATTAGCAACAATTAGTTGAGCTAAACTTTTTTTCGATAAGGTTTGGAAACATTGTGTCCCACCTTTAAACACTTGTGAGAGTGGAGGGATATTGTTGGTACCTTATCAACCTCAATCAAGGCACAAAAAGGAAAACATGTCACAAATAAGATTTGAGCCTAGGTGAGATGGATAACAACTTATCATTTTAACCACCCAATCTAAGACAACTAACATAGTATTAAAGTAATTTATTTGATATTATCCAAATTTAACATTATACAAATTATATATGGTTTGTTGTACTACAATAGAAAATATTAATCTGAAAATTAAAGATTTGTGATACTCTTATACTCTTAGGATATTCTCTAAAACATTCATAGCCATGAAACATTTAAAAAACATAGTCATAAAGCATAATTTAAAAAACTATATATATCAAACAATGTCCACTATAATATAAACCATCATATTAGTTAAATATTCATTAATTAAAAATCTAATTTAAATTAACATATTAACTAGATAATGACCAATTCAAAGCAATGCATTATTAGTTTTATATGACTAATTTAACATAGAATCTTATGAACTTAAAATCAAGAACTAAACTAGATACAAACTTTAATTCATGTATTTTCTTAAAATGAATATTTACATGAGATAAGTGATCTCGAATGATTTATTATTTGTAACCTTGAATGGAGTTGTTAGTATATGATCTACCCGTACATTACATTATTTAGCGTTACCATAGTTAAATTTAAAAAAAATGTTGGTACTTTTGACAATTTCAACATTAGAAGATGGAATGTTTGACCTTACATTTAGATATTTCAAATCCCCTATAAATAAATAAAAATTATGCACTATTTTATTGCATAGTTTTAATTTAAAATATTAAATGCACATTTTTTACTTTTAATGTCTTATAGTACATGTGAACGTTTTCAATCATTACATTTCAGGGAACATCTTTGACATTTCAATTGCATATTTGTGACATCTTCTAAATTAAAATTATATGGTAACATTACATAATATGGTTGCATTAGAGGTGTTTGAGAGTGTCGAATCATTTTTTGCATTAAAAATAACAATTTTATCTAAACTAAAATTGTAAATTTGAAAAGATTACCCAATCAAGTTTCAATAATGACAAATTGAAATTTCTTTTATGAAATTTTTAACCTTCTTCTAAACCAAAATTGTAAATTTGAAAAGATTACCGACCAGGTTTCTATAATGACAAATTGAAAAAAAAATTATAAATATTTAACCTTCTTAAAAAAATGTATTGTACTAAATATTTAGAATTTTACACATGTAATTTTTTGCATCATTATAGAAATAATGTTATATATAAAGTGATAAGTAAATATAAAAACATTCCATAAACTAATGTACATTGGTTTATGGTAGTGATTAATAATGATATATTAAAGACAAGTGACCACTCCAACATTAATGTACATTGAATAATAATAATAATAATAATATGACAATTGAAGAGACATACCATTTCTCACATATATAGGGAATTAAACACTCGAGTTGACACTTTGTCTAAAGAAAGACTCCATTGGCCTTACAATCTTATTGTTGAAGAGGAATTTTATGAAGACTCCCTTTTGTCGACAAGTACACTTAGCCTCAATGAATTTTAAATGGCCTTATGGTTGGGTGGGAATCTCCATCAGTTTTTCAAGCTTGTATAGAACATTTCAGTCTATTTCCTTATGATTTAAGTCAAATTGTTAGTTTTTTTGTCTCCGCTTGGTATTAGCAATTTTTGGTGCCTATAGGATTGTACTCTGTGATCGCTCAAGTTGGAGGAGTGTTAATGGGTGGTGTGAGAACTTTGGGTTTCTATTTTTCGATTGGTTTTTTTATTTTCACTATATTGGATGGTCACTTTTGTCTTAGCCATACCTTCAGCAG
Source organism: Larix kaempferi (assembly GCA_027924585.1). NCBI lineage: Eukaryota > Viridiplantae > Streptophyta > Pinopsida > Pinales > Pinaceae > Larix > Larix kaempferi. The sequence goes on along the minus strand of BSBM01000399.1, from coordinate 2,605,609 downwards.
TTGTATTGTTGGGATGGAAGGCCACTGCATTAAACATATTTTTTTATGTAATATCTTTTTTTTTTTTGGGGGGGGGGCATTAACAACCATTGTTGAATGCAAATATGATACATAAACAGTTTGAATGTATCATGCTTTAGATTGCCATTTTACTACAATCCACTTTTAGAGTTTGTTTCTAGATGGAAGTACCGCAATCAAAGGTTGATATCAATTTAGCTACTTATTTTGAGGGTGATTTTTTTTGAAATCCTCATTTTGGTTTGTCACCCAGTGGCTACTTGAGGCATGTATTTTGTTTCTTACTTGGAAATAAAAATACGCTCTTTTGTGGAAACAAATCGAAGAGACATATTATTTGCATTGTCTTTCATTAAATCATTGTTTCATTGAATTTCTTGGACTAACCCTAATCCATGCCTCTTCATCGGCCAAAAACAACCTTTCTAAAGTCCAAAATTGAGAATTATAAAATGCAAAGTCTAGTTCCAAAAGTGTCAATATCGGGTTCCAAAAGTGCACTTTTCAATTTAATATTGGCACTTCTGGAATTGGATTTTGCACCTTTTGAATATGATATTAACACTTTCCGAACCAAATTTTGCACTTTTCAAAGTCAATGTTGGCACTTTTAGAATCTAATTTTGTACTTTTCAAAACCGATATTGGCACTTTAGGAATCAATTTTTGCACTTTTGGAATTAGATATTGGCACCTATAGAATCTAATTTTGCACTTAAAAACCCCAATTTCACATTTAATTTTCAACCACATTTAATCTATCATATTAATCATAACTTTTAAAGTTTGTTGCACATCAACACCACAAGTACTACTTAATTAATCACGCAATTTGAAATATATACTAAAATATATGGAGATCTTACTCAACATTAAAGCATTGACACACATAACAAATATTAAGAAAAATAAATAATTACATATTATTTAACAAACTAGATTCCTTTTTTTATGATAGATATCACATCATTAACACAATTTAGGAGTAGCAAACAAGGCCACAATCAATCTAACAAAAAACTACCATTCACTTCACCATAATTATAACATTTTGTAATTACATAGTTCAACATGTTTTTCTTTCGAATCGTCTACAACCATTATGTTTCTAGCATCATAACCATCCTTTAACATCTCCCAAACTTTATTTAAAGGTTTGATATATACATGTGGAACCTTTTCAAAATCAACATAACCTTTCTTGATATGGTGTCACAATCATCTTGTGTCATAATGACTTTAAATTGCTCCATTTTCAATCTAGTTTTGTCAAATAAAAATGAAAAAAACTCATTCACATTTTGTTGTTGCACAGATGTCCATAAACCAACCTCAAAATTACTAAATCATTGTTCAGGAAATTCTCTAAACCTTGGGTGTATAAAATAATTTTTGAACTTGTAGCAATGTCTTGATTTCTTGGCAATGATTTGTTTTGTAAATATCTTTTATGAATTGCATGTAATAAGATGCCATTTATATAAAATATAACCAATTGTTTATTTAATAATCTTGTATATGCAAACAAAAAAATACAGCACACAATCTAATTAATATTGTTATTTTGCATTTCAAAATTATTGTTCTTTGCGAATGTAGGAATATACTGACCATTGGTTAGTCAAATTGCATTAATTTGCTTTTTGAAACAAATTTTTTGGCAATTTTTTATAATATTATGTACAATTTTATTATTAAACATAATATTATGAAAAATCAAAATAAATTTAACATTTTTTTAAATACAATATTTTTATTTTTTATTGGTCTAGTACACCTCCGATGGGACATAAATCTTTGGAGGAGTGACTTTAATTTTCAGAATTTAAAAACCAGCATAGATCCATCATAAACCCGGGATCTATCAAGCACCGAGAGGGATCCAATTTCTTGAGGTGTAAATTTTTTATATATGATTTAAACTCAAGAATTTGATCTCTCTTGGTTGATAGATCCAGGTTTAAGTTTTAAGTTTTTATTTTATAGATGAACATCTATTTTTTAATTACTTTTCATAAAAAATTTATTTTATGAGCCAACATGGATTTTTTTAAATACTTTCCATAATTTTGTATTTTATGAGCCGACATGAATTTTTTTAATTATTTTGTTAGGAAGAAACGTTACAATAATTTCTAAAATTGACACATGCTAATGTGGCATTAAATATGATTAATGACTTCAAGCATTGGGACCTATGTATTTAGCATCTGCCAAAAATCCCGCACGGAGTAGAGTCTTAGGGCTTAAACTCTTTATGACACTGATGAATCACCCACTGGAGTCATCGTAGGGGCTAAAGCAGGGTTCAAATCACTTGTTGTTGCAAGGTATAAATCAGGTCTCAAGCTGCTGCTGCAAGGTATAAATCAGGTCTAGAGTTGCTGCTACAAGGTCTGAATAAACACCCTTCAATGGAAATTTGAGCAACCCTTTCCTATTGGAGTTAGGACTCTTTAATATTTTGATATTATGTTTTCCAAATTTACATGCAAAAATCCAGAGATCACCTGTCAGTGCACACCATCTTCATCTCCTATGTTGTTTTCATCCTCCCTTAATCCTCTGTCAAAATGGAATTGAGGGTCTCTCTTTCTAACTATGAGTTATCCATAGAGTTGTTGCAACAATTGCTCCAATATGCCTCTACCCCACTTTACCTTCAGACAACCCCAAACTTCAATGTTCTTCATGACATCACATGTTCAAATCCTTGGATGCTCTCCAACTAGGGACAGGTTAACAAGGTACAATTCCTCAAACAATATTAACATTTCAAATCTCAATAGCTCTTTCAATGAACAGAACAATATATTCAGAGATTTAAGTTTCACCAAACCACAAAGTTCTCCTATTTGCATCAACTTCTTACATTGATAAAAATTCAAATATTTAAGGTTCGTGCAAACACCCATAGGAAAGGCTACCTCAGATATATATGTGTAATAAAAATCTAAATTCTTTGATGACTCTTGCGTTAATAAATAATGGTTGATACTCTGTTCAACAATCAAGTTAGTTTCACACTTCCACACTCAATCATATACGCTCAGAAAATTATCATGCTACAACAAAATCTTAAACTTAAATATTCAACAAACTTAAATATTCAACAATGAGTTTTCAAACTCAAAAATACAAGAGGAACATAGCAACAATATTACAGAGCTAAAACTTTCTTTCATATTCAACTCAGAATTTGTATTCCTCGCCATGTCTCACTCTATCTCAAAACCAAGATTACATCGATATTTATACATCATAAATATAGTTGATCATTTAATTAGCTTGACCTTTCACTGCATCTAAACCAAAAATTGACTGTTCAGAATTTGTGTGGATACTCTGTCCTTTCATGAGATGCAACAAGAATGATGGGCGCACCTTCAACAATCTGATCGGTTGGAACAGGTTAGTGAATACCTCTTCAAAAAACAATGTAATACTCTGCCCCAATAATTATTCGATGAGCTATAATAGAGGTTGTAACTGCTTCTTCAAAAGTCAATGTGGTGTGTTGCCCCTTTGAAGCTTTGACAGCATGAAAAAATCAAAACAGTGTGTCGGTGGTTGGCTGTTCAGAGTTTTGGCGGCCACTCAGCAGGGCGGTGAATGACTTTTCAGACTTTGTGGTAGTGAAGTAATTAATCGCTGCCAACATTCTCCCCCTTAATTACTTCACTCAAAATACATCAAACACAAGAAACTATTGTTTTACAAAACAACATTCCAACTATAATGCTTGCTGATCTAAGTCTCAACAAAGCTTACATCAGTATAAAAAAAACAACTCAAAAATTTGCTTCACATTCTTTGTTGGAACATACTAGTACATCTCTTTTGTTTCTTTCAACTCCAAACTTTGAAACATATCAACTTTGTTTTTTGTTTTATCATCATATTTACCTTGATCTTCTTCAGCTCTTGCTTCATTTGTGGCTTCAGCCATCTCTCCATTTTTACTTTGTATCTTAATAATCTCGACTCGTTTTGCTCAGCAACTCCACGATACTTGTTCTCCTCATCTTCAGTTGGTTGTTCAAAATATAATATTTCATCATTTACTTCAACATCAAGACCATTTTATTCAACCTTCTTGGACTTTGCAAACCAATCATTATTCATAATTTCAATTGCATCATTCTCAACTTCGGTTTCATCATTACTTGGCTTAGAACGCCAAACTTTATACCAAGAATACTTTTGATTCTTCATCTTCACTTTCTTCTTTACCTTCATTGTTTTCTTTGACTCCTCAAATTCATTATGATCAACTTCAACTGCAAAACGTTCTTCAATTTGCTTACCATCATACAAATTTTCAATGTCCTTTATACCAAGGACTTCAATCCAAACCTTTTCCTCTAAATACTGTAACGTGGGCATACAAAGATCCCACAAGCTATCTTTTACTTTACCAAGAGTCATTAGTTAAATGTCATTCTGTAGACACATTAATTTATAATAATGCCTGATTTCTTCATGACTCCATGACATGAAGATCATTTCAACTTATTCTTCAACCAATTCATCTTTGGTGCAATTTTCTTCATTCAAATCAAATTCATCATTTACAATATCATCTTCAATTGGTTGCTCACCTGCACATTCAAACATTTTTTCAACATTATATAAATTATCATATTGTGAACCATATTCGTTCTTTTCATTTTGTTCTTCTCTGAGGTCTATCACTATCTCTTCATTCAAATCTGCCACTATTGCTGCAATAAGGCAATCAACTTTCTTCATTTCTGCTTCCATAACAAGACTATCATCTTTATCATCATATCTTGGCTTGTCAAGCCATTCTTCCAAAAATTTCAACTGTTCATCAAGAACATCATTCCTAATTTCAGTTGCTCTGTCTACAACAGAACATACAACATTTTGAGTGTTATCATTATGCAACTCTTTTTCTATCACTGCTTCTGCAATCACTGAATCATCAACCTTTTTATTTTTAGCGTCGTTATAGATTCCTTCTGCTTCAATTGCTGCAACTTCTGTACATTCTTCAACAATCTTATCAAATTATTCAACAAAATTAAAATCATCAATATTTTCAAAAAACTCACAAACAGGTTCAAACACTTCAATTATCTTTCTTAGCTTCAGATGTTGCTTCACATATTGTTGATATGGTAGTCTTCATTCCATCATCATGATCATCATTGACCATTACTTCTCCATGGGAAATTTCACGGATACTGGCTACTTCATTGACACCTTCTTCATAGCTCTCATTAGCAACATACATCATTGAAATATTCAAAGAACAAATTGCTACACTGGCAGTTACTTCACCTTCAATATTTGACCTACAAGCCAAGACTTCATCATTTTCGTCCTTTGTACCTGCACAATCACTAACAAACAAATTATTAGAAAAAATCTCATTCTCTTTTCTGTCCTTATCTGCACCATTCAATATCGTTGTAGATTCTTCTTCAAAAATATCACCAACACTTTTTGCATTATCAGATACACCATTTTCATGAATGTATTTTTCACACAAAGCTTTATCATCTTCCTTATGCACACCAAATGGATGAGTGAAACACTCTTCATTTTCTGCAACATGACTGTTGTAATTTATTTCAAACTCATCTTGGTCTTCGACTTCCACAACATCTGCAGTGTTGTCTTCTAGATTCATTGCACCTACATGTCGGCAAACTTCAAATTCAATGCATGATTTGAATACCTTCATGGGCGTGTCCATCAAGGACTCTTCTTGCACAAATACTTCTTTGTTGTCTTCACACTTGAGGAATTTATCATCTTTATCAGCATTTTTCATGTTAACCATTCCATCATTTTCACAATTCACTTCAGTGACATCTAAATTTGAAACTACATCAACACCTTTATCAATAGAAATTTCAACTTCTTCAAATTCTGTTGTTGCTATACAAGATACAACAACCTCATTTTCACCTTTAGTTTTGACATCATTTTCATCATTTGATATATCAACACAATTGTGAGATTTACAAATAATTTGACTATCTTCTACTGCTTCTACAAATTTGTCTGTTGAAATGTTAATAGGCTGTGACTCAGCCATATATCTCCCCCTTACATCAAAATTTCTCTTCAAACTTTCCCAGGCTTCTCTAGCTGTGTTTGCTTTAGCAATTACATAAAAAATATTATCATCCAGAGCTTGTTGGGTGTAGTACAAGGCAAATGCATCCTTTGCCTCATCCTTGGGTTTCTTAACTCTATCCTTAACAAAATTCCATAAACCTCTAGCATGCAAGAAATTTTTCATATTAACTGACCAACATTCCTAAGTTATACCTGAGAAATATGGCGGTGGATAATAGATGCTGCTCCATGCATCCTCTACCTTTTCTTGAACTTCATTTTCTTCAGTATCCTCTGCCTTCTCTTGAAATTCCTCTACTTCAGCAGGTTCCACGGTGGCTTCTCCTAATATCTCTGCTATGGCGAAACCAACTTCTTTTGCATTAACAACATTTTTCTTCATTCGTTTAAGCCTTATTCTTTTCCCCATGTCTCTGTCTTCAAATAAATATTTGCATAGAATTTAAATTTCTTTTTGGATACGGCCTCCCAATCCTCTTTCACGTATAATGGCTTCAATTCAAACCAAGCAAACTTCCAAAACAATGGAATTCAAACTACTCTACCATTAAACTATATGGGAGCTCTCAACTAGGAAGAATGTCTTCCTTTCAACTGCTCAACCTCTGTCTGAGGGAATACAAACACAAAATCAACTTCATCCATAGGCTACGACCATCTCTTCTCTTTACACAAACCATGGCTCAGATTAAGCGGCTTAACCAAAATATGGATGACTCAAGAAACACTTGATTCAGACTTCAACTACTAAATGATAACTCAACCTTTACTTAAGGGAGCGCGGGAGCTCTCTTTCAACACAAAGCTCGACTGAACTTACTTATGCTATTTCTTTGCAGAAAAAGTGGGGGGCACTGGAGTAAAACTCAACAGCAAGATCTCCAAACAAAACGCAAAAGGTTCAACATACAATCATATGGCTCATTCATGAAGTGAGCACAGAACCAACGAACAAAAATCAGAAACACTCAGCTCTGATACCAATTGTGGAAAGGCAGGGGAGTGTTGCTCTTACTCATAGCAATACACACTGACCACTAAGCTCATAAATTTTTACCTACAGGGTTGTTGCAGTTGACTGTTTAGCTAACAGTAATCTACAAGACAGTTGCAGCTGACTGTTTAGCTAATAGTAATCTACAAGATAGTTGGAGCTGAGTTGCAGCCCACTATTTCAGCTATGTTTTGATGACCCCTGCGTTAATAAATAATGGTTGATACTCTATTCAACAATCAAGTTAATTTCACACTTCCACACTCAATCATATACGCTCAAAAAATTATCATGCTACAACAAAATCTTAAACTTAAATATTCAACAATGAGTTTTCAAACTCATAAAGACAGGAGGAACAATCTGATCGGCTGGAACAAGTTAGTGAACACCTCTTCAAAAAACGGTTCTTCAAAAAAAAAATGTAATAATATGCCCCAATAATTATTCGATGAGCTATAACAGAGGCTGTAAATGCTTCTTCAAAAATCGATGTGGTGTGTTGCCCCTTTGAAGCTTTGACAGCATGACAAAATCAAAATGGTGTGGCGGTGGTTGGCTCTTCATAGTTTTGGCGACCACTCAGCAGGGCGGTGAATGACTTTTTCGACTTTGTGGCAGTGAAGTAATTAATCGCTACCAAAATTCTCCCCCTTAATTACTTCACTCAAAATACATCAAACACAAGAAACTATAGTTTTACAAAAGTCTTAGTAAAGCTTACATCAGTATCAAAAAAACGACTCAAAAATTTGTTTCACATTCTTTGTTGGAACATATTAGTACATCTTTTATGTTTCTTTTGACTCCAAACTTTGAAACATATAAACTTTGTTTTATGTTTTATCTTCATCTTTACCATGATCTTCTTCAGCTCTTGCTTCATTCGTGGCTTCATCCATCTCTCCATTTTTACTTTGGATCTTAATAATCTGGACTCCTTTTGCTCAGCAACTCCACGATACTTGTTCTCCTCATCTTCAGTTGGTTGTTCAAAATATAATATTTCATCATTTACTTCAGCATCAAGACCATTGCATTCAACCTTCTTGGACTTTGCAAACCAATCATTGTTCATAATTTCAATTGCATCATTCTCAGCTTTGGTTTCATCATTACTTGGCTTAGAACGCCAAACTTTATACCAAGAATATTTTTGAGTCTTCATCTTCACTTTCTTCTTTACCTTCATTGTTTTCTTTGAATCCTCAAATTCATTATGATCAACTTCAACTGCAAAACATTCTTCAATTTGCTTACCATCATACAAATTTTCAATGTCCTTTATACCAAGGACTTCAATCCAAATCTTTTCCTCTCAGTACTGTAACGTGGGCATACAAAGATCCCACGAGCTATCTTTGACTTTACCAAGAGTCGTTAGTTCAATGTCATTCTGTAGACACATTAATTTATAATAATGCCTGATTTCTTCACAACTCCATGACATGAAGATATTTTCAACTGATTCTTCAACCAATTCATCTTTGGTGCAATTTTCTTCATTCAAATCAAATTCATCATTTGCAATATCATCTTCAATTGGTTGCTCACCTACACATTCAAACATTTTGTCAACATTATATAAATTATCATATTGTGAACCATATTGGTTCTTTTCATTTTGTTCTTCTCTGAGGGTTGTCACTATCTCTTCATTCAAATCTACCTCTGCTGCTGCAAGAAGGTAATCAACTTTCTTCATTTCTGCTTCCATAACAAAACTATCATCTTTATCATCATATCTTGGCTTTTCAAGCCATTCTTCCAAAAATTTCAACTGTTCATCAAGAACATCATTCCTTATTTCAATTGCTCTATCTACAACAGAACATACAAGATTTTGAGTGTTATCATTATGCAACTCTTTTTATATCAATGCTTCTGCAATCACCGAATCATCAACCTTTTTATATTCAGCATCATTATAGATTCATTCTGCTTCAATCACTGCAACTTCTTTGCATTCTTCAACAATCTTATCAAATTCTTCAACAAAATTAAAATCATCAATATTTTCAAAAAACTAACAAACAGGTTCAAGCACTTCAACACAGTCCACTTTATTTTTCTTAGCTTCTGATGTTGCTTCACATATTGTTGATATGGTATTCTTCATTCCATCATCATGATCATCATTGACCATTACTTATCCATGGGAAATTTCATGTATACTGGTTGCTTCATTGACACCTTCTTCATAGCTCTCATTAGCAACATACATCATTGGAATATTCAAAGAACAAACTGCTACACTGGCAGTTATTTCACCTTCAATATTTGACGTACAAGCCAAGACTCCCTAGGCAGTGTCTTGCGAAGTTGTTCCAACGGCTCCTCCCAGTAACCTTTGTCATTTACTCCACAAACAAGCGGCTCGAATACTTCTAATGATAGTCGCAATCCATCACACACCTCTACAAGCTGATCTACTATTCTGGTGGTGGAAGTGAACAACCAAAGGCATGTGAGAAAAAGAGCTCTTTGGAGTGTAGTGTATTTAGCCCATGTAGATTATAATTGAGGACTCTAACACTCCTGAACTCCTCAGGACATGATTGTGACGAGAGGTAACCAAAAACAAACTTTGGGGATGATAAATATCCTTAATTGGAAAAAGCACCTCCAACTAATCGACATTCTCTGTTGTGAAATGTCTTTCTCCTAGTTGTGTTCTACCTCTTCATCCATCACATTGAACAACACACATTTTGTGTACATTACCAGGAATTTGCTGAAAGACATCAAAGGCACAATTGATAAGTTGCGGGGCACTATTGAAAAGGCTCCCATGCAAAGAACAAGAAAGTTGCAATCCATAAAGTTGTGTGTATTTGCTGAGGGGCATCAGAGGCACAATACTGTTCCTCCGACAATATTGCGATCTTCTCTTCTTCTGATTTTGATTCCCAATGCAGCCAACTTCTATTGTGAGCTACAATCACCTTGGTGACAATGACGAGAGGAATCTATCGGCTCCACAAAATTTCCATTCAAAGGATATTTCAAAGAGCAATGTCGTGGATGACATGGTTTCCAACAATGCTATCCTTTACGAACTAGGTTTCTCACATTGGTTGATCCACGTGAAAAAGGTCAATGCCCTGGAGTTGACTATGGTGGTCTTACCAAGACAGATTTCGACGCGCATCGAGGCTCTATATTTTAGTGCCTCACCACTTATGCTTTTTTGCACCAACATCTCAGAGGCTTAAATAGCCTACCGCCACTTCTATTTTGCTTCTCGAAGCCTTATGCATTAGTCCCCCGACCTCTTTTTGGCCTTATGCATTAGTTCCCTGACCTCTTTTTGGTAGGGAATATGCTGCACAACTTTCCCTTGTTAGGTATAATTATTACAAATATTATATGCAATTTTCCAAATACATATTATTTTTCCAATTAATAACCCACTGCTAAAACAAATAAAATTACATCAAAATACAAAATGATATAAAACATTAAATATCCTATTTGATTTCAATATAAAGCATTTCTCCTCGCTAATGTCTATTGAATTTGAATGTTTTTAAACCAACACCTCATGTTTGGATGAGGTTCCAAGTGATTAAAAAATGAGCACAACTTTGTTTTTACATTTATATCTCTTTTATTTGAACCATCAAATGTCCATGTAATGCCTTCTATTTTGAATTATTCATATACTTGGTGATGAAAATAAAAGTGGTCTTAAAATAAATAATCATAAGTAATAATGTAAAAGGTAATACATAATATTGACCATACTGAAATAATAAGTTAACTAAATTATTATAAGGAAAGAAATTACCTAAATGAAAAAAATGGGAAAAACTTAATAAAGCAAAAACTAACTAAACGTGACATGATTAAAGATAAGAGTAATTACTTGATGATAAATGGAGTCTATGCATGATATTTTTGCATAGATGGATACAAAGAACAACTATATAAGTGACGTTGAGGAGATGATAAACACATCTTTGGCTTCGATCATCTCACTCCTAGGAGTTTGTCTTTCAGGCTTAGGCTCTTAAAGAAGAGGGATGATAACTCACTTTATGATAACCCTTCGACCTAAAGGACAAATGGATTTACCCACATCACTACATAGTTTGATTAATATTATATCCAAATACTTCTATCATAACTTGATATGAGTTTTTAACTTTAACATCAAATAAAAATTTAATATTATTATTGTTTTTAAAAATATGGGTTTTAAATATAATGTTAGATGGTTTAGTTTCTTTATGTCAACTTTAAGCTGACTTATTATGAAACTTTTTGTTTTCAAACTCTCACAAGTTTAAATAAAATTATAAAATAGTCAGATTATAATAATTATAAAAAAAAAAATTTATAAAACAAGAGCTGCAAGCAGCAATGTTCGTGATAGTAGTTTGAAGCCATGTGATTTAGAAATTGTGTTGAGAAACAAAGGATGCAACATATTGAAATCAAATTTGCAAGCAGCAATTTCCATGATATTAGATTGAAACAAAGCCATGTAATTTAGAAACTGTGTTCAGAAACAAAGGATGCAACATACTGAAATCAAATTTGCAAGATCTGCAAACAAAGAAGTTGAAAATTTACATTTGAAAGCTAAGATACAAAAGCACAATAGGAAAAAAATTTAAGTTGGGGTTGGAAACTTAGGAAAGCCAAAAATATGCATTGTATATATAGGTCTATTGCTGAATGTTAATATCCTAGTGGACGGCCTTCATTAACATCTCGAGGTTTTGGTGTAACGGTTCGTATCATTTGGTATCAGAGCCTCCATCCAGGTTCAAGTCACAGAGCGGGTGGCAACATCGGCATTGCAGTGTTCGCCCGAGGCTCGTACGGCGCAAAGGGGACACCACCGTACGGGCGCACATCCAGCCCAGAGTCTGGACTGCGGAGCGTGGTGGGATGTTAAGATCCTAGTGGATGGCCTTCATTAACATCTCGAAGTTTTGGTGTAACGGTTTGTATCACTGAAGCACGATGCGATATTTTGCATCTGCTCTTAGTCACAAAATTGGCGACACGAACACTATTTCCAGGCGTAAAGTATTTCATAAAGAGAGCGACAAGGCTAACATTAACTCTAGAGCTCTGCACATTGCATAAAATTAAAGAAATTCAATAAATCCCCATCCTCCGACACAGTGAAATCGCCCGTCAAACCGTCTAATACACAATAAATCCCCCATACTGCAGCAGGAAAAATCACTAGTGGGAGTGATGTAACTTGGACAGATGTCGTTTCATTTCCCGCTACAAACCCCAATGCTTGATATTGAACCATGACTTTGCAAAAAAAACGACATTGTACCGACCACCTAATATGTGCAAACAACAATGTCACGGACATAACAATCATAATATAAGATTATAATAAATAAAAAATAAAAGGGATATAAAAAAAAATTATGATTGAATTTTTTTTTGTGATAAAAAGGGATATATTAGAAAAACAATTATTGGTCAGAGTATTATATTTCTTTATGGAATTATGTGAGTTTTTAATGTTGAGTTAATTGTGTCTTAAGAATTAGTTGGTTGGTTATGGATATATCATTTTTCATTGCATTAATTTATGGTTAAGTCATCATAAATATTGTTCATTTTGTGGATCATATTCATTCTATTTATTAATTGGTTGGTTATGAGGATGTGATTATGAGTCCAAAATTAGTATTTTATACTTTATGAAACTTATGAGAATCCCTAGCACATCAATGTGACCTTGTTATCATTTGGGTATGGATGTATCTTTTTCTCCTTATGATTTAGTCATTGGGATTGTCATTTTCCTTTTCTGCTTATTGATTGTCATATTTGATTCCTCATACAATCATAGGAAGAAATAATTAATGAAATAACAACTTAACAATAATGATGTGAGTGACTCGAATTAATAGGATGGAATCATGGTGATTAATTGAAGTATGAATAGTTTAAGGCATAATGAAAGGGTTATTATGATGACTTTGCTCCGAGGACAAGATGGAAGATTTTGAATTGTCATGAGGATATAATTGTACTGAAGTAGAAGGGACAGTTCAACGGTCTTGAGGCATCCCTTGAATGAGTAGCTAACCCTATTAAAAAATGGTTGTTGAATCATAGAAGGATCCATGAATAGGAAACATAATAGGAATCCCCATAAGGTTTAAGGGCAATGCCTATTGAGAAATGATGCTAACAATTAAACCAATTTGAGTAGAATGATTGGGACAAGGATCTAGATTGTTATAAGGAATTTGGAAGGAATGTAGACCTTAGATTAAATAGGTACAAAACCGTGATAGCCTATAGAATCATAATGAAAGAATGCAAATTAGAAATTCTGAAAATTCCACAAGGGGGAAAGGAAATTCACCTTATCATAAAGGCACGCTATCCTATCTAATTAAATATTAGTGATAGTTAAGCAACGTGCTTAGTTTGACTATAACACTATTGAAGCATCAAATTCATTAATTAAAGATCATATGACTCCCTTATGGTGGGTACCTTATGGATAGCATTAAAGGGATGGGTGAATGATGAGATTGAAGTAGATCTCTAGGGTAACTTTATGTAATGTAACGAAGGGGTGTCTCTCTCAAGTGGTAAGATCTCTTAATGATATTGATGAGTGGATTGAACAACATGAAGGATTGCTAAGGGTCACAACTAATATGATTTTAAGGTTTTATGATAGGAAATCATGAACTTGAGCACTCATAATTGGTAGGAATGACAAGGAAAAAGGTTTAAAGGTTCGAAATGTTTAAGTTTAACAACTGCTTACTTCTCAGTTTATAGACCTTCAAAGGAAAATAGACTATGTGATAGTTTTAGTCTTAGAGATTGATGAAAAACACCTAGCATAAAGATTAAGAAGCTTGTATCCCAAAGTTTGGTTGTGTATTTGGATTAAGTGAGTTAAATCTTTCTGAGCATGGACAATGATTGTTACATGTGATGGATAAATCACAAGGGATTAAACCATACTTCATATTTGTGAATTAAGCATGACATATGACATAAAACTTAAGTAACGATGACTTAGAGTAAGAATCTGGCATAATGGTTATTGGCCCAAAATATGCTCCTTCCTATGGCTGGTGGGAAGAGGCAAGATTCTCACCTAGGATAATATTCAACGTCGAGGCTTTATAGGACCCTCCAACTATTAATTATGCTCTTGATACTCAGAAACCATCAACCATCTGCTTGAAAGTTGCTCATTTGACTCTCAAATTTGGGATCAACTAGCTTCTGTAATGCGTCAATTAGATCATAAAAAAATTATGTCATTGGCACTCTGACAGCTTGGCACACCACAGCGTACAAAAATCCTATCCTAAAAAGATCTAGAAACTTCTACCGAGCTTTCTTATGTGGTATCTATGGAAAGAAAGAAATAGAAGTGTCTTTAAAGCCATAAGTTTCTTGCACTAGGATTCTTGGAACAACATCAAGAAACACATCTCAGAGTCGGTGGTGCTCCTTTGGCGACAACTTTCAACTTTGAGGGAGACATCAAGGAGAAAATGATTCTGAATCATTGGATGATTAAACCCTCGTTGTATGGAAGACCCATACCTTTTCCACTTGATCCTCTAAGTGTTCAAAAACGGCAGGTTCCTGACTTTGACTTTCAAATTAAATTTCGACGGACCTTCCAAAGGAAATCTTAGGAAAGTTGGGTACGGGGGCATCTTCAGAAATTCTCATGGAGAAGTCCTATGCACTTTTGTTGGGGGACTTGGGACAGAAACCAAAAATGCAACAAAACTGTGGGAACTGTTCTATGGAATAATGATTGCCTCTCAGCAAATCTACCTAAGATTGTTTGCCGAAGGGGACTCAAAGATAATAATTGATAACCTTCATCATCTTTAGAATGGAACTCCTCATGCGAAGCTCTCCACCAGTTGGAGACTAGAACACCTTCTCACTTCCATGGAATCCATTCTGCAAACCCAGGCTAATATCATCCCTTCCATGTCAAGCGATCGACAAACAAATTTGCAGACTACCTTGCCAACATGGGAACCGATTCTTAGGATGATTGTATTATCCAGATTTGTCCTTTGGAACACCAAACCTCGATGACCCTCTCTTATCAATCCTTAGTGAAACAGGACTGGGCTATCCTGGATGAGGTGGTTGAATGCAGAAGAAAATGCATTAATGGTGATAGGATTGGGGTTCAAGAAGTGGATCTGTCGGCTGGAAAGAGGGCTTCGAAGACGACGTCGAAAAATGGACCTACATTTACTCACCCCATTGCCCAAGAATTAATATGACCAGCTCACGCATGTGAATTCATGAGATGTTTAAGGTAGGATATGATCCTAGCTCCATGGTTGATATGTAGTTGGTGCAATACGGTGAGACCGTTCTTGCTCTTCTCTCCCTTGGCGGTCTGTGCTCCGACGATCGTCTCGTGGCTCAGCAAGCTTTGTAGACTGTTGGGGGACTGATGAACAATAATAGCATGGATAGGGAATGTCATAGAGCACCCAGCCATCAAGGTCATGGACGCCATGAACATTGTCAAGATACCAATGGTGCAGGCATAGCTTGTCACCTTGCCTCGATGACAAACACCCTATTGGATATTAGAAATGATATAAAGGATACTAAGGAGGACATATGTGCCAGAATTCAGGATATAGGGTACCAGGTGTAGACTATAATTGAATGGTGCATTGATGTTGTAGATATCTTTTAGCTCCCTTCATCACTGCTCGCTATCCTTGAGGATGATGGCACTGTCAAAATTGAACATGGTGAGGAAGCTTAGCATGAACCAAACCCCACAGTGCATAATGCTCCAGTGAATATGATCCCTGAGGTAAAAAAGGAGGACCATAATGTGAGGGCAATGTACGCCCTACGGATAAGGAAATCCCTAAGATATCCAAATCCAGTGGTACCAAGCACTCTATTCCAAGCTCTAGTGTTGAAGCTTTCAAACCTCTCGAGTCCAAGGTGCATCTAGGCCATGGCCCATCCAAGTATATTTTTTTCTCGTTGTCTTTTTCGGTCTGTCTTGTTTAGAAAGAAGCACAACCTTTGGTTTTTTGATGTTTTTGTTTTAGTAGAGTGTTTTTGTTTTCCTAGTATGGATATGTCTAAAGGATATAGGCTTTCTCAGGGGAACCCAATAGAGGTTGTATACCTGTTATCAATACTTGGTTTTTTTGGCTTTACTAGACTAGACATGTCTTTCATATATTTGTTATTAGGTATTCTAACTTATGATCTGGATTGTTTTCTCTTGGTGATACTTATGTAAATTTTCCAATGATATAATGTAAGTACTAAATTAGAAAAAAAATTATGACTTAGAGTCCAACTCCTTGTATATTCTATTGGCTATAACATTCCTTAGAATGAGTAAAGCCATAGATGTGAATAGACATTAAACCTTGTCTTGTGATCAAAATATATGCAACATAGGGAAAAGAAATGGTGATTAAATAGGAGATGCACTTATGAAGGTTATGATAGACAAGGAAACTTAATTTTATCACTTGAGGCATGATACTAAGGACAATAATAATATATTTTCAAATTTCACCAAATTTCATTACGCGGAAATTAATAAACTCCTAGAGATTGTGGCTCTAGATGTTTGATGATATTTCTTGAAATTTAATAGTATACTCTTATGAATAAGTATATGAGGAACTATAGCATCCTACTAATGTATAAAATGTACCTACCTAGTAAAATGGCAATCTTCTGGTAGAAAGATGATAAATGACAACTGAACTTGATGATTAGTATCTTGAGGACACCACATGTCACTCATAGTATATCATTTCACGATAGCCTTTTGGAAGTTCATCTTGGACTAATAAAATCCATGTACTAGATGGATATTTTGATGTTATTTCTTACATTAGATGTGATATATGGTAAATCATTGCTTATATGTCCATGCATGCTAATGACTTTGATTATGAATCATGATAAGAAGGTTCATAATGTTTTATTGTTCTTCATATGTTACGTATCGAGAAAATTATCATATTAATGATGTTATATTGTTTAAGAACACTTGTGGTATTTAACATGTTTTTATGTTAATGAAATGATTTTGAGGCCATGCCATGAAGACATTGTTATATATTTGATGAAGATATGATGAAGTGATTTTATTTATGATTATATTTAATGATATGATGGTATGATGGTATGATGGTATGGAATGAAGTTCTTGTGAAAAAATATTTTTGTTGGCATGCATGAGCATGTGGTGTATTATTATTATTCATAATGTTGTGATGACAAAGATGTGATCTCATGTTGACTTGCAAAAATTAGCATGTGGATTCTTTTGTATGAGATGACGATGTTATGATTATAACTAATACATTGGTTGCATGTCAGGAGTTGGTGATTGACAAGAAATCCACCAGTGGGATGAAAGGGCCAATTCATTTAATGATCTCACGGTATCCCACCATGCCTACAAAGGAGAATATCTACAAGAGGAGAATATCTACAGGTAACAACTTATGGGATGGGGACAAACTCAATCAATAAACCTCTGCCAATGGTTTTTTTTCCTTGTATAATTCTTGATGGGACATGAGACCATCTTTAAAAGGACATAGTGCGTGATATTGGAGTTGTGAAGTTGAAGTCCCAAAGAAAGGCTAGAGTTGTACTTGCCGGTGGAGTTGTGTGGTTGAACTTCGATGCATGGGGCTCAATACCTAGTAGGTGTTGGGGAGGATGTTTAGGTCACACTTTTAGGATGGTTGGGGTACGAGAGTTAGTGTACTAGACCAAATATCTTTTTAGGTAGATGAGACCTTTGGCCTTGGATCCCCGATTAGGTCAATAGGATTTAATCCTAGTGTCGAAATTCAAGAAGTTTACTAGATATATGCTCGCACTTCCTCAAAGTTGTGATGTGGACTTTCGATGCTTGCTTGGTCACTTGGGTGGCTATTATACTAGTTTCAATAGAGGGTGGCTAAGATGAAGCGAAGAGAAGTAAAAACCTATAATTAAAATAATTAAAGTTAACTTCTAGATGAAGTTCCTTGAATTGGGGGAGTATGTAATGCCTCGAATTTTGGGTTATTCATATTCTCGATGATGAAAATAAAAGAGTGGTATTGAAAGAGATAATTATAAGTAATAATGATAATTTCTTTATTATTGATGATTTCAGTCATGAATATCAAGTATAGTTGTTTTCATGGTGTGTAGGGACCCTTCTAGGTTCCCCGGTTTAATTAATATTATTTATGTATAAAAAACATTTCGTTTCTTTCTTGGTTTTGTTTAAGTTCAAAGTGCAGGTAAAAAAAAGAATTTACTATACTGTAGAGTTCTTGTAGGTGTAAATGGATGGCTAAATTACCTCTTTTAACATCTACAATTTCATGCACAACATATACATATTAGGTTCTTTTCATTAACTACTAGATCAAATAGGTAGGAATTAACACAACTAGATGGAAATTTATACCTGTATGAAAAATACATGTAGAATAACAGTTTGTCCCTTCAAGCTCATCTTGTCCATGCAACTGCAAACTCCTAGGCACCAGAAAACTCAACCATCCCAAACTGAGTTGCCACCCTGCTAACTGGAGAGGTCTCGTTGACCACCTAGCTCCAAGAATCTCTTCCTGGACCCCCGAGCCTAAACTGAGTACAAGTTCCCCAACTAGTGCTTCTCCCAAATTTTCCTCCAATCACTTCTCCACTGCTCTGCAAATTATTCCTCCTTTTTCACCAAAATACAAAGATAGCTCCCTTCCTTCACTCTCGTTCCTCCTACCTCACCCTTTCCCTTCCACCGACTCATCCCTACCATTACTACCCTTATCCCCCATAGTTAATGCTTCCCTTTTCCTCAGTTTTCTCGAGCCCAGCACTTGAATAAAATTATATATATATATATATATTGCATGGGTTGGATCACCTACCAACCGTAAGTTTTTACATTAATACAAACTTATCCTCCTTAATTACTGGTTATTTACTTGTTGATTATTACATTAGAGAATATGTCGTAACTTAATTCATATTTTCTTATTACATAACCATCATACTTTACAATTCTTCCAACATTCTTTTTCCACACAATTTATAAGTAAAAATTATATAAAACTTGGTTAATAAATATTTACAATTTAACCGACCTTAATTTTCGACACAATCATAAATAATTATAAATTAAAATTGAACTATATATATTTATATTAATTAAATAATATTGTTTAAGACTTAACCAAACTCATTCACCTAGTACCATATTATTTTTTTTAACAGAAACGGTTGAAGGATTTTTTATTATATAAAAAAAAGAGGAATGCAGAAAATATAGTGTTGATTGTTCCCATAACAGAACATCATCCATTACACCTTGTTCATATTTCACTAGCACATAGTTGTCATCAAAAAATCCTAGCCTGTGGAAACTATATCTTCTGACAAACTGTCCGAGCAGAAAAAGGAAAAAACAAAACATAGAAAACTGACAAGAGGTAGTTGACTGATAAGAACCTATTCTAAACTAGTACCATTTCCCTTAGTTCCAGATTATGCATTTTTCAAAAATTCTACAAAAATAGATCATAATCTATGCAAAAACAAAGTATCACTCGTGGCCAGAACTCTAGTGTCGTAGTCATGGATCTAGGTAGTTGTTGCCTTCATTCACTGCACTTATATCCTTTGCTGAGAACGTTCCAAATTGGATCCCTGTGTTGACCAATTCCTTCTTTAAACTGTCCAGTTTCCTGCCCAATTCTAGAAGATTATTGTTCATAGCCTCCATCTGACCTGCCTTAGTGCCCCTTTGAGGAAGAATTGTGTCCATGTGTTCTTCAAGCTTGCTAATCCTATCTTCGAGCTTGTTGTTGTAATGTTTAACCTCAGAATGGGTCGCTTGTGCAAGGGCATATAGGCGAGTTAGGGCAAGTTTCAATTCAAGGTTTTCATTTCTCGCCAGTCTGATTTGGCCTTCCAAATCATTCATGTGTTCCATGACTACTCCCAGGTCATACTTTTTTTCTTATCCCTTTCCAGCGCCAAGTTTGGCTATCTTCCTCTTCTCCAGAATGTTTCCTGAGCACTCTTTTTCCCCTACCAGGTCGTCCTGGCAGAGACCGTGAGCCATAGAGCTGACCTACACATTTTCATGCCCAATACCATGAGCTCCATCAGAAGTCGAATGCACCCTTATCTGAACACCATGAACACTTTTAATCGAATTTTTGCAGCAAAGACATTTCTCTAGAGTCTCAGAGCCACTCAGGTCGGGGAATCCAATGCGTTCCATTCCAATACAGTGTTTCCATCCCCAAGCAGGAATTACGTGAGTGCCAGTGCTCCCGGAAGCAAAGAGTAGAAATAGAATAGGGATGTGATTGACAAAAGCAATCCCTCCATAGATTAATGACAAACCTCGAGGCTGACAAACCGCCTCTGGCATGTGCATGTGAGCCATGTGGTTGAGGCATGGAGCATTACCAAAGCCATAAATACCAGAGTGTGTGAGCATCCAAGAGATATCCGGAGGGCGGTGGAGATTTGAATGCTGGTGTGTCAGAATATTTATGGTAATGAGGGAAATTGGAATTTTGTAGAGTTTAAAAGAATGTTTGCCATAAGAAACCATCCAGACTAGGTTCAAACTCATGAATTTATCAACCATAGTAGTGGGAGGGGGAGCCAAACTAGGGTATCCAAATATTTTCAAGGGTGGCATTGTCACTCGCAAGAACACCACCTCTCAATTCATCTCCCTTATTAGCCATGCTATCGGCCTGGTGATTATGGCTTCTAAGGATATGAAGAAAGTTAATCGAATTGAATTCGTTGGCAAGATATATTAGAATGTGATGCATTTTGGAGGAGGGACTCTTCTGGTTCCTTGTAACATTTCTAGCTTCCCTTGTGACAATTAAGGATTCTCCAATAGCGATCAGATCCTCAATTCCCATGTCTCTAGCAAGATCCAATCCTTTAATTAAGGCGAGCCATTTTGCACCATTATTTGTTTTTCTCCCTGTTACAGCGTAATTTTCCACCTTGTGAGCATCAACACTCATTGACCTTCAGTATTCATTTTATTGACTCAGATCCACATTTTATCCTCCAAGAACCCATTGTCCCTATTTGTGTTCATGTACGCTAGTTGTTCCACTATACCTAGCGTATACGTAGGCTACACCAATATAGCCCGCATACATCTAGTTAAATGGTAAAAAAAATAGAAAAATACTTTTCACTTCAAAAAGCGATCTTAGGGTGACCTTTGGCCCTCCATGTACCCTAGAAACGACTCGATTCAACCTTTCACCTACCTTTGGAAGGTTATATATTGAGCTCTTATGGTGCATGGAAGGAAAGAAAAGAGAGAGCATAGAAACTCTATTGGATTTTTGTCACGACTTGAGTCTACATCCATTGATCCTTGTTGTTGTAAACCTCTTATGTTCACCTACCAAACTCCTTTCATAGTTTGAGTTTTCCATTGCATGGGGGATTGAAGTGGTGGAGGAACAAGTGGAGGGACCTAGTTCTTGGTTCAAATGAGTTGTTGACAAGAGGTTGTATCATGTACTTCTTGTTTTCATTAATAGAAATACTCATTTTCTCGTCCAATTGGTCTTGTAAATGTTTGTTTAATTACATTGGGTTACATTTGCTTATTATATCATGGACCGCGCTAATGTTTATGCTAATATCTTTCACATATTATATGCACTTGCTTGTATTTGTTGTTGAGGATAAGCCGCAAGTTCAAGTGTAGAGATTGAAAACTAATCGGGGATCTACTTCAAACATCCAGTTGAAGGTTGGTTATTTACTCCACATCTTAGCATTTACTTTTATAATACCATTGCATTGGGAATTGAGTTGATTTCTGGTAGTCATATGTCTGTTGTCGTCTGCCCCGAGCCATAGGAATTTTTTATCCGTAACACTCACAATTCCCCAGGTGTAGTCTCTTTGCTTGTTCCCCTTGGAGTCATAGATAACTCCCCCCACTTTTGCCAACCCTGGATTTCCTTTCGAGGCATCATCATAGAAAAGGGAATTGCTTCCTATCTGATCCCACCAATCTTGAAATTCTTCTTTGCTCTTCCTAAGTTTCCAGCTCGGGGAGTTTGACTTTGGAGGTTTAATCCTTGATGAGGAAGGAAGCAGAAGGAAGTCAGACGCTCAGGATTTTTCCTCGACGGTTAGAGGTTCCCATTTTATGTGCCCCATACCTCTTGAGGATAAGGCCTCCACCCAAAGGGCCTTTGTTGAGGCAAAGACCATTCTTGGACATGAGATTTTTCCTTAGAATATTTCTTTATTTCTCACCGGCCATATCTTACAGCAGATGAACAGCGGGAGGGATTCCCAGGCTCTAGCAAGATATGGCTTCTTGAAGAGATGGCCCTGGTAGTAATCCTTCCATCTTGAGAAGAGATCATCTTAGTTCGTAGGAATAATAATGTTAATATTTAGACCTTGAAAGGCATATCTCCAAACCTCCTGTGAGAATTTACATTCAAGGAATGTATGCTCCAAGGTTTCTCCTGATTCTTTACAAAGGATGCATCTAAGAGGTCCTATTATCCCTCTCTTCCACAAATTTTCAGTAGTGAGTGTCTTGCGATGGGAAAGAATCCAAAAAAAAATTAATCTTTGGCAGACCATCGTTACACCAGATTTTATTCCATTTTGTATCTTTTTTTATCCTGTTATTGCTCTGATAGACAATTCGATAGCCTTCTTTCACCGTGTATGAGCCCGTCCTTCCCCAGCCACGACTATCGTTCATGCGTCTATGAATTGGTGCTTGTCCTTGCAGCAGGGAGAGAAAAGCGTTGAAGTGTGATTGTGGATGAACAACCTTTGTGTTTCCATATGGACTAAAAGAAAGAATAGCCCCTTAATCAATTCGTTCTGAGGGAAGGAAAGTCCTTTAATGTAAATCCTCCATGACCACATATCCCCTTAAATGTCAATCCTATGTTGACTAATATTCTCCCAAGCCTATGTTCACTATTATTTTTCCTTCTTAGTTTGAATTTCATGCATAAACCTTAGGTGGTTGCGAGCCAATTACATTTTTGAACCCTTTCCTATTTAGATTTCTTGCATCATCACATTGATTTTGGATTAATTTACAGTAAACTTACAACAATTAGGTTTAACCCCTATGAACAAGTCAGGCTAGAAGATTGGATTGGAAATCAATATGAAGATGGAAAACTACAATTTGAAAAATAGTACAAATCATCATTCATTATACCAAGAAACAAAGGTTTTAGAGTATCCTTTTCCATTGCATGGTTTTGACTTTTAGTATCGTTATCCATAAAAGTTTGATTTTGAATGTCACCGTGGCCTTCCCATCCTCACATGTTAGTGAGATATTGCTTGAATGAGACTCTAATTCTTGATAATTACCTTCTATTGTACCCAGCGTGTTGTTACATTTTCTAGAGTCTGGTGGGGTTTATCCAAGCCACTTGAAGGATGCAAATATTTTATCAGGTTCCTTAAGATGGGATTTATCCAATTATCATTTACCATTAAATAGTTCATCTCATACAATAGAACTTTCCAACTCTCTTTGTCGATTTGATCCTCATTTTCATTGAATAACTGTAAAACTTTACATATTTTTTCTTTGTAATGTGGAAGATATGGACTTTCACCCATCTCCAAACTCTTGTCAAAAGCATGGCCCTACAATTGCCACCGAATGATAAAATGAGCACCAGTCAAGGACCATATAGGTTGGCACTGTGTCACTACTTTGCATGTAGTTTACAACAAATCATCTTGACTTATGGATTTGGTGGTAAGTTCATATTGCTTGAGTATGTTTTTGTGATGTCATCTTTCTAGCTTTGGAAGCTACCACTATCAAATATGCATGTTGATTATGATCAACTAATTGATCTTGAAGAAACATTTGCTTGTATAATATTTCCAAATATTCCCTTTCATGTGCCACAACATATGCCTCCAACACTAAATCGTATGTGAAGATATTTGGACTAAGCTTGGAATTAGTGCTGCCAGGATTTTGAAAACCCATTCTTCCCTTCTTAATTCCCTCAATCAATAGTTTGGAATCTTCAAACATATTATTTTGTCCATATAATTTTATAAGAGCATTGATGGTGCCTATATTTGGAGCACATAATTCCTAAATATAATAACTTATCAACCTACAAGAAAGCATCTTTCCATATTGCAGAAGCACAAAGACAGCGTGCCAATTCAAAATAAACACTTACTGTTATAAGCACTCCTCTACATTCCATCTGCTCAACTGCTCTCAGAGCTTCATTATTTTTTCCTTCTTTTATAAAAGTGCACACAAGGGCTTTGTGAGTTGAACCATTTGTGGCGACGCCAACTTTCTCCATTTTCTCAAAAAACTTGTGCACCAGGTCTAACTTACCAGAAAAAATCATCACCTTGTGAACTAATTGTGTAAATTCCTTATCTCTTGTAGTTGCTCTTCGAATTGGGAATTTCTTGCCCTATTTGGGGGTATAATCATACTCCACTTCAATAGTCAGATCCCAATTCCATTGACTTGTATAGGCATGCATAGTTTCTTCAGAAGAAGTAATGTAGCCATCTTCTTAGTCAAATCCATCCCCATCCATGTTATTTTATGTTTCCTTGTCAATTCTTGTCGATTCCTAACTCATTCAAGAAAATTGCCAACATCCTTGATTCATCAACAAGAGTTCTTCTTTCAGGCTTTCCACAAACAAAATTTTAGCCTTCTCTTATCTCATGTAGATTTTCTAGTAAATTTTGAAAACCTCTTCAAATGTTTTAATATTTTAATAAGTGAAAACACATCATTATTTTTTTGAATCAAATATCTCATACCACAAGTGATCTTCTAATCCAAAAATTGACAAATCCTTAGGTGGACTTAATTCAGGAGGCCTCCCATAGACATCGATTTTATGGGGCCTCATGGAAGAATCCAAGGACCACACTTGTAGGTGGTCATATGTTTAATGTATATGTCACATTTAGATTTTTTTTTGCTTGATCGTGGTATATTTTTACGCTTATTAGTGTGTTTGAAAAATAAATTGGATTTTAGGCATGGTTTTCTTTGGATCTTGTTGTCTTTCTTAGAATTACAAATGATGCAATCTAGGTATTAATATTTCTCATCTCCCTAATTCTTAAAGGGTGCTAGCTCAATGGAAGAGCGCTTTCTTTACAACCAGGAGATTGGTGGTCCGATTCCTCCATGCCCTAATGATATTGA
This sequence comes from Larix kaempferi, assembly GCA_027924585.1. Taxonomy (NCBI): domain Eukaryota; kingdom Viridiplantae; phylum Streptophyta; class Pinopsida; order Pinales; family Pinaceae; genus Larix; species Larix kaempferi. The sequence goes on along the minus strand of BSBM01000399.1, from coordinate 2,580,224 downwards.
AATATATTTTTAATCTATATATATATATAATGTTGATTTATATTAATGATAAGTTACGAGGGGGGTTCTATACTGTCATTGCTCAATCCTATGAGGGGGGTTCTAAACTGCCCTTGTACAATACTATGAGGGGAGTTCTAAACCGCCCTCATATGTTGATACGAGGGGGTTTTGAAATTGCCCTTGTCTGTTAGTGTGAGGGGGGGTTTAAAACCGCCCTGGTAGGTATTTAAGAGTGGGGTTCAAAACCACCCCCATAAGTTTGCAAGATAGGGGGGGCACCCCTATAGGTTTGTAAGAGGGGGGTTTCAAACCGCCCCTGTAGATTTGTAATAGGGGTTTAAGAGGGGGACTCAAAACTGCCCCCGCAGGTTTGCAAAATGGAATTTAAGAGGGGTGTTTAAAACTTCCCTCGTAGGTGTGTAAGAGAGAGTTTAAGAGAGGGGCTCAAAACTGCCCCCAAAGGTATCTATTGGGGGGGTTCAGAACCGCTCCCAAAAGTCACTTTTGGGGGTGGTTAAGATCTCTTTTCAAGCCTCCCCTAAAAGTATATACTTTTAACATCAATGCTATTGAGGGGGGATTTTTCAAAACCGCCTCTAATGCCAAAACCGCCCCCAAAAGTACCTTTTGAGGGTGGAAGACAACCCTCCCCCCAAGGTAAAAAATATAGTAGTGAAAGATCCAATTTTCTTAGAAACTAGAACATTTAAAAAACACTAGGATCCCTTCAAATCTCGATATTGCCTTCACTTGCACAATGAGAGACCCTACGAGCTCTTTCCCTACAACTAAAGTGAGGAAACACAACGAAAAAAGGATTTTTATAGTGGAACACTGTTAAGATCCTAGTGGGAGGCCTTCACTAACACCTCGAGGTTTTGGTGTAACGGTTCGTACCATTTGGTATCAGAGCCTCCACCCAGGTTCAAGTCACAGAGCGGGTGGCAACGTTGGCATTGCAGTGTTCGCCCGAGGCTCGTACGGCTCAAAGGGGACACCACTGTACGGGCGCACATCCAGCCCAGAGTCTGGACTGCGGAGCGTGGTGGGATGTTAATATCTGGGTGGCCTTCACTAACACCTCGAGGTTTTGGTGTAACGGTTCGTATCAAACACATGTAGGGAACGTGTTGGATACATGTCCTAGCATGTTTTTGTATGATACGTAGGATATGGACATTGTCCCATAGTTAGATGTGTCTTGTAATTCTCTATTTTTCGATAAGGTACCCACAACCATAACATTTACATCCCCCCCTTTTACCCCACAATATCTCTCTACCACCACCTTGTGACAGCTTCCTCCCATCCATCTTCACCCCTGTGCTTGTTCCTTCACTCACACCCACCTATCCTCTTCTCTATTGGTCGCACCCCTACCTTCTCCTTTCTCCATGACTCCTCTAACCACTATTCTAAATTCCCTCCTACTCGCAATGCTATTGAACCTATCCCCCTTCATTCCTCCCTTGCACACAAGTTCAAGGAAAAACCCATTCTACATGCTTAGAGGTCTTTGCCTCGCAACCAAGTGACAGTACCCCTATATCCTGATTGCAAATCCATTTTCCCTAATGTTGATTATCACTATTTTAATGGAAGAACCAAATTCCATGAAAATGGAAAGAACAAAAACACCAAACTTGATAGATTTCATGGTTTGGTCAACATTGTTAAGGTGTATGGAGCAGGCAATAGTTGTCAGTCTTAAATTACAGGAATAGGTTCATAGCCTCATCAACCAAGTTTCTGAAGTATAATTTGAAAAACCTCTTTCTCAAACCATTAATCTATGAATTCAAATCATGGGAAACCCTACACTATGCACGGGGTTCCTTACACGCTAATTTTTTTTTACTTGAAAAACAAACAAGAGGAGATCCCTTATCAACAAGGATTTCTCAAACAATAAACTAGGACTCAACAATAAACTCTCAATTCTTGGGTTCAAGTCATTAAGGGAAAGGACACGGCCCCTCTTCCAAGAGGTTGAGAATGTCATTCAGGGAACGCTACATTATAAGTGCACTATGCAGATTTGAGTGTTGAACATGAAGGTGAGATACTTCCACCATCACCTTTGACCCCTTTGGACCCCATGCAAGCTAGGGCTTCCTTCCTTTGAGACACTATGGACCTTCTAGATATTAGCATAGATATTTCTAAGTTTGATTCCAATCACACACTCTTTCTTTCGTTTTGGACATCGAAACATTGATTGAAACCCCTTCGACATAAGTAGAGATGTTTCCCCCTCCTCCACAATATTTTCCTTGACATAGATCTCACAAGATCTTAGTTGTAGAGATGTCCTAAGAACAAGTAGCTATATCATGGAAGGTTGACAAAGGGGTTATCATCAAGAACCTCGAGGTGGTTATCTAAGATGTGCCCTTGCAAGGTGTACCTACCTTAATCCTTCTAAATGATGACCTTGCAGGGGAGGAGGTGGCCCTTCGTGGGTTTACATGGGATGTTGAAACTACAATGGAACCTTTTGGTTTTCCAAGGAACGTTGTACGATGCATTAATATCTTCATATATTTATTTCTTTATTGAGACACGTGTAAGTAATATTAGGAAAATATCTATTATTCCAAGCTATCATTGGTTCTCAACATGTAGACATGATACCTTCAGCGTGACCAACATGTTATCAAGTTCAACACTCTAAAAGGAAGAGTCTCCATTGTTTCTTTAGAGGACTTTGCTAGATCTATATAGATCTGGATGATTGGCTTGACTCCTCTTTCCCTAAACATCTTCATTGCAATTTGATATTTTCCTCAACTTTTCTAGAATTTCACACTACATAGAGACTTAGATAGTGACCTCTAATAGGAAATGTATGTTTACATCGTCCAATACTCTGCTTTGGGTGATGTCACATTCTGGATTAACTTCATTGTATGGACTTTTAGGACCTTCTAGATGGATCCAATTTCTTTCTCAGGGTTTCACAATATATCTAAGGACTCCAAGGCAACCCTTTATAATGAATGGTAGGAACCTTCTTATTCTTGGGGGATCCTATGTGTTATTTATCTTGAATGGACTTCCTTTATATCTAAAATGTAGTAGATTCATGTGCCATCCTCTTAGAATGGTTGTTAGTATAGTGGATTACATCCAGTCCTACTAGGATTTTCCACCTTCTATCAACCAACTACTAATGATTCCAATCCCTTTAGTCAACAATTCCCTTCTCTCCTTCTCCCCAATCTGAACCCCTTGAGGCACCCCACCCAAAGCACTATCCATTTTAAGCATGGGGACCCATAAGCCTACTTATCCTACCTTTGCTAGTTAATCCCTCCTCTTGCTCATTCTAGTCCCTTAATTTTGCCTCCTCCAAATACACTCATTTTCCTTTGACTATTTGGAAGGTAGCCCTTAAATCCTATTCCCATATCACCAAGTCATCCTCACACTCCCAAAAATACATATCATGTCCTATGAAATGATAGTATGATGAGGTTTGTAAAGTCCACCATATGCAACTCCAGCGTGCCCTCTACCTTGATCCCTCCTCCTATTCCCATATCTTAGTCGCCTTGACACATCACATGGGGATCCCAATTGAGGTGAAAAAAATAATGATGGTTGATAGTTATCTAGGGATTAATATCCTTATTTTTCATATTTTTCATTCAAGGCCATAGCCTTGTCCATCCCACACAAGCAAGTTCAATGTTGATTTTCAGAAGTCACATATCTATTGTAGTAATTTGGTATATCGATGGATCACTTCCTCTCGTTCATATATTCTTTAATTGGCCTTGGCCATCTCATGTCGATCAAGATGGAATTGAACAAGATCATTAGGGAGGACATCCATAGGAACTACATCTAGGCCACTTGCATTGGTCAATCGAGCTTACTACGTACCAAGACAACCTTATATGTTAAGCACTTTTTAGAGTTAAGGAATTGCCTCATCGTTAGACCTCCATACATTATTCATCATTGGATGGTTGAAATCCTACCTAGATAGGATGTATATGCAAGGAATATATTGATAGTGCACAAAATTATATATCTAGATCATGTTTTACAATTTCAATTGAGTCATCCCTTTGGGGTTAGTAGGTTAAAGCCTCAAGGGCTAGGAGTTGGTGAGTTAGTGTTCAGTGGATTATAAGTTAGGGTATTAGCTGGTTATGGTTTTATTGCATTATCAGTTTAATTTCTCATAGCATGCCACAAGTATGACACACAACAATCTCCTACATGATGCTACAAATTTTTACACCTACAAGTATGCCATGCTACAATATCCTACATGTTGCTACATACTTCTACATATATAGGCATGATACACATAGTATCCTATATACTTTCACACCTACAACAAGCGACAAATTTCTACGTTTTTAGCATAAAAGGGTTTCCCACATGAATGGATAGTATTTTATGGTAGAAAAATAACAAATTTTATTTCCATTGTAAGGAAACTTGTGGCACCAACATACAATATTTTCTTATGATACTTTGTGATCAATTATGGGCATCATTGTATCATTAATACTGGAAACAAATCATATCCACATTAGGACAACAAATATGTACAATAATCAGGCTATCATAAACCTTATTTACCTCTTCTATTTAAGTATTTGACATGATTGTAGGTGGTTGTTTATTTTGGAAAATACCAAGGGTCTCCAAGCAATGGATCATCATCTTCATATTATACTCTAGATAGGCCACAACAATTCGTTCTCTTTTCTCACTAATAGATGATGATTTTTTAGGATACCTAGAGCTATAAACTCTTATGTGGTGTTGATATCTAAATAATCCTTTGCTTGGTTTTGTTGGAATATCATAATAAGAGAGAACTATATTTAATTATTGCAGACATCGCATGACAACAAGCCCTAATACAAATCCATGGATTATGCCCAACACCTTCCCTTTTGGTGAGCCTCAAACTCACATTTGAAAACATTTATAATGGTAGCATGGAAAAATAGAGACCTAAGACCTTGTTATAACAACAATAGTGAGGGGGTAAAGGATTAGGGCTACCATAGGAATATCTGATAGAACCTCACTCCATGCACTGGTCCATATTTTGAAATCAATATATTTGAATGAAGATTAATATGGCATGTGATGTGGACCAACACTTAGTTTGGTGTATTGCTTGAACCTGGAAGCATTGGAGGTCCTCTCTCTCTTTTGTTTGCCACTTGGATATGAAGTAACTTACCCTCACATTGAGATGGTCCTTGATACTCACCGCAACTGGATGAATTGGCATTGTCTTCATATTTTAATGCATGTTTGGGATATTTATTGATGAAGTAGTATGGAGTGACCTTTCATTTCCCACACGTGTGAGGCATTACTTTGTTCTTTTTCTTACTTGGAGGACACATGGCTTGGATGTTTTGGGTGATGTGGCACACCATGGAGCATTTGATTGGTGGACACTTGGGATGATGAGATGCATTGGCCCACTTGATCCCATAACATGAGGAGAGACTCTTCATTTTCCATACATGTGGAAACTTGGAGGACCTTGGACCTTTTTTGGACACCTTATATTGACCTTGGGTCTTTGAAAGAACCAGTAATTGAGAGGGGAACTTTGTAGAATAACCTAAATAATATGGTCATGATTATATGAAGGGAGGATTTTTATACCTTATAGGGATCACTAAGACAATTAGATTTCAATGTTAACAATGAATCCAACTACAAACATGATAGATATAGAATTGATAGAAATAAATAGAACCAACACAACTAAACGACATATATAGAATTAATAAAATAAATGCAAGCACTAAATAGCAATGAGTAAGGAATACATGGATATTCAATGGTTATCCTCGTATGATATTCATATAACTCTGATCCTATAGATCTCCTCCAGTAGTTGATCTACTTTAACCAAAACACAAAGAATCAACAAAATAATAAAATAAATTAATAGGCATTTTTATGACTAAATAATAATTAAATAAATAAACATGCATTTCAATGTGTGTAAGACTCTAAAAAGACTAAAGTCTTGGAATACCTTAATGTGTTTCTCTTCATTTCAAGAATAATTTATTCTCTACTGAATATGGCCAACCACGTGAAGGTGAAATAGTAAGATTCATGCATAGAAGCTATAATGAAAAAAAAAATTAAGTTGAATGAAAGTTTATCATCGAAAAAATAATTTATATCAATGAAGTTTATCATTAAAAAAGTGTTCCAACTATAGTGCATATATTTTATAATATACATGATCATTTTAATTTGTTTTTCCACGTCTTAAAAGTTTGTACATAAATATTAAGTGGCTCATCCATTTCCACTTCTTCATCTCTTGAGCCTTGTTCTAATGTTGATTGGATTTGCATCCTTTCACACATTGCATGCTTGGTTTGATACTCATGGTGTGGAGGCTGATGTGAGGGGGCATTGCCTACAATAACATAAACGATTAAATTTATATGGTCAATGATTAATCATTGAATTAGTTCATTAATAAAAAATACCTTTGCAATTTATTTACTTGGTGCACTAGTCAACACATTGGAATGGCTAACATGTTCCCCTATTCTTGTAGAGGATCCTCAGTTGCATCCTTTGTCATTGAAACAATGCCAAAATTTGTAAGTATACCATATATTTATAAATACAAAAATTTAGAAGTACAAAATTAATAAGTATACAATTTTATAGCCCTGTTATCATCACGGGAATGCATAACACCATCATGGGCTTACACTCCACTATCATGTGGTTGCACGGGTGCACCATATTGCGGTTGCACTCCACTACCATGGTGTTGTTATCCACTCATGGCCTCATTATCATTGTTTCTCCCCCGCTCAAAATAAACAAAACAATAATTTATGGGTGATATCAAACATGAACTTATTTTACAAGTAATGAAGGGTTAAATCCGATTGATTTTTATTTACCATGTCTTGCGAAGTGGATCCTGGGTTTCTCCCTGTGCTTCTTTGGTGCTCAACCACATCTTGAAATCCTAAGTCAAAACTGAGTAGATGTTCTTCCTCCATGTTTGTGGTTCCAAATAAACCCCATTGCATTGCATAAGAGTATGTATTTTTGTTACTAGCTAGTGCAATTAAACAAAAGTTGGATGACGATACGAACAATATTGTTTAGATGTTTTGTTACTCACAATTCTTGCCTGTAACTTCATATAGCCACCCTGGCCAAGTTTTTTCTTCCCATATTTTGCAAGCCTTTCCTTGGTGGCCTTCGAAGTGTCAGGGATCCTACAAAAAGTTTCAAATGTGTTATATATCACAACTTTATTTAAAACAAAATAACATTGAAAGTATTAAAATAAAAATGTAATGTACCTTGTTGGACCAAGTGATGGTTTTCCTTCTTTTTTCATTTTCTTCTCCTATGCATCCTTGATTAGGTCCTTCCAATCCCTATCATGAATCATGGGTGGATGCTCATACTTAGGTTTCTTTTTCAATTACACCCTATACATTTCCCTCGCAATTTTTAAATATTGGCTAGCCGTTGTGGTTACCCTGTTTCTGTTGAAGGTATCTACCCAAAACAAACCTTCAAGGTAGTCTGTAAGTAGTATCTCAAAACATATAGCAATTGATTGGAAAATTGGATCTCAAAAGATATAGCAATTGATTGGAAAAGTAGTATGCATATACTATTAGGATGGATAAGGGATTTTTTAGTATCATCTAATATACCTTACTCAAGACCATACTAATTGTGGATCCAAAAAGAAAAATTGGACATCCTAACAATCATCTTACAGACTAATTGGTATGAAACATTGCGATTTGGTTTCAAGATGTTGGAATATATTGCTCCTCTTAGAAGCTTATTTCCTCAAGAATATTCATTTATTTTACTTTAATGGAAATTTGGCCAACATTAATCACTCAACTATAATTTTATTTTACTCTTATATATAATAATATACACAAGTGTACATTATGAAAATCATACTTGCAGACTTGTTCATACTCACTTATGTGTGATTTATTTTCTATTGTTGGTATTGTTTAGATCAACTTTCAAAAATGATATCAAGATTAATCCATTCGTGATAGTTTTTGGAAAGAATTCTAGCGTGCTTTTAAAATATATATTACCTAGCATGCATAGTTTTGTAGCTATACTCAGGACAAAGGAAACCACATTGTAAGCATAATTGTTTGAATTAATGTAATTAAAGGAAGAAAGGTTTATTTTAGGGTATCACTAGACTACTTAAAATCATAGAGAAAAAGAATAGCCTTACTGTAATATGACAATTAAAATGTGGGGCCTAATGAATTAGATAGTCTCAATTACAGCAAGTACCTTAAGCATTCATGGAAGATGTGTAGGCATTGGTTGGGACCTTTATACATTTAACAATATCACTAATATTGGAGATCTTAAGTTGGCACAACTTGATGGTAAGTTGATGAAAGTATGGGTGAAAGGTGGCTTCTAAAAGTCCTTCTCTTGATTGTCCTTGAAAACCCCATGCCACTTTTGGGAGGGGGGTGGTGGATATTGTTTGTACATGGTAGGTTTTTATCATAGTCAATGCATGTATGTGTAGAAGAAGTTGGTATTGTTTATTTGTTAGTTTGTTGGTGTTGTTTATTTTTTAATTTAGTAGAAAATAATATAGATGTAGTATATAGTTGCAATGTAGCACATTTTTAATGGGTATCTATTGTGATTTTGATCTAGGTGGATATTGGTGGACACGCACCTATTCCACTAACTCAAAATGGCTCCATATCTTAGCATGCTACCACATTTTTTTAGGTCTCGAACATATGAGGTTTTATTTAACATTTATGTTTCATTTTTTGTAGTCGACACGGTTTGATTGTATGGCATACAAAACACATAGAGCATGGATTAAGATTTATGACAATCCAATAAATTCCATAAATGGAGTTTATATACAAAAGCTGCATCCCCGAGAAGTTGATGTATCAATTAGCCTCGTCGAGGCTCACGTTTCTTTTCCCACTTCAACTCCAAAAGTTATAGTTTTGGATCTTTAGGGTTTTGACTCTTAAGGATTCATACTTTATGTTAAAAAATAGTCTTGTTCTTGTCTTCTTGTGAATAAGTGTAGCCTTGTCTTCTTGTGAATAAGTGTAGATGACACATCTCTCTTTAGAGATAAGCTACTACGATTCTAGCTAATTTGTATTGTTTTGCATTTTACAATCTTTTTCATTTCATTCATTACTAGAAAACAAATGCAGGTTTGATTGTATTACTATGATCTCTGCAATATCTCTAATCTACATGTTTTCACTTATATTTTTACCTCCAGTTCATTCTCTACATAATAGAGATCATTGGTATCAGAGCAATATTCTCCTTGTTGTTTCTCCATGCATGTCCTTGGCGAGGTTAGGGTATAGGGAGTTGGGTCGTGAACTAAGTGAGATTGGGGAAGACTTCTCTCACCAACCCAAGCAGCCTTACATGACAGAAGAAAAGTGAGATGAAAAAGTAGGATATCCTATGAACTTGTTGCTTGAGGAATCCCTCATGCAATCAAGGAATAATATGATGGATAACTCCACCCATGTCTTTCGATGACTACTAATGCTAGCAAAAGTACCTTCAACAAGCAATCACTTTGGAGGTGTGACACCCTTCAAGGCATAAATTAAATTTGAAATTCTTTTATTTGAATAACATATAGATTTAGATATTTTGGAGAAATGGTGTTAGTGTCCTACCCTAACTCCCCTACTTTATCAATGTATAAAGACGTAAGGCCCATTAGATAGTTGGTACTAACTTAATGTAAAAGGGCCATCTTTATTGAATAAAGGCCCCTATGCGGTTGACCCTCATTAATAATCGGACCACAAGTAGTTAGGGATTTATCTATTGAAGCACTATATATAGAGTAGTAATATATGTAATTTTTGGTCAAGAATTGTCATCATATTTGGAGCTTTACTCTTGGAGGTTGCCCCTTGAAGAGGAAAGTGAACAGATCTATATATTTAATCTATTATCTTGTGTTTTCTTCTATATTTTCTATGAATTTATGGGTTTAAGTATATAACCAGTGGTATTAGAGCTCTTTCTTGGGCCAAAAGGGAATATTTTTTAAAACTAGGGTTTGGCTCTTTCAAACAAGTCATGTTGGAGGATATATGTTGGACCAGTTTTGGGAACTATGCAAAAGTAAATGGAAAATGTGCCAGCAAGCCAAAGGACCAATGCACACAAAAGGCGGAAGTTAGTTAGAAATTGTTGGGCATTTGTTGTCCACTTTGTACAGGCTAATACCCATTTTAATCATATAAATATGTAAGGGGTTTTGGGGATAGAGGGTAGTTCCATGCGTTCTTAGAGGAGTATGCTTTGTATTTTGGAAAGGATCTGAGTGCATAGTGGGACTGTTTGGGATTAAGGCAGAGATCAGATGCATATTGCACAGGTTTTGTAAGACTGTTATGATGATAATAAAGAAGTGATTTTGATCTGAATGAAATGACTCTATGTTATGTTGTGATAAATGGTCTATTTATTGAAAACATGTGTTAAGCTTTGTATTTTTCTTAATGGTATGAATATGTTATATGTTGTTAAGGATGAATGATAAGATGTTTACTATTGTGTGAATGGAAATAATGGTTAAAGATGGCTAGAATGAACTCCTCTTCTCCCCTCAACACTATGGAAACTTGGTTCCTACAGTCCCCATAGATGCCTTGAGTGAGACTTCATCTGCTCGCAGGCGATGTCGAAAGGGTTAGTATATAAGGGTTTTGTTGGTGAGTTAAAGTTAAAACCTGGATCTTCTCAGCACGCACCAACAAATGGTTCCATTGTTGGGATTGGGATTTGTGACTAAAGGGGATGTGGAGGCCAACCAAGAAATATATTTATGTGTGGTTAGAGGAAAAGGAATATGAATTCTTTAGAGATCATAATAAAGACCCACGGATCATGCCGCAAGAGTGGTTAGAAATATACATATATTTAGACCTACATGCAATCTTCTTTGGTGAATTCTAGGTGATTTGGGTTGAGTGGTTAAAAAATCTAGCCAAGACGAATGTGACATTTAACCATATTATCCCTAAGAATTAAACCCCTGACTTGATTCAGCAAATGAAAATTGTAAGTAACCAGATATTGTGCACAGTTGATTTCTGGTTAGATAACATACTGAAGTGTTATGTCACAAAGTTTGTTGTAAGTTGTACCCAGTCATACAATACTGCAAAAAGGAATTTCTTAAAGGGCCCACGCAAAAGATACTTGAAAGCAGTATCTACATGGATTAAGATGTTATTATGCAACAAGGAAGTCATCAAGTTGGAATCTAATCACTAGGTGGCCCGCGTGAAGATACTTGAAAGTATTGTCTACTTGGATCAAGATGTTATTATGTGACAAGGGAGTCATGAACTTGGAATCTGATCACTAAGCATACCACGTGCATAGGCAAACTAGGTGTTGACCAAGGGATGGTATGAGAATATGGGAGGGATGCAAGCAAGAAATAATAAGAGATGGATGGGATAATGATGTCGAGAAAATAAGACAGTGCGATAGAAGAGGAGATTGGAGTGTTATGCAGTGGAAAATATTTTGGTATAGTAAAAAGAGGATTGTGGCTGACAGAGAGGGGTAGAATAGAGATTTTGAAGAGAGAGGCACTAGTGCAGAATTCCATATCGAGGGAATTTCGTGCATATAAAGGAATGAATAGGACCCTCAGTGCAATCTAGTAGGAGAATATCCAGTACATACCAATATCCCTAGTTAGGTTATTCTTTGCGTTGAACCCATGACCCCGTGTGTCTCTCCCAAAGCTGAGGTAAGAACTCAAATTTTATCACAAGTGGTTATATTTAGTACAGGAAGTAAGGGTATCCATAAAGGTAGTCAAAGTAGTGGAAGTATTGCAACATCACAAACTCGGTTAGCAACACCAAGCAGTAATATTGTACAGTACGCAATGGCGGATCCCACATTGAGAATGCATGTCTTCCATGGAGCGGGGGGGAAATACCTAGAGAAACATTTATTTGTCTGTGAATCCATCTAGCAAGTGAAGTAGTTTTAGGATGTTAATAGGAAGATTGCAAGCTAATCATGACATTCAGAGACCATGCATTACACTAGTTTATGAAGTATTAGTCTACCGCGTTGAAAAACCAACACAGAACATTGGATAACATCATGGAAGCTTTGTTGAAAGAATTCAAGAAGCTAAAATCTGAGTCGTAGTGCATCACAGAGTTGAAGGAGATTAAGTAGATGTATAATTAGTCAATATGGGACTTTGATCAGAGCTTCAAAGTATTGAGAGATCATCTCACCTTCCATATTTGAGATGAACATCACAAGGAATGGTTCATTGCAAGACTATTACCAGGTCTCATATGCATTGTCTGTTGAGTCAGCAAAATATCACGTCACAGTCGAATGCACTAGAAATGTCCATGAATTTGGAGGCATCCCCTATAGGATAAACTGGCACAGGGATGGCTCAAGTTCATAGCAGCTAGCTACGTTGATAATCCAGTTGCAAGAAAGTTTCAAAGGAAAGGAGAAGCACGAGGAAGTCTAGTGTGCCACATGCAGAAAATAGGGACATCATAAGAACGAATGACCAACCTTTGCATAATATATTATGATAGGGAATCCAAACACCTTACCTACAGGAGGAGGAAGGTTTAGGTGTGAGATATGCATAATTGGGGGTCATCCTCTGAATACTTGTGTGTTAATGTAGAAATATCAGAGCAGTATCTGAAACTTATTCTACAATTTTTGCAAGTCCGTGGGACATGAAGAGAAGGATTATTTCACACTCAACTTGATGAGAGAACGCACATGAGACTCATACTGAGTTCAAGGAGAACTAGTACCAGAAGGAGGAGTACCACAAAATAATACTCCAAGTGACTACAATTAAGGAGGAAGAGGAGGGTCCATAGGTCATGGAGGAGGAGGATTCAGTAGAGGAAGAAGACCAATAATATGTTACAACTGTGACCAGCTTGAACATTATGCGTGGAATTATCTGAATCCTTGTACAATGTGCACGTATTGTAGACAGTTGGATCATGCAACAGAAGACTGCACACAAATGGTCGCAAAATGGTAGGAGAAAAGGAACCAAAACCATAACCAAAATGTTTAGAAGATATTATGTAGGAGCATGATGACTAACCCAAGATAGAAACAGTTACTCATCGAGAATATAGAACAAGAGCCGATGCAACAAATCTGATAATTTGGACCGAACAATGGGTCAAAGAAGCTGTAAATCCCAACTCGACGTTTGATCCCCAAAGAGAGAAGGACACATACCAAAAAGAAAGGAAAGAGATAATAGAAATAGGATGCATAGCATCGACATCGCGACCTATGTATGATAGGCCGCCTATGTATGACATGCCTCCAATCTACGATTATTCAATTCTAGAAATGTCAGTTGAGAAGACAGGTACGTTGAAAACTTTCTTAAACAATTTTTTGGAACCACTTAAAGGACGAGACTACATTGAATATGTTGCATAGGCTAATCAATCAGTGCATGCAATTTAAATAGATCCCTAGCATACAATGAGCAGTCAATCAAGTACAACACAAGAGGAGGACGAATATGGAATTATGGCTTAGTTTGCAGATCAATGACTATGACATGGACTTTATCATTTTAGATATGGGATCTAATGTGAATTTTATTTCAAAGAAGACATGGGAATTTGTGGGTAAACCCAATTTAATATGGTCACCTATTCAGTTGGGATTAGCAAATCAGCATAGTATTGTTCCAATCGGAAGGTTGATGAAAGTGCAGGTTGATATTGTTGGAGTGCACAAACTTCGAAGTTATTGATATAGTGGATGACAGTAAGTCGTATCGAACATTGCTTGGCATCGATTCGGAATTATCCAACCAAGATATCATTGATCTAAAAAGGAGACAAACGATATTTGAAGGAGAAAACATAAGATATATTGAACCATTGGATCCTACAGAAGGAAGATGATATGCGGAACTAGTCATAAACGAGGAACTAGAGAACTTGTACAATATGATCGAGCGTATGGAAGATTATGCGAACCCTAATATTGATGGATTCCTTAGTTGGAAAAGTATAAGATCTTGCGTTTTGGATTCAAAATAATCCCTTGAATATTGGCAACAGAGGATGCATGAGATATCCTCAAGAAGGTGTGCTCATATTAGCCTTTCATTGCATTGGATCGAAACTGAGGTATGTGATCCCCTGAAGTTCAATGGACTAGCAGATGTAGATTCTTTTGTAAAATAATTTGAAGTGAATATACCTGAGCAACAAAGAATGTTGGCACTAGATGTCACGTTGAAAGCAACCCCTGCAATATGTTTGGTTGCGCATAAGCATGGAATGAAGGATTGGCAGCAATGCAAAAAGCTATTGCAGGTGATATTTGGGACTAAATATATTGTGCAAAAGTATATTGGGTTAATTTTTCCATCAGATCATGTTACATGGTGCATTGCAACATGGAGCTTTGTACCTAAGAAGGAATGGATGCACTTGTTTGTGCACACCCTGGACACAATCCCAAAGAACTAGTACTTATAATTGGAAGTGAACAGAGGAACATTAGAATGGGAAGAGTTGGTTCGCAACTTCAAAGTAAATTTCAGATTTGAAGATGAAGCACCACAGGAGGATGCAGTGCTACGAGTTATCAAGGACAATATTTTTATAGTATAATATTGGAAGGGACCAGTAACCTTATGCAACGTGAACATACCTTCTACGAAGGTTTGTTAAATTTTGGAATGCTACAATGATGCAAGAGGAGACCAAGAAGATGACGACCTAAGGAATTTGCAAATACCAGAAACTGAAGGAGAGCACACAATAGAAGGACCTGGGCTTGGATCTGTTGACTATGTCAAACCATTAAAAACGCGAAGGTGATTATTGGAATGAAGGAGAAGAAAAAGTTTGAAAGTATTGGAGATTATTGGAATGATGAAACTATTGAGAAGATTGTTGATTTACTATGCAAGTACCAGGATATATTCCCAACTACATTTTCAGAGATGAAATGGATTTCTAGGGAGTTAGGGGAAATGAAGATTCCTTTGAATCCATATGCCAATCCAATAAAGTAGAGACCGTACTGATTGAATCGAGTCTATAGGTAGAAAGTCAAAGCAAAGATAGATAGAATGCTAGAAGCTGGGATAATTGAACCTATCAAGGAGTCAGAATGGATCAGCCCGATGGTGGTACAAGACAAGAAAACAGGTGGAATCACAATTTGTGTAGATTTGTGCAAACCGAATGATGCTTTCATATGTGATCTATTCCCTACCCCCTTCATAGATGAAGTTTTAGAGAATGTAGGAGGAAAGGAATCCTATTTATTTACTGATGGATTCTCTAGTTATCATCAAATTAAGAATGCACAAGAAGATCGGCATAAGACAACCTTTTCAATAGAATGGGGATGCTATCAATATATAGTAATTCCTTTTGGCCTGAAGAATGCCCCGGTAGTATTTTCTAGGGTGGTTGTCGCATCATTAAGTGAATTTATTCATAAATTCCTAGAAGTGTATATGGATGATTAGACAGTATTCATCTTTTTGAAGAACCATATTGAAGCTATGCGCTTAATGTTGGATAGATGTAGACAGTTCCAGATTTCATTAAACCTAAATAAGTGCATTTTCTGCACACCATTCGATATCTTGATGGGACATGTAGTATGTAAATAATGACTCTTGGTAGATTCTGCGAAGATTTCTACTATTGTTGATCTACCACCACCAACTTCAATGTGATATCTATGAGAAACTGTGGGTCATATAGAATATTATAGGAATTTTATTAAGGGATATACGTAGATCACAGCCCTGCTGGAAAGGTTGTTGAAAAAGGAGGTTAAATTTCAGTGGAATGAAGAATCTCAGAAAAGTTTGAAAAAATTGAAGCATAAATTGGTCACTATCCACATACCATCTAACATGAGACACGATATTAGAACACAAACAAGAGACCATGGAGAGGAATATTGAGAGAGAAATCCTCCTCTACACCTATTACGAGATCTGACGTAACCTATTTATTTCTCTTTCCCTTCTTCAATGAACATTGGTTGGCACAATGTCCAATCTTGTGACATCAAAAACACATCAATTTACTCAAATCCTTCTTTCTTGCTACCCTTCTTCATCCTTTTGACTAGATAAATATCATCTACCTCCTCTTGTTGCTTTGAACAAAAGTGTAACTTTGATTTCTTCTTGCACAAGATTATTCCACAACTTGGCAAAAGGTGGAAGATTCTCATGAACACAAACACTTTGAACAAGAGGCCTCAAGGAATGTATAAGTCCTTCAAATCAATGAACACCAACTCCTCATCCTCCATCTTTTCCCCAATGGAAATGAATTGATCTTTCAACTGTGATCATGCCCTAGGCATATAGCTCACCCTAGTATCTATCATATTCATCCAAATGATTAGAAGTTTGTTTCATAGGAGCATCTTTCAAAAAACACATGAGCTTTGAAACAAATCAACTAAAACCCCAAACCCATCCTTGTCGTCTTATTTGAAATGTGGGGGATGAAATAATCCTTCATCAAATCTAGAACGATTCTCTTATCTTGACCTCCTTAAAATCAAATACCAATTGTGTTGGATTAGAAGGCTTTAGAACAAATATCACAACATGTTCCAAAAGATCAACTTCTAAGCTTCTGAATGAACAAAATCGAAATCTCTTTCCACCTTCTCATTCTCTCTAACCCTAAGAGTCACCTTGCACATATTGGGTCCTAACACTTCTCCTAACTGACAAATGAAGTAGACAAAATCCTTCCAAGGGTCCTAACACTTCTCCTAAGAGACCTAGGATTCCACACCCAACAACCCAAGACAAGGTCAAGCACCTCTCTTAGGTACACCATACTAGAAATACCAACTCCCTCTTTCACAAAAAATGCAATCTCAAGAAGAAACCATGGAAATTGTTCGGTCTAGGATAATTATTGCAACTTAATAAATTCCACCTATTTACTAAAGGTTTCTTAGATCTAGTCCCTATTAAATTTACAACCTTAGGGATGATTTGAAATATAATATAGCAATGGCAATAATAAAGAATATTTCACTTCTTAACAACCCCAATCCACTAAGCAATTCAAGAGGAAAGATAACAAAACTTATGCATAATTTTTATCTCTCTAGGGAAATCTTTCCATGCATAAACCTAATTAGAATATCACCTTTATGACCAAAATGATTATAACAGTGGATTTTGTCCTATTGTCTTCAATATCAATGTATATACGTGTTTGAAATTACTAAACTGTGAATAAAATGATTGCTAAAAAGCAAATACGCAACAAGACAATTATGAACAACTGAACACTTCAATAAAAATATATATATATATATATATATATTCTCAACTTAATATAAATTGATACAACCCTCCAAGCTCCTCAAAACTTAGCTAGGGAAAAACAATAAAAACTCTAGCTCCACCAAAGATATTCCAACAAGCAAGATCATTCCATAACTTAGAAAATGGTGGAATATTCTCATAAGCACAAACACTCTAAACAAAATTCTTCTATTAAAGTACTACAAATCAATGGACACCAATTCCTTATCCTCCACTTTTGTCCCAAATGGAAACACGCCAATCTTTCAACTATGTGATCATGGGCATATAGCTCACCCTATTATTTGTCTTATTCATGCAAATGATTGAAAGTTTGTTATAGGAACATATGTCGAAAAGCATAAGAGCTTTGAAACAAATCAACCTAAGCCCCAAACATGTCCTTGGCATCTTCTTTGAAATGTGATGGATGAAGGGATCCTCTTTATGCTTCATGTTCATTTTGAGTTGTTGTGGACTGGAGTTCTTCATTGGCCACCATTTCCCTTTTTGTACGAACCACAAGTACAATGGTTGCCACTTCTGTACTTTTGTATTTACGTTTTCTTCGTTGTTCCCTTTTTCTTTCAGCTTCTTGTCTTCTTTGGTTTTCCCTTTGTTCTAGAGTCATGTTATCCCTTTGTAATCTATGTCATTCACGATCATTTTTTTTCGTTCTTCTATGTGTTTTGATTATTCTTTCTCCCTTTGTAATCTATTGCATTGACGATCTTGTTTTCTTTGTTCTTTTGTACGTTCTAATGATTATTTTTCTCTTTGTGTTCTAACCTTTTTTTGTACATTGCTTCTTTGATTTTCAATATCTTCATTATTCGCAATATTATCATGAGGATCCATAATTACGCTGATAAGGCATACTTATTTCAATATATGGACTGGAGTTGCATGCTTTTAATTGTATTTATGAATTCGGTGGTCTTGATTTCATAATGAGGAATATTCGTAGTTGTCTCCATCAAACTGATGGTGGAGATTTGATAGCATAAATTCCTTGCAAGTATTAAGATTCAAATGTGGGTTACTTGATTTAATTAATGTTGATTAATGAATAGTCATAACTATCATAAATGTTGGCCACGTTACTCCAATTCTGCCATACGTTACTCCAATTCTGCCATGTGCTTACTTCTTATTTTATTGCGCCGTTAAGGCGTACTTATTTCAATACATGGACTGAGGTTGCATGCTTTTAATTGTATTTATGAATTCAGTGGTCTTGATTTCATAATAAGAAATATTCATAGTCGTGTCCATCAAACTGATGGTGGAGATTTGATAGCATAAACTCCTTGCAAGTATTAAGAGTCAAATGTGTGTTACTTGATTTAATTAATGTTGATTAATGAATAGTCATAACTATCATAAATGTTGGCCACATTACTCCAATTCTGCCATACTTTACTCCAATTCTGCCATGTGCTTACTTCTTATTTTATTTAAAAGAAAAATGAAAGAAAATGAAGAAAGGCTAATATGTATGGAATGATGTTGATAACCCTGCCATAGGAAATTCCTTTTCCAATGTACATGGAAATCCACATTATACACCATCATCGCCTTGGAAAACAAGGAAAAGACCGAAACAAAGACTGCATAGGCCGCTGGAAAGGTGAAGAGTTGTGTATGTTCTCAGGTCAAATCCCTCGGAGTCCTCATCGTTTCTCTTCTCCGTCTCATCTTGGCCATGCCGTTCTTCCACAAGGAGGTCCAGGATCCGCTGGGAGAGGGTATTTTCAATGCAAATTTTGAGTGGTGGAGGAGAAGAGAAAGATCACTAGCCTTCCCTTCAACTTCTGTATATTTTATATGTTCATTGTGAAGGCGATGCTCAAAATGATTTCTACAATTGCTCGCACATGTAGAAAAAAGAAACCTGGCCGTGGACACCAATATCATAAAGAAATAGTACTTTCTCTGCAAAAAAATTGGGTGTTATTCGTGCCTGATTTGTGTTGTTTTACTTGTCTGTTTTACCTGTGTTTTTTACTTTCTTTGCCAAAATTTCAGTTGTTTTACCTGTGTGTTTGCATCGTTTATGTTGGGGATTTTATTTTGTTGAAGGAAGAGAAGAACGAAATAAATATGGGTAGAGATGAAACTCAATTGTAGCCGAGGATCCTAGTATATGATTTAGCTTGTAGATTAGTATGCCTAGAATGATAAGAGGTCTATTTGTAATAGTTTGTGTTCACCAGTCACCGCCGTAGCCTATTCCTATCGGCGTTCACCAGCCAAGGGTCACGGTTGTGCTAATTATATTAAAAACATTGTTTTGTTTATGATATACCTTAATATAGAGAAACAACACAAAACTTTAATTTGTTGAATTTTAATGCATACATATAAATAACAAAAAACAATGCATTGTTGAAATCAATGCAACACAGTGATTTTTTATTATATTGCTAAATTAAATGCATCCATATAAATAATAAAAAACAATGCATTAGTTAAATCAATGCAACGAAGTTATTTGTGATTATATTGCTAATTTCATAAAACAATGCATTGTTGAAATCAATGTAACATAATTAATTTTTATTGTATTGCTAAATTAAATGCAGTATGTTTCTTTAAAGAACATTTGTGTGTAATCTATCAACCAGCACTGAGGTGATTGAACTTGTGTTAACGTAAAGACTAGCGTTTAAATCCAGTTCAAATACCTTCTTGGACATGAATGTAAATAGATTGTTTTCTACTTATAAGAATTATCTCATTGTAGAAAGAAAAAAATGACATTTTTGTTGAAATAACAAATTTTTAAAAACTCGTTTTTATTACACCACTTGAAACTCATTATTATTATTACTAACACTGCATTTAAAAGAATATTATTACAACCACTAAAACTAAAACTCATTGTAGTAAAAAAATGGTTTCTAAATTGCTCCTTGGACATGATTGTAAATAGGGTTTTTTGTTTTTATAAAAAGTATCTCATTGTAGTAAAAAAAAAAATGTTGAAATAACAAATTCTTAAAACCTTTTATTATTACACCACTTGGCCGCCAAAACTAAAACTCACTGTAGTAAAAACTAAAATTCATTGTACTTAAAAATTATTTATAATGATTGTAAATAGGGTTTTTTCTACTTATAAAAAGTATTTCATTGTACTTAAAATGGAACATTTTTGTTGAAATAACAAATTCTTAAAACTTGTTATTATTACACTACTTGAAACTCATCATTATTGTTGGTAACATGTGAGTGTTTGTCGAGTTTGTCAAGTGTTTATCTAGTAACAAAATAATACAAAGTAAAATGTAAATATGAAATTTTAGAGTGTTTATCGAGTAACAAAATAATACAAAGTAAACAAAAAAAATAATACAAAGTAAAAAGTAATAAATATTATGTTGGACATAAACAAAAAAGAATAATACAAAATAAATATGAGACTTCAACTAGAGAATTTAGAGCTTAGGATTAGGTGGCTCGGGGATTGCACTCAAGGAGCTATTCAAAGAGAGGTTTGCACCTCGAGAGATTTGATCCCTCTCAGTGCTTGATAGAACCTAGAATTTGGATCTATGTTGATTATTACTAACACTTCATTTCAAAGAATATTATACACCACTAAAATATTGTAAGAAAAACTAAAAGTCATTGAAGTAAAGATTGATTTCCAGTCAAAGTTATTACAATAACTTAAACTTAAAGGATAGCCTAGTAATAATGAAAAGGACACGAGTCAAATTCTGAAAAGAAATAACAAATAACAAAAAAAACATCCATAAGAATTTGTTTAATAACGATTTTGTTATACAAATAACAAATTATTAAAATTATAAGGTATCAAGACATTTGGTTTTTTCTACTACATGCCCAATAATAATCCTACCCTCGTGGTTTTATCTACATGCCTAATACAAATGTGTATATTGTGCAAAGATGTGAGAATCATACCTTTGTTCTCTCGTAGATTTGAATTTATAAATCACACAGAGTGAAGATTCCTCATACTCATTATTCGTTTGTTTTGTTTGTTTGTTAGATTCATATCAATCTTATTTTATTTATATATCAATCTTATTAACCAACACGACGTTTTCATGGTTGACATAATTCTGGACAACATAAGAAATAATTTTTTTAATATTTTTTTAATAATATTTGGGACAAATGGACACATCCCCCTCCCAAGCTGTAGAAATGCATTTTAATGAACATTTGTGTGTAGTCTATCGCTACACCCACATCAAATTCTTAAAATAAATAACAAATAACAAATTATTAAAAACATCCATAAGAATTTGTTTAATAATGATTTTATTATACAAATAACCATTTTTTTAAATTATCAAGTTTCAAGGACCCACAGCAAATCCTAATGCACACAGCCAAGCCTTAGACTAAGTTTTGGAGGCATCCAAATGCACAGAGTCGAGCCAATTGCAAGCGGTTTTTTCGAGGCAGCCTATGCACGCAACCTTCCCAACTTTGCATGCAGATACCCCTGGTTTTCCCGCAGCCTACCCCTGTTCTACACGCATCCTTGTCTAAGCCTCCGATCCCTAGGCATATGCGCGGATCAGGACTGCTGAAGGAACTTGTAGATCAGATCAGATAGCCCTTGATCGAAGCCGTCCATCGCAGCAGGTGATTCGAGCCTGGCAGCAGAGGAGGATCTAGGAAGGATTCTGTGAAAGGATGGAGTGACATCGATCCCAGGGAAGGAGATCAGATTGTTGTTTTAGAAATCGAGATCGGAAGAAGAAATGGAGGATAAGAGAGCTACGTCTTTGTCACCTCCGCTTCCGCTTGAAGTTGAAGTGTTCAAGAGATTAGTAGCCTCCCAACCGAAAATGAAGAAGCGAGACCTCTCAAAATTCGTCAAGAGAATGGATGAAATACCGACAATCGCCCTCCCCCCGGAAGGACCAATGAAAGTCGTGCTTTCCCTCGCAGAAAGAGCATCGGTAAGGCAATTTACTGGATTGTGTCCCTCCCCTAAATCAACCGAGGAATGGGTTCATAAAAACTGGAGACCACTTATCTCAAATAGTGTTACTTCATATTTTTTGGGCCGAGGTTTTTTCTTGTTCGAGTTTATTTCAAAAGAAGACAAGGATCTGATATTTAGAAATGGGCCCTATTTTATGGGGCCACGAGGTCTATATCTAAACAGATGGAATCCGGATTTCGATCCTTCGAAGGACGTCCCAACAGCTATTCCGGTTTGGGTGAGGCTACCGAACTTGCCAGTACACTGCTGGAAGTAGGAATCGTTGCAGTTTATAGGGAATACCTTTGGAAAATTCATAGATCGGGCAAATACAAAGGAGCAATATGACTGTGCACGAATCTGTCTAGAAGTGGATCTGGAAGTAAGGTTACCTGAGGCCTTCAAACTCACAGTTGGAAATTGGGCACACGTGCAGAAATTGGATTACGAACAACTGTCGTTTAAATGCAGAGGATGCCATGAGTACGAGCATTTTGCCAAGAGTTGTCCAAAAAAAGTAACCTCTGAAAAAAAGAACGAGGAAGGATGGAAACAAATCAAGAAGCCCAGAAATAACTCAAAAATGGGAGCAAAAACTCAGGGAGGGGGGAAAGGGAAAGCACAACAAACAAACCCAGGGAGCTCAAGCACTACAAAAGAAAATTTAAAGGAACAGGAAAACAGCTTTGCAGCCTTGGGATTGACACAAGAGGAGACTCAACAAGGGGATCCAAAGATATTTTCAGAACAAAGCAACCCCCCATCCCTAAGGAGTGGGGATCCGATGAGAGAAGCGTTAAAAAAACCTGAATCTACTCCTAAGGATGAAGAACAAGACTCAGATGAATCTGGGGAGGAAGGGGAAATAGGAGACTTTCAACACACACCCTGAAGATTTACTAGAGGTAGGAAAACGACCCGCAAAAGGAGGGAACAAGAAACAAACAAGGACAAACTACAAGGAATCCAAGGACAAACTAAAAGGAATCCAACCGACTTTAGAAAAAATGCTGGCAATAAATCAAAAAGTAACAAGAAATCAAGGTCATGGCCCTAAAGGAGCCCTATCAATCCAAAAAAGCAAGTGATGAATATTATCTCCTGGAACTACAGAGAGATGGGTAGCAAGTGGAAAGAAGGAGCAATGAAGAGATTGACTAGAATTGAAAATCCCGACATTCTTCTCATCCAGGAGACAAAAATGGAGGAGAAGGAATTTCTCCAAAGTAGCAAGAATTTCTGGAATAAAGGGGGAGGACAAGCAGTGTCATCCAGGGGAGCCTCAGGTGGTTTGGGAATTCTGTGGAACGACTCAAACTTTGTGAAGATTCAAGAAAGACAAAATACTCATTGGAGCTTCATTCAATTTCTTCATAAAGATTCAAAAAAAATTGTAAGTATTTTTAATATTTACTCTACGGTAAATTATGGGGAAAAAAAACAGTGTTGGGAAACAATTCAGGAACTTGCTGATGAAATCCCTTTAGAAAACATCATTCTTGCTGGAGATTTAAATCTAACTTTAAGTCAATCTAAAAAGCGTGGAGGCAACATTTTGAGGGACCCTGTCAAGGAATGGGTGGAGGATCTTATTCATGACTGGGACTTACTAGACATCAAGCCAAGCAAAGGAAAATACACCTGGAATAACCGGAGAACGGGACCTGGCCGCATAGTTGCTAGATTATATCATTTTCTTATTCAAAGCACCTTTTTGCTTCTAGGATTAGATTCCAGGTCTAATATTCTTCCCTCAAGTGATTCTGATCATAAGCCTATTAAGTTGGAACTAAAAGTGCAAAAAAATTTAGGCCCCATACCTTTTAGATTCAATTCTCTCTCGGTGCGTTAGGAAAACTTCTTGAATCAGGAGGAAAAGGTGTGGAAGTTGCATGTTACTGGCTCTCCATTTTTCGTTTGGGAGGAGAAACTTAGAAGGGTTAAAAGAGAACTAAAGAATTGGGCCAAAGGATTAACCTCCCCTATTGAAGAAAGAAGGACAACACAAAAAAATTTGGAAACGCATCAACTAAAAATGGAAAATGTTGACATCACAAAGGAAAATTTGAGTATGGAGGAGGGTCTGCAATCAATATTAAGAAAGGCCTGCACACAAGAAGAGGAGTTTTGGAGACAAAAATCTCACAGGCTCTGGCTACATGTTGGAGACAGAAACACCTCATTTTTCCATAAACAGGCGCAAGCAAGGAGAAATTTCAATTCGATCTCAGAGATCTCAGATGGAACTCAAAACATAACTGACTTTACGAGCATTAAAAAGGAAGCTCATCAACACTATAAATTGTTGTACACCGAAGAAGAAGACACCAGAAATAGCTCATGTTTGACAAATCTAGTTCCGACCAAGGTAAGAGACCAAATGAACCAAAAGCTTGTTGCATCTGTCAGTAGGAAGGAAATAAAGGAGGCTCTACAGACAATGGACCCTGAAAAAACTCCTGGTAACAGATGGCTTTACGGCTCATTTCATCAAAAGCTGCTGGTAAAATGTTAAAAAAGACCTCCATAGAATGGTGTTGAAATCCCAATCCTGTCACAAATTGGGAGGAAGCACAAACTCTACTTTCCTAGCACTGATTCCAAAAGAAAAGGAAGTGAAATCGTTTGACAAGTTTAGACTGATCTCACTCTGTAACATAGGTTACAAACTGATCACTGAGGTCATATCGAACCAACTAAAACTCCTTCTTCTAGATTTGATTCTGGAAAACCAAGGGGGATTTTTTAAAGGAAGGCAAATTACTGATGATTTAATAATTGTACAAGAAGCAATACACTCCAGTCTCCAGAGAAAAAAAAAAGGTATGGCAGTGAAGTTGGACATGGCAAACGCATTCGAAAGAGTGAGGCATGGATTTTTGTTTGAAATTATGCTAAAATTTGGATTCGAGACCCCATTTATAAGCTGGATCAAGGCATGTATTGCGGAGCCTTGGATTGCCCCTCTTGTGAACGGACGAGCAGCGGACTTCTTCAAATCTTCCCTCGAGCTTAGGCAGGGATGCCCACTCTCACCCATGCTATTTGTAATTCAAGGCTCTTTGTTAAGCTTCCTTCTAGAAAAACGACGCCTTGAACATGATATAATGGGACTTAAGCTGGAAAGAGGAGTGAAGGATCTGAACCACGCTCTGTTTGCAGATGACTCCATTCTTCTGGGAGGAGCCTCTACGATGATAGCAAAAAAAATCAAAGTTGATTTAGATTAATATTGCAAAGATTTGGGAAGCAGGGTTAACAAAGATAAATGCAAAGTTTATTGCTGGAACATAACAGGTCTTAAGCTAAGCGGCATTACCAGAATATTTGGGTTTAATGGAACAACGAATTGGACCCCTTTTAAATATCTAGGATTGCCAATGTTCCAGAAATCCCCACGGGGTAAAGATTGGCTCCCTTTGATCGACAAATTCAATCAGAAACTGCAATCCTTGGGGGCAAATTAGTTAAATTTGGAAGGAAAATTGGTATTGATCAAGTCTGTGTTAAATAGCCTGCCAATCTTTCAATGCTCCCTCTTACTTGCTCTGATTGGAGTCATCCGTAAAATGGAGAAGATAATTCGATCATTTCTCTGGAGTGGAGGAAAAAATAATAATAAAAAATCTTTCACTAGATAGTTGGGACAAAGTTATCAAACCAATGATGGACGGTGGTCTTTAGATAAAGGACCTGAAATCCCAAAACCTCACTCTGGGTGCTAAAATTCTCTGGATACAAGTCTCGACGAACTTGGGATGGGCTCATAAAGTAATATGGAAGAAATATTTTCAAAACACAAGGTTGAGAAGCTTAGATACACTTATGGAAGCTCGTCATGGCACTCTAATTTATACTCTATGTAAACATGCTCTCCCCCTGATCCAAGAAAATTTGTTTTGGGTCCCTGGAAATGGAAAAAAAAAAAATGTGGGAAGATAAAATCATGGAGGGAGAAGCATTAGTCTCTGTAAGAAATTTAAGGCTTTGGTTGACAAGGGAAGGAATCGCCACTTTATGGGATATCTCTTGATGGTCCAATAATATTTGGACCAGATGGAAAAATCTGGATACCCCCCTAAGCTTCATCATTCCTGGAACAAACTTAAGGAATTGCTTATTGGGAAAGCACCCATCGTTGTAAGGAAGAAGGATAAAAGAGGTTGGGGCACTAAAATGGCTCATACATTGTTTCTCAAGGATACAATCTTCTCAAGGCTATCCCAAATGTCCCTCCAAATCCAGCGGTCTAGGCTGGAATCTGGAATGAAAAAAGCATTCCAAAGATTGATCTATTCGCTTGGACACTGGACATAATAGCATTTTAAGTGGACAAAACCTTCAAAAAAGAGGCTTTCATGGACCATTATGTTGCCCTCTCTCTCAAAACAATGAAGAAAAATCAACACATTTGTTTTTGGAGTGCCAGTTTGCAAAAGAAATTTGGAATGAAGCGTTGGAGATCTGGAATACCAAATTAGTTATTCCTTGTTCTGCCAAATCGCTATTTGGAAATTGGAGCTCATTATATCCCAAAACGTTATCCTCCCAAGGCTGGTCCAAGCTGGGATGGATGGTAATTCCTAATTTTATCTTTTGGGAAAACTGGCTTGAAAGAAACTCTTGAATTTTTAATCAGAAAGCCTTGAAACCGAGGCAGGTTCTGTCAAAATCAAGAAGTCTATTAAAAGAATTTTTGCAATTAAAGAGGGAAAGGAATGAGATAAGATCTCTTACTTATGACGATAAAGACTGGGGTATGCAGCTGAGCTTGAATCTCTCATCCTATGAAGGATCAGATAAACAATTGGAATATTGGAAAATCAGATTAAACGGAAATGACTTGATTAATTGGAGGAAGCGAAGTAAAGCTCATACTCTCTTCTTCGATAGTGCTGCAAAAGGGAATCCAGGGAAGGCTGGAGGGGGAGGAATTATTTGGAATTATGAGGAAACTTCTAAGTACAAATACGCATGGGGACTGGGACATGCAACTAATAACCAAGCTAAAGCATCGGCCCTCTTACAAGGAATACGACAACTTAGAAAGAATGGAGTTGACAAAGCCAGGGTTATTCGAGATTCCCAAATTCTTATTAAACTACTGGTGAAGAACTCAATCACTAATGATTTAAAACTGGAAAGAATTATTACCAGAATAAGACTATTAGCTTTTTCATTTTCAAGTATTAACTATTTTCATGTTCTTAGAGGCAATAATAAAGAGGCGGAAAGGGAAGCCAATAAGGTAGCAGCTCTACACGCTGGAACTCTTCTCAGAAGTAATGACGAAGACAAATGGGATCCTCCACCCTAAAACTGGCGCAGATGAAGACTCAAACTAAGGAAGAAATCGATGGTGAAGGCGTAGATGACACGGAGCATTTGAAGAGTAAGGAAGAATGAGATGATGAAGGCGTAGTACAGGAAAAAATTCTATTCTGAGCAAGAGATTACTGGACGCATTTCGAATAGAAATCACCTTGTTACTATTATTAGAGGTGTTCGTTGAAGACAGTGGTTGTTGGGTCTCTGGCAGTATGATGCACCAGCTTAACAATTATAAGGGTTTAAATTTTTAAGATGATAGCAAATACAAATAACATTGAACATGGTAATTGTTGGGTTACTCCTTAATCTGGCAGAAGGATGTAATGGATTAAAGAATTGGCAAATGTTAATAAGCTTAAGATGGCAACGTTTAAAAATTTGGATAAATAGGCTGAATGGGAAGGATTTGGCATGGGAGTTTATGCCGAGTCTATTTCAATAAATACATAATGTCTTCAGGGGAGATGAAGAGCAAATCAGTGCTAAATTATATGTTGATAAAGGATTTGGAAGATGTTGCATCACATGAATCTCTAATGGAATAAGTCTTTGTAGTTGATTCGAGTTTCAATTTTCTTATTTTGATCATGATGATAGAGTTTAGGCCCTTGCGGCTGATTTTGTAATTTTTTCCAGTTGCTATTGCATCTGGTTTTTTATTTTTTAATTCAAATTATAACCGTTTTTGTAAAATAAAAATAAAAAAATTAGCAAGTTTCAAGACATTGGGTTATTTCTACATGCCGAATAATAAGCCTGCCATGTGGTTGTTTCTACATGCCAAATACATATGTGTATGTTGTGCATAGATGTGAGAATCATACCTTTGTTCTCCCACAAATTTGAATTTCTGAATTACTCAAACTAGAAATTCCTTAGACCCAAATTTCGCTTATAGAACTGGAATTCTTCAGTTATACGTTTATTTTGCTTGTTATATTATATCAAAATCTTATTTTAATTATATATCAATATTATTGACTAACACAAAGTTTTGATGGCCACCATAATTATGATCAACATAAGAAATATTTTTTTAATAATATTTGGGACAGACAAACACATCCCCCCATCTAGGATGTAGAAATGTGTCTCTAGATGCAATTAAAGTTGTTCTCTATATGGATGAACTACTTTACATGATACTAAAATGCCACTGCATCAAAAGCATGGAATGCAAAAAGTGAGTGGTGAAGTAATGAATCTACTCACCATCATAAAGAAGTAGCCACCCAAAGGCGACCATGGTAAAATGTCATGACTAAAACCCAAACTAATTCACAAATGTTATATTAGACATTGGGAAGGGCTACAAGGTTCGGGGACAATCAATGAATCCTAAAATCATACTTGAGTCTATGACGAAGAAATAGATAAAGAAGTTGAAGGGAGGAATATGATCATATAGTTTAGGAAGTTAACAACAATATATACAAACAAGATTAGATATAGATGATGTCTTAGTTGTAACAACCCTAGTCCTATTATGACAAGATTCACAACATTCCTTTCAAATAACTACCAACAACACTAACTTAACAATTATCTTCAAATAGTAACAAAATGATAAATAGATAATAAAAAAACAATAACAACAAAAGCTAAACTTATTACGACATTTTCATATCTTCACAATGTCCAGAGAAGTCCTCTTCCTAACGTAAACCATGTCTTCTACAATGTTTTTCATTTCAACCATGTTGTCAATACCCCTATGTAGTATGTGTTGATCATTCGGCTAAAGCACATGCATACATCTGAGCTCCATGATATATTATAAGGTTCAAACTAAATAAAAAGGCTGCATAATTAGCAATGCATCCCTCGTAAAATTGGTGATAAGTTTGACTTTATTTTGAAATTTTAAATAGGTTTAAAGCCAAATTAGGACCAGATGTCATTTCCTAATGGAATTGGAAAATAGATGAAATGTCTAAATGCCATCCTCCCAAACAAACATATTAAGTTCACAAAAATAATCCAAAAGTCAAGCTGAAAACCTGTGATTTTCAAACTCATAAAAATATTCTAAAATTTCAAAATATAAAACTACGTGCATAATGATTAATCAAGTAACATTAAAAAGATACAGACTTTTATCAAGGGCATACATCAATATGGTCAATATGTTAAAGGTAACATGTGTTAGGCAAAATTCAATACATCAATATGGTCAATATGTTAAAGGTAACATGTGTTGGGCAAAATTCAATACACACCCAAGTAATTTGCTTTTTCTTCTCTCCACCCAACTTCCCACACCCCCCAATGAGAGGCAACTAACAAAATATTTTTCCATGCCCCTAATTCAGGGTAATTTGCTTTTTCTTCTCTCCACCCAACTTCCCACACCCCCTAATGAGAGGCAACTAACAAAATATTTTTCCATGCCCCTAATTCAGGGCTACTACCAAACTATTGAGTGGACAATCCATAAATGCTGAAGCAATTTTGATAGTACTTAGCTTTTATGTAAAACCCTTCTTATTCTTATATCAAAGTTCTAAGGTAGGCATTTATTATAGGTTTAAGGTTGCTTTTTAGCACATCAAGGGATTTAATAGTTCGAATAGTGAGGAAGTAAGTTTCGCATTCTCCCCATCTGATTTAAATCCTCAATGAAACTCTGAAGTTGGACCCAATATTGAGTATATCTCCAAACATCTTCACTATATCTGATATGTTCTATTAGATTATAGTATATCGCAACCATAATTCTACATTAATACAATGTTGAGGCTTAATCAAGAGGCCAACAAGATGGCTTCCACATGGTTGTTCGCACTTCTCCTTCTCATTGAATTCCAATGGTCAGTATGGCAATCATATGGTTCAGCCTATGACAAGAGAAAAACTCCCAAGCTCATATGAGTTTAAATCCTTCCAAGCCTATCAATAATTTCATCAAAAGTAGCCATTCACTCCCAAGAAGAATCAAGTCACAATGTACTTATTGTGTAACACACTATACAATGTACTTAGTACGACGAAGGCATTCTTTAAGGAAACGGTTCCTATGGCCACTTCGTCGTCTATCAATGGCCTATGAAGAATCACCCCCTATCATACCAATAATGAACTATTCACGATTCCAAATCACATCATCATAAGTTCCTCATTATGGTTTGTGACAAGGTGGACACATATCTATCTTATCCGCATCAATATATTCATTGGGCCATATCCGCATCAATATATTCGTTGGGTCATATACAAATTCGGGCTATGCAATTACACCTTTCATTTTTAAACAAGCGTACCAAGTCCCACCAACAATGGTAAGACTAAAGTTAAAACAACAAAAAAATTAATTATTTTATAATTCAATATTTTCTCCTTATAAAGTCTTCATGTTCATAATGTTTATGTTTACATGGGCAATTTTTTTATTAAAAAAAAAACCATGTTAAAGTTTAATAAAACCAAAAAATATTAATAACAATAAATATTCTCAAACAAATATAAATATATTAAAAAAAAGTAATTTTTAGGATTAAATAATTAAAATAAAATAAAATAAATAAAAGAGGCAAGGAAGAAATATAGGTTGTATGTCCATAATACTATAATTTTTTTCATGACCATGTATTATTTTGTAATCGTGACTTTCTATAAGACCTTTTTTTTCAGATGAAAAAGCTATAACTTGATATTTTCAATAGAAAATAAAAGTTACATAATGTTTCTGAGTCACTACTCTAAATAAGAAACAGTATCAACAACCTGTCCAACATACCATTTCCCATATACAAAAACCAGATCCCTTCCATCTATGACATACAACAATTAATCATAATCAAAATAACATCATCAAAACTAAGGAAGTAACCACCCTAGAAGACATATATATTACTATTGTCAACAGTGGTATCTACAACCCATTCTTCAAAAATGATGAAGTCGTCCATTAGCTTCTTTTGAAATCCTATCAACATCTTTGTTTATCTCTCTATATATATGATGAAAAGAGATCTCTTCAAAACTATTAGTGAGAGCTCTTGTTTTTTGTATTCAGATGGACAAGCAAAGAGCCTGAATGTCATATAAACATGTTGCCCAATCTATAATAATTTTGAGTCTCCAAAGATTTTGATACATAAATGTCATATAAACATGTTGCCCAATCTATAACAATTTTGAGTCTCCAAAGATTTTGATACATGTTATACCTCTCTTGAGAGTAAACCATAGCAATCCCCAGAGCGCAATCAATTCAGATTTTGTATTGCTACCTATACCAACATCTATCTTCATAAGAATTCTATGATCTGGTTTAACTTATAAAATCATGCCAGTGCCACAAATATCTTTCTTAGCTACCCCATTGAAATAACCAAAAGAAACATCATAATCAACCACATGAAACACAATACTTCCAGTAGGCTTCTTCTTTCCATGGATAGGAAAATCAATCAAATATGATAAGATTTTCCTCTAGACATAAAATGTGGAGGGTTGTACAAATTCAAAAATCACTTTGTTTCTCGGAGTCTTTTCTTGGAGCCTTCAATAGACCTTCTTGGAGCCGATCGAGACCTTCTTGGAGCCGAGCATAGACCGAAGTTGTTTTTTGGAGCAAGCGTGGTGGAGTATTAGAATTTTCAGACTAGTTGGAACTACTTCTGGGTTTGGTTTTTCTTCTGTTCTCCAAGTTCTTTTTGAGCTGTGGAGGATTATGGAGGCATGGGCAGTTGCTTAAAACTTTCCTTTGAACTCCAGCATGGCCACAGGTATGGGCTCTGATCTTTCTCAGCCACCCCGTGAGATCCTTGCTTTTAGGAAGCTGGTTGCTATCAGTAGCAAGCGTAAACAGGGTGATTCTTCCCAGAATTTGTCAGAAATATTCCCACTGTAGCCTTACCGGAAGCAGAGTCTTGCAGATCTGCACTGAATCTTGCAGAAAGGGGTTTACTAGGATAGTTTATGGGTTTATGGCCCTCTCCCAGAGCAGTAAAGGCATGGGTTCAGTGAAACTGGAGATCTCTTACTTCAAAAGGGATAAGAAGCTTCATGGAGGGGAAAGGAGTTTTTGTCTTTGTCTTTGACAATGCAGAAGATAGGCATGTAATCTTCAAGAATGGTCCATATTTTATGGGGCCCACGGGATTGTATTTGAATAATTGGACTCCAAACTTTGATCCTTCTCAGGACGTGCCATCTGCGGTCCCAATCTGGGTGCACCTACCCCACCTCCCACTCCACTGTTGGAATCTGAAGGCATTAGAGTCAATAGGCAATGCACTGGAAAAAATCATTGACAGAGCAGAACTGAAGGACCAGTATTCTTGCGCAAGAATTTGTGTCGAGGTTGATTTGGAAATCGGTCTTCCGGAAGCAATTATACTAACAATAGCCGATTGGACACATATTCAAGAACTGGATTATGAACAGCTGCCATTTAAATGCCGATTCTACCATGGCTACGGTCATTTTGCCAGGAATTGCAAAAAAAAGGAATGAAGAAGAGGCTGAAAAAACTAAAACTGAGCAGTGGACTCAAGTGCAGAAAACAACCAAGAATAAGCAAAACATTAGCTCCAAAGGGAAAGGGAATTCGAAGGGCCTTAGTGCATCCTCAGCAGGGCAGTAGCTTGGTGAAGGAAGCACAACACCATCAATTCCTAGTTAAGGTAGTATAGCTCCAGTAATTACAGCAATTAATACAAACTCTTTTGCAACACTTAGTAACTTGGAAGACATGCCAGCCTCAGCGACATTGGAATCCGAACAGCAGATTACCCCTCTCGAGGGGGAAAAAGAAAAGACTCAGACTAATACTTCTACAACTCTTCCTCATTCCCCAATGGGAGCTTCATCTCCTCTTTCTTATGCAGAAATGATAAGAAAGAAGCCCTTGGAAAATTATGGCTCCTCGGAAGATGAGACATTTGAAAAGCCTTCGAAAAGAGCAGGAAGAAAATCTCTCAAAGATGCAAGAGAGGAGGAAGCTGAAAGACAAAAAATGCAAGGAAATCAATCTACCATAGAAATGTCCAATGGCAAAAAAACCAGGACAAGGCCCGGCAAGGGAGGTCCTGCCCCTTCACTTTCTGGTAAATAATGCGCCTTGTCTCATGGAACTGTAGAGGCTTGCGAAATCCACTAAAATCTAACGTTGTTAAAGACCTTGTGAAAACTGAAAATCCTGAGATTCTCATGCTCCAAGAGATAAAAATTGATGGGGACACCCTTCTCGCCCTCAGCGATCAAAAGTGGAAGAAAAACAACGGAAAAACGGTCAATGCTAGGGGTACCTCAGGAGGGCTAGCAACTCTTTGGTCGGAAGACCAGTTTCACCTGGTAAATTTTTTTGAAACCCAACACTGGATTTTCACTGAACTCAGTCATATTTCAAGTAAGCTTACTTTTGCCCTTTTTAATCTTTATGTGTCGGGCTTATATATAAAGAAGAAAGATTGCTGTCTAACTTTAGCTTCCTTTATAGAAACCCACCCTCTTACACATATCATTGTAGCTGGTGATCTTAACTTAGTCCTCGATCCAAAGGAAAAACGAGGAGGAAATAACAACTAGGACCCTCTGCATACCATTGTTGAGGAGCTAATCCATCAGTGGGACCTTCTCGATTTCAAGCCCAAGAAAGGACTTTACACTTGAACGAATAATAGAATTGGGACAGCGCATATCTCTGCTCGTTTGGACAGATTTCTAGTGCAAAGCACGTTTTTACTTGAAAAGAAACTAATTTCTTCCATAATTCTTCCCAAGCTCACCTCGAATCATGAGCCCATCCTTCTCATGTTGGAAGAGGAAGAAAACCTGGGCCCCATACCATTCACATTTAGTTCTCTTTGGAAAGAAAAGGAAGGTTTCATGGAAACGGTGTCGAAGGCTTGGTCCCAACCCGCCATTGGTTCTCCTAGCTTTGTTTGGGAACAAAAACTTAAAGCAACCAAATCTGCCTTGAAGGAATGGATTAAAAAGCCCTCGCACACCCCGGCTAGTTACCGAAAAGACAGTTCAGAATTTACTTGATTTGCAAATGGATATGGAAAGCAAATATATCAACAACATAGACCTCCATAATGAACAGGTTGCCCAACAAAGTTCCTTCTGCTCCTTTCAACAGGAAGAGGAACACTGGAGAATTAAGCCTCACAGCTTGTGGTTGAAGTCGGGGGATCGGAACACCACCTTCTTCCACAGACAATTCAGAGAGCGCGTCTCTCGGAATTACATTGCAGAAATAAACTTGGCTGATGGAACTGTTTTTAAAGGAAAGGAGATTCAGGGGGTGGCTGAACTTCACTTCCAGAATCTATTTCAAGAAGAAGAGATTGCAAGCGAGGAGGCCACCAAAGATATCCTCTCCTACATTCCCTCTCTCGTCATTAAAGAAGATAATCTCAGCCTCATGACTCCATTCTCCGAGTAAGAGATCAGCAATGTCATTTGGGACATGGAGCCAGACAAAGCCCCTAGGCCGGATGGGTTTTCATTCCACTTTTACAGAATCTGTTGGAATGTCATCAAGAAAGACCTGCTGCGTATGATCAGAGCATTCCAACAAAAATCCAAGGTCGGACACAACACTAAATCCACTTTCCTCGCTTTAATTCCTAAAGAGGTGAACCCGGAGTCCTTTGACCGTTTCAGGCCTATCTCCCTCTGCAACTCTTCGTACAAAATCCTTTCCAAACTTATGGCAAACAAGATTAAGCCTCTATTAGACAAACTTATCTCCCCTTTCCAGAGTGGTTTTGTCAAAGGGAGACATATTTTGGACAATGTTACCTTGGTACAGGAAACACTGCATTCCAGCCATCAGCGAAAGGAGCAAGGGATGCTTATAAAGTTCGACATGGCAAATGCTTTTGATCGGGTTAGACTTTCTTTCCTTTTCAAAGTTCTGCTTGCTTTTGGCTTTGGTAGGGAGTTCGTTAACTTGATTAAAGCGTGTATTGATAAGCCGTGGATAGCTCCTTTAGTCAATGGCGGACCGACAAACTACTTTCAAGCATCTAGAGGTTTAAGGCAGGGCTGCCCTCTGTCTCCTTTTTTGTTCATTCTAATGGCAGACTCTCTTAGTAGGAAGTTGACTACTGAAAAGTTTGTTGGGAATGCTCCGGGCATCAGGCCGGTGAATGGTCTGGACTCCATCAACCATGCCTTCTTTGCGGATGACTCACTGCTGTTGGGAGGAGCTTCTCTGAAAATAGCAAAAGTATACAAAGAAATTGTGAACAATTTCTGTCAATTTCTGTAACATCTCGAGAGCAAAGGTTAACAAGGGGAAAAGCGTGATATTTGGATGAATACGGACCCAACTCTTGTCCTTCCAATTTCTCAATTGTTGGGGTTCACAGGTTATGCCAAATAGGAACAAATCTCATATCTTGGCCTTCCTCTCACTCTGGGAGTTAATAAGGCATCCCTTTGGTTTGGTATCCTGAGTAACATAAGGTCAAAATTAGCAACATGGGGAGGCCAGTGGCTCAACTATGTTGGGAAGCTTATTCTGATAAACACTGTTTTATCTTCCATTCTTATATACCAGGCCTCTTTTCTCTTGGCTCCAAAGGCGATCACCGCTCAGATTTCCAAATTGATCAGGGACTTTCTGTGTAGTGGTGGCAAAGGAAATGAAAGAAAGTATCATCTTGTCAATTGGGATATGATTAAGCGTCCTCTCAGAGAAGGAGGTCTTCAGATAAGAGATCCAGCGATGGCCAATCTGGCGCTTGGAGGAAAAATCCTGTGGAAACTCTTCACAAACCGCAGTCATCCTGTCAGTCTTGTATTGAAGAAAAAATATTTGAATGGTATTCCCCTCAGGCATATGCAGAGTGACAACATTCCCAAAGGCACGATGATTTGGAATTTGTGTAGGCAAGGGATGAGTTTCTTCCCTCAAAGGTTGTATCGAATCCCTGGAAATGGAAGCAAAACACGGATCTGGGAGGACAGCATTTTGGGCAACCCTCCTCTCGACCTCTCTGATGGTTTTGGTGAGCTCCGGGAGTGGCTTTCCCAGCATGGAGTTCAAAAGCTCGCTGATATTTCGGATTGGGATTCCACAAGGATGTGGAGGTCGTGGACACTCCCTCGAATACTAGCGAATCTGCAGGATAATGTTCCTCTCTTATTTCGTGCGCTGAACGGTTTGGCCCCTGTCCACCGTCAAAAGCGTGACCAATGGCGCTGGGGCAAGAATGGATCCTATTCAGTGGCCAACGGTTATGCAGCTATACAATCATTCAATCCGTCGACCCATCCTCCTGCTCTATGGACACATGTGTGGGATTCTTACAGCCTACCAAAGGTAAAAAAAAAATCCTGGATTATTGTGCTCAGGAAAGCATTAACTGGAGACAATTTGATGAAGAAAGGAATCGCTGGCCCTCACCGATGCCCATTGTGCTGCTCAGAGAATGAAACCCTGGATCATCTCTTTGTAGATTGTTCCTTCTCTCAAGAAGTTTGGAACAATTCCTTGCTCAGTCTTAGTGTAAATGCCCCCTCTCAAATCTCTGCTAATACCCTCCTTTCTACATGGAATACCAGGTACTCTCATCCTCTTAAAATCAACTCTACCTGGTCCAGAATCTAGCAAGCTCTCCCCAAGTACGTTTTCTGAAAGATTTGGTTGGCTAGAAATAATCAAATATTTAACAATTTCAAGCCCTCACCAGTGATTGTTGCAGCTAAAGCAAAGGCTCTTCTGCAGGAGGCAATTGTTCATCACCCCTCCTTCATTGATAATTCCATGCTCCCTGAAAAAAAAAAAAGTGGTTTGGCACTTTTCTGTATAGGGATAGACAAAAGTTTCCAGCTCGTCCCCTCAATAATCCTGGATGGCGATTACGAGATTCGGATGTAGTCTTTCAAGGCTGGTGGAGAATATAGGGTATAGCTACAGTGTTCTTCGATGGGGCTTCAAAAGGAAATCCGGGGATCGCTGGAGCAAGAGGTGTTATCTATTCTCAGGATGGTTTGAGAAAAGATAGTTTTTACTGCGGCTTAGGGGTGAGAACCAACAATCATGCAGAAATATTTGGGCTGCTACAAGCTTGTCAAATTGCTAAAGAAATAGGTTACAAAGACATACAAATTTTTGGAGATTCTGAAATATTGCTCAAGATCCTTAATACGGATGACAATTTCAGCAACTCAATCCTCAATAAGAGTCTGCTTAGGCTGCGTTATGTCCTTCGTGAGTTCACCTCCTCCAGGTTCTATCACATCTTGAGAGGATCCAACAAAGATGCGGGATGCTAAAGCAAATAAGGGCTGTCTTGTATCTCAAGGTATGTACAGTAAGAATGATGAAGCGCCATGCTGGGTCCCTATTCCATAGTTATGGTGCCATAACCAACAGTTCTACTAATTTTTTCTGATAAGATGAAATAGTTGCAAGGGGATATTGATAAGCTGTAATTTTGGTTGATTAGCCTCGGCCATCCATTATTCAATTTAATAACAATAACCGTTTTAGTTTAAAAAAAAATCACTTTGTTCCTGCACTTCCAAATCTCCC
Organism: Larix kaempferi; assembly: GCA_027924585.1. Taxonomy (NCBI): domain Eukaryota; kingdom Viridiplantae; phylum Streptophyta; class Pinopsida; order Pinales; family Pinaceae; genus Larix; species Larix kaempferi. The sequence continues at coordinate 2,542,001 of BSBM01000399.1, read as the reverse complement.
GTATAGCAAATAAAGGTGAGGTTTTGTATTTCATTTTCTTCTAAAACCATCTGAAGAGACAATCATCAAAGTCGACATTCGACTAGTCTTCATTGAACCTCGACAATCTTTGTAGTTCGATCCAAATCTTCTCAAAATAGATGCAAATATTTGGGCCAGTGAAACCCCTCATCAATAGGTTAGACTAGGTGAGAATTTTGTTTTCAAAACACAACCAGATAAAACACCTCAACTTCCTAGGAATGTTCCATCTCCAAATTCATTTATGCCACCATTTGGAGGTAGGCAAGTCGTGTTTCAATAAGATATAATCATAAACCGTTTTTATAGATAAAATTCCATTTGAATCCCACTAATCCCACACAAGTCGATCCTATTCTTTGTTGAAAAAAATCCCTGAGAATAAAAGGTTTTTGATATATGACGCTCATTCCTGTGCAAGGTCACCCGAAATGTCCAATTCTTCAACTGACAGCCAGTGAGGATTATCCCCATCCTAAAAAATCTGCACTAAGACAAAATATGATTATTGTGTAGCCATTCTAAGAGCCTTTTTGATAGGCTAAAATTATCCTTTGCACCCACATGGATCTATTCCAATGTAGACCCTCGTACCATTACCAATTTGCATATACTCAAATGCTCACAAATGTATGGGAACGCCGAAATAATGCTCCTACATACCAACGAGGCATTTCTAAAATTTATATCTAAATTCCTCACGCAAAGTATACCACCATCTGTCAACACTCTCTAGAGACTTTTTGGTTTCATCACCACACTGAACCAATCTTTATGAAGTAGACCCCAACCACCAAAATGCTTTGGCCAAGATAAACTCTCCCATCTCGAAAGATGAAATGTATCCTCATTTGGCTTGCCCGCCCAAATGAAATGGAAAACAATTTGGGGAATGGAAATCATAACAAGCAAGGATTTTCACAAGACCAAGCCAGTAGGTCGAAATGCTCATCACAATAGCTTGTGCTAGCACAAATCTACCTCCAATTGAAAGCCAACGAAAGACCCCATCAACTATGTGTAGAGCAACAAGTAAGGTTATCCTGTAATTTATAGGTCCAATGAAGATTAGTAAATGGAGCAATCGGAGTGGTCATGCAAATTGTATATATGCCTAGATAGCCCTCCTAAATTACCAACCTATGTTTGTCGTGGCAATTGATAATTACATTGGGCCTCCGTAGGACCAATCTCAACCAAAACACATACCAATTCCACCCATAAATCAAAGTAACTAGAAACAAATACTCCTTAAGATGGCTTAGGCATTACTATTCATAAATCCCAAGGATTGACATTAATAAGATCAACCATTTACAAGGGTAACCCCGAACGTCAAGGCTTAACCTTCACAACAATGTCACTCACTACAACATTGAAAGGAATGCAACTTATTGTCACTCACTACAACATTAGAAGGAATGCAACTTACAATAATGTTTTGATATGCAAAGATGAAAGACAATTCACATGTCTCACTTCAAGACAAGGAAGAGACATGCCTTCATTCTCTATCCCTTTCGCACTTAAAATTGCAACCCTCAATCCCTACACTCCCCCTACCAAATGAAATATCAATGTTGATTGCCAATATAATTAGAGTCAAACTTGATCACTACATAGAACTTTATCATTTTACTCACATATGTATGTTTGTGGTATGAAAATTAATATACATTTCATTTTACTTGCCATCAATTACATGGGTTTCTATTTATTGCTTATTGGTACTTGCAATGAGTTGTCCTTTCAATTTCATTGACTACTATGCCTACCATAGATTCGCTAGGCCTGCTTTCAACACATAAAATTATATTATCTACATACACGCACCTTTCTCTTAGTTTACAAGATATCAACGGTTCTCTTCGGCATTTATTTTCCCCTATTATAATGGTGCAATGGTGCTCTACCTTATTGGCATCTCCTTATGTTAGCTATGCTTCATAATGATGTTCTACCTTATTGGCATCTCCTTATATCCGCTATGCTTCAGTGAGACGGTCCTTCCTTCTTGGGAAGACTGATATGCCTGCATCCTAGACCACAATGGTGTCTTTTTGCTGGTGAACTGAGGAAAAACCCACTCTCACATTTTACGCCAAGCCAACAATCCTTTTCTGCTTCCTTACCTTTTAGTTATTCTCACATTTTATTCATATCAAAGTTCTCTTCGGCATTTCTTTTCCCCCACTCAGAGGGGTATGCTATTGTGTATTAATAAGCCAGGATCAACAACGAAAACAAAAGATTTGGAAAGACGCGGCCAAATTTGAAGAATATACAATGGCTCTACTGCAGAAATTGGCAGCGCTTCTGAAAAGACTGGAACAGAAAAACAAAAGCGATGTGAAGACATCAAGATAAACATTCACAGTTACCTTGCTGGTGAACTGAGGAAAAACCCACTCTCACATTTTACGCCAAGCCAACAATCCTTTTCTGCTTCCTTACCTTTTAGTTATTCTCACATTTTATTCATATCAAAGTTCTCTTCGGCATTTCTTTTCCCCCACTCAGAGGGGTATGCTATTGTGTATTAATAAGCCAGGATCAACAACGAAAACAAAAGATTTGGAAAGACGCGGCCAAATTTGAAGAATATACAATGGCTCTACTGCAGAAATTGGCAGCGCTTCTGAAAAGACTGGAACAGAAAAACAAAAGCGATGTGAAGACATCAAGATAAACATTCACAGTTACCTAAATCAGCAAGTCAATTATGTAGTCACGCATCAAGACCAAGTCTTTCTAGAGAAGGAGCTACCCAGCAGCCACAAAGAAAAGAACCCCTCCGGCAGAATAACCTTTCTGCATCTCACAATCCAGGTAACACAAGAAAGGTCTGGTGGATGGTGTCCAAGAGATGCTCGACAATGGGCATAACTTTCAAAGTGAAATGTGCATTATTATCAATTGCTCATTAATGGGCACAACAACTTTCAAAGTGAAATGTGCATTATTATCAATTTGAATGGCTGGACAGCTCCAATACCAAACCCTGTGAGAATAAATTGCACTAAAAAAACTGCACGTGTTTGTTAGAATAATTTTCTTAATTAATCTATAATTTGGGCCACACATGTAAATAATTAAAATGTGTGTGCTATCATTTAATTAAGCCTAAATATAGTGATCTAATTAATAACTAATTAATTGGCTTAAGGGTATAATTGTCATGAGATTATTGTGTAGATACCATTAGATAATTATTATTTCTATGAGAGGCGGAAATATAATTATGATGAAGTTAAAACTGCCCTAGCGGTTATTGTGAACTGCCCTAGCGGTTTATAAATAAGGTTATGGTCCCCATTCTACCACGACGCATTCCAATTTCTGAAAATCCTCTCAAGAGAAGTTGACGCAGAATCTAGTGGCTAGAATTGGAAGATCATCTCAAAGGGTTCTCTTCCTGTAAAGTTTCTACTTCAATGGATTCAGGTATGCTTCCGCTATTAATTTTCTACTCATTGTTTTAATCAGAAGATTCCAGTATATATTAACAGTGTTGACTTAAATATAAAATCCCAAAAGATTGTTATATTGATTACAAAACCAGCCTCGAACAACTCCAAAGCAATCCTACTTTCCCTTTCAAGAGCATTGTTGATGCCATAACTGGCAAAACTGAGTTCAACCAGTTATGAATGTCAATTCAACACTCTGCTCCCTGCCCCTTTACTCTCTATTCATTTCATTATCTTTTTATGTTAGAAAACAACATTTGTTTTTTATGTGCATTCTTAATTCTTAAAATAAATAAATAAAACACATTAATCTCATAGACGGACTTTATTCATCTCAATTCAGGAATTCTCTTCACAACGACTTTATTACTTCAATTCTGTATTGAGACTTTATTAATGCAGATTTAGGAATATGTTCCCAATAACTTCAATTTTGTTATTGCAAAAGGACGGAAAAAAGGCTTCGGACATAATTCTCACCATTTACAAACCTTCAGTAACTAGTGTGAAGCTTCAGCAATTAATTAAATGCATTGAAATTTGCAAAATGATCTTATTGTGAAGTCACTTGAGGATAGCTCGTGTAGATATTCTAAATGTTTGAGAACACCTTCAAATTTTTCCTAATTGTTTGAAGAAAGTGAATATATCTTTGCATCATGGATTAAAGTGCAATTTGGATAGTGTTACTGTCTGGCTGTGGTAAGATGTTATCTTGTTGTAACCGTTGGCATGCTTGCCAGAGGAGAAGCTTTAGCAATTAAATGCATTGAAATTTGCAAACTGAACTTTTTGTTGTGAAGTAACTTGAGGATAGCTCGTGTGGGCTTTTATTCTAAAAGTTTGAAAACACCATCAAATTTTTCCTAATTGTACGAAGTGAATATATCTTTGCATCATTCATTAAAGCACAATTTAGATAGTGTTACTGGCAAGCTGTTCTAAGATGTTATCTTGCTGTAACAACTAAAGTGTTTATGGCAGGGAATTACAGACAACTATATCAAGAGTTGGTGAAGTCCATTAGGGAAACTAGACTGGAGGTCAAGCTCCATTCTTGAGTTATGGCAGGGAATCACAGATAACTATATCAAGAGTTGGTGAAGTCCATTAGGGAAAATAGACTGGAGGTCAAGCTTAAGGCACCAAATTGCATTCTTGTGTTTTTGGGAGTAGAAATATTTCCCACTTTTGCCCCCGACTCTAGGTGCAATGTTATGTTTTTGGGAGTAGAAATGTTTCCCAATTATGTCACTGACTCTAGGTGCAATGTTATATCTCCATTTGAGTGACTTTAGGAGCAATGGATCTCTATTTGTTGTTGGTTACTTTCAAAGTTTAAATTATATCACTAAGGAGCACAGTTATTTTTCTATTTGTGTCCGACATTGGAAGCAAATGTTGTAGTTGTTTCCGACATTAGAAGCAATGTTGTATCTTTATTTGTGACCGACTTTAAGAACGATGCTGTGTCCATTTGATTTGGTGTAGGTTGCTTTCAAGGTGCACTACTTGCGAAGATCAAGCGTTAAAAAGCCTAAATTCAAATAGCAAAACAAAATATGCAAACAAACTGAGGGCATCCGGTGATTAAGGACCAACAATTCACAATGCATATCAAGTGCATAAAACAAGAAAAAAGGGGGTTGGATGCTAAGTGACCTGGTTCAAGTTTGTCAATGAAAAAATTGGTAATTAAGTTCACATTAAGTTCTAGGGGTTATACATTTCAAAAAAAAGGGGGTTGGATGCTAAGTGACCTGGTTCAAGTTTGTCAATGAAAAAATTGGTAATTAAGTTCACATTAAGTTCTAGGGGTTATACATTTCAAAATTGTAATATATATATATATAGGTATTCATTAAACATTATGTAAAATGAAAATTGCATGCCAAACATTAACGCATATAATTATATAATTATTTCAACAGGATAGTATCTTGTTAAAAATTTAGAAATTTGGGTTAATTTTTGTCTTTTGTTTACCTTTCAAATTTCAATTTTTTATTGAATAAATTCGATTAAATCCATTGCCTTGAAGTTCGTTCAAATTTGGTTGAAGTTTGGCGAATTTTGAAATTCGCCGAATGCGGTGACTAAGGTCAGATGCACCCACTATTAAGGACCACCAAATCACAGATTCATCGCGGCCAAGAAGCTGTCTTGCAGAAATTAATAAAGAAATACAGATGGAAATAACCAACAATTCACCAAGTCATTGCAGGTGAGTGCGAACAATTGACCGAAGCAATAGCAAAATAGTAATAGCAAAAAGGACCACCAAACAAATCGTAATCAGATAAAAAGAAAACACAGGCAGATGTACCAGTTATAAAGGACCACCAAATCACAAATTCAATGAGGCCGAGTGAACTGGATTTTTTTATAGCAAGTTATAAAATTTAGTGCCCGAAGTGATAAGAGTCCACTTCAGCCAAGAAGCTGTCTTGCAAATTAGGAGAACTTTAACAAATGCTAAACAAATAAAAACGGGAGAGCTGTAATACTCAGTAGTTGAGGAAAATTATCAGCAAAGGAGGTGTTTAATACCTCTGTATGACTGTTGACCTTGAAATTTTATAGGTATAGTCATTGCGTCTAGCTCTTCCTAATCATTAACAGTCTAAAACGAAATCTACTAAAATACACGATATAGGAAATTCCAGACCATTGGACCAATACGCAAAGTGATTTAGATAGGAAAATTAAGCCAAACAGGAATTTGACAATACTTTTACACAGAAATCAACGGACAAAATACCTAAATAAAATTACCAAACCATAAATCCAATAGAAAAAGGGATTTAAAATAATTATTAACAAAAAAACTGCTGAGTCCAACAACTGCCATTTGAGAGAACTGAAAGCCAACATTAGATACATGTACAAGCCCTAGACAATAAGGAATACGAAACCCACAAGAATAAACCCTAACAAATTAACTTGCATGCAAGGGCGCATCAGTAAAAAGATGTTATGACTCATCTGCAGTAAGCATAAGCCACCGCTGAGTTTATTAAGCGTCATCATTTACACCCAGGAGAAGAGATTAGGACACGCAAAACCAATTCTTTTGTGTAGGAAATATAACACTTGGGGAATAATAAGTAATTTAACACCGGCTCTGCCTGCAACCCTAACTGAAAATCCCAAGACTTCTCAATTTCCAGTTTGGAATAAGCATCCCACCCTTAATACCTAAGATAAGCTATCACAATCCACTATGAAATACATATCACAGAGTACTTGGACGCAAACGCATTTAAGCTATATGGTCCAAACCATAAATCCAATAGCAAAAGGAGTCCAACAACTGCCATTTAAGCAAACTGAAAGCCAACATTGGACACATGTACAAACCCTAGAAATAAGGAATACGAAAACCCTAAGAATAAACAACCCTAACAAATTAACTTGCATGCAAGGGTGCACCAGTAAAAAGATGTTATGACTCATCTGCATTAAGCATAAGCCAGAGCTGAGTTTATTAAGCGTCATCATTTACACCCAGGAGAAGAGATTAAGACACCCAAACACCGATTACACGCAAAACCAATTCTTTTGTTTAGGAATATAACATTGGGCAATTAAATCCAATAAAAGGAGTCCAATAACTGCCATTTAAGCAAACTGAAAGCCAACATTGGACACATGTACAAACCCTAGAAATAAGGAATACGAAAACCCTAAGAATAAACAACCCTAACAAATTAACTTGCTTGCAAGGGTGCATCAGTAAAAAGATGTTAGGCTCATCTGCCGTAAGCATAAGCCAGAGCTGGGGTTATTAACCATCATCATTTACACCCAGAAGAAGAGATTAAGACACCCAAATGCCGATTACACGTAAAACCAATTCTTTTGTATACGAAATAATAAGTAATTTAACACCGGCTCCACCTGAAAACCCCAATATTTCTCGATTTCCAGTTTGGAATAATCATCCCACCCTTAATGTTAAGATAAGCTATCAAAATCCACTATGAAATGCATATCACAGAGTACTTGGACGGCATTAAAGCCATATGGTCCATACAAAATACTTTACAATTCCAAAAATAAAATAAATAAATCTGTGCGCTAAAACGGAAAGAAAGAGTGCATCAGATTGAAAGTGTCTTCATTTTTTAGGGTCGTCCCTTCAGTTCAAAGTGAAAATAATTGTGCATCATCTGCACTGTAAACACTGCAGCAACAGAAAAACCATTTACATTTTACTGGGAAAGAAAGTACTCACCAGCTGAAAGAGAGGCTCCACACAAACGATAAGAGCCATATTCAGTCCAACATGGCTAAATTGGAACACGCTGCCAATATATAGTTATAACTTTAGGGTTAGGGCTTCTTCTCACTAGTATTAGGGTTTTTCGATTTCATAATTTAGTTACTCCTCGATATATTTACAAATTCCATAATTATTATTTTAGTTACTCCTCAATATATTACAAACTCTATATTTGTTAATTATTATTTATTAGTTTAGGTTTTTTTAAATGATGGTTCACCATTTGTTAGAGGGTTATATCTAATTGGAAAATGCCAAACACCTACTATTCCGAAGAATCAAGGTATGGACAGAATTACAATCATTACATAGAAAGTCCTCCCAAAGAGCAAGTGTCACAAAACAAAATTTGAACCCGGATGAGAAAGATAAGTAACATTTTAATATAAATTTTTGTAAAAAGTTGGAAATTTTATTTTATTAATAAAAAATTTTATCATTAAAATTTATTTAAACATTTTATTTATTTTAAAATAAAGAAAATTTTAATAATTTTGAAAAAAATAAAAATAAATTAAATTTTGTCTATCAATCAAAATTACCTTGATTAAAAGTAAAGTGATTTGAATATCTCTTATAAAACTCCATTTTATTCCAAGCTATAAGTGGAAAAATATTGTTTAAATTTGGCAAGAGCTTTAATGTTACTAAAACCATATTTAGGAAGAGCTTTAGTGTTTACCAAACTCATATTAGTTTAAGTTAAGTTTAAACATTTTTTTCTCAAACATTAAATGTTTACCAAACTCATATTTGGGAAAAGCTTTAATGTTTACCAAACTCATATTAGTTTAAGTTAAGTTTAAATAATTTTTCTCAAAGATTAAAGAATAGATTAATTTATGGGAATAAAAAGGGAATGGTTGTTTCTATCGAGAGGAAGATAAACGTTGTATGAGTTAAAGGTGAAGAGGACGTTTATTAGTTAATTTTGGTGGAGATAGTAATACTTGTTAAGTTAAATGTTGTTTTTTTTAAGTTAAATGTTGTTGACTCAATGTCGCGTCCCCATCTTGACCCTATTGCATTAAAATGTAAATAATGTAATATTGTTATAAAAATCGTGGTGAGGAGCTCAAGGCCAAAGCCCCACCATCGATTTATTGATGCATATGGTTTACGTGCTAGCCAAGCACATTGGAATTGTAAATATCATGTAAATATGCATTTTAATCAAATACTCACAACTAGCTATGCAATGCAACAAGAGATGGGGGCATGATTTTACAAGGAATTGGGAGGGAAAACATTCAAACCCTTGAGCCAACCAAGTCAAGTCAAGTGTCAATAAGATAACCCATCAAACCCTCAACTACCCATGTTGACTTTTGTACCCAATCATTCATTTCTCCCAAGAGTTGGTTAAGATAGTTAATGCCTTGGGAATGAAGAGGTATGGCTGTCCAAATTTGAGTATGGGCAAGCCACCCTTCATGGAAAAACGTGTTTTGCTCCTTGGGCAAGAAAAGAGTCATGAATTGCTCCCCAAGCCATTACCCATGAACTAGTTTTGCTCTCCCACGAGTTTGGAGCTACCTAGCCATTTTTCTCCATGGATTTCATGTGCTTTCCTTCATTTTTCAAGCTAGGAAGGGTGTTTTTGTTTTGGTTACCAATGGGGAAGAGAATGAATCGATTTGGGGTTGCAGTGAGGTTGTTTTGGCCATTTGAAACGCTCATAACTTGTGGAAGAAATCAGGTTCCTCCCTGGGGATGAATTTCCCTTTTCATAGTTCGTTTGGGTGAGCCACGATTTGGGGAAAACCCATGGCCATCCTGTTTGTAAATCCCATTGCTGGAAATGTTTATCCATGCCCAGTTTTTGAGTTGTTGTGTGTAAGAGAAGGTTGGGATTGAGATGGGTATCCATTGTTTTGGCTTGAGCTTGAATGCAAGCACCCAAGGTTAAGATTTAGCCTGATAAACCCAGCTGTGGACTGGCTTGGCTTAGATGCAATGATTATTGGGCTGTGTATGAGTATGAATGCCCCCTTTTCCTTGTAAGAATCATGCCCAGCTCGGGGGGTGGCAGTTGTGTTGAGAGAATTGATGAACACAACTGGCATATCGTTGGGTGGAACGTTGCAGCAACATAACTAGTTGTTTGAGACAATTGCACAATGAAGATAAGTGTTTTTCTGTCTATGCATTTAATTCTGCAATGTTTAAATTGATGACTGCTTTTGATTTGTTGTATGCATATGATATGTGTGTGTGGATGAGTTTTAATTCCATTGTACATATTTGCTTAATTTGCATCTGCACACTCTTGAATTTATGCGTATGATTCTAATGAATGGGCTGAGATTTGTGTAAAAGCCCAGAACTTGGCATCATGTTCCCTTCCAGGAATTGGGTCCGCGGGAGGGTATGTGACACTCAAGGGTGCAAACTATGTTTATTGGTTCATTTTAGTGAAGATAATACTAAAAGTTAGTTCAATAGATAGATGTTATTATTGGAAATTCCATGCAGGTCTTGAGATCAAATATCAATTAGGTCTAGGTCAAGTGGTTAAGAGAATGAATTGTTATCCTCCCTACCCAGATTCAAATCATGCTTGTGATATGTTTGTTCCTTATGAGGCAATTTTTGATCGAGGCTCTTCATGGGAAATGAGGGATATCTCACTCTCACTTACGGATTGGAGGGTGGGGTGAGAATTCACATGTTAAAAAGTATGTTATGGAGGTCAATTAATCGCACTAAGTCCCTTAGGGTTACTAATTGTTATTTCAACAAGTCGTTATTTCTATGTCTATGTAACTACTCACACACCCAACCAAGGAATCACGTGGTGAGCCCCATATGTACAAGTTTCCTAAACACAGTACCACCAAAGTCACCTTCCATGGGATTTAAACATGGGTAGATGAGGACTAAATCCCACAACTTACCATGTGCACCATCCCAAAAGATTATCAACATCCTCCATCCAAAGAATTGAAGGGAAAGGAACAAATTCACAATTCACAAGACACTTGTTGCAAGGTATTATCATCCTTACTTGAAACACTTAATATGCTATATTTCTTTGAGGAAGAAAAATATATAAATATATGTTTTGAAAAAACTCCTAACACATGTTTACAATATATTTACATGATAACACATATTTCCATAATAGTGTACTAAATTTATCTTTACCCATTAGGTATCACTTAAAGAAAATATAAACTTATCTTGAGCAATGCTTAAGGAAGAGGCTTCCACATAGTGATGGATTTGACTAGAGATAAGGCCCTAAACCAAATATCTTCCCAAACAATTTCATTAAAAAATTTTGGGATAGTGCACCATATAGAAGTTAAATCATTTCGCTTGATTCTCAAAACACAATGAGTAATAAGCGATGAAAGCAATTCCAATATTTTTTTTCCATAATACCCTTGGAGTGGTTCAAGTGTATTCCAATCGACTAACTCAACTTCCGTAAATCTTCATTTGCCAATAAACACTAGAGTATACATATGGTTGGTAATAGCATAAGGGATTTATCATGGAGGAATCTTTTCAAAAATCAACAAAGACCTTCGAAGTTGGACTTTTGTTTTTTATTCTATGTTTTTTTCCACGAAAAAAAATAAAAATAAAAATCGTACTTTCTTTTTTAAAGAAAACACATCTTGCATGGCCCATAGGCCTCTTCAATATGTAAACTATGGGCAAACCCAATATACAACATTCATAATCTACACTTTAAACCAAATATTCAGCACTCATCATGTGTTCATTACATTTGTCATTTATAATCAGTGTTCTTTTGATGTATCTTTTGTTCAACCCAGTCAAATATGTAGAGCTAGAATCTCTTATAGTAGACAGTTGATATTGAAGATTGTAGTCAATGTATTAAAAGGGGATAGGTCCCAGATCGTCCTCCATGATGGTATCATTGTTGCATTCCCATTTCTGCCACCGTCTTGCTCCTAAAAGTAAACATGCTTTAGATAATCGGTCAGCCAGTCGATTCCTTACTCTATGGACATGTTGGAATGATGTTAAACGGAAGGGTGTTGCAGTCCTGTCCACCTCCTCGAAAGTAGCTTCAAGGGTGATATTCCTAGGCCTCCATATATGTTTGATCCAATTGATCACTAGCAGTGAATCACCAAATACGTGAATGCGTGTAATAACCATAGAAGCCACTAAAAGAAGAGTATATTTAATAACCAGTAACTCAGCTCGATTGTTGGTACTTGGACCAGAGGAAACAACGAATTTTACCCATCGGCGGTCAGAGAAATAGGTAATTCTTCCCATACCACCCACCTATGGATCACCTTGTGCTGCTCTATCAAAGAAGCACCAAGGGAAAGAGATGTCCACCTCTTCTATCGAAATGGAACGTGGGAGATGTACTGAATATTTATGTAGCATGCAGTCTAGGATGGTTGAACACTTCTGAGCATAAACCATCGAAGGGATGTATTTATCCTGAAAAGTAGCCAAGTTGCGTGCATTCCATGCAGACCACATGACTATAATGGGTAGAGCCATGCGATAGGATGCACCTAAATCCTCTACCCAATTTCCCAGGGCCTCTGGAATATTGTTGTTGTCCCAAACGAAGAAGATCCCTTTAAACAATGAAATAGCACGCCAAATCTGTTGAATATAAGAGTAGGAAATGAGTAAGTGATCGATGGTCTCTTCGCTACATTTGCACAGAGGGCATCGTCCCAGGCTTTCATAGATATTACTGTGTAGAAAGTGCCAGACAGGAATGCGGTTCATGAGAGCAAGCCATACAAATAACCTCATTTTTAGTGGACATGCCATGTCCCAGACAACCTTAAACCACCATTATGGATCCAGTCTGTCGCGTTCTAAACATAGAACCTTGTAGCCAACCTTGGGGGTGTATCTTCCTTCAATCTTATTCATCATCAATATAATATCATCAAGTCTATTGATCAAGTGGATGGAATTGTTATGAAGATTCGACGTAAAAGGTGCGTAAAAGTGTCCCATATGTGTTTGTCTTTGTCATGGAAACCGATAGTGTCTGCATCAAGCCAACCTTGTTTAGAAAAGGAAGTATGGACCAGATCATGTACCTGTGCCAAGTAATAGAACCCTGTATCCAGTAGGTGGTCGATCATATGGGGAGGGAGCCTATAATCATCTACACTGTTGAGCCATGGATCAATACCAAGGCAAAGCGATGGCCCATTCGCAATACGCCAACATAAACCATCTACCACTAAATCAAATCCATTGAGAGCAACTCTCCATGAGTTGGAGATATTCCGATAGTTGAAGGATCAATTTTTGATCTAGTCCTCAATAGTCAAAGGGTAGATATACTTGCATTGTATCTAGTCCATAATTTACTACACTTGACTAGTCGCCAAATGTTTTTGGCTGTAAGAGCTTTAGCAAAGCACTCGAGATGCTTTATACCCCTCCCCATGATTTTGGTGGCGTAAGTTTATCCTAGGAAATCCAATGGAAGGAGGAAGAGTTGTCATATTTCTTCCATAAGAAATTGCTGCAAATTTTCTGGATATTATTAATAGTGTCGGTCGGAATGTGGGAAAGTGTCATCTAGTAGACAAACAACGCCCCCAGGACATAATTAATAAGTACCAATATACCACCTTTTGAGAGCCATAAATTGCACCAAATCTAAACTTTCCTTTCAACCCTACTAACCATCCAAAACCAATCTTTGATACCATAATCATTCAGTTTGATGAGGAAACCCAAGTATGGCAGGCCCAAATTGACATAAGTCAACATAAACGAAAAAAGGGCATGTATCCAAGCAGTATGCTCAACCTCGATGTTCATACTAGATAAAGTAGATTTTGCAGAGTTTATGGACATACCTGTTGCCAATTCAAACCTGTCGAGAATCTTTTTAATGGATAACATGTCTCTATGAGAGCCAACAACAAATATCAATATGTCATCGACAAACAATAGATGCGTCACACTAAGGTTGGCCGCAAACTTAAAACCATAAAAGGACCCTGAAGATTTAGCATGGTGGATTGCTCAGCTCAATCCTTCCACTGCAAGAAGGAATAAAAGTGGGGCAAGCGGACCACCTTGGCCGATTCCCCTCTCAGGCCTAAAAAAACTTGAAGTTGATGCATTGACAAGAATTGCAAAAGATACCAATTGTACAGTCAACATGATCCAATTACCTATCACCAAAGGAAAACCAGACTGTAGTAGAATGAGCCTCAGATATGTCCATTTCACTTGGTCATATGTGCAACGAAGATCAATTTTGAGAATGATAGTGGGTGTTTTCTTAAGTTTGGCATAGTGGAGCACTTCCTGGGTTGTGCCTATCGCATCATGTATGATTCTCCCTTTGAAGAATGCATGTTGTTCAGGAGAAATGTTGTTTGACAATATACCACGGATCTTGTTTGCAATGACCTTAGCAGTTAATTTATAAATACAATTGCAAAGAGAGATCAGATGGTAGTCCCTGAAAGTTTCCCCTTTATCTTTCTTGGGTATCAAGGCAATAAAAGTAGAATTAAACGCAACAATGATTCACCCTTTTAAATGTGATTCCTCTATAACAACCAGTATGTCTAACTCAAACAAGTCCATGAATTCCTCATAGAATTCAATGGCCCAACCATCCGAGCCCGAGCTTCTCTCATGCTGCATAGATTGAACCCCATGCCTAAGTTCCTTAATAGACACATGTTTTTGGAGGTCATATGCATGTTCTTCATTAACCATGTTCAGATATTCCCCAGCCAGACTCATCATATGTAGAAGAGACACCTGACTATCTTGTTTGTATACTTTCTGGAAGTGGTTGACCATTAGGTCATATATATCTTGAAAACCCGAAAATTTAGTGCCCATCTCATCTTGGACTTCCCAAATACAATTAGTATTCTTTCTATGTTGTATATACTTATGAAAAATTTTAGAATTGTCGTCACTCTTCTATATCCATAAGGCCCTGCTTTTTAATCTGGTTGTGGCCTCATATTCAAGTAAAATCTCCTTCTTTCTGCTCTCCAACTAAGAGATATCCTATTTTTTACCTTCAGTGGAAAATCCTACCGGAAATTGATCATAAAAAGCCTCCAATCTTTCTTTAATATCCCTAAGTTCAGACAAGATGGCTCGTCTTTTATTTTCAATCCATGGGATAGCCATGGCCTTAATCTTTTTAAGGTTATTATTGAATTGCACAGCAACAGAGATACCATTACCTCTATCAAAAGGAGACCATTCTTTGACCACCATGCCTTTGAAGTCTTGGTCCTTGAGCCATCGCATGTCGAACTTGAAGGGGCTCGGTGGTTTTCTTACTGTAAGAGATAATTTAAGTAGGATGGAGTGGTGGTCAAAGTCACCACCAACCCCAACCCATTGCTGAATAGAGGATGTTGAATGTAGTTTGCCTTCATTAAGGAGGAATCGTTCAAGGCATTTAGCGATAAAAGCATCATCGGACCTCATATTGCGCCAACTCGGTCTAAGTTGTATTGGCGGAATATCAACCAAAGAGAATGCCAAGAGCATGTTGCTAAATAAATCTAAAAGTGGGTCACGATGGGCTTGAGGGCCCCATATCTCTGTATACCCCATGGTGAAGTTTAGGTCACCACCAATAATGAGTCGGTCCACCTGAAGAAGTTGGAGCGTATAAAAATTATCCCAAAAATATTCACAATTTTGGTATGGCCCATAGACATTAGCAAATGTATAAGCCATCCCTGTTTCGTGGGAGAATAGAGCAGTCTCTAGCACCAATTGTATGGCCCAACTATTGATCAAGAGGAAGCACGAAGAAAGCCAACCTGTTATCAAACCACAGAAACATTCTGCAACATCTATACAAATAAAATCCCAGCCCGGTAGAAGTCTTTTCAAATTCTCAATAATTTGTTCCCCGGAAGCCAAACTTTCTTGAAGTAATAGAACCTGAGGTCGATAAAATTCTACCAATCGATGTAAGGCTAATTTTTTGGAGGGTATCCCTAATCCTCAAATATTGAGGGAGAGGACTAACATTAAGGTAACTCTTTCTCGGGTTTGCTTGCTTTAAGCGATCCTTTGATACTTTTTTGTTGACCAGCACTAACCTCAACATCGGCCTTCGATCGAGCTGAATCTATAATAGATCTCCTTCCTCTGAGCCGGGGGAAGATAGGGAAAGACCACGAATAGGACCCACTCCTTGCCTTGACTGTTTAATTTTCCCAGACTTAGATCGTAAGTTATATTCGCAGTCGATAGTAAATAAGGATTCCAGGAGAATACTCCTCATGGCCGAAGTAACAATCGCGTCTAAAACATGGTTGGTCCCAAGAGGGCCAGTATCCGAATCACCAAGAAATATGGGGGGGTCGGGGAGACAATGGGAGGTAGGGAAGGGAAAGGTGGGCTTGGGTCCCAAGGACATGGAAGAGGTTGAGGGCATGTGGTAGGATGGGAGAGCCCTTCTGTGAAGCGTGAAGCCTTGTGAGTGGGAATGCCCTAGGGAAAAATGCCATTTACAGTTGAAAGGGCCAATGAAAAACCCACCAAGGAAGGTTTAGAGGGTGGCAATGGAGAAGTGGATCTCCTTAGGTCAAAGACCTTTTTAAGGGCAAGGTCACGAAAAAAAGTAGGTCTAGACAAGAATTCCTCCACACTTAATGAGAAAAAGGAGGAGGACTGTGTGAGCTTACCTGTTAGAGAAGAATCATCATCCAAGCCCGTCGGTGAAATACAAAGACCCGGTAGAGGTGGTGGGTCATTAGCAGACTATGGTTGAGTAGTGGGGGCCACCTTATTAGCATCATCATAAGTCTCCTTTGTTGCTTTCTTCCCAAAACCTTGCTTGTAGACTTTGGTGAGGTGGCCATAACAATGACACCCATTGCACCGAAATGGAATACCATGATAATCAATTCTCTGGTTCCATAACCGCCCATGAAATGAGATGTCTATTTCCTCTAGTAGGCCATCGATGAGGTCAAGTTCGACCAACACCTTAGCTATCGAGAGGACACCCGAGTCCTAGAACCCCATATCCGCTTTCAAGAAGGTGCCAAGCTCATTACCCAACAACTGAAATATCTTAGAAGACCATAGTTCAAGCGGGAGGCCTGTGAATTTGACCCAGATGGCCTACTTATAGTATTTCTCCGTTCATGAGTCAAAAAATGGTGTCCATCTTTTAAGGTTGAGCACAGATGAGTCAAGCTCCCAAATCCCTAAGAGACTGGTAGTTGCATCCTCAGCCTTGTCCAATACCACCCCAACCATCCAATGGTAAGAGCAAAAAGACTGGGAACATAACCTAAAAAGGGAGTCCAGGTACGAGAGACCCAAAGTCTAAAGAGACATAACCATGCCTTCGTTCATCTCCACATCTTCACCAAGGGAGAGAAAATGCTTACCAATCTTCTTAATGCATGGATTAGGGCAAGCGCTAGGAGGATAGACATGAAGTCTCCTGGGGATGCCCTTAGAGTCAGAGTCTGGACTAGGTGAAATGTATAGAGGCTACCTGCATGGGTAGATACTTATTTCCTCTCCATTTCCACCTCTTATTTAATCCATCATGAGTAGATACTTCTCAAATCTTTTAGTAAGTGTGGATAAGACATGGAAATCCTCTATACAATGAGCGTTTATCATATAATACTCATAATTTTTTATCGCCACAATGTCATTGTACTTTTTTAATAGCAGGCAATGAAGGGGGTCATGTTCGGATATTTAGACACTTAAAAGTTAGTGAATATCAACTTGGTATAATGTCTTTAGGTAAAGTATGTCTCTTTAGTATGCATTTGTACTTTTGTATCCAACGATCATGATATGTTCTAGACATAGAATGATCTAATGGTTCATCTTCACCTCGATCTTAACGACTATTGATCCATGGCTTAACACCCTGTTGGTCCATGATCTCTATTTAAAGAGCATGGAGTGTCATTTACTTTATGACCAATTGTGAGAAAACCATATGTAAAACAATTTTCCTTTTCTTAATATATTTCCTCAAGTAGCTAATTGTTTGGGGTCATGGATTGTTGTACTCTTTGAGGGTTTTAACCACATAAAACATCGGTGTGTTGATTTGTTTGTGTGAGTGGTTTCTCAAGGTGTTTGATATTCTAGAAATACCTTGTGTTAGTTGAACATGATATCAAAGCGCTTATGAATTCCCAATGATATTGTTAATCAAGATCTTGAACCAATGTAGCTGTCTGCATCAAAGTATTTCTAGATTATGTTATTTTTGTATATTTATACGCTAAGAGAGGTGTGTCATTCAATCCAAAGCACTTTTTTCAACTGGAAATGCTTTTTGTTTCACTCAATTTTTTTTATTTTCCCAAGATAGAACCATTTTACCAGATCCAGAGGTATATTGTTTACATTTACATATTTTAAAAAAATATTTCTCATGTTCTTTCATATTCTAGCCTAGTTTTATATTTTATTCTTGGTTTGTTACCTTTTTGGTCTACACATGCTCTTTGTTGCATGCTCTATGTGAACTTGGAAAATAAAAAAACAGAGCAGAAAGAGTTTTCTTAACTACATATGCTTTTTTTTCCGTGCTCCTTGTGTGAACTTGGTAAACTAGAAACAATGAGAAAACTTACATTTATGAGTAAGCTAACCAAGGACTAACCAAAAATTGGGAAATTTCAGTTTAGGAATTGTGTTTTATGTTTATGTGTGGCTGAGTAAAGTGTCTTGTAAGCCAAAAAGAAAGGTTTTTTGGGTAGGCATGCTCTCCCAACAATAAGAACAACAACAACAAAAATAAAAACACCGTTCTTATCCATATAATTACTAAATCTTTTGATTAACTCACTTTGCTGAAAGTTACTTTAATAAGTAAGAGGTCTTGGGTTCAAGTCGTTCTTCTGTAACCTTTTGCAAAATTTCATGCAACTTTAATTTATAAAATAACTCTTTATAAAAGTGTTTCCCGCTTGTGTTTATAAAAGTGGATTACTTATTTTAAAGCAACTTATTTGTAATAGAGAGCTTATGGGAAAAGTTAGTAAGGGAGGCACATGGATCAACCTTTGCATGCCACGTGGCTCCCTCATTCCTTTTTATGTATTTCTTCAAAAGAGCATAATTTCGACCTCCAGACTTAGTTTTCAGTGCCATTTTTTAAAACTGCTTATTTTTTCAACATCTTTGCATCTATACCATTTTTTTCTACATTTGAAGCCTTAATACATACATATTATAATATGACCACTCTAAGTGATATTCTTTTTACGAGTACCAAATACTGCTCATGGAAATCCCATATGTAGGATGTCCTACATGTTAGAGATATGGATCTAGCTAAACTAGCTTACCTATCTATGCAAAACAATAATATATCAACAATAAGTATAAAAAAGAGAACAAGAGAAAATAGTACACCATATATACATGGTTCACCCAATTGGGCTACGTCCACGGGAAGGTAGTCTTCTATTATCTCCACAATATCTCTCTCAAGCTTACAAGAGAACAATGCCAATAACCCCGATACAATATAGCAATACTTGTGTGAATAAGTAAAGATCATGATGAGTGATGTGACTCCCTTGACTCTATTATATACTAAGAGATGAGGAGGAATTACTCTCACATATTACATGTGGGATAATATAATTCTCCATAATAACATCTCTTTATATAATAATGAATATCAAGAGTATATTTTACCATAATGAATATGGGATATAATGTATTACTCTTTTACATAAGATTGTGGATATCTTCCGACATAATACAAAGACATTATTACCTTCCAAGGAATATAAAATATTCCAACACTCCCCCTTAATAATGGCTAGGAGAAAAGCCCACTAATAAAGGAAGAAAGGAGTCATTATTGCTCCCCCTTGATGACAACTTCCCTCATCCCAAGTAAGGAATGAAGATGCACATACTTCGTTGTTGTTAAGGATTTGGTGAAGATATCGACTGCTTGCTGCTCTGTAGGACAATACTTAAGAGAAAGAACACCATCTGTGACGAGAACTCGAATGTAATGAGCATCGAGATCGAGATGCTTTGTCTTGGAGTGATATATCGGATTATAAGCAAGCTGAATTGCACCCTGATTGTCACATTTCAACATAGTGGACAATTTCAGAACCATACCAAGCTCGGTGAGAACATGACGTAACCAAACTACTTCTTTAGTTGCTTCTTTGGCTGCTCTATACTCTGCTTCACATGAAGATAAAGAAAGAGTCTTCACCTTTTTGCTGGACCAAGAAATCAGACCTTAACCAAGTTGAAATATATAACTAGCAGTTGACCGTTGATTAGAATTGTCACCTGCCTAGTCATAATCTGTATAACCAGAAAGTGAAACTGTAGCACTGCTTGAATAAAAAACACCATAGTACAATGTCACCTATAAATATCTCAGAATTCTCTTTGTTGCTTGCCAATGACTTTCATGAGGTTGCTGCATGAACCGTGAAACCATACTGACGACGAAAGAGAGATCTGGTCTGCTGTGAGTTAAATATATCAAACTAACGACTAGCTGATGATAAAGAGTAGCATCAACAAGAGGAGTAGTGCACTCAACAATTAACTTTACATCGGACTGAAAAGGCGTAGGAGCAGGTTTACAATCACTCATGTGGAAACAAGCCAATAAATCTGTAGCATACTTCGATCGAGAGAGAAAAATACCATCTGCCATATGCCAAATTTGAATACCCAAGAAATAGTGCAATATGCCGAGATTAGTCATTTCAAACTGCTTTTGAAGGTCACTTTTCATACTTTGAATGAGAACAAGTTGGCTTCCAATGATAATAAGATCATCCTCATGTAAAACAATAACAATGATATTATTATCAACATGCTTAACATACAGGTTAGGATCAGATATACAATGCTTAAAACCATTATTCAAGAAATATGCATCAATTTGATCATACCAAGCCCTAAGTGCTTGTTTAAGACCATATAAAGACTTGTGTAATTTATATACTAAACTTGACGATTCAGCATTAATAAAACCAGGAGGTTGTTGCATATAAATGTCTTCATTAAGATCACCATTTAAAAAAGCACTTTTAACATCCATTTGGTGTATTTCTCATTTATAAGATGCAACAATAGATAAAATGGTTCTTATTGTATTCATTTTAGCAACAGGAGCAAAAGTTTCATTATAATCTATACCTTCAAGTTGATTAAAACCTTTTGCAACTAATCTAGCTTTATATTTTTCAATCTGTCCTTCTACAGTAAACTTAGTTTTATAAATCCATTTACAACCAACTAAATTCTTTCCCGAAGGAAGAGGAACAAGAGACCAAGTCTTGTTCTTCATAAGAGAATCATACTCAACAGGCATAGCTTGTTCCCAATGAGATTTACCCTTAGCTTGAGCATCAATAGTAGGATCATCCGTGGCCAAAACTTTGGTCATAAGAGCAAAGTTAGATCTAGTTCTATGACTATCGAAAGGGATTCTTATATCACTTCATGTAGATTCAAGAGTTTTCTGGGCCCAAACAGGAAGGTTAGAAGGGACAAAAGTCACTCCAGGAGCTTTGAGACATTTAGGTGGAATACTTGAAGAAGAAGAAGAAGGTGAACTAAGATCAGTCACAGAACTGGAAGGAGCAATTGAGATAGGAGTAACAGGTGATAAGGGAATATTCAGAGTGACATGAGGTTCAACAGACTTAGGTGGTGGAGAGACTTCAATAAATTGAACATCTCTTATAATGATGACACTTTGATTAGAAGGATCAAACAACCTATAAGCCTCAGAATCCTCATAATAACCAATGAATATACACTTGTGAGACTTGGGTTCTAACGTTTTCCGTTTGTCATCAGGAATATGAGCCCAACATTCACAACCAAACACTTTAAAGTTACTAATATATGGTGTTCTTCCATTCCATTTTTCCTCAGGGGTAACATGCTTAACAGATTTTGTAGGAATTATATTTAAAATAAAGTTAGCACAACTGATGGCTTCAGCCAAAAATTTCTTATGTAATCCTTTAGAATAAAGCATACATCTAGCCATTTCAACTAAAGTTCTGTTTTTCCTTTCAGCAACACCATTTTGTTGAGGTGTGTAAGGAAAGTCTTCTGATGTTGAATTCCATGTTTAGATCAAAATACTTCAAATTCTTTCTTAATGAATTCCCCCATTATCAGTTCTTAAAGTCTTAATCTTTTTACCAGAATAATTTTCAACCAAGGATTTAAATACTTGAAATTTAGAAAAAGTGTCACTTTTATGTTTCAAAAAATAAACCCATGATTTTCTACTAAAGATATCAATAAAGATAAGAAAATAGATTGCATGTGATATAGAAAGAACTTCAAGAGGACCACAAATGTCACTATGAATTAATTGCAAAGGTTCTTAAGCACGCCAAGCTTTACCTTTATCAAACATTTCTCTGTGATGTTTACCAATAACACAACCTTCACAAACACCGTTAGTAGACGAAATATTAGGCAAGCAAAGTACCATTTTAGTTAACATGTGCATTTTACCATAATTCAAATGACCTAATCTTTCATGCCATAATTTACTTAGTTCATCAGCATGAGCAACATAGGAATAAAAAGGTTGTATTTTAGTTGAATTAAAACCAACAAATTTATATAAACCAACAGTATGATCAACAAGACCAGAAGAGACTACTTTGGAATTTTGATTGATATCTTTAAGAACATATTTATCAGGCCAAGCTTCAAATTTATATCCTTTTTGACATGCACGATAAATAGAAAGTAAGTTGATGGGCATGTGTTCAACATGAAAAACATCTTCCAATTGACCATTAGCAATATTAACGGTACCAGAACCAATTACGGAAAGTTGTTTACCATCACCTATAGATACTTTCTGGGATGTGTTTTTATTATTGTCATAAGAGGTAAATAAAGAAGCATTACCAGTCATATGTTTAGAAGCACCAGAATCCATTATCCATTCCACATTAGAAGAATAATTACTAGAAGAAACAATAGAAGCACACAAAGCTACTTGTGATTCATCAGAACCATTCTTTTTAGCCTTAGCCTTTAAACGTTTCAATTTAAAGCAATTCTTTTCAAGATGGTTAGTTTTACTACAATGTTTACAAGGATGATACACTTTCTTCATATTACTATTGTGATGATGTGCAATAGAAGCATTACCAGAGTTATTAGTAGGATTTGAAGTGTGTGAATTAGAACCTTTAACATTATTAAAACTTCTCTTAGGATTCTTATTATGTGTCATTAGAGCTTAATTCGGTGAGAGTTGTCCTGAAACAATTAACCTTTCTTTCTCATTTATCGACCCTTTACAAAAATCACCAAAAGTAGGTTTCGTGGTATTTGAAGACAATTCAAGAGCTCTATTCCTAGTTTGAATGAACATATCAAAACAAGATGACAATTTTTGTTCTACAAGAATTATAAGAGCAATGTCTGTTTTCTTGTAATCTTTACCACAATTATTTAATTTTTCATTTAACGTTTTCACTTCAGCAAGATATAATTCTACTCTTTCAAAGTTAGTAGGATCTAGCTCATAAATCTTCTTTTCAAGGTAATAAGTAGAAACATCATCAAATTTATCAAATAAAGAAGCAAGAATTTTCCATACCTCAACCGGGTTGCCTTTTGCCTCTATACTTACCTGAAGACCCTCTGAAACTGTTTGACCAATGAGCCCTCTTGCTTGATCACATTTATCTCCCCGTATAGCCAAAGCTTGAGCATAAACAGGTTTCATGTGTTCACCATTAACAATCCTCCATAGATTCTTACTCCTGAGAACATCAATCATTTTTCTCTTCCATGCAAGATAGTTAGAACTAACAAGTTCAGGAACAAAAGCTACTTCTAAAGTCATAATGGTAGAAAAAATAAAACCCAAATGCTAGAAAAGACAAGAGAAAAAAAGTGAATAATATAAAACTAATATACTTTACCATATGGAACTGTAGAAACACAGTAGAAAAAATAGTAAAGGAAATAAACTTTTACTTACAACCCTTTTGAAAAGTGCTAAGAAAAGTCACTTGCGGGTTTTGCCACAGTGGACTTGCAAATAACACTGAAAAACGCGGGTTTTGCACAGAAAAGGTCACGGTTACTCGCGGGTTTACAGTAGAGTCAACCGCGGGTTCGTGGGTCTGTAAAGGCGAATGTCGCGGTTTTGATTTGGGTGTTCGCGGGTGTCTGTGCAGTAAAGTTGTGATTACGCCGAAGCACTTGCAGGTCTCTGCACAGGAGGGTAGCGAGTAGACTGAAGTAAACGCGAGTTAGCAGTGAGAATAGTCGCGAGTATTCCATAGAATATGCGAGTTTGCTCACTGGAAGTCGCAGGTCTACAATATACTCACGGGTTCGCAGTAGGGCAAGTCACGGTTAACCGCGGCTTCTGCGAAGCAAAAGTCGTGAACGTCAAGTTTGAGGCCGAAAACAGTGCTGAATCCGTCGAAGACGGAAACCTGCACAAAGTCTACTAAACTTGGATGAAAACTGCCGATCTGATAACCAGAAGATAGATCTCCTTGAGGAGAAGCCAAAAATCATATAGATTTACAAAAACAAATTCAAGAAACCCTTGAAAATTTTCTGCAAAAAATATACACAACAAGGTTAGGGTTGGAAAAAAAAACTGCATAAATATACCCAGATTTGAAGAGAAGCCGAATGGCCACCAAATAGAAAGCAAATCTACAAAAAAAATAATGCCCAGATGATAAAATTTTGTTTGAAAGCAATAGAAGGTGCTAGATCATAGCATCTAGCTCTGATACCATGTCAGAGATAGATCTCCTTGAGGAGAAGCCAAAAATCATATAGATTTACAAAAACAAATTCAAGAAACCCTTAAAAAATTTCTGCAAAAAATCTACACAACAAGGTTAGGGTTGGAAAAAAAAACTGCATAAATATACCCAGATTTGAAGAGAAGCCGAATGGATACCAAATAGAAAGCAAATCTACAAAAAAAAACAATGCCCAGATGATAAAATTTTGTTTGAAAGCAATAGAAGGTGCTAGATCATAGCAACTAGCTCTGATACCATGTCAGAGATATGGATCTAGCTAAACTAGCTTACTTATCTATGCAAAACAATAATATATCAACAATAAGTATAAAAAAGAGAACACGAGAAAAGAGTACACCAGATATACGTGGTTCACCCAATTGGGATACGTTCACGGGAAGGTAGTCTTCTATTATCTCTAGAATATCTCCCTCAAACTTACAAGAGAGGAATGCCAATAACCCCAATACAATATAGCAATACTTGTGTGAATAAGTAAAGATCATGATGAGTGATGTGACTCCATTGACTCTATTATATACTAAGAGATGAGGAGGAATTACTCTCACATATTACATGTGGGATAATATAATTCTCCATAATAACATCTCTTTATATAATAATGAATATCAAGAGTATATTTTACCATAATGGATATGAGATATAATGTATTACTCTTTTACATAAGATTGTGGATATCTTCCGACATAATACAAAGACATTATTACCTTCCAAGGAATATAAAATATTCAAACACTACAAAGTAGGGGACTTTATCGGATTACCGTGGGAAAAGAAACTACCCCCACTGATGTTGATACGAAAATAAAATGGGACAAAAAAAGTGATGAAGCTCATATATTAATTTGGATGTCCATCTCTCATGAGTTATTATTCCACCTTCAAGGAATTGATGAATGAGATAAGGCTTGGGAAAAGCTAGAAACTGTATTTGGTAAACATAATGAGATTTGAGGTCACTAGCTTCAAACTCAGTTGGTTACTTTAAATCCAAGTGATCTCTCTTGCATTCAAGACTGTCTTTCTCAACACAAAACTCTTAGACTTAGTTTAAGAATGCAACATAAAAAATATAGAAAAACAATGTATTTATCATGTTATTTCTAAGCTTGGTCATGCTTATTCTGTTTTTGTATTACTCTTTACTCCATCAAAGGAGCCATGGGGTATACTTATAAATCCCCCACACTTGAATACTTTTGTGATTCTTTGATTTGAGTGCAGGATCAACTCTTACATCTTGGAGTGATCAACACTGCCAATACATCTAGCAAATCCTTACTGGCACAACAAAAGGATAAGTCCAAACAACCCAAGAAGCAACATCCTCGCAACAATAAGAAAAATAAAGGTCCTAAACCCTCTAAGATAGCTCATCATTCCAATGGTTAAAAAGGAACCAAATAAAGAGGTAATAAGATTGAGCGTCATTGCAATTTTTGTGGGAAAGATGGTCATGTGAAATCTAAGTGTTTCAAGAAGATGGTAGCCTTGGAAGCAATAATGAAGAAGCACAACATTATTATTGGTTCTTCTTCTAATTCTACTTCTCATGGACATGCACTTTCTGTTTTTGTTTTTTCCTTCAATGCTTCTTCTTATTCTTATTCTAATGAGTGGCTCATTGATTTTGGAGCATCTTATCATATACTTAGGATAAAGCCTTTTCTTTTCTGCGCCAAATGAATGCAACACCAAAAAAATACTTGTTGGTGACGATAGATCTCTTAATGTTGTAGGATC
The DNA here is from genome assembly GCA_027924585.1 of Larix kaempferi. Classification (NCBI taxonomy): domain Eukaryota; kingdom Viridiplantae; phylum Streptophyta; class Pinopsida; order Pinales; family Pinaceae; genus Larix; species Larix kaempferi. The sequence continues at coordinate 2,515,689 of BSBM01000399.1, read as the reverse complement.
TAGAATAGTTTAGCTAGATGATGGTTAGCTCAATGATGTATTATGCGTTCCAAGAATTTCTTGCAATTTGTTGTCAGTATATCAAATCACTCATTCTGGTGAAGGTAAGACTTTAGAGTTTACACCTCATCAAGTTGTAATCAAGGATTTCAAAGATCCTAAGCATGTCCTATATATTGGAATTGTTGATGATATTACTAGGTTGTATAGATTCAAAAACTTTGGTTCAACACCTTTTCCCTCAACTTTTATTGCTCATAGTGATGGCTTGAGAAAACTTTGGCACAAGCGATTTGGTCATTTAAACTATCACTCATTGCAACAACTATGTAATAAAAAAATGGTTATTGGTATTCCTCTTTTTTCTTGCAGAGATGGTGTTTTCCTCAGGTGTGTTCTTAGAAAACATTTTTAGGATAGCTTTTAAAAGGGTGACCTTGGCACACCTCAACCCCTTTTAGGTTGTTGATAGTAATTTGTGTGGTCTACTTCCTTCTTCTTCTTTTTCTGGCTTCAAGTATTTGTTAAATTTAATTGCTCTAGATGTACTTGGGTTTACTTCTTAAAACTTAAGAGTGAAGTTTTTGACAGTTTCTTGGCCTACAAGGCCCTTGTAGAAAAATACTATATTATAGACATCACGATTAAGAACCAGTAATGGAGGCATATATGTAAATAATAAAATTTCAAATTACTGCATTGCACAAGGAATTCAAATGCAACATACTGTTACATACACACCGTAACAAAATGGTATTGACGAGAGAAACAACCACACATTAAAAGAAATGGCTAATTGTATGATCCAAGCTAAGGGATTAAGTTTTCAATATTGGGTTGAAGCCATTAATTGTTCCAATTACATAGTTAATCGCACTCCCACTAAGGCTCTAAAAAATATAACACCGAAATAAGCATGGAGTAACATTAAACCATATGTCAACCACTTTTGTACGTTTGGTAGTGAAGCATGGGATCACATTCCTGATGAAAAATGGAAAGTTGAGTATTTTGTTCATGCTTTTGATTATGTTGATCCAAAACCAACGACATCTTAATTTTGAGATCCAAATGACCTTCGAGATCTATATCCATGTCCCATTCCAATAGCAGGAGAAAAGACGAGGGAAAAAACTAAGACACAGTAGGTAGTTGTATATAAAGCAAATGACAATGGGCATTTAAGCGGATCTCGGTAGCTTCCATTCTCTAATGATGATGGGAAGTAAGTCATGGTAAGTGTTTAATAGAGATTAATAAGAATTAATAGAGGAGGTTCAACATCATGAGCAACTTCAATAACAAATCCTATGGAATTTGAAGAACCAATAGAAGTGTAGGTTGAAGAGATGGTAGCAAAGGAGCAAGTAGAAGAGCCAATAAGAGGACAAGCATCTGAGCAAGTACAAATAACATACTCAAATCAAGTAGTAGACCTTGTTTAAGATGCGAAAGTGAGGCTAACAACACCTCTAGATTGAGGAAGCGTCTATTGAATGATCATCAATTATAATAGAAATATTATCACTCTGCAATGGTATGCCTAACGTGAAATGAACTTCTTTAGTTGTAACTGTAGGTGCCACATCAATTGATTTAGTTGCATGTTGAGTTTTCCATGGTGGTTGCATGTTAAATTAATTCCCATTGCATGAAACTAAGAGAGAGTGAATCCCATGAATTAACATAGCAAAGAGCATATGCCATGTAGATAACATTGGGTATCACCTACTTCACACTGAATGGGATTATTTTTCCTTGTGTCCTTGTAAATGTACATGGCTACCATGTGTTGTTCATATTTTAAGTTGATGTTTTTTTGCTTTTGAATCCCTCTAGCTATCACTTTTACCAGTGTCAATACACATTTGTATGTCATGCAACGCTCTATGGAAATATCGTCGCCATGCATCTCATGTTTCAAAGGTTGATATATCCATAAAATTATCAACCAAATTTTGATAATACATGTCTTTGGGGAGTTGTGGTTGCAGTATGCACCACCCCTTTCATTTTGATCTATATTTGGAACTGGAATTGGACGTGTTGGTGTTGTTGAATGGTGGCACTTGACCAAGAAACATGGCCTTAGTACTAGACCCAAATATACAAAAGCTATCATGGTTCGTTTTCATAATGGATTTTGGGGTTAGATTTGTCCAACGTGGATTGCTTCATTTCATTGCAAAGTTGAAAGTCTCTAATTAGGGTAGGCATCTCTTTTTCAACAAATAAGTTAGATATTTCAGGATAAAGAGTCCAATAACTAAGCTATTGAGATAAACTAAAATAAAGGTGTGGGCTCCGAAGAACCCCTTCCCAAGGTTGCACAGGTCAATGTAATGAGACAATACGCAAATTCACTCTGCCAGTTAGGAAGGTAAGGTGTGTTGAGATATTGTAACTTCAAAGAATATTATATTTGTACTTTATTATTCCGGAGATGTTTCATTCCTCCGTGAAGATCTTATTGTATATCCGGAGATGTTTATTCCTCCGTCGGAATGTGGTAACTCGGGTTATTAGACTTCCCTAGTGGGGGTCGGCCCTGTATGTGTTATGTGGGTCAAAGGGTTATTAGACCACCCTAGAGGGGTCGGCCCAGTCAGTTGTAGTGGGGTATTTAACCCATTGGTTAAATACGAGCCTACGTGTACTTGTGTAAAATACATATCAGAGTAGTGTATAAATAGAGGAGGTGTGTTCCTCATTATACACACTCACTCACTTGAGGATAGCGCACTTGTGGAGGAGAGGTCTGCTACTGTGGAGGAGGAGATCATGTATCAGGGTTTCATCTTTGTATATTGCTGGTCATCTATATTGAGGAAGCTTTGCTGGGTTTTCTACCCCATGAGGGTTTCCCAGGATAAATCTTTGTCTCTTGTGTTTATGCTGTGCTTGTTGTTTCTTCAGTGATCCTGTATATGCTATTATTGTGAAATGGAATGTAATGCTGCTATTTTCTGTCTTAGAATATTAAATCTTAACATGGTATCAGAGCTAACCTGAAGGAAGACAAGGTACGGCACTTACTACACTTGCTTTACTTACGACAATTTGAAGGTTAGGGTTTTACATAGCAAAAACCAGTCATCGTGGAACTTTCGCTATAACTCCATTTTGGCGAAGGTTCAGGGTCTGAAAAGTTTACAGGTCGAAGATAACATCCCCAGGTACCTTGTGTCTAAAGGGAATCCTCAGATTCGTTGTACTTTGTAAGTTATGATCAGTACAAGTTAGGGTTTCTGCCTCTTCCAGATCTCAGTCAAAATCAGGTGACCTTGGAAAAAAGGTCATAACTTGGGCTAGGAAGCTCCAAATGAAATTTCGTAAAAAGTGACAGGTAGTACACAGATTGTACTATCTCAAAAAACTTTTTCAGAGGCCGAAGGTGAACCAGTGACACGTGGCACGTCGTACAAGTTCGCTCTCCTGTTTTATCCCATAAACAGGTCACGTTGCGACACTTGGCATAATTTGGGCTAGGAAGCTACAAATGAAATTTAGTAAATAGTGACAGGTAGTACACAGACTGTACTATCTCAGAAAACGTTTTCAGAGGTCGAAGATGAACCAGTGACACGTGGCACGCCGTACAAGTTCGCTCTCCTGTTTTATCCCATAAACAGGTCACGTTGCGACACTTGGCATAACTCTCTCTCAAAAAAAATCCAATTGAGGTCAGACCTATCAGGATGGAAAGATGATAGGTCAGTCTACTGCAGAAAAAGGGTTTCAGAACCTGTGGAGCAAAAATTTCATAGTTATAGCAGAAACAATCAGGTGCATATTTCTGTCAAAACATAATTATTTTTCGAGCACCTTTATTCATGGCTTCCGGAATTTAGGGTTTCGGAGAAAGTTAGAATTTTTGGAATCGGAGTCCACGGCTGAATGCTACTCAGGAAAATCAAAATTTAGAGACCAAGATCGAATTTTTTGGTTGGGTGGAAGACCGGGCTTGATCAAACCCCAGTTCGGGATTTTGATAGGAAAGATGGAAAATTAGGGCTTCAGCAAAAGTTGGAATTTTTGAAGTCTGTAACCATGGCTGGAAACTCCTAAGAAAAATAAGAGTTTAGAGCCTTGGATCGAACCTTTTGTTTGGGCAGAAGGGTGGGCTTCATCAAACCCTAGTTCGGGATCCTGTCCAGAAGATCCAGAAGTTTCAAAGGCAATTTTGAGGGGTCAAATTTTGGAAATTCCAAAATTGAAGTATGCTAGTTTGATCAGCTCAGCAAGACATATTCTTTCATCCATTCAGAAGTGTGAAAGTCAAAGATTGAATTTTTAGGGTTTCTCTAGAAAACCCTAATCAAGCTCCAAATCAAGTTTCAGGGGGAGTTGAGGCTAAGGCCTTACATAAGAAGACTACAAGAAGTCTCGACAGGTATGACTTAAGGAGGCTCAGGTATGTCTTGAAATCTAATTCTTGATTAAGTTCATGATGTGTTTGTCTTCATATTATTTATTAGTACAATCTTGATTAATGTTAGAATTGTCTTATCACCCTAGTAACAGTATGAATGCATGTGAATGATCAAATACATTCTTTGATTAGGGCTATATGATTGCACTAATGCATTATGATGTTGTGTGAGGTTGATGTTGTCTGCTAACAAGATACAGGTACATCACAAAAGATAAATCAGGTTCCATGACCATGAAAACATGAAGACAAAGACTCATCCATAATCTTTGTTCTACTTATGAGGTATGTATGACTTTGTTATATTATGCTTAACCTATGAGACATGCAGGTTCTACCTCAGGATCTCTAAATCATTGAAGAGATTGTTAAGGTATGTTGTACATAACTAAGTAGGTATACTAATCCAGGTATGTTTCCCATGAATCTTACCTTGTGTTAGGATCCCTCATATAAGTATACTTGGTATGATTGGTTATGCTTATTCATAAAGTTAGTAATCAAGGGATTATGCATATTATGTCTTTTATCTTGATTGATGATATGCATGAGTAAAAGAAGACTTCCCTGAAATCTTGAATACTAATGTTTATTAACTATAATCATGACTTTACATTCTCAAGATTATTTAGAACTATAATGTTTTGATAACATTTAGAACATACTAATGGGTGTATGTTTGTGTATGAGATCATGAGGATGACACTTGAACATGCACAGTGGTACAGAATGAATAGAAGTTCGAAAGACATACAGAAGATCAAGCAGGAGGCAACCACACAAACATAAAAGATAAGTATTTGAGTTGTTATTTGAAATAGTAAATGATATTGCCTGTAATAGGTTGTATGCATATTTGTATTCCTATAATATATCATGCTAAGTGTAAATATTCATAGAACATTGAACAGTATACGACTAATATGCATATGATTGGTAAGTTGGACAAACATTCCATTGTTTCTTGTCTAGAATGAAACCTCTTTGCTGACATGCTGAGAGTTGTGCACACTCTCGATAGTATGTTCTGGTAGAGATGGAAGGCATCTAGATAACCAATGTATGCATACAGGATATGGGAAAGTGTTGTGCCAAAGTATTGGTCAAGATAGTTGCATAACTATGTAAATGATATCTGTATGCATAATAGGTTATCATGTCAATATGATTTGATGATTATGAAGTATTACTAATCATGTACCTAATTTTGATTTGTAAGAAAAATCATGATGAATGATGAACAAGCGATGGATGTTCAACAAAAGGATTTACAAATCAAACACACTATAGAAGGCTTGTGGTCAGAAGATTCTCTTAGAAAAGAGAAAGAGAATCATGATGAGATGTTTGTTCCAAGTGGATAAATAAAACCATTCTCTTAATGGTGTAATTAAAGAAGAAGTGTGATTCAGGTTTTGTATGGGTACCAAGGATCGATAATCAATTGATGAGCTTAATGATCACCACGGGTGATGTGGATCTCAAGCTTTGCTACAAGATTGAATATGGTTTTTATACACAGATGACATGGATGCAAGAAGGAACTCACCAAAAAGTTTGAATAATATTGAGGCCCATATCAGTAGACCCATCTATCGAGAGATGGCACAGATAGATATGCAGAAAATCATTCAATGCAGAGTGTGAATGATGTTCAGTCACAAAGGGAGAATTGACAGTTTCTTGATAAGCTTGGGCTTTACCAAAAATTAAAGTTTTTCCTATCCTTTACCTCAAGGCTATGGATCATACTATTATTATGATATCTTTCTTATAGGGAATGAGAAACAGATCATGAAAAGAAAGAAGAAGATGGCTGCAGAAATGAAAAATGAAAGATCTCAGATTGATGCATTACTTCCTAAGTCTCGAAGTATGGCAAGGCTTAGAAGGAATCTTTCTCAACCAAGGTAAGTATGCTGTGAAGTTTCTAAAAAGCTTTGATATGTTGGAGTATAAAGCCATGGCCACTCCCATGGACTCCAACTTGAAGTTTTTAGTTAATGAGTCATCGTATTTAGTGGACCTAACCCTATATAGACAAATCATTGGGTCATTGATGTATCTAACAAATACTAGGCTAGATATATGCTTTGCTGCAAATACCCTAAGTCAGTGTCTAGTAGAACCTAGAAAGGTTCACTTAATAACTACAAAGCATGTAGTGAGGTACCTAAAAGGTACAATAGATTTTGGTCTATATTATCTTGGAGGTCATGAACTCCGTTTACATGGTTACTCAGATTCTGATTGGGCAGGAAGTGCCTCAGACAGAAAGAGTACATCAGGTGGATGTTATAGTCTTGAATCTGCCATGATCTCATGGTTCAGCAAGGAACAATCTAGTGTGGCTCTCAGTATTGCTGAAGCAGATTATATATATAGTTGTCTGCTCTGCCAGCTGTGAAGCAGTGTGGCTTCAGAAGCTATTATATGGAGTGTCTGACTTAGAAATGAATTCCACTATGATTATGTGTGACATTCAAAACTGCATCAAGATAGAAAATCTTGTATTCCACGATAAGTCAATAACACATAGAGATCCGATACTTCTATATACGAGATATGGTGCAGAGAGGAGCCATCAAGCTCGAGTATATAAGCACTGAGGATCAGATTGCTAATATCTTGACTAAACCTCTGTCTCGAGTAAAGTTTTCCGAGACAAGCTTGGTATAGTCCAGAAGGACCCTCCTCGAAAGGGGGAGTAGCATAGTATCTGATAACAAGTCTGTCTCATCAATGATGAGGTTACCTATTTACTGCACCTAGTTACTTAGAATTATTTAGATTTAGGAATCTTATATTTTTTCTTTTGATGATAGATGTATACATGCTTTTGATGATAGATGTATTAGTGAGAATACATGCTTTTGATGATATATGTATACATGCTTTTGATGATAGATGTATTAGTGAGAATACATGCTTTTGATGATAGATGTATACATGCTTTTGATGATAGATGTATTAGTGAGAATACATGCTTTTGATGATAGATGTATTAGTGAGAATACATGCTTTTGATGATAGATGTATTAGTGAGAATACATGCTTTTGATGATAGATGTATACATGCTTTTGATGTCAGATGTATTACTGAGAATACATGCTTTTGATGTATGATGTATACATGCTGTTGATGCTAGATGATGATACATGTATTGATTAATGTACTTGTATAGATGAGGATACTTGTACTTGTATTGATGAGAATACATGTGGGGATTGTATCATCCTTGAACACTTGTTCTAAAATGAGCCGTAGACAGAGGTCTCCGAGAAAGAAGAGGGATTGTATCATCCTTGAACACTTGTTCTAAAATGAGCCGTAGACGTGAGGTCTTCGAGAATGAAGTCCTTAGTGGACAATTGAGGGGATTGGATCATCCCTGGACTTTCAGTCCTAAAGAGAGCCGTAGATGTGAGGTCTCCGAGAATGAAGTCCTTAATGGACAGTTGAGGGGATTGGATCATCCCTGGACTTTCAGTCCTAAAGAGAGCCGTAGACGAGAGGTCTCCGAGAATGAAGTCCTTAATGGACAGTTGAGGGGATTGGATCATCCCTGGACTTTCAGTCCTAAAGAGAGCTGTAGACGAGAGGTCTCCGAGAATGAAGTCCTTAGTGGACAGTTGAGGGGATTGGATCATCCCTGGACTTTCAATCCTAAATAGAGCCGTAGACGTGAGGTCTCCGATAATGAAGTCCTGAATGAACAGGCAGGGGATTGCATCGTCCCCGGACTAAGGTCCCAGAATAGAGCCGTAGACTGGGTCTCCGATAATGAAGTCCTGAATGAACAGGCAGGGGATTGCATCGTCCCCGGACTGAGGTCCTAGAATAGAGCCGTAGACTGGGTCTCCGATAATGAAGTCCTGAATGAACAGGCAGGGGATTGCATCGTCCCCGGACTGAGGTCCCAGAATAGAGCCGTAGACTGGGTCTCCGATAATGAAGTCCTGAATGAACAGGAAGGGGATTGCATCGTCCCCGGACTGAGGTCCCAGAATAGAGCCGTAGACTGGGTCTCCGATAATGAAGTCCTGAATGAACAGGCAGGGGATTGCATCGTCCCTGGACTGAGGTCCCAGAATAGAGCCGTAGACTGGGTCTCCGATAATGAAGTCCTGAATGAACAGGCAGGGGATTGCATCGTCCCCGGACTGAGGTCCCAGAATAGAGCCGTAGACTGGGTCTCCGATAATGAAGTCCTGAATGAACAGGCAGGGGATTGAATCGTCCCCGGACTGAGGTCCCAGAATAGATCCGTAGACTGATGTCTTCGAGAACTGAAGATCAGATTGTATCATCCATGGACCTATGTCCTAAAGGGAGCAGGATTGATCATCCTAGGAACATGATCGTATGATGATGATGCTGATGATCGTGTGATGACGATGTTGATGATCGTGTGATGACGATGCTGATGATTGTGTGATGACGATGCTGATGATCGTGTGATGACGATGCTGATGATCGTGTGATGACGATGTTGACGATCTTGATGATCGTGTGATGACGATGTTGATGATCGTGTGATGACGATGCCGACGATGCTGATGATCGTGTGATGACGATGTTGATGATCGTGTGATGACGATGCTGATGATCGTGTGATGACGATGCTGACGATGCTGATGATCGTGTGATGACGATGCTGATGATCGTGTGATGACGATGTTGATAATCGTGTGATGACGATGCTGATGATCGTGTGATGACGATGCTGATGATCGTGTGATGACGATGCTGACGATGCTGATGATCGTGTGATGACGATGCTGATGATCGTGTGATGACGATGCTGATAATCGTGTGATGACGATGCTGATGATCGTGTGATGAGGATGCTGATGATCATGTGATGAGGATGCTGATGATCGTGTGATGACAATGCTGATGATCATGAGATGACGATGCTGATGATCGTGTGATGACGATGCTGATGATCATGAGATGACGATGCTGATGATCATGTGATGACGATAATCGTGAGGATCCAGATGATGATATTGTTGTAGCTGTTCAAGTGTTACAGAAGATAAAGACTCAATACTGAAGATGTCGATGTTCCAGTAACTGCTTGAGTTACTGATGATGTTGAGAAAGCTTCCAATGATTTATAGATGTATCATGTATGATGTTGATGACTCCTTGCTCGTGCAGATGTTGTTATAATATCCTTCTCGTTAAGGGGGAGTGTTGAGATATTGTAACTTCAAAGAATATTATATTTGTACTTTATTATTCCGGAGATGTTTCATTCCTCTGTGAAGATCTTATTGTATATCCGGAGATGTTTATTCCTCCGTCGGAATGTGGTAACTCGGGTTATTAGACTTCCCTAGTGGGGGTCGGCCTTGTATGTGTTATGTGGGTCAAAGGGTTATTAGACCACCCTAGAGGGGTCGGCCCAGTCAGTTGTAGTGGGGTATTTAACCCATTGGTTAAATACGAGCCTACGTGTACTTGTGTAAAATACATATCAGAGTAGTGTATAAATAGAGGAGGTGTGTTCCTCATTATACACACTCACTCACTTGAGGATAGCGCACTTGTGGAGGACAGGTCTGCTACTGTGGAGGAGGAGATCATGTATCAGGGTTTCATCTTTGTATATTGCTGGTCATCTATATTGAGGAAGCTTTGCTGGGTTTTCTACCCCATGAGGGTTTCCCAGGATAAATCTCTGTCTCTTGTGTTTATGCTGTGCTTGTTGTTTCTTCAGTGATCCTGTATATGCTATTATTGTGAAATGGAATGTAATGCTACTATTTTCTGTCTTAGCATATTAAATCTTAACAAGGTGCACATCATCCATTGTCAAATTGTTCCTTAACATTGCATGTTCCTTCATTTCCTCTACAAGTCTCCTGGAAAGGATAGATCCCTTCCTTCCTTCGCTTTATCAATAAATACACATGCTAGATCTAAGAAGATCCTATTTTTTCCCCCCTTCCCTCCATCATTCCCTATAATGATCCATATCTAGTCAACCCCTCCATGTTTTAGATATTTGTCCCATTACTCATCTATTTGGCCATACGTTCATTCATTGTTGGCCCAAGATCTTGCTCTCTGCTAGAGGCATTAACCCAGGGTCTTATGAAGAAAGAAATGGGGAGTGAAGAATTGGTTTTTTAGGTCAAGTTTGTTAGGGGAATGAAGAGTTGAATTTCTAGGTCATGTTTGTTAAGTACTATATATTACACATTACATTTATATTATTGTATTAATATTCTCTTTATTGATAAGCTAGGACCTTAATTTGAGTTGTATGGTCAGCTATAATTGTAATTATGCCCTATGTCTCCTACACACACACACACACTAAGGATAACTAGTTTTAGGCTCATCTCATCTTGTCTTGTGCATTTGATACATTGTATAAGGAGGTTCCCCCCTCGAACATGCTTCTTATTCATTTGTTTATTTCATTCTCAAGGCATTGGGTTACTCTTTCTTTGTATTCTTATGCTATTTTGGGAATTTGGTGCATAACATTTGGTATCGAAGCCATTTTCACTATAAAAAAATTTGGGGCATCTCAAACAACAAAATTTTGAGGCACCTCAAAGGATAGAGAGAAGTATATGTGGTAAAAATTCTGGGTCCTAGTTCAGTATAAGTTTAGATTTATAGTTAATGGAAGTTAAGGTTTTTTACTAGTCCAAAAATTATTCTCAAATAGGTGTTCAGGGTAAAATTGTTATATCTGAAGCTTGCAAGATCCAAATTGAGTGCCACCTGTTGCATCAAAAGGAATATAGACCATATTCTTTGTGGTAAAAATTTCAAAATAAGCACAAGAAAATCAAACACGAGTCAGTTTGTACAAGTTTTCTCTCCTAAAAGGGACAAAAATAACAAATTTTGGGAAAGTTACTATAACTCTCCCTTGGCACATCAGAATTGGTTCAAACCCATGGCATTGAAGATAAGACATATGAAGTTTATATAGGACAAAATTTAGACAGTCTTAGAGGAGCCAAAATTTCTGAGATAATTCAAGAGCAATGCCATCCAGCAAGACAACCTAGAAACTAGGGTTGTTAAAGGTACGTTAACTTGAAATTTGCATGAATGTTGATAGAAATATTTGTTTTGGGTGATTCAAAAGGTGCGATAAAGAGTAAATCGAGAAAAACTCTAGAAAACATTGATGGGATCAAGGAGAAAAAATTACTATGCCCAATAAACTCCTGACGGCTCATCCATGACACGAGACAAGCACGATGATGTAGGCTTTGGGGTGTCCAAGCTTACAAGAAGAGTAGAGAACATGGAAAATACAATTATGAGAAAGGTGGACATTGTGAACAAGGTAAATAAGTATGAATTCCAAACATTCAAAGAGGATATCCAAAATAATCTTGAATTGCTAAGAAAGGAGAGTAAAGAGGATCTTGAAGTTATGAAAAGGGTATTTCAGAATGAGATGAGACATCTATTTCCTCATAGTACATATCCTCAAGAAGAGGATAAGGAGAACAAGAGGGACTTATCCCAATCACAAATTGAGAAAATTGAAAAACTATTGGAGAACAAGAGATTCAAGTCCCCAATATTTGATCGTTCATCACATCATCATGGATTCAACTCAGGACCAAGGAACTATTTCATTCCCAAGATTGATATGAGAAATATTGATGGTAATGATCCAACAACATGGATATTATAGATGGATCGATTCTTTGATCCACACCAAGTGCCAACTTTGCAAAAGATAATTATTTCATCCTTGTATTTAGAACCTGATGAATTTGTATGGTACCAGTGGCTTTGTGATTGTACAAACGACTCTACTATCTCTTGGTTTATGAATTGATAGCATGTCATGGGTATATGAAGAGAAATACCTTTATCCAATTAAAAAATCTCAAGTAAAAGGGTCCAGTTACATAACACATCGAGCAATTTCAAAACTTGAGTCTTAGAGTGAAGAGCATTCCATTGGATAATTTGTTGGATCTCTTTATGGGCAATTTAAAGGAGATCATTCAACATGAGGTGTGTCTCTTTGAACCTAAATCATTGGAGAATGATTTTAGTTTGGAAAGAAAATTTGAAACTAAAAATATGACTACTAGAAGGACTACTACTAACACTCATCGAGAGGGAAAAATTTACCCTCACAACCCCACGCAACCTACAAGGTTGACACCTTATCGATTGGGGGAAAGAATAGCAAAGGGACTATGTTTCAATTATGATAGCAAGTACGGTAAGAGGCATAAGTGCAATGAGAATAAATTATTCTACGTAGACTATGAAAAGGAAAAAGATCTAGAACTGGAATGGTCTCAAGAGGTAGATCTAGAAGATACTACTCCAACCATATCTTATCATGTATTGGTTGACATTAGCAACTCCGAGGATTGAAGGATATATCAAAAATAAAAAAATGTAACAATGTTTATTGATTCTAGTAGTACCCATAACTTCATTAGTTGGAGATGGAGATACCATAAATTGTTTAGGGAAGTGCCACAATATTAAGCTATACCGAGTCAATGTTGGGAAGAGGTCTCAATGGATTTTATCACAAATCTACCATAGTTAGAAGGAAATTCTGTCATCAGGGTGGCAGTGGATCGACTCACAAAGTATGCCCAATTATGCTCTCTTTCTCATCCATTTAAAGCAAGTACAGTAGTTTTAGCATTCATTGAAATAGTTCATAATCTACATGGAATCCCCAAGATTATGGATGTGACAGAGATCCAATTTTTACTAGTAATTGTTGGAAGTAAATATTTTCTTGTTTGGGCACTTAGTTGGCTCAAAGATCCTCTTACCATCCTCATTCTAGTGGGAAAATTGAGATTGTGAATAAATTCCTAGAATGGTATCTTCATTGCTTTGCATTTGATAAACAAACACAATGGGTCAAGTGGTTTCCCTTAGCAGAATGGTGGTGCAACACATATTTCCATACTTCATAAAAAATGTCACTGTTTATGGTGCTTTATGGCTATCATCCTCCTTCCGTCACATCATCCTTGAAAGAGAAAGTTAAGGTTCAAGCATTGGAGGTTCACATAGAGCACCAACAAGAGGTTCTCCAGCTATTTAAATATAACTTAGCTATAACATAAAACATGATGAAACAACGAGTAGACCAACATCGTCGTGAAAGGAAATTTGAAGCGGGGGATTGGGTATTTTTGAGGCTATAATCGTACAAACATTTGACCCTCAAGCAATAAAAGAAGGATAATAAATTAGCACCCAAGTAATATGGTCCTTGTAAGGTCTTGCAATGGATTGAAAGTATGGATTACACATTGGAGTTGACTCCATATTCATGTGTACATCCAATCTTCCATATTTCTTGCCTAAAAAGGTAATTGGTGACAAGATCCCAATCTAGAATATTTTACTAGAAATTGATGAAAAAGGAAAATCGATACTAGAACCTGAAACAATCATTGACACAAGGATCAAACAACTACAAAATTGAGCAATTATTGAGTACCTTATCAAGTGGAAGAACTTTCCAATAAAAGAGGTAACATGGGAAGATGAATTCTTCATGTGGAAACATCCAGAGTAATTTTAAGTGTTGAGAAAAACACTTGTTTGAAGGGGAGGGGCATGTTAACCTCAATATATTGTGATATTATATTGCTATTATTATATTAGTATTATCTTTACTGGTCATCTAGGACCTTAATTGGAATTGTGTGGTCAACTAGAATTGTAATTGTACCCTTTCTCTCATACACTGCCCCCCACACACACCCACCAATGAGACCTAGTTTTAGGATCATCTCATCTTGTCTTGTGCATTTGATACATTGTATAAGGAGATTTCCCCCTCGAAGAGCCCTCTTATTCATCTCTTTATTTCATTCTCAAGGCATTGGGTTACTCTTTCTTTATATTTTTTATGCTATTTTGGACATTTGGTGCATAAGAAGGGAATACATAATTACTTATGCGCTATGAATTTGGAATTGCTACAAGCAAAGAAGAAATGTCTAAGGCATATGAATTGGAATTTCTACAAGCAAATAAGAAATTCCAAAGGGATATAGAATGTAATGTCCCTAAAACTATAAAAATTTAAAATTTTTCCTGTACGGCTATCATCGTCTATTTCAGTAAATGTTTCGTAAATTAACTTCAGTACTAGGAAAATAAATGGAAGACTTATCAATACAATGTAAATGCATAGTTTATAGTTTTGTTTGTGATTCATTGTTTGATTTATTATTGTGGTAGGTTTCACTTATAATTCTGCGGAAGCATGTATTGGAATGATATTCTAATGATCCACATTGCATTAATGGATATATTCTGCCTTTGTTGTGCATGCTTAACTCTAATGGTTTGTATGTTTCTCTGTGAAGTAGAACTTCTTTTTAAAAAGTACTGGTCTCTTGTAAATCCCTTTACAAAGCTTAAAGTGGTGAATTGGTAGCAAGGCCTAGCTTACTTAGCTTTTATGCTATAGTCTATTTCTACATCTGTTTTTGTAGGTGTTTTAAACTAATGCTACATAAATTTATAATGTTGTATAAGAACTTGGTAACAAGTTGGAAAGTGATCAAAGTTATGTTTAAGGAAATCGAACTCTAAGAAGTCTGTTGCTCCACTATAGAGAGTGGCTAAACATTTCGATATTAGTGGGGGTTGGTATGACATTTATTGCAGCCATCGTTGTGCATTCCAGCTGGAGTATGGTAAGGCTCAAGCGTCTAGCTTTGTGCTTCGTCATAGTTCATTTCGTGTTTGTTTGGGGAGTGAGCTCGGTAGGGTTTAAGGGTTTGCTAGTAAGAGAGTAGAGCTCTCTGGTTTGCGAAAGTAGCCATGGATACCAGCATTGGCCATGAGCGTAGCTCAAGCCTTCGCTCTAGGAGAGCGTGTAATCAGATGTTTTAAGGTACCCCTGCTCCCTTTAATATTTTAGCAAATTCTTGATACTTAGTTTCATTTGGTGCAGGTCGTGACTAATGCTCGCTTGTTTTTGTGACAGGGCTTGCGACGTTGGGGTATGGTGGAGTTGGTGGAAGCTATAATGGTCATAGGTAAGCCATGTCCATTGTGTCCATTTCCCCTTTCAAGTGAATGTTTATTCGAATTGGTTGTGGTGCTAACTATGTTTTAAGATGGGAAAGGTTTAAACCCTTTGGGGTTTTGGAATATAATGTAATGTTTCAGTTTGGGGCTTTCGTGGGCAAACACGACTTATGTAAGAACTAGTTTCGTTTTGCAGCATGTGTGGCTTTCTTATTTTGGAACAGAGGAGGCCTTAACTTGGCTCATGTATCTCTTAAATTATGGTTTTGGGGTTTGAAATTCTTATAAAGTTTGGCATTTGATCTCTGTCTGTTTATGTATATAATTTAAATGGGTTTAAGCTACTGTGGAGGGACGTTAGCCTGTGTAATTCTTTAAATGGTAAAAACTGGAATGTAGGACATTCGGGACTTTTTATTATTTGTTTGTGATTGGTCTTTCTGCTGGATGAATGTGTAGCATAGCCCTAAAACTAACGCTACCGGGAGTATATACTATTTATGTATTAATGTCTTTTACCTCTCAAAATGTTTATGCTTTAGCCTAGGTTTTTCTTACTATTTCGTTGGGTGAAGACTGGGCGTGAAGCTCCTATCTGCGTTTATATTTTAATGTGGTATCGATTTTAGTTCTTGTCATTTTAACTTATGTGTTTCGATCTGGAAAACAAATCTTTTATGTGGAATAAATGGTTGAAGTGTTGTTAATTTCTATTAATGGGAAAAGCCCTAACTGGTTGTGCGTTTTGCTTGGTTTCTGCGTATGCTGATTAGATCTTGCAATATGACTTTAATTTATAAAGAATGTATAAGTTCAACAGAGGGCAAAGCTTTGGTATAATTTAAACCCTAATGAAGTCCTAGTTTGGGGAAAATGCAGCCTTTATGCAAGAAATCGTGTTTAACGTTTTCAGGGTTGGGAAAAGAATTTACTATGTATTTTATTATCTCTGAGTTTGGTTTGTAAGAAAGAAATGGTCCTGAGTTAGCTCCTTTGGAGGATGTTTCTTATGTGTATTTTATGCGCAGAGCCCTTAGCGTTAAAACACCCTCAATTTAACTTTTCTTTGTGGTTTAAAATTTGTGATGCATCGGATGGCAGTCCATGTTGTAGCGTGGTCCTTTATGTAGTTCATAGATTTTTAAAGCATTGTGCAAAGGGCTCGATCCTGAGTCCTTGACCTTTATTAGGAGAAATTCAAGTCTGAAATCGTGCCCTAAAATGTAACGGCCTGTATGGCGAAAACATAAAAAGAATTATGTAGTGTTTGCTTTCTTAGGCACAAATTTATGGGCGATGGGTTGTCTATGTTTTAATACTGCGTTGATTTTTAAATTGGTTTGGACAGGATTTCTACGTATCTTTGTCAGAGATTTATATATTAAATTATTATTTTAATTAAAGGGTTTACACAGTATGGAGTTTGATCTTTAAGTTGGAACCTCGGATTTTAAGTTTGGAAAAAGCCAAGCGAATCGATCTCTTGGTAGGAGATGATTCTGCTGTAACATTTAATTTAAATTCATTTATGAAAACTTTACTGTTTCAACTTTAGCTAGGGTTTGAAACTTAAATATGAATTTAAACTTTTGAGGTAAAAATAGATTAAGCTGGGGAGCCAATGCCACATGCCCTTGCTCCCAATGCCTGGGGTTTAACTAGAAAGAAGTTTACAGTAATTGAAATGAAATTCTAAACTTTCAGCTTGTAACATATTAGAAACATAAAGTAATTCATACCTAGATTTGCAGCTGAGATCCTCTCCTTGCACAAGCCTGCACACTTCAAACACTAATTAATGAAAACACTTATGCTTTAGCTGACTTGTAGGATGGTAACCGAATGACCTTGGAACTACCACATTCCTCCCAACCATGACCTGGAACTGTTCCTGGTTCTGATCGGATCCCCTCGAGCTGGCTCCAACATGAAATAGGAAACTAGAGGACCTAGAGAAGACAGTTGATGATAATCCAATCCTGGAATAATTTGTTCTTTCAATTCTGTGGGACAAATTCTCTCTTGTTACCATAAAATAAATGATAGGAAGAAAGATGATCCCCTCTTTGGGAAATTGTCCTAGTTTTTATAGGTGAACTTTTGAAAATAACAGTTGAGAATATTAATTTCTTTAATATTAACTTAAATTGATTTTAAGTTTGAATTAATATATATATAATTTTGAAAATTATAAGTGTAGTTCATCTAGAACTTTTTAACTTGTTCCTTTATATAATTTTATTAAAGGAACTTGATATTTATCTTTTAACATAATAATTACATTTTTGCTTATGAATATTATATTTATTTATAAATACTATATTTTATTTATATTACTATCTTTATTTATAAGTAATATCTTTTACTTAGAAATAATATATTTATTTATAAGTGATATCTTTTACTTATAACTAGTATTTTTCATATACATATATTCATGTATAACTTTTTGTAATGAGTGAGCTTCTTTATACTTAATTACTTTAATTAAATCAAGTAGGTATTTAGCATTATAACTTTGATGCTTTATTTAATTAAGGTCCACTCTTTTGACAAAGCCTTGGTAGGTTTGAATGGTCGACTAGGTTAGGTCACTCTAGGTCCCTTTTGCATGTTGGATTGCCTTGTTTTCCGTGGTAGTTTCCTTCATCCTTGATGAGATGAGTAATGAATCAATTAATCAGAATAAAATGAGTATGATGACTGGTGCTATTTAGAGCTTTCCTTAACTCAACACCTTCTTAAGTAAAGTAACCCTTAGGGCTATTCAGAGCTTAGGCTCAACACTTTTACATGGGCGTTACATTTCAATTCCAGAGCTCTTTGCTCAACACTAGTGCTAGGATGTACTTGTAAGATACACCTAGGGATACAATGGCCAAAGATCCGATGCTCCAGAGCTTATGCTCAAGATCAAGTTTGGAGTGCTCTAGGGCTCATGCCTAGTACATAATAAAATTCCTCTATGTACATCGGGGCTTATGCCCAGTACATAGGTCATCCATGTGGTCCAGATTCCACGCTCAACACATCATAAAAGTCAGTCATGCATATCATAACTCTGCACAATACATAACAAATGTCATCTCAGTATATTAGGGTTTTATACCCGATCTCATAATAAAAAATCAATCAAATACATTGGGGTTTTCTGTCCAGTATATAACAATAAACTGCATCTGTCAGGGTCCATGCCCAAATATGTTTATCTATAACAAAAATACATCATGTGCATTGGGGCTTACACCCAATATATAACATCAATATAATCAACAAAATTCAGGATATTACATAGAATTTGAATGAATAGTGGTGGAAATAGTACTAGTCCTAGTTCCAAATTATTAGTCGTTAAGTAGTAGGTTATACAGTTATTTATCCTATTGATTAAGTAGAGTAAGTAACAAAGTAAGTAGTGGAACATATAGCACAAGATTACCCATAACCAACACAACTACCGACAACTCTAATAGGACTAGCAATATGTGTTTAACCCATAAGGGTTGCATTGCTTCCCAATGAAATATTTTGAGGATACTATTTCCCCTCGTAGTCGTTGGATTTATATGGCAATGAGGAGTTTGTCCAAGTCTCTCCAATAGTGAGAAATCACTCCCCTTGATGTCTATTACGAATTCAATCCATGATCACCACAATTCCAACTCCATCACATATGAGTCAGATAGTTGGAATGCTCCAATGTGGTCCAGTGGCACAAACCGTAGCTTGAATCAATTATCTATCAAGCAGGTAAATAAGCAATCCAGTATGGCATGTCCACTAGGCAACAAGCCTTATAGTTATTGCTTGCCATTTTACCCTTGATTGGATATATTCTTTGTTTATTTTGCAATATGTAAAATAGCTTTTGGAGAAGCATAAATTTCATGGAGCCTATACTCCTACAATTTTGTGAAGGACGAGAAGGTTTTCAAGAGTAGGGTAGAAAAAATGGCTCTCTTATTTGTTAAAAGGAAGATTTTCAATGACATAACAACATGTAATCAACAAGTGAGTTCTTTCCTTTGTTTCTTTCAAGTAATGAAGATGTGTGGTAGATTTCAGATATGTGTAGCTGCTTCGAAGAAAACAATGACTATAGTGCTAATCCTTGACCACAAAAGAGGTGGTGCACCTAGATCTTGTTGGCATACATGCCCAACATATCATCAACCATAGGTGTACAAGAAACCACCATGAACAAGTCTATTCCTGTTATTTTTTCACTTGTTTAGCATAATAACATTAAACAATCTAATCACAGAAAGAAAGACAAGTACAACATACACAAAGAACACATTATTTCTCTCGGGGAAACCACAATGGAGAAAACCCCGACAAAACTTCCTCAATATAGAATTCACAAAGTACAAGCTAAACCCCAAGACAAAATAAACTTCTCTCCTTATCTTGTGCGAACTTCTCTCTCTCCTATGCAAACTTGAGTGAGTGAGATGAGTGTTACAAATGAGCAACTCAATCCCCTATTTATACTTTACAATTGACTTGACCTTTTACTAATTAGGTCGGCTCTAACTCACCTAACTGGGATGACCTGTACTCTTTACAATAAAACATTCTTTTCTAGTTATTCCAGGCCGACCTAATCAGTTAGGGTTTACATTGACTCTTTCAATGACTCTTGAATTATCAATTACATCAATGACATCTCCCGAAGGAGGAATACAATAATACAATAGGAAAATACATTTAGAATATCTTTTGTAGTTACATTTCTTTAAAGCTCCCTCTTAACTAGGCAGGCATTCTGCGAGCAACATCAACAACTGTCCAACTGACTTGTGAATCTCTATATGTCATAGGAAGTTTTTGGATCATCATATGTATGGGGTATCATCAACATCATCTGTTGGAACATCTTCATCAACATAATCATCATCATCATTGTCTGCTGGAATATCACCATCAACATCATCATCATCATCATCTGCTGGAATATCACCGTCATCATCATCATCATCATCTATTGGAATATCACCATCAACATCATCATCATCATCTGCTGGAATATAACCATCAGCATCATCAATACTGGAACACCATCAATCATCAGTCGACAAGTACTGGAACAACAATCATCAGTAAGTAAATATTGGAACAACAACAACATCAATCATCAATAAACAAATACTGGAATAACAATCATCAGTAAGTAAATACTGGAACAACAACAATCAATCATCAGTAAACAAATATTGGAACAGTATCAGTCGATAAGTACTGATCTTCAATCGGTAAGGACTGGCATCTCTATCAGTAAAAAAGTACTGATCTTCAGTCGACAAGGACTGGAATCTCTATCAGTCGACAAGTATTGATCTTTAGTTGACAAGGACTGGCATCTCTATCAGTCGGTAAGTACTGATCTTCAGTCAACAAGGACCGACATCTCTATCGATTGACAAGTACTAATCTTCAGTCAACAAGGACTGACCTCTCTATCAATCGACAAGTATTGATCTTCAGTCAATAAGGACTGGCATCTCTATCAGTCGACAAGTACTGATCTTTAGTCAACAAGGACTGGCATCTCTATTAGTCAGCAAGTACTGATCTTCAATCGATAAGGACCGGCATCTCTATCAGTCATCAAGTACTGATCTTCAGTCGACAAGCACTGGCATCTCTATTAGTCGGCAAGTATCGATCTTCAATCCACAAGGACTGGCATCTCTATCAGTCGGAAGTATCGATCTTCAATAAAAAAGGATTGGCATCTCTATTAGTCAGCAAGTACTGATATTCACTCAACAGGACTGGCATCTCTATCAGTCGGCAAGTACTGATCTTTAGTCAACAAGGACTGGCATCTCTATTAGTCGAAAAGTACTGATCTTTAGTCAACAAGGACTGACATCTCTATCAGTCGGCAAGTACTGATATTTAGTCAACAAGGACTACCATCTCTATCGGTCGGCAAGTACTAATCTTCAGTCAATAAGGACCGACATCTCTATCATCATCATTCCCTCTTAGGGAGGTCTTTCTGGACCACACCAAGCTTGTCTAGAAAGTATTCAAACTTTATGCGAGACAGAGGCTTAGTCAACACATCAACAACTTGTTCCTTTGTAGGAACATACTAGAGCTTTATAAATCCCTTTTACACCATATACCGGATATAGTGAAACTTTATCTCGATGTGCTTCGATCTATCATGGAACACTGGATTCTCTATCATCTTGATACAACTATGGTTGTCACAAAGAATATCAGTCACATCTATCTCTACATCGAATGATCCGACCAACATATTGTGAAGTCACACTGCTTCGCTATAAACTAAACATGTTTCTACGTATTCAACTTCTGATGTACTGAGAGAAACACGAGGTTGCTTTCTACTGAGCCATGAGATCATACCTGATCCCAAAATAAAGCAACATCTTGAAGTGCTTTTTCTATCTTCGACTGTAACACGAAAATTTTGTACTCATCATGATTACGAACCATGTACACTTTATATTTGCCTAAATAGCTAAAGTACTTGGCCAAAATCCTTGGAAGATGAGTCATGAGGTTTTTTCCCTGAAAAAAACCTGTTTAGAGAGGTCGATGCACCTTGCTTTATAGCAGAGTGTGTCTTTCTCCTTGATAGACACACCTTGCTCCACTACAAACTGCGTCGTTGGCGCATGTTGCTAGTGTTAGGGGTGTGTCGATGCCTGTATGGAGAGAAAAAAAGAGAAGTTTCGAGAAGTCCCTCGAAGGATACCCTCGTGGAGGCTTATCGCTTCCATATAGGGTGGATCTTACTCGCCTCCCAGCTTAGTAGGATACCACCTCCTCCTTCTCCCTAATCCTATCCTATCCTCCTCATCTCTTTTGGCTACCCTCATGGGATAGGGGTTGAAATGAGGGTATCCAAATGCTGTAGAAATCGAGCCAGGAATCCATTCTTCCATGATTGGCAAATTGAGGCAAGGTTCCATTGGAAAGGATCTTCAACACCAAGGCTTCATTGGTTGTAATTCTTTCCTCTATTTTAATTAATACATCAATGTCTTCCTTTCCCATAAATGATGTGTAATTTCATTTATAGTAGTTCTCCTTGGTCAATTACTTAGATGTATCATGTTATCTTGTAGTCTCTTGTCTTTGTCCTTTTGAGTCTTTTGCAGGGAATCTCTTCATCAACAAGATGGATTACGAAAGCTTAAAGCCACGAGAATGACCTTCGTAAATAAGGTATGGAATGGAATCTTTGTCTTCAAGTAATCTAATAGATCTAGGGAAAGGTTTTCATTCTTGTTTTGATTTGTTCTAGATCTGAACCATTTGGACTAGGGAGATCAGTTGGTGTCCGCACCGATGGATTTATTCGTTAACAAAATTGGCGACCATCCTCGGGAATAGATTATTTAAGCTGTAGATTTCCTTGCTTGCCTTATTTTTTATTATATCTGTATTATTTTTCATTGGTAGGTCACATCCAATTAGTAGATCTGACTCTATAAGTCACTGTATAATTCCCTTTATGTCTCACACCCTGAAGTCTGTTGATTGGCTTAAAAGTCTTTCTTTTTTCAATTTTTTGGGTTGCCCGACGCACTTTACCTTCATGTACATTGTGTCACTATCAGTCTGACGTGCTTTGTCGTTGGACAGAGTGCGTTACCACCATGCTTTTATCTTTAGTAGACCGCGTTGATCCCCCACCGACGCTCTGGTGTATACCTGCAACCCGCGTCGACCTATTGATTGTCAGCTTCATTTTCTGCCTAGACCTTTCAGTGCTTTGTTGCTTGGTTTGTGACCGGGTTGGTACAATGTTATGTTCTTTCTACAATTGAAGAGAAGAAAATCTTTTGTTTCCATCGTATTTCAAGGAAAGAATTTTATTTTCTCTTTCTTTCTTAGATTTGAAATATTTACAAAAATTCCAAAAAGAGTTATGCTTTTAGCTAGTCTTGTTTTGGTTCATATCTGAGTTTTATAAAAGAAAAGAAAACCACTTTTAGCTTTTGCATAGTTAGGGGTTAGAAATGCTCTTTCTTGTTTGGAAACAATGATCAGATCCCTTCTTCTTTTCATTAAAGATCTACTCTCTCATCATTTGTTAAAGTAAAAGAATTTTCCTTTTTCTTGGGTCTTCTTGAGATTTGGAGCCATGTTTGGTCCCTTTAGTCAAAACTAGTATATTTACTTGCATTTTTAAGCGAAATGACATATACATTTTTGAAAAAAAAATCCCCCTCATGGCCATGAATAGTGTATCATATAGTCTCTTTGACCCATATTAAAGTTTCCCAATAATTTTTGCTTTGGTGTGGATTGGCTTGTTTCTACCATTTTTGAAAAGTTAAAATGACATTTGCATAGGGTTGCTCACTTGGGAAAAATAACCTCTTAATCTCTCTTTAAGTAGGACTTCATCTAAAAAAAAAAGATTTGCACTTCATTTAGCTTAGTTGTGCATTCTTTTTTATTTGACAAGTCCACACTTCATGCATCCACTTAACTGCATAAGATAAAACCAAGTGCTAGTTAAGTTAAAATATTTAGCAACTTCAATAATAGGTTAGAGACGTGTTCTGGCATCTTAAAGAATATGAGTTGTCATTATTTTCCTGCACTACATTACGGGGTCTATTTGATTCTTCCACACACTCACTGGTATATCGAACGGTCTTTCATGTACTTTTATGGTATATCGAAAGGTTATTTCATGTACTCAACGGTATATAGGAAAGACCCTTTTGTACGGTTGTGCATTAGACAACACTACTACGGATTTGAGATCCCACGTACCTTGCGTATATTGGGAGACCCCTTTAGCATCCTGGAACTATTAGAGTAAACCTATTGTCCGTCTTATTGTTGCAATACACCGAGAACAACACTCAGGGAGATTACTACGCACGTACTGCTAAGTAGTCGGGTTATACGGTCAGGGGTACGGTCCCAATCCTCCTTGGTTAGTGCTCTGAAATATTGGGCTGAGTATAGCTGTTAGACCCTAAAGTATATCTCTAGTTACGACAATTTGACAATCCTATGAGAATCTGGTTTATTTATCCATCCCTTTCACAAACTTCTTGTTGCTTTCAGGTTTGAGTAGTATTTGATTTGTGTGGTAATTTAGAGGTTCTTAGAGAGTTTAGATATGGAGAAATTTTTCGAGGATACTAAGCAAGATACCCCTTTTAAGGGTACGTCCTTTTTTTTTCCCTTCATACGGAAGTGGTGGTCCTCCCTTCATGGCCACATTGAGCTTGCCCGGATTGACTATAGGATTACCAGTATGGTTATTCTCCAATCCGGTTATCCCAAGTGCACCGATTGTTTCGGATCACAGTCCTCCCCCACAAGAGCATCAACCTCATGTTGATCCTTCACCTTCCTTGTCAAATTTTGAGTCAGCTTCCCTTTCTTCCTCTTTACCTGCTAAAAACTGTGAAGTTAAAAAGCAGGTGGATAAGAAGAAGAAGAAAAGGAAGGCTAAGAAGAAGAACACTAAGTAGAAGGTCAAAGCTCCAATCTCTGACCATCATGTTGGAAACCCACTAGCCACTGATCATCATGCTGGGAGTATTGATTTACCTATTTTGAATATTCGTAAACCTAAGTTCCCTTACAGGATTTGCAAGGGGCCCCATTTTCTTAAGGATTTCCCTGGTATTTCCAAGGTATTAGAAGTATGGTCGCAAGATTCAGAAGGACCCGTATCATCAGCCTCTGGACATCATACTCATGATACCTAGTCAACCAATGACTCTTTGGTTAAGAGTCAAAAAAGGAAAGTCAAGAATCCTTGCTTATTATGTAGGGACATGCATTGCACTTACCTTTGTCCTCGCATGGATGAAGCTTAGTGATTATTGGAAAGTGTTTCCGTGTCTCAATCACAGCCTCCAACAAGTTGTAGTAAATTTCCTCTTGACTATCCATCAGTTGATCAAGTGATCGATCTAGTTTCATCCTCGGTCGATCCCAATCCTCCATTGAAGAGTGAAACCCAAGTGGTTGATCTAGTTTCATCCTTGGTTGATCCCACTCCTCCCTTGAAGAGTGAAACCCAAGTGGTTGATCTAGTTTCATCCTCGGTCGATCCCACTCCTCCCTCAAAGAGTGAAACCCAAGTGGTTGATCTAGTTTCATCCTCAGTCGATCCCGCTCTCCCGTTAGAGAGTGAATCTAATACTTCTAAGTTTCTTCTTGTTAATACAGATTCTACCACGCAGAGGGGCATTGCTCCTTCTATTACAGGACCCCCCCAATTAATGAGGCTTATGGTATTCCACCTTTGGTTCCGAATCAGTCATTTTTTATCGATTGGAACAGACTCTCTACACCTCGCCTTCCTTCCTATATTCCTTTCGAAATCATTGTGCAAGTTGGTTGTATAGATGTACCTCATACTATAGTTGATGAAGGTGTCACAATTAGCATTTTGTCCTCAAATGATTGGCAAGTTATGGGCTCCTCACAACTTGTTCCCATTAGTCAGAATATGTTATCTTTTAAGAGGAATCAGTCAACCTCTGGCAGTTGTTCCTTATTTTCCTATTTCGTTAGGTGGAAAAATGGTCTTTAGTGATGTTTTGGTAGTTCCGAGTCCTTTGGATTTTAATTTGATCCTTGGACGAGATTATGTCTATGCAATGAAAGTTGTTATGTCCACACTCTTCCGAATGTTGTCTTTCCCTCATGACATACTCATTGTGACTATTGAACAACTTTCGTTTGTTAACTCTCATTTGACTACGGATCATTCGACCTATGTCCACGCAATATCTTACTCGCCACAGGTCAATTATGTGGCATTATATCGCATGCTTCCAAATTCCGCTAAACACAAACTTCTCTTTGATTGCTCATCTTCTTTAACCTTGGATTTGAGAGTTGACATGGTTGATCTTCCTTCCAATGAGAAACTCTTAGAATCCATGATTGGGGATTATCCCTCGACATGTATTCCTTCTGGAGCGTCATCCTCTTGGAAGCTATGAAGTGGTACGAGCATAGTTCCCTTTCGGTGTTAAGCTTGTTAAAAAATGAAACAGGTCAATATGAACATAGTTCCCTTTCTGTGTCAAGCTCATTAAAAAATGAAACAATACCCCATGAGCATAGTTCTATTCCTGTGTCAAGATCGTTAAAAAAATGAAACAAATCCCCTCCCCTTGAGTCGAGTTTTTCTCCATATTTAATATATGAACCTTCATTTCATTCACCTATGCTATTTAATCCTCCGTTTTTTTCCTCCACTGGTGAAGGTAGTCCTACTAGTAACCACGAGTTTGATTGGATGACAAAAAGAGTAGGTGAATGAAACGAATCTTGGGGGGCATATCTCCAGCCTCTGGACATCATACTGAAGGTAAGCTATCAACTTCTTATGCTGGGGGAAAACTTCCAACCTTTGGATATCATGTTGGGAAGAAACCTTCCAATGGGCATTATACCGAGCATAGTTTATTTTTTGTTACAAGCTTGTTAAAAAATGAAGTAGACATCATGAGTATTCTTTTCACCTGTCTTCGAGTTCATTAAAAACAATAAGTTAGTATTGAGCTTACTTTTTACTTTTTCGTGCTCTGGTTGAAACATAAAAAGTGGTTTGATATTACTTTTTACTTTTTCGTGCTCTGGTTCAAACATGAAACAAATTTCGAGTGCTTTTGATACCATTGTCGTGCTTGTTAAAAAACTGAGTAAAAAGGTGTGTCTAACGAGTATAGGTTTCTCACTTTATCTGACCTTGCTAGACTACTTACGAAAAAGGAACTGTGCTGAGTTTACTTTTCTTTCTACATGGAGTCCTCTTTAAGTTCTTTTCAGACTCCCAAAATAGGAAAAGATTGTTGAGCGAACTTGTTTCTTTCACGCTCGTAAAAGGATTTGAAAGGACGTCTATCCGGTGATAGTTTATCCCTTTTTCGGACCGTTTAGACTATTTACGAAAAATGAATACTCTAGTCAATCATGATTAGAAGAGTTCTCTCTCACGTTGTTTTATCCCTTTTTGAGTGAGGATACTAAATTTTATGAAAAAGAACCATTATGAGTCTTCTTTTGATCGTTTTAGACTCTCTTAATGTGAAACGTCACCTCGTTTACCTTATTTGAACTTGTAAAATATACATGGAAGAATCCTTTTTGGGATCGAACCCCTCCTTTCTTAGGTTCGTAAAACATGTGAGATTGGACTCATCATATGATGAGCTACATCGAGCGTTTGTTACCCTCTTCCAGCTCGTTAAAAATAAAAGAGGCACTCATCCATCATGATGGGGAAATTAAGGGAATAGGAAGATGAATTTGAGTTTGTATTAATGGTAGCTTAAAGTCACCTTTGAACATGGCACCTGTTTTCATTCTAGCCAAACAATTAGGTAGTTAGCTTGTATTTGAGTCACGCCAATTCCATGAGTCATTCTAATCCTTTGGGTATTCCGAAGAATGCTTCAGTCATTTGTTGCATTATGTCTTGGTCTCTGCTATGTTGAGTCAATGCTTCCAAGTCACTTGTCTTGCCGTTAAATGTTCAAAGGCAGTCTTTGGTCGGAATCAACCTTTGCAGTCATTGAACCTTATGTTGTGTCAGTCATCCCTGTTTACCATTACACCTTTGTGTCAGTCCACACTTATTTTATCTACCATCTTATATTACTTCATGTGTTAGTTTCGTGTCGATGACATGGGATACATTATGTCCCTCCTTCAACGAGTTTATTCCTATTGACATCATCTCATCATCCAAGAATTAGACTTAGAAACTAGTCGGTACCTTGGATCCTGCATGCCTCAATGACGGATTTGCTCGCTTTCAACAGTAGGTTTACATCATTGACCTCTGATCGAATGATTCCATGAATTTTCAACTCCAACTCATTTATTCGCATTCGTCGGAATGTACTAAGATACTGTGGGACTCATTGTCATCATTGGTAATTTCTCTCACACTTGTTAACGGTTCACATCATTGACCGGTAATCAAGTGGTCTCTACCACGTTCGACTTCAATGCTTTGTAATCACATGGTTAGATTCATATCATTTCAGGAATGGGTAGAAGACCCTAGGTTGTTCTGATGTCTTATTATTACACCCAGGTTGCGATGGATATTTTTTAGTAGGTTCCCACACAGATTTTATGGTGGAAACCTCATTGATGTATTGTCACACAGATCCACTATTGTATTGGTCGTGGCTGTGTTATTATTTCATCATGGATCTATGCTTGTATTTTAGTAGCCATGATTGTGTTCAGTCATTTAGATATGGATCCACGCTGTATTTTGGTGGCCATATCATCGGTCATTATCAACATGGATTTGCAATGTATTGGTCGGGATCCATGTTATGAGTCATTACGATGATAAAATTATTGTACTGCAAAAGATCCTTGGTTATTGTCGACAAATTTCCAACCGATGGTTCCTTGCCTTGATCCTTTATATTTCATCCATCAAAGTATTTCACCTATCCTATTACTCGAACTTCATACTTTGGGGGGCATCTCGTTACACATAAATTTTGTACTCATCATGATTACGAACCATGTACACTTTATATTTTCCTAAATACCTAAAGTACTTGGCCAAAATCCTTGGAAGATGAGTCGTGAGGATTTTTCCCTAAAACAAACTTGTTTATAGAGGTTGATGCACCTTGCTTTATAGTAGAGCGCGTCTTTCCTGGTAGATGCACCTTGCTCCACTACAGACCACGTCGTTGGCACATGTTGCTAGTGTCTGGGGTGTGTCAATGCCTGTAGGGAGTGAAAAAAGAGAAGTTTCGAGAAGTCTCTCGAAGGATACCCTCATGGAGGCTTATCCCTTCCATACAGGGTGGATCTTACTCATCTCCCAGTTTAGTAAGATCCCACCTCCTCCTTCTCCCTAATCCTCTCCTCTC
Source organism: Larix kaempferi (assembly GCA_027924585.1). Taxonomy (NCBI): domain Eukaryota; kingdom Viridiplantae; phylum Streptophyta; class Pinopsida; order Pinales; family Pinaceae; genus Larix; species Larix kaempferi. The sequence continues at coordinate 2,486,348 of BSBM01000399.1, read as the reverse complement.
CTTCTCATCTCTTTTGTCTTATAAATGAAGCTCCTCTTCATGGGATAGGGGGGTGTTGAGGCCTCGGGGGTGCAGTGTAATTGCAAGGTGCTGGAATGGGTCCAAGGCTCCCAACAGAGGGTGAAAAACCAGACTGAAAGGCTTCGAAAAACCCTACACAAGGGAAGTTCTAGCCCCAGCCTGTTTGGTATGGAATTCTCCCATGGATATTCGGCCTCCGCTGGCACTCTATGAGTCGATGGGTTTGATCAATTGATCAAAAGTTCAATACGGAAAACATAAGCTTAAAACTAAGTCCATTCTAACTTAAACTATTAAAAAAATTCTAATCTGAGTTAGACCTATTCTAAAGAGAAGCTTGTAGTTGTGCAAATCGATCTTGATGTGAGAGGAACAAGCATGTTTGCCTACTTCAATAGAAATGTAAAAGGTGCATATACTTGTTTACTTAAATCATGATAACTTAATGAAAATTAAAGAGAACAATTCAAGTAATTAAGCCCGTTCAAGATCAATATGTAATCATTGTGCTAATTGAAAAATTAACATTGATTAGGTAGTATATGAATCATTTGCAGAAATCGATAAAGAAAGTATCTAAATTAAAGAAATTTAACAAGACACCCTTATACAAAGATCTGTCATAAGAAAAATCAATACAAGAGATCTATGCATTAATTAATGTATGCAAAAGAAACACATCCTATAGATGAAAATTTTGAAGTTAGAAAATCAGACACCATCAAAGAAACTTGACGATAAACAAGAGATGATTTGAAAGATTACTTCACTACATTAAGAAGTCTGTAAACAAAATTACAAGGCTCTGATAAGACAGAGTATCTCCACGTCCTCTCCTGCTGATTTCTGACCCAAAAAATATCAACCCCCCCTTGTGCCTCATAGGTATTCTTCCTTAAATAAGGATTACAATGGAGTACAAAAAGGGAATCCCAAAATATAGGGATTACAAAGTTTAAATTCGGCTATTAATCAAGGGAATCCGACCATAATAATCTAAACAACTCTAACTCAGCAAATTCCCTCCGCTTCAAGGTGAATTTTGAACAAAAGTCATCTTGAAATTTATGGAAAATCCCATAGCAAAATTGGAGAATTTGTCAACAGCTTAATAGCTATCAACAACAGGTAAGAGCCGGTCCTCCAAACCTTCCTGCTGAGTTGCCACAAAATCTCCTAGCTGATCCATAACGCTATCAAAAATAGAAAAATCGGACAATGGGTCTTGTTTCGTGGGAGATGGTGATGTGTCGGGTTCTTCATTTACTATGAGATCTTGGATAATAGAATCATATTGATCATGCAACTGTTCACTGCTTTTTTCTTCGTCCTTTTGAGGAGGCGGTAAGTAAACTGGCAGAATTTTAGAAACTTCTTCTCTACTACCACTGTCGATATCAAGAACACCTGCATCAAAAGGTGGCAACACAGGTTCAGGAAATAACAAAGAATGAAGCTCTTCATGCATGGAAGATTCATCGGAGGTTTCACAACCTATCTGCAGTTTATCCAACAAATTGTTAGACAGAAAACTTGCCAACACAGGAAAATTTTCTAACCAACTCAAATGACGAACTAAGTGCTTCATACCTGCGGCCATATTTAAAATGAGTGACAGAGGATCAAAATGATTGAATATGATGAGCTGCAATGATTACCATGATGCGAAGTTGGGTATTACAATCATTTAAAATGGAATGAGATGACGTCAGAGCATGTTAATTCAAAAAGGATCATAACAAGTACACCTTCAGCATAATCTAACGTCGCATCTAAACACTGTCATTACAGGTCAATCTTATCAAGCAATGATGTTTTCAAAGATGATCATGCCGTGCAGAGTGAAGTGAGAATCCCGACCATGGTGACAGCGAAAACAAGACATTGCAACGTAAAAATGAACAATCGAATCTCATCCATTGGACCAACTAAACGGATGGTGAGGATTTAGCAATGCAGGATGTGGGATAAGACTTTGGGAAATTATTCTAAATTTATTCATGATTCCTGAAAGTCACAACCCGAAAGTTGCAGGTTTCGGGATTGCTCACATGGATCAAAAATACAAAACGTATTTCCGAAAGCTACAACCCGAAAATTGCGGGTTGCGGGTTTCAGAACATACTAAGCAACTGAAAAGAAAAAGCTTGAATCCGAAATCCAAAAGCCGCAACTGTGGGTTTCGGGTTTCAGAGTGACGATTCCCAAACTTATTAGCAAGGAGTTCCCGCATCCCGCACCTTGCGGGTTGCGGGTTTCGGGATCACCAAAACCAAACAACTGAAAATTGTTTCCCCGCAACCCGCAACTGTTAGGTTTGGGATTTCGGGGTGTCGGAAAGTTGGGTTTTGGAAAGGCAGAAAACAAGCAATAAAAGACTTGAAATTTGAATTTCTCTGCGATCAAAACACTCGGAAAAATTCTAAGGGAAGAAATACAAATTAAGCTAAGCAAAGGCATAAGTACAAGATTGCAGAACCCAAGCTAAATATTTATATTCACAAGAACACTTGTACGAATATCTTTGTGCAAATTAAAAATTGGGGATCTCATGCTTGACCGAAGCATGGGATCTATTGTGGTCACAACAAATGGCGACTGGCTGGGAAGAACCAGTTATCTCTGCAAACAAACTTTTAGCCAGAACGATGCACTGGTCAAATGCCTTTACCAATTTGAAATTTTAGAAAATATTTGTAAAGAGACAACTAATGAGCAGAAAGCATAAGATTGATACGTTCCCATCGATGATCATGTTAAAAGTAATGCAAATCTGATAAGGAGGGTTAGGAGACAGTAAGAATTCTTAATCATATTGCAATCATTGAATCAACAGCTTGTGATAAACCTGGGACAAACTTAGAACTACTCATGGATATCCAATATACACATCACCTTGATTTATTAATTGGTTTTATATGAAACGATCTTTCTTAATATATACACAGATTTTTTTATTTTTATTTTTTTATAAATAAAATAAGACCTTGTTGATACAAGACTACTGCCCTGACTTGGTAATTAGATATTGACAGCACCATTCACAGATCTAATCCATAAACTGATCAAGCTGGCTCAGTAAGGAGACCCCTTGTCCTTAAGCTATGACACTAAAGGCAACTATCATGGCTTGGTGACCACATGCTGATAGCTTTAGTCCAGATCAAAACCATGGTCATGGCAGGGATGGCTTGTGATAAGACCCCCCTGTCCTTGCATACAACAGGAATCTTATAAAAATAAGATACATATATCATTCAAGAGATATAGACTACAAGGCACTGCCGAGGCTTGGTAACCTCATGATGACAGCGTTACTCACCCGTGTTCTGCAGATCATGAGTGGACCGACTTGTGATAGGATCTCCCACCTCTCAGGAAAACTGAGAGTCATCTTCCAAGTGTGGTGGCTTGATGTGAAGATGTCATTCCATGAAAACACTTATGAACCTAAAGGGATGGCTTGTGATAAGACCCCCTCCTTACAGCCTATCATTATTCAAATTTTTTTTTAGAATGGTGACTGTAACAGGATCCAGAGCAGATAAAGCTAACCAGGTTATTATGATATGCTGTGACAATGAGACATAAAAATAAAAACATTCCAACCATTTCCCACGTCTCAATTAAACAGATAAAACATTTAAAAGGTAATGACCACAATGGAAAGATATCAATATCGAGGTCCTGCATCATTCGACTGTGTATTCTTTACAAAACATATTCTGATATCAGTCGAAAGAGGTTGAGACCATCATACCATCCCGCAAGTTCAAAATAGAGATCATATTAAAAATGGCTTCCAATCAGTGCCAAATGTGTGGATCTTATTGTTCAAAAGAAAACAGTCTAATAAATACAAAATAAAACACACGCCAAACCTATGTACAAAAGTACCAAAATTTTCAAACGAAGTACTTTTTGAGCAGTGAAATATTCATTGGATAAGTGTCTACCACTCCCTCCAGTGTTTGTCATCGAACAGTGCTGGGACCCATCTTTTATGTAATAATGAAAGCTCCTAGCCAAAGGCGTTGGAATTTGGTATATTGGTTTTTATCCTTATGTTGTTTATCCCACCTTAATACCAAATCCCCAACTGAGAATTCTCTGTCGGATGAAGATTTTTCATCAAACCATCTCTTCACCATCTGCTGATGATGATACAACTTATTCTTAGCCACTTCTCTGTCTTCCTCCAGTTTAGGTAGTGTGTCAATTCTATGCTGAAGGGAAGATGAGTCATCTTCTTGGATGGATTGGGATAATTGCAACGAAGGGATGGTGAGGTTAGCAGGAAGAACAACTTCCTTTCCATACACCAGACAGTAGGGTGAGTTCCCGATTGCTGCCTTTGGGGTGATCTAGTCTGCCCAAAGAGCATTATAGAGTTGTGTGTGCCAATCTTTATGATGAGAAGCTACAATATTTTTAAGAATATTTATCATATTTTTATTTGAAGACTCAGCCAACCCATTACCCTGTGGATAGTAATTGGAAAAAAACTTTAACTTAATCCCCTTTTCAAGGGCATAATGTGTCAAATCAATCGAGGAAAAATATGATGCATTATAAAAAAAAGATATTCTGGAGCACTAAACCTCATAATTATTTCACTGTCAAGGAAAGCAATTATTTGGTTTGCATTACATTGTCTGAGTGGGATTGCTTTAGTCCATCTGGTAAAGTAATCCGTGGCTGTAAGAATGTACCGATGTTGTAGGGATGAGGTGGGGTTTATAGGTCCAATAAAATCCAGTCCCCACTGCTGAAATGGGAATTGAATCGTGACTGGTTGTAATGGGAAAGTAGGCTTCTTGAACTTCCCTGTACATTTCTGGCATGGTTCACACCTTCTTACATAAGCATATGTATCTTTAAACAATGTAGGCCAGTAATACCCTGCTCTGAGGATTTTGTGAGCTGTAATTTCTCTTGAGAAATGGCCTCCAGTTGGTCCTGTATGAAATTGAAAAAGAATATCATTAGTCTCATGCTTTTCTAAACATCTGAGGAAAACCCCATCATAGTTCTTTCTAAACAAGACTTCACCAATGAATTGATAAGGAGCAGCTTTCAACCTTAATGCTCTACGTTTTTTAAAGTCAATGGTTTCAGGAGAAAACCCATGGTTCAGAAAGAATTTGATGTGATCATACCATTCGGATGTAGAAGTATCAATAACATTGACAAAACCTGTTGCAACATCTTCCTCCTGCTCCCATTCACTCTGTTGCTGTGCAAGATCATTCGACTGAGTAGTAAGAATATAGAGACCTTGTCCTTTCACAATTTTGGCCGGTCTGATTTCTAGATCATACTCTTGCAGGGCTGTCATCCAATGGGCCCTTTTTTCACCCAATTCCTTTTGGACTAACACATTTCTAATGGCAGAGTATGGGACAATAACCTTTGTTCGAGATTTTAACAAATAAGGCATGTAGTGCTTAACAGATTTGTAAACTGCATAGGCTTGTTTTCAATTTGGGAATAATTAAGTTCTATACCTTTGAATGTTGAACTCATGAAGGATATCAGGATCTCAACATCATTGTCATGCCTCTGTGTCAAGACAGCTGCATAAGAGAAATCGGTGGCAAAAGTATAGAGAATAAAATCTTTATCAAAGTCAGGGGACATAAGAGCAGGAGCTTCGACAATGGATTTTCTGATCTCAATGAAAGCATCTTTCTGTTCCTGCGACCAAGTGAACTGTACATCTTTCTTGACTAATTTCTTAACTATCTGTGCAAAATTAAGTACAAATCTACGAACAAAATTGATCTTACCTAAGAAAGACTGCATGGCCTTGCGCGAACTTGGCAAGCCAATTTTTGAAATAGCATCAATACATTCTGGGTCAATAATCATACCTTCTTTGGACAAGATAAAACCGAGAAGCTTTCCTTCTGTGACTGCAAAGATAGATTTCTTTGGATTGAGCGAAATCCCGAACTTCCTGCAACGTCCAAAAACCTGTTTCAAGGCAAAACGATGTTCATGCCGCTTCTTAGATTATATTGTGATATCATCAAGGTAAAATACGACAGATTTATGCATTAAACCTCTGAAAGCTATATCCATAGCTCTCTGAAACGTGGCTTCGACATTTATCAATCCGAAGGGCATTCATCTGTAGGAGAAAGTGCCCCAGGGTGTTCTAAACGCGGTTTTCAATTGGTCATCGGGAGCAACCATAACTTGGTTGTATCCCGAAAAACCATCCAGGAGTGAGAACATTTCAGAACCAACCACCTTTTGCAGAATCTGCTCCATAGGTGGAATAGGATAGTTGTCTTTTTCAGAAGCCCGATTCAAATTTCGGAAATCGACACACAGCCTGATTTCACCACTTTTCTTACGCACGGGCACCAAATTGGAAATCCATTGGGTGTGTCTGACAGGAAAAATGATTCGGGCTGCCAGTAATTTTTCCAATTCTTTTTTCAGAGAAGGTTCCAAGCTAGGGTGCATTTTGTGCAATTTATGTTGATAGGGTTTCACCTCCGGCTTCATAGGTATGTTGTGATGCATGATGCTCGTGTCAAAGGTTTTCAATTCGTCATAAGTCCAAGCAAAAACGTCCTTGTACTCTTTACATAGCTTAATGATAGCTCTTCTTTCCTCGGGAGAATAATTAACTCCAATATTAATAAAGCGAGGTTCTTTCTCAGTACCCAAGTTAACTGGCTCATAACTTAGGGAGGAACTTTGAGTTTTGCAATTGGTCTTGTGTCTGAATTTATCCTGCAAATCATAGAATTTTTCTAAATTGATGACAAATTTCGGGATAACGTTTGAAGGATCAGAGAGTGATTTTACATGCTCTTCCTCATCTATGGCCATGTCCCAGAAAGTATCCTGTGCAGTGAGGAAGTCAAGTATCTGTTGATCGTCGTCAAACACTTTCCAATTGGTAACATTGTCAGGTATGGAAGGCCTATACATAAGTTCTATGGAAAAAGTCTGGGGTGACAAACCTTCTGGTGGTATCAACCTAGATGCTATGTTTGCTAGGAGATCAACATCGAAATTCTATGACCTAGGGACAAAATTAATGTTAGAAAAGGAATTGGTGAGATCCCTTACCAGTTTCTGATAATTCATTAGGCGGGGAGATAAGTAGTGTATCTTGTTCCTTACATGTTTGACAATGATCTCGGAATCCCCAAAACAATGAATCACTTGTACCCCAATATCAATAGCCTTTTTAAGTCCTTGTACAAGGGCTTCGTATTCAGCCACGTTGTTGGTACAGTCAAATTCCAATCTGCAAGCTATCATAGTTTTAATCCCTTTTGGGTTGATAAGGACACAACTTGCACCAGCTCCTTCCTTAGACCTGGAGCCATAAAAAAACAAAGTCCAAGCAGTCGGATCTATTCTAAAATTTGTATTTACATTAAAAACATTATGTACAACATCTCCAGTGAAAAGTACAGTGGTAAACTGAGTGATTTGAGATTGTTTCTGTAAATTTTTATTTGGAGAACAGTCAGCAGGAAAATCTCCAAAGAAAGTGTCAAACATGAAATGTTCAATGTGCGAATTGAGATAACCAACAGGCTCACTAGAGTCATTCAGATCTATGACTGTTTGTTTCATGAATGGTTCCCTACTAATTTTGATTTTGTTGGGTTGTCCATTATAGGGTAACCATAGATGAGACCAGTCAGTGGTGAAGTAGCCTTTTAGCTTCTCTGACCATTCCCTACCTAACCACATCCCATAAGCTTCAAGAATGTCAGCCACCACTGTTAAATTTTGAGCAGTAATTCACAATACTCTAGGATCTTCACTGAGAGAATAACATATACAGTATATCAATGCATAACAATCACAATAAGCATGACAAGCATCACAAGAATCAAAAGCATGAGAGAAAAGAGACACAGAGTTTCCGTGGGGAAAACCCTAAGGTGAAAAACCCGACAACTTCCTCAAAGATAGAGAGAGCAATGGCTCAACCAAAGTACAACCAAAATACACTTGAGATAGTCTCCTAGAAGCACATGATCCTCCTCCTCACTAGTGCGCCACTTTCTGAGTGAGAGAGAGATGACTTTCTGAATGATCTAAATAGAGATCTCCTGATCTCTATTTATACTAACCTATTTTCCCAGTGACCTTATGGGGCTGACTTGTCTAGCTAGGTACATCCACAATATAATATATAATTCAGGGCCGACCCCACACATGGTGGTCTAATAACCCATCGGCAAGTACACACACTTGCGACACTTGTCAATCCACATGACGACACTTCCTTATAGAGGAATAACACATCTCTAATAAGGGTACAATAAATATATATGAAATACATAGATGAAATACATTTCGAAGTTACATATACATCAACAACCACTATGTCTATAGTTTGGTGAATGCGTGGATGAGAAGATAATGTAAGCAAGACGTTTCTCAACCTTCCTACTACTCTGAATTTTGATCTGTCGAGTTGGACGATCTGAGTAGGGCAGGGTTCCCATGTGGCGTTAAGTTTTCTACAAACAAACAATGGAATTACATTCGATGAGGCACCATAGTCTATCATGTAGTTATGCACATTCTTGTTGAAAATATCGAAAGTTAGAAGAAAAGGCGGTGTCCTTTTGCTTCCTGGTTTTTGATCATCTGATTTGGTAAGGGAGTCAAAGTTATTATTCTGAGTCTTTGGTTTTTCTGACTACCATACTTTTGGGTAGGGTATCTATCATAGAAGAAATCTTCAATAGTTCAAACAGAGAGATATTAGCCTTAACTCTTTTCAGATCATCAACTAAATTATACTCGATCTCTGGAATAACTGTATCCCTTTGAGGAACAGTTTTGCCTTTATTGGGAAGTGTTGTTGAGGATGAAGGTTCCTGAAGGGGTTGGGGTCTTGACCTTGTGTTGTAAGGGTGTTGGAAGTTAAACACAGTCTCAGGTTCTTCTTCCTCTTCGTTCATGGGGAGTTCGAAGAAATAGCTAACAATGTTTACCTGGAGGTCCTCTTGTTCTTCGTTCTCTCCAGGCAACTGTGAGTCGTGGTTGGTATGATTGTTGGAGGTTTCAGGAATAGTTTGGGATTCTCTTGCCAAGGCTCTAAAAATGGAATAGATTTCTTCATTTGAAAGTCCCTTAGTGGGATCAAGAGGTGGTGGATTCTGAGGAGGTTGATAAGGTCTCCTAAAAGGGGGCCTTACAAAACCTCTATTTTGGTTTTGATTCTCGTTGTTATTTCTTTTCAGATCAACCATCTCATTTGACATTTTCTAAAGAAATTTCTTTACATCAGTCATGTCAAATGGATCCTTGTTTTGGGAAGAAGCCCCGGGCACAATGTCAGTTTTCTTCTTAGATGTGGAAGTAGAGGGCTATTCTTCTATTGCATCGAGGCCATCCTTAAGACAATAAATATCCTTTTCAACTTGGATAGCTTCGATGTAGGCTTCATATAAATTGTTTTTGTGTGCTCTTTTTACCCACATTGCAATGGGGGTAGAAAGACCCTTTTCATAAAAGGCAACCAGAAGCTCTTCGGCTGGGAGAACGGGAGCAGGGATTCTATTCTTTAGGTAAGAAAACCTTTGATTATAATATTTAATTCTTTCTTTACGCTTCATCTTTATGGAAGATAACTCCAAAACTAAGTCCTGTGGTGGTTTTTCATCTCCAAACTTTTGGATAAACAACTTTTCAAAATCATCCCAAGATGTAATAGATCTAGCTTCCAAGGCAAAATACCACGTAGATGCCTTCCCCTCAAATGTGTAAGGGAAAAGTCTGCAAACTACATCCTTGCGAATAACATTGCTAAGCCTTATGGCTTGCAGGAAAGTTTTGATATGATCAAGTGTAGGTGACTTGTCATTTGCGTTATATTTAGGAAGCCATTTTTCTAGGTTCTTCAGTAACTTGTGTTGGTCACCAAGTATCCACACAGCATCTTGGTCAAGCCAAGGTCTGTTCTGGCCTTGTCCAACCATGAGTCCTTCTTCTTCTTCCTCAGATGAAGAGTCAGAAGAGTGTTCACCTTCGGATGAGGAGGATGAAGATGAAGGTGGAGACGGTGGTGTTCCACCTGAAGGAATTACTTGTGAAGCTGGTGTGGTTTCAGTAAATAACAAATCAAGATTGAATTCAGAGGGTTGTTGCTGATTCGATGAACTATTTTTATCTGAATTTTGTTCAGTGTTTTGTTCGGTTGAATCTCGACTAACTTGATCCATAGGCAGTGGGTTAGGCTTTTCTTGGTGGATTCCCGCTAATCCTTGATTTCTCTGTAAAGAGAGTCTTTACTGCAATCTAGCAGCGCTATCACTGGACCTCTTGAGTATCTCTTCAAGCAGTATAGGTCCTCAAGTGGGTGATGTGATAATGATATCTCATGTTGTTGGATCTCGGTGAGCTATTGGGGTAACAGGGATAGTAGTTGGTTGTTGTACCGGTTGCTCAATAGAAGTAGATGCTTGAGTGTGACTACGGGTGACAATTGGTATTCTTGCTGGAGGAGGTTTCTGAGTATTCTGCTTAGGCATATTTAACTACTGGCCCTCCTTCTAGTGCCATTTGTTGAGGCCTTGGGGGTGCAGTGTAATTGCAAGGTGTTGGAATGGGTCCAAGGCTCCCAACAGAGGGTGAAAACCCAGACTGAAAGGCTTCGAAAAACCCTACGCAAGGGTGGCTCTATCCCCAGCCTGTTTGGTATGGAATTCTCCCACGAATATTCGGCCTCCGCTGGCACTCTATGAGTCGATGGGTTTGATCAATTGATCAAAAGTTCAATACGGAAAACATAAGCTTAAAGCTAAGTCTGTTCTGACTTAAACTATTAAAAAAAATCTAATCCGAGTTAGACCTATTCTAAAGAGAAGCTTGTAGTTGTGGAAATTGATCTTGATGTGAGAGGAACAAGCATGTTTTCCTACTTCAATAGAAATGTAAAAGGTGCATATACTTGTTTACTTAAATCATAATAACTTAATGAAAATTAAAGAGAACAATTCAAGTAATTAAGCCTGTTCAAGATCAATTTGTAATCACTGTGCTAATTGAAAAATTAACATTGATTAGGTAGTATATGAATCATTTATAGAAATCGATAAAGAAAGTATCTTAATTAAAGAAATTTAACAAGACACCCTTATACAAAGATCTGTCATAAGAAAAATCAATACAAGAGATCTGCTCATTAATTAATGTATGCAAAAGAAACACATCCTGTAGATGAAAATTTTGAAGTTAGAAAATCATACACCATCAAAGAAACTTGACGATAAACAAGAGATGATTTGAGAGATTACTTCACTGCATTAAGAAGTCTGTACACAAAATTACAAGGCTCTGATAAGACAGAGTATCTCCACGTCCTCTCCTGCTAATTTCTGACCCAAAAATTGTCAACCCTCCCTTGTGCCTGAGAGGTATTCTTCCTTAAATAAGGATTACAATGGAGTACAAAAAGGGAATCCCAAAAGATAGGGATTACAAAGTTTAAATTCGGCTATTAATCGAGGGAATCTGGCCATAATAATCTAAACAACTCTAACTCAACAAATTCCCTCCGCTTCAAGGTGAATTTTGAACAAAAGTCATCTTAGAATTTCTTGAAAATCCCGTGGCAAAATTGGAGAATTTGTCAACATCTTAATAACTATCGACAACAGGGAAGAGTCGGTCCTCCAAACCTTCCTGCTGATTCGCCGCAAAATATCCTGGCTGATCCATAACGCTATAAAAAACAGAAAAAACGGACAACGGGTTTTGTTTCGCGGGAGCCGGTGATGTGCCGGGTTCTTCATTTATTATGAGATCTTGGATAATAGAATCATATTGATCATGCAACTGTTCACTGCTTTTTTCTTCGTCCTTTTGAGGAGGCGGTAAGCAAACTAGCAAAATTTCAAAAAATTCTTCTCTGCTACCACTATCGATATCAGGAACACCTGCATTAAAAGGTGGTGACATAGGTTCAGGAAAACACAAAGAATGAATCTCTTCATGCATGGAAGATTCATCGAAGGTTTCACAACCTATCTGCATTTTATCCAACAAATTGTCAGATAGAAAACTTGCCAACACAGGAAAAATTTCTAACCAACTCAAACGACGAACTACATGCTTCATACCTATGGCCATATTTAAAATGAGTGACAGAGGATCAAAATGATTGAATATGATGAGATGTAATGATTACCGTCATGCGAAGTTGGGTATTACAATCATTTAAACTGGAATGAGACGACGTCAGAGCATGTTAATTCAAAAAGGATCATAACAAGCACACCTTCAGCATAATCTAACGTCGCATCTAAACATTGTCATTACAGGTCAATCTTATCAAGCAATGATGTTTTCAAAGATGATCATGCAGTGCAGAGTGAAGTGAGAATCCCGGCCATGATGACGGCGAAAACAAGACATTGCAACGTAAAAATGAACAATCGAATCTCATCCATTGGATCAACTAAACGTACGGTGAGGATTTAGCAATGCAGGATGCGGGATAAGACTTTGGGAAATTATTTCTAAATTTATTCATGATTCCCGAAATTTGCAACCCGAAAGTTGTGGGTTTCAGGATTACTCACATGGATCAAAAATACAAAATGTATTTCCGAAATCCACAACCCGAAAATTGTGGGTTTTGGGTTTCAGAACATACTAAGCAACTAAAAAGAAAAAGCGGGAATCCGAAATCTGAAAGCCACAACTGTGGGTTTTGGGTTTCAGAGTGATGATTCCCAAACTTATTAGCAAGGAGTTCCTGCATCCTGCACCTTGCGGGTTGCGGGTTTTGGGATCACCAAAACCAAACAACTGAAAATTGTTTTCCCGCAACTCGCAACTGTCAGGTTCGGGATTTCGGGGGTGTCGAAAAGTCGGGTTTCGGAAAGGCAGAAAACAAGCAATAAAAGACTTGAAATTTGAATTTCTCTATGATCAAAACACTCAGAAAAATTCTAAGGGAAGCAATACAAATTAAGCTAAGCAAAGGCATAAGTACAACATTGCAGAACCCAAGCTAAAGATTCATATTCACAAGAACACTTGTACGAATAGCTTTGCGCAAATTAAAAATCGGGGCTCTCATGCTTGACTGAAGCATGGGATCTGTTGTGGTCACAACAGGGGGTTGAAATGAGGGTAGTAAAATGCTGTATAAATTGAGCTAGGAATCCATTCTTCCATGATTGGAAAATTGAGGCAAGGTTCCATTGGAAAGGATCTTCAACACCAAGGCTTCATTGGTTGTAATTATTTCCTCTATTTTAATTAATACATAAATGTCTTCCTTTCCCATAAATGATGTGTAATTTCATTTATAGTAGTTCTCCTTGGTCAATTGCTTAGATGCATCATCTTATCTTGTAGTCTCTTTTATTTGTCCTTTTGAGTCTTTTGCAGGGAATCTCTTCATCAACAAGATGGATTGCGAAAGCTTCAAGCCATGAGGATGACCTTCGTAAATAAGGTATGGAATGGACTCGTTGTATTCGATAAATCTGATAGATCTAGGGAAAAGGTTTTCATTATTGTTTTTATTTGTTCTAGATCCGAACCATTCAGACTAGGGAGATCGGCTAGTGTCCACACCGAGAGATTTATCCGTTAACATCGACACTTCCAGCCCAATCTGAGTCTGTGTATTCGCACAGTTTGAACTCACTATATGAATCATATCTGATTCCATAGTCTATCATACCTTTTAGGTACCTCATCACATGTTTTGCTGCAATCAGGTGAACATGTCTGGGATCCACCATATACTGGATCAAGGTGTTCACAGCAAAACACATGTTTGGTCTAGTATTGGTCAAATACATCAATGACCCAATAATCTATTTGTACATATTGACATCTACTGTCTCTGATGAAGCATCATTCAAGAGCTTCAACTTTGTCACCATCGGAGTAGTCATGGCCTTACAATCCATCATCCCAAATCTCTTTAGGATCTCAACAGTATATTTTCCCTAACTCAGGAAAATCTCATCTAGGAACTGCCATACTTCAAGACCTAGAAAATAGTGCATCATCCCAAGGTCTTTCATTTCAAATTCTACAGTAAGCTTCTTCTTGCATTTAGTGATGGGCTTGTCTTCTCCTGTCAGAAATGTTGATGTATTTGTAACTTCGGAAGATATTCACTTGTATATTGTATTTGTAATTTATTGTATCCCCAACAGAGATGTATTATTCCTCTGATTGGAAGTGTCGTCAGTTGTACTTGCAAGTGTCGCAAGTTATATTGTAAGTGTCGTAACTTATACTTGATGGGTTATTAGACCACCTTGATGGGGTCGGCCCTGTATGAGTCTTGCGGGTTAAAGGGTTATTAGACCACCCTAGTGGGGTCAGCCCAGTTAGTATTATGTTAAGTGGTTAAGTTGGGGCCGACCTAGTTGAGTAAAGGTCAAGTAAAAGTTAGTGTATAAATAGAGAGTGTGTCTCTCTCATTTTACACATCTCTCTCATTCACTCACTTCGCATTAGTGAGAGAGAGGAGAAGTGCGCACAAGTGGAGGAGGAGCATGCTATTGAAGTTATCTATCTCTTGGGTTTGATCATGGTGATCCTTGTATTGATGCTTATTCTATCTCTGAGAAAGTTGCGGGGTTTTTCACCTTCTTGGTTTTCCCCGGTGAAATGTTTTGTGTCTCTTGTCTCTTGTCTCTTATGCTTGATATGCTATACATGTTGTTCTTTCAGTTAAGATCCTAGATCTATTGAATTAAATGATGAAAAACTAACAAGAAATAAGTCATCCACATATAATAACAATATCATAGGTTCTGTTACAGGTATTTGACTGAGAGGGGGGGGGGGGTGAATCAGTTAAATAAATAATTTCACAAATTGCTTCTGTTAATTATTAATCAAAAATTTATGTGACAGTTCTTCATACATCCAGCATTAATAAGTATGACTAGTTGGAAAGATTCACATCATTCAATCACATGAGAGAGACACATGTTTTTCATGAGGAAACCCTTAAGGGAAAAACCTCTTCTTCTTGGGATGTCACTGGCTGATCAGCTGTACATCTCTTCTTTGTTGAGCACCAACTCAATGAGGCTACAACCTCCAAATGCAAGCACCAACTTGCAGAGAGCACCAACTCTCATGTAACCCAGCACCAACTGGGTGGAAGCACCAACTTCCAGCTTAACCCAGCACCAACTGGGTGAAGGCACCCACCTTCATCTTTTGCAAGCACCCACTTGCAGACAGAGACATAAAGTCTCCCCTAGCACCTCCCTACCACCCTTAATAGCTAGATTTTTACAAATGAATCAAATTACAATTGTACAGATGTATCTCTGCTTACCACAACGCTCTGCTCTGTTCAACTTGTTCAGCATTCTCTTCTGTTCCTCGGTTTTGCCAATCTGTTCATATTCTCAGCATTACTCTATTGTTCCTTTGTTTAGCTTTCTTGCTCATTTCCTCAGGTCTACGCTGCTCCACATACAATCTTCTGTGACTGGTGTCTTCTTTCTATCATAACAACTCTGTTCCACTGCTTTCTATTTCAGCTTCCACACCCCTTCGATCCCTGCTTCCCTATCTCCTTTTGATTCATAACACCCCCTCTTTTATGTTCTCCTCCATCTGCCGTTTCTTCACTCTTCGAATCGATTCACATTCCAGTGTAATTAACAATTAAAACAGTTCCCATATGCCAAATCATCATCGAATGGTTTCTTTGCTGAACATTAACACGTCACGTTCCATTTCATCACAATATTTCACCAAACTGTTACATAATCGGTCTGTATTCTCATAAATTCATATTATAAAGTCAATCTACAAATGCCAGTGGGATTTCTGGAAACACGAATTCAAGAAATGGAAAAGGAATAATGCGATTACCCTTAACGCATCCCCAGATGTTTGTTAAGACAAATAGTCGAAAGGTTAAATGCTCTTGTAATTCGGGTCTGGCAAATACCAATGTATTTTCAGAGAGCTATCAAATGAAATTGTAAAATGACCGCAGAAAATTAAATAAAAACAAGGTAGATTGGATCTGGGGTCCTTACATCCAAATATATAAAACAAGATAGGGTTTAAGATTCGCAGTAACTGAATCCCTAAACTTTCACAATAAAATCAAGGGTTACATAAAACTGAAGGCATAGCCATGATCTGGTCGCTCCCTCAAGATCTCGAAGAATTTTACACAAACAAGGTAGGGTTTCAAATGAATAGTGAATCTACAATAGTTTAAAGTCTCCAAGGTTAGATCGACTGCAACTATCACTCCTCGATCCGATATCATGATACGAACAGATTGACTTTGAATAATTTATTCTGGCATCGACTGCAACTATCAATCTTTTGTAAAGCTAGTCAAAGTATGACAGAAATGGCAACATCTACCTCTGCAACAACTCCTGTCTAACAAACTCCCCCTTTGACATTGATGGCAAACTTTGAATAGCTTTTCTCCCCCTTTTGACATCCATGACAAAGGCAAAACTGAGCATTTACAGCACATCTGATTACAAAAACTCCCCCTAACAAGATGCATATATGAGACAATAGAACAATGAAAACAGGCTCCCCCTTTACACAATACATAGATCATTGAGACATTGACTGAACACCCAGCTTTTGTCTGAGATATTCAAACTGAGCTGTAGGCAGAGGCTTAGTGAAAATGTCAGCTATTTGTTCTTTAGAAGGGATATAATACAGCTGCACAGCTTGATTAGCCACTTGTTCTCTCAAGAAATGGTACTTTATTGGAATGTGTTTCGTTTTGGAATGGAGTACAGGATTCTTGGAAACACTTATTGCACTGGTATTGTCACAATGAATGGGAATAGGCTTAGCATACTTTAATTCTAGATCAGCCAGAGATTGCACCATCCATAAGATTTGTGTACAGCAGGTAGCAGCAGCAATGTACTCTGCTTCTGTAGTGGATAAGGATATGGAACTCTGTTTTTTACTTAGCCAAGCTACCAAGGACTCTCCCAAGAAGAATGCTCCGCCACTGGTACTTTTTCTTTCATCTACACAGTTAGCCCAATCTGCATCTGAATAAGATATGAGTTGAATATTCTGATTCATGGGATACCACAAGCCATAGGACAGGGTACCTTTCAGATATTTGAATATGCGTTTCACAGCTAGCAAATGACTTTGTTTGGGTGCAGCTTGAAACCTTCCTACCATCCCTACAGCATGCATAATATCAGGTCTGGATGCAGTGATATATAGCAGGCTACCAATCATTGATCTGTACATTTTTTGATCTACCTCTGGTGATGTATCTTCTTTGCTTAGCTTGCAGCCACTCACCATGGGTGTGCTCACAGGAGTAGAGTCTTCCATTTGAAACCTCTTTAACATTTCTTTCAAATATTTCTCTTGAGAAATGAATAAGCCTTCAGGCTTCTGACTGATTTGAAGTCCAAGAAAATAAGACAACTCTCCAATCATTGACATCTCAAACTCAGATTGCATTGAGTTAGCAAACCATTCAATAGAAGAATTGTTAGTACAGCCAAAGATTATATCATCAACATAAACTAATACAACCAGCAAATCATCACCTTCATATTTGATATACAGATTGCTGTCCACTGAGCCCTTTTTGAATCCTTTATCTTGCAAGTATTTGTCCAGTCTAGCATACCATGCTCTTGGTGCTTGTTTCAAGCCATACAAGGCCTTTTTTAGCTTGCATACATAATTAGGTTTATCTGTGAGAGAAAAACCTTCAGGCTGCTCCATGTATACTTCCTCTTCAAGATTTCCATTCAAAAATGCTGATTTGACATCCATCTGGTATACTTTGAATCTTTTGTGACATGCATAGGCTAGAACCATCCTTATAGCCTCCATTCTTGCCACTGGAGCAAATGTTTCATCAAAGTCTTGCCCTTCCACCTGAGCATATCCTTTACAAACCAGTCTGGCCTTATTTCTTACAACCTTTCCTTGTTCATTTAATTTGTTCTTAAAGACCCATTTAGTTCCAATGACATTCTTGTCTGCTGGTCTAGGAACCAGCTCCCATGTATCATTCCTTTCAATCTGGTCCAATTCTTCATTCATAGCTGTTATCCAATCCTTGTCCTTGCTGGCTTCATTAAAACTTTGGGGCTCAATTGTAGAGAGAAAGGCAATATGAGATTGTTCAGATTCCAGCAAAATCTTCCTTCTAGTCTGAACCCCTTTACTCCCATCACCAATAATTTGGCTTTCAGGGTGATTCTTTCTAGTCATTCTAGAAGAGGAGTGTACAGTGGGTTGTTCAGATTCAGTTTCTTCATACTCTGATAAATCGGATTCTTCTTTTTGGGATTCTTGGACCTGTTCTTCTGTTTCTTCATTTGTATCTTCCAAGCATGAATCATCATCATTACTTTTACTGATATTTCCGTGGCAGTCTTCATCAACTTTCACATCTATGCAATCAACCATTTTGTGCAGCCTCTTGTTATAGCACCTATAGCCTTTGCTTTCTACAGCATATCCTAGAAAGGTCCCTTCATCGGCTCTGTCATCATACTTGCCCAGATTTTCATCATTATTCTTGATATAGCATTTACTCCCAAAGACTCTGAAATGTTTAATGGTTGCAGGCCTACCAAACCATAAATGATATGGTGTCTTATCACTGTTTGGCCTCAAATGAGCTTTATTAAGGATGTGCACAGCTGTATGAATAGCTTCCACCCAGAAACCTTGAGAGATGTTCTTTTCCTTCATCATTGATCTAGCCATTTGCTGAACTGTTCTGTTGTGCCTTTCCACCACTCCATTCTGCTGAGGAGTTCCTGCTATTGTGTATTCTTTCTTAATTCCATGCTCATCACAAAAGTCCTTGAACTCTTTCGAGGTGAACTCTCCTCCTCTGTCAGATCTGATTGCTTTAACTTTTCTCCCAGTCTGATTTTCAGTTAGTGCTTTGAAGATTTTAAACTTGGCAAACGCTTCAGACTTTTCTTTAAGAAAAGCAACCCAAATCATTCTGGAATAATCATCAATTACCAACATAAAGTAATTTTCTTTACCTGTTCCTTCTTTTCTTGATGGGCCACATAAATCTAGATGAACAAGTTGAAGAGGCTTACTTGTAGAAGAAACAATTTTTGTTTTGAACTGAACTCTTGTTAACTTTCCCATTTGACATGGCTTACAGACATCATCTCGGGGTCTAGATATTGCTGGAAAATCCCTTACTGCGTTTTTGTTTTTGAGTTTTATCAAATGATCAAAATGCAAGTGTCCCAACCTCCTGTGCCATAGCCAGCTCTCATCATATTTGCTAAGATAGCATTGTTTTGTTTCTTCTTTTAAAACATAAACATTATTCTCTGTTCTTACCCCTTTTGCAACAAGCTTTCCTGAAGAAGTATTTCTGATTTTACAATCTTTATTTGTGAAAAGGACCTCACACCCTTTGTCACACATTTGACTTACGCTGAGAAGATTGTGCTTCAACCCATCTACAAAGAGAACATCTTGAGCTTTCCCTTTACCATTGCTGAGATTCACAACTCCTTTACCTCTGACCTTTCCTGGAGCATCATTGCCAAATGTTACTTTTCCTGCCTTATGTTCTGTTAAAGTGACAAACTTTTCTTTGTCCCCAGACATGTGTTTCGAGCAACCACTGTCAATGTACCAGTGACTCTTCTGATTCTGTACTGAAAGCACCAGATTGCAATGAGACTTCTCCTTCTTTCTCCATATGTATCTTTCTCCATACATTCCCGTGTGATTCAAATTCTGATCTGTTTTATTCTCTTTCAAATTGCAATCTATGGCTTTGTGTCCAAAGTTGTGACACATATAGCATTCGGGCTCATTGTATAAAAGATCAAACGGGTTCACATTTCTGTTTGGCATTCTTCTTTTAACAACTGGAAGAGAGGTGCAGCCCACATGTTTATTTGCTGGAAAATACATTCTCTGTGTGTAGCTTGACATTCTTTTCTGCATATTTCTGAAATTATAGATACAACTAGCAGCTCTGTGTCCAAAATTAGCACAGCAAAAACAATAGCCATTAAAAAATTTTCCATACCTGACTCGTGGTGGATCTCTAGATGAGTAATTCATTGAATTATGATGTTCATAACTGAATCTCTGATCAACGTGCTTCACTTTGCTATGTGGCTCCTCTTTATTAACTTGTGATGGAACAGACTCATCTTTTAGTGCTACATTCTTCTGCTGTTGTGTGTTGTTTGATTTATTTGCATTAGCCTCTTTACATGGTTCAGATTTTGCTACATTGGAAGTTTCATTCTGTTTGCTACTTTGAAATTTGATCACATTGAGTGACTCTTTTCTTCCTGGAACACCACTGCTTTCTTCTTGACTGTATCCCAGACCATATTTAATTTGTGGAGCTTTCTGTCTGTTCAATATGTTAGTTAGCTCCTCCGAAGCTTTAATACTGGAAATGTTCTGATTATACAAAGTTTGATATTTACCCAGCTCCTTCTTAACTGTTACAACTTCCTTTTCAAGAAGCTCACATCTGATTTTACTCTCACCCAACTGTTGTTTCAAGGATTCTTCAATTTTCTTTGCTTCTTCAAGCTCCAACTTTATTGGAATGATGCCTTGTTTACTTGTTTCATGCTGGATTAGTAATTGTTTCTGTTTTCTTTTCTTCCTTCTCAGTCTATCTATTTCCTCTAGAGCACTTATCAATTCTTCCTCCATATCAACAATGCCTTCTTCATCATTCATTTCAGTGAAGTTCACATCAAGATCCTCTATAGCCATCAACATGAAGTTATTTTCTTCATCTTCATGAGAAGACTCACTGTCAGATGTTTCTGAAGATTCATCATTATTCACACAAAGACTTTTCTTCTTATACTTGAACCTATTTTCTTTATTATATCTTTTCTTGGGAAAACCCTCTTCATCAGCAGAGCCCTGTTCCTTTTTCTTATGTGGACACTTGGCAGCAAAATGCCCTACTTTACCACAATTAAAGCACTTGAAAGGCAATTTTCCTTTATACTTTCCTGAACCTTTTGTCAGTCTTCTTACAAATTTTGCTTCTATTTCATCCATGTCTGACTCAGTAATTTTTTCAGCTTTAAAGGAAGCTTCTCTAGATGAGTTTTGATCTTTATTAATCCTCATTTCATAGGCAGTTAGAGTTCCTAGCAATTGATCCATAGTCAATGTTTTGAGGTCATTAATTTCTTCTATAGCTGAAACTTTCGGATTGAATTTATCAGGCAATGATCTTAATACTTTATGAACAAGAAAAGTATCATCTATTATGGTCTCACCCAGAGCTCTCATAGCATTGATTAGTTCATCTACTCTCAGAAAGAATTTGCTGACACTTTCATCTTCATTCATTTTTAACTGTTCAAATTTTAGTCTAAGAGTTTGCATTTTGGCACATTTTACTTTATCATCTCCCTCATAACTGCTTATAAGTTTATCCCACATTTCTTTGGCAGAATCAAGATGCATTACTTTTACAAATTCAGTTTCAGCAAGACCGCTCAGAATAGCATTCATTGCTTTTGCATTGAAAGTAAATTCTAGCTTATCATCTTTGGATGCCAGCAAAGTAGGTTTTACATACCCAGTCTCTACTACTTCCCAAACATCAGCACCAAGAGACATTAAATAGGTTCTCATCCTAACCTTCCAGAAAGCAAAATTTGTGCCATCAAATATGGGTGCTTTGTTTGTTGAGCCATCTTGACTAGCCATGATCACCCTTTAGGATCTACCTTATACAAAAGGCACACTGCTCTGATACCAAATGTTACAGGTATTTGACTGAGAGGGGGGGGGGGGTGAATCAGTTAAATAAATAATTTCACAAATTGCTTCTGTTAATTATTAATCAAAAATTTATGTGACAGTTCTTCATACATCCAGCATTAATAAGTATGACTAGTTGGAAAGATTCACATCATTCAATCACATGAGAGAGACACATGTTTTTCATGAGGAAACCCTTAAGGGAAAAACCTCTTCTTCTTGGGATGTCACTGGCTGATCAGCTGTACATCTCTTCTTTTTTGAGCACCAACTCAATGAGGCTACAACCTCCAAATGCAAGCACCAACTTGCAGAGAGCACCAACTCTCATGTAACCCAGCACCAACTGGGTGGAAGCACCAACTTCCAGCTTAACCCAGCACCAACTGGGTGAAGGCACCCACCTTCATCTTTTGCAAGCACCCACTTGCAGACAGAGACATAAAGTCTCCCCTAGCACCTCCCTACCACCCTTAATAGCTAGATTTTTACAAATGAATCAAATTACAATTGTACAGATGTATCTCTGCTTACCACAACGCTCTGCTCTGTTCAACTTGTTCAGCATTCTCTTCTGTTCCTCGGTTTTGCCAATCTGTTCATATTCTCAGCATTACTCTATTGTTCCTTTGTTTAGCTTTCTTGCTCATTTCCTCAGGTCTACGCTGCTCCACATACAATCTTCTGTGACTGGTGTCTTCTTTCTATCATAACAACTCTGTTCCACTGCTTTCTATTTCAGCTTCCACACCCCTTCGATCCCTGCTTCCCTATCTCCTTTTGATTCATAACACCCCCTCTTTTATGTTCTCCTCCATCTGCCGTTTCTTCACTCTTCGAATCGATTCACATTCCAGTGTAATTAACAATTAAAACAGTTCCCATATGCCAAATCATCATCGAATGGTTTCTTTGCTGAACATTAACACGTCACGTTCCATTTCATCACAATATTTCACCAAACTGTTACATAATCGGTCTGTATTCTCATAAATTCATATTATAAAGTCAATCTACAAATGCCAGTGGGATTTCTGGAAACACGAATTCAAGAAATGGAAAAGGAATAATGCGATTACCCTTAACGCATCCCCAGATGTTTGTTAAGACAAATAGTCGAAAGGTTAAATGCTCTTGTAATTCGGGTCTGGCAAATACCAATGTATTTTCAGAGAGCTATCAAATGAAATTGTAAAATGACCGCAGAAAATTAAATAAAAACAAGGTAGATTGGATCTGGGGTCCTTACATCCAAATATATAAAACAAGATAGGGTTTAAGATTCGCAGTAACTGAATCCCTAAACTTTCACAATAAAATCAAGGGTTACATAAAACTGAAGGCATAGCCATGATCTGGTCGCTCCCTCAAGATCTCGAAGAATTTTACACAAACAAGGTAGGGTTTCAAATGAATAGTGAATCTACAATAGTTTAAAGTCTCCAAGGTTAGATCGACTGCAACTATCACTCCTCGATCCGATATCATGATACGAACAGATTGACTTTGAATAATTTATTCTGGCATCGACTGCAACTATCAATCTTTTGTAAAGCTAGTCAAAGTATGACAGAAATGGCAACATCTACCTCTGCAACAACTCCTGTCTAACAGGTTCAACATCTATGACCTTATAATAAAGATTAGAATTTCTTTAGTTCTGGTAAAGTCCAAGCTCATCAGGAAACCATCAATTCTTCCATACCATGCTCTGGGTGCTTGATTTAACCCATATAATTCTTTCTTTAATTTACATACATGTGTTTTTCTATCTTCTATTTCAAATCCTTCTTGTTGTTCGATGTATATCTCTTCTTCTATCTTTCCATTTAGGAAAGCTATCTTTACATCCATCTGATGTAACTTCCATTTCATCTTAGTTTCCAAGGCAAGGATGGTTCTAATTGAGGTATATCTAGCCACAAGAGAAAAAGTCTCCTCATAATCAATTCCTTCCTTCTGAGAGAACCCATGGGCTACGAACCTTGCCTTGTAATTTTCAATGCTTCCATCTACTGAATGTTTTGTTTTGAAGATCCATTTCGACGAAACAATTGACTTGTCCTTCGGTCTTGGTACCACATCCCAAACATCATTCTTAATTATGGATTGGTATTCTTCATTCATGGCATCCAACCAATCCTTCTTCTTTACTACATCTTCAAAACATGTAGGCTCTTCTTCAACAAGGTTACACATCAAGGCTACATAACTAGAATATGGCCTTGGTCTCTTGCTTCCTTCTAGGGCACCATATCTTCCTGCATCTTGTATTATTTCTTGTGCACAATCTGGTCTTCTCTTTCGTGGATTTTACTCATGAGGTGTCTCCTCAGGTCTTTGAGGTTCTTTCATGTCATGATCTTCTGGAATAGGTTCCTCTTCAACATTTTTGTTTGGCACATCATTAGTTTCTGTAGTTATAGGAGCTTCATGCTCCTCTTCATCCTCATGAGTCTTATTAGACATGTTGAAGGCTGTGTCTTCATCAAATGTAACATCCCTGCTAAGCTCGATCTGATGATATCTTGGGATGTAGATATGGTAGGCCCTTGATTGCTCACTATAACCCGCAAATATTCCCTTTTTTCCGAAAGGATCCAACTTCGATCTCTTCTCTTTTGGAATGTGAATAAATACTGTACATCCAAATATCTTTAGATGTTTGAGTTCAGGATTTGTACCGGTAAAAATCTCTTCCGGGGTCTTGTTTCCAAGAGCACTGTGAGAGATTCTATTCTGAACATAGACTACGGTTCTAGCTGCTTCATTCCATAAATGAATGGGTAGGTCTTGGTCATGGCTCATGGCCTTCATTGCTTCCATGATAGTTTTTTTCTTCCTTTCAGCTACACCATTCTGTTGTGGATTATAGGGGATAGTAAGCTCCCTCTTAATCCCTACTTGTTTACATAAATCTTTGAAATCACCTGAAGTGTATTCCCCTCTGTTATCTGTCCTTAGTATCTTGATATTCTTTTCAGAGAGGTTTTCTACAAGAGCCTCAAACTCTTTAAAATTTTCAAAAACGTCTTTCTTATTCTTTAGAAAATAAATCCATGTTTTGCGGGATTAATCATCAATAAAAGAAGCATAGTAAACACACCCAATTAATGAAGTAGTAGAAATAGGTCCACAAATGTCGGAATGAATAATGTCCAATATGCCTTTGGATTTGCTATCACTTCTTGGAAATGGATTATTCATACTCTTTCCTTGTGCACATCCTTTGCACACTCCTTCATGATCAACCTGGATTTCTGGTAATCAAGTCACTACCTTACTCACTATTGGTAAGGCTTTGTAATGTACATGAGAAAGTATTCTATGCCATAGTTCACAGGGGCTCATGGTACTAACCATCAGTGCTGAATCTCCATGACCCTTAAGCTTATAGAGTCCTCCTTCTTCAAATCCAATAACAATTGCATCATTGATCGTCTTCCCCTTTGGCCACATAAGAAATTCGCCATCTACAAATGCAATTCTAAGACCTTTCTTATCTAATGATGAAATAGAAAGAAGGTTCTTTTTCAAACCTGGAACATATAACACTTCCCTCATGTTCATGGAATTTCCAGAGTCCAACTTGTAGGAGGATTATCCCATCCCTTTGATAGGGTATTGATAATCATCTCCAAGCTTTACTTTGTATGGAGAATATTTCCGCATGAGATGTGAATGGGACTCCTTGTATCTCGTCATGTGTTTTGAGGCTCCACTGTCCACTAGCCAAGTATCACTTCCATGAGATACTGAACCAGTGAGGGCTGAGATTAGAACATATTCTTCACTGGAGTCTTCATCTTCTTTGGTTTTGAATTCATCATCATACTCACTATCTTTGGCTGTATGAGCGTGAAATATTTTCTTTTGCTTCTTAGGTTGTCCAGATTTGGATGGATAATATCTTGCAATGTGTCATGTTTTGTGACAAGAGTAACATTCAATTGAGGATAGGTCTCTTTTGAACCTCTTACTCCTTTGAGATATTTGAGATCTATTGGGAGAGTGGTCACGGGTATGTAGATCATTCTTTCTTTTCGTTCCTCCTTTGGCATGAGTTTCCAAGGCTTGATCTTCATTGTCATTTAGATTCTCCTCTCTTGCTCCTATTCTTTCTTCCTCCTGCAGACACTCTTCCCATATTTATCTGAATTGGATTAGTTTCTTCCTAGCACATATGCCATGAACAAAGGGTTCCCAATATCTAGGAAGACCATTCAGAGTGGTCATCACAACTTCAACATCTTCCACCATATCTCCAATAGCTTCTAATTGTTCTTTGATTTGGGACACTCTGGAGAAGTATGAGTGCATAGTATCATACTTCTGTATCTTTACACCCTTGAGTTTATTTCTCAAGGCCATCTTCCTGTTAGTCTTCTTTCCTTCAAATAGGCTAGTCAAAAAATCAAACATTTCTTTCGGAGTCTTCTTTGAGGATACTTGAGGAATCAAGTGATCTTTGATAAATTCAGTTATGATCCTCTTAGCCTTGATCATATTCTTCTTATGCCTTGTTTTGGCCTCATCTCCTTCTGGTTCTGTAAGTCCCTCTTTTATAAAACCTTCTAGGTCACGTTCTTCAATAATGAGCACGACTTTATATTTCCATGCCTTGAAGTTCTAAGCTCCTTCAAGCTTCTCATCAAGCTTGGTATTGTTTGTCATTTTGATAAAATGAGAAACTCAAATGGAAATAGAATAGATGTAGGACTTACCAGTAATCTTGTCCTTCTGAAAATTGCTTCCACCTTTACCTAGGGTTTGTCAGAGAAACCGTAATTTTCCAACTTCAGAATTTTGGAAAAATAATTGGATTAAAAGATGCGCCTCCCCAAGGTGAGTTGAGAAAAGTACTCCTTCTCCTGATTTTGTGAGCAAATGATCCAAAAAATTGATGCCCTAGTTTCTCCAGGCTGCAGTGGGGACCCAAAAATGAAAATTATTAGAATTGAATTCTACTTTGACGGAAAGATGTGCCCTAGTGAGGCGAGTTAGATGCACCCTCTTTTTTAACTTATATATGGAGAGAGCTCCTAGATTAAGAAGCCCTAGTTTCTGCAGTTGCGGAGGCTGCACAATGTTTTCTTTCAGGCCTCCTTTGAAACCATGTTAGTTTTCTTTCAGGCCTCCTTTAATAACATTAAACAATGTAATCACTAAAAGAAAGAAAAGCACAACATACATAGAGAACACAATATTTATCTCGGGGAAACCACAAGGGAGAAAACCCCGACAAAACTTCCTCAATATAGAATTCACAAAGTACAAGATAAACCCCAAGACAACATCAACTTCTCTCCTTCTCTTATGTGAACTTCTCTCTCTCCTGTGTGAACTTCAGTGAGTGAGATGAGTGTTACAAATGAGAAACTCAATCCCCTATTTATACTTTACAATTGACTTGACCTTTTACTAATTAGGTCGGCTCTAACTCACCTAACTGGGATGAACTGTACTCTTTACAATAAAATATTCTTTTCTATTTATCCCAATCCGACCTAATAAGTTAGGGTTTACATTGACTCTTTCAATGACTCTTACATTATCAATTACAACAATGACATCTCCCGAAGGAGGAATACAATAATACAATAGAAAAATACATTTAGAATATCTTCTACAGTTACATTTCTTTAACAATTGGACATGACCACTAGTGTCATAGCTAGAAGATGATAGTATGGAAAACCCTAAAAACATAAAGTGTTTGAAAACTAATGTTAACTCAAAGATAACATTAATGCATCCATGAGTGTTAGCATTAACAATGTAGTGATTGGCCTAACATGAAATATATCAAACCCACTGACAAATACGATTTAACTCAATGTGAGGCCAAATAAGACTTGAAACCATTTGATTGGTGTTTCATTGACCAAAATAAATTATCTCGATGGACACTTCAAGTTAAAAGACATAAATAAATCAATAAAAAAACACACATTTTTTCATAATGAAATAGAAGAAAATGACATACCAATTTATATAGTCCCTGCAACTAAAAGGAGGGGATTAATAACATCACAAAAGCATATGGAATAAATATAGAGAAACTTATTATGGCGACAATTATATTATAAATGTTCATTAATAACATGGAAAAATACAACTTGTTGTATGGGTTTTTTGTTCAAGTGTTGAGCACTAGGGACTAGTATTTATTTGATTAATTTATTTATGTTTTGCATGCCAATGTTAAGCACTAGTTTAAAAATTATAGTGGATGATTGTAGTGTTGGATTATGAATTAAGGATTATGGTACTCTAGTCAACCTCCAATGGTTTAAGTGTTAAATTTTGAGTAGTATTTAAGGACATGACATAGCTTAGAGATATCACACAATAGATAGTGAGTTATTGAGTTGGGATCATATTATGATCATTAACCCTTGAAATTCAATCACAATAAATATATAAAAAATGCTCACATTTTATTCAATATCAAAACCCTTAAGGTAGGGAAACATTGTACAATGTTCCTTTTATGGAAGGAAAACACTCCTATTCACTTGCCTCTTCAAGGGGAAACCTCCTAATTATCTAAGCTCCAATAAAATATACTTCAATACATTATCCATAAGGAGGACTCCATCCTTATTTATAGTTATGTAGGAAACCATAATCATAACAAAATGCTAACTACCTAGTGGACCTTCTTTAATGATACCACAATATTACATTACATTTATTTCTTGTTAACTACCTAGTGGACCTTATTTAATAATTTTAAAACGTAGTGGACCCATTCC
Organism: Larix kaempferi; assembly: GCA_027924585.1. NCBI lineage: Eukaryota > Viridiplantae > Streptophyta > Pinopsida > Pinales > Pinaceae > Larix > Larix kaempferi. The sequence continues at coordinate 2,457,813 of BSBM01000399.1, read as the reverse complement.
ACTTTACATTGAATGGACACCTTAACTAGATTATTATTACTATAACGGACCCTTCAACCCCCTATTAAACACCCACTGAGGATTCCACCATTCCACCCCCTTTGATAAGCATTGCTCATAATGCTTGATCGTGACACCGAAGTAGTCTAGGAAACCAATGTCCCATGTACAAGTGCTGGACACAATGTTGAACTAGTGCAAGAAGTTTGTTTATAAATCCGAGTCTGATGTTCAAGTGCTCATTCTTACTCACAACCGATGACGCCTAAACTAGACGACTAGTCAAATATTGTGTTCCAAATACCCATAATGGTCATACAGATCCAAATACCCATCATGATCACGTGGATCCAAATACATATAACCCACCATGTCCAAAATATCATATTCATAGTTGTAAAGGTCAATCATGGAACTATGAGGAACACTACCACTAGAGAATATGCAAGTTGAACACAAGTTGTCATAAATGGCTCTCCCCTTTTCTCAGTGATGATCTATCATATGGTGGAGTGGAGTAATCAAAGAGGAGTTGAAAATTACAATAGTTCATATACCATTTTTCACAATCTTCTTTGAAATACATCAAAACAACTATTTATCTGTTAGACTAATTTTATGTAAGGATCTTTCATTTTGAGGAGACAAAACTCCTTAATTTGTTATGATTTTATGAGAGTCCCCTACAAGTTCCTAAACATGAACATTAAATCCTCCCATTTTCACATTGATGAATATTGAGCGGAAGTATATTCTATAGTATACTGAATCAAAGCTCCCAAAATATTTTTGTCTAATGCAATAGGTTTGGCTACAATTTGGGCACTTTATCAAAATATATTCACTCTACAATATGTGTAGTTTTCACTGAAAAAATCCTATAATGATTATCAATGATATATTCATTAGAATTGCCAGTAAAATTGGACATATGAGCGATCAACCCACGCAGCTAAAGTTTCACCCCTAGCCACCGCTCTAGTTTTGGATCTGTAGCAGGCCACTTTTTCCTTCTCTACATTATTGTTTTCAGTCAATTGAAGATGTAGGGAGAACTTACTTCTCTTGAATCTTGCAGGTCAGCCATGATGTGAGCTTAAGTCTAACTAGTAGAAGTGATCTTATAGTACTCAATCATTATGGAGATTACATAATAAATCTCAATACTCTATGGTATGTTACTCAAAGCATCAAAGGAATGGGAATCATTGTGTAACTAAACATGCATTGTTTTACCATAATGATTAGACTAGTGAATGTTTTTTAATCAAATGATGTAATATTATCTAGGGATAAAGCGGTTGAAAAGTATACCAAATAGATGGAAATCAATATCTAAGTAGATAGACACAAATAGACGACTCTTGTATTGTTAGAATGAGCAATAGTAAATAAATTTACATGCCTTTGTCCTATCCCAAAAACAACCAACCTATCGGTAGCAGAACGTTGGGTGCCTCTTCTGCAAACTCAGGTAGCTTCTATAGTTGTAGGTAGAGGTTTTTTTTTTTTGCTCGTCTATACAAGATCAAGGTCTGATCTTCCATTTAGGTCGATACTTCATGGGGCCCAGGGATGTTTCTGTCCCCTTGGAACTTAGATTTCAACCCAAAAGAAAAAATAAAGCTTGTTCTCATATGGGTAAGACTCCCACACCTTTCGGTGATTTTTTTGGACAAAGTCTCCTTCGCTTCTATTGGCAGTAAGCAAGTTTGTTTTATTTCCAGTGAAGACCCAACGGGAGGCCTATACTCATGTGCTCATATATGTGTAGAGTTTGATCTAGAACACAGACTTCCAGAAGAAATCCAAATCAACTTAGACAGGTGGAGCTACCTCCAAGTAATAGACTATGAATACATCCCGTTCAATTGTAATTTTTGTTACTTCTATGTACACTTTGCTAGAATTTGTCCAAAGCAACAAGAACAACATACTGCCCCATCTTAATAAGAGAAAACAACTGCTACCAAAGAAACAAGATTTAAGAATGTCTCCAGGTGCAATAGAAGCTCTGCAAAAAAAGATTCAGGAACCAAAGAGTCGGTCAAATATTATCCCAATAGATTTGTAACCTTAGAACTACAAGAAATTTTGGAACAAAAAGACAACTTGAACGACAATACACAAGAGGCTCCTACACTAGTTTAGAGCACCAAGGAAGTACACCCCCCATTTTTGGGATTTAGTAGGACACTCAAAAGAGATATTGTTTTCATTAAGTATTCTACAACTTGTACATAACATTGCGATCAAATTGATGGCCTAAGAGTTTGATGGAAAGAAATAAAATAAGGCCCGATGATCTCTTGAAAAACACGTTGCTCCACCAACCTTGTGTGGATGAATGGTTCATTTGATTTAATTCAACCCCCAACAAATATTGCGTGCATTGGCTTGTATTGAATTGTGTTTAGTGTATTAGGTTACCTTGATATATGGCATTGATGTTTCAAATATTATATATACTTTTGAAGAAAATTGTTCTTGGAATGTGGGATATTTATTATTTGGATTGGTGGTTGGTTCATCAACCATGCTATTATTTTTTCCTAAGTGGAATTTTAATGTCATGAGTGCAATTTTAATGTGGGGTTGGTTATTAATTTTTGCTTGTGTGTGTGGCTCATCTTTTATTATGTCAAGCTAGATTGTTTGACATGGGTGGACTGTTAGGATGTATGATATTAACTCTGCCAAGCCCTATCACCACAACAGTGCTACATGCATTCTCTGCAATTAAAGGGAGAAATGAATGTGAAGGTACTATTTTCCATTTGAGATTACTGTGAGCATTTACTATTACATTTGGCCTAGCTTCCAGAGGTTTCAGTGCCGAGGTAACAATCTTTGCAAAATAGAATCGCCAGGAATTCACACTCCGATACACACTTGTTATAGTTTTGGAAGCATTGGCCTACCTCTGTGTGTGTTTCAAGGTGGAATTTGGAGGCACTAGGATGCGCCAAAAAGACTCTATTGTTATCAAAATGTATGTTTCAAGTTTCATGGTAAATCTGAGTAATAGTGGGAATTTGATTGCAAATCATTTTGGGCCAGGGATTACCTTTTAATACCATGTAGTTCTTATTTTCTTATCACTTTCCTCACGTTAGCTTGTGTTCAAGTTCATGTTCTAAATTTGGTCAGTTCACTTGAATTTGGGTTTGGCTATGTCTAGTCAGATATCGACGTTATACGAAACCCATTTAGAATTTGGGTCTTTGATTTTAAATGATTATCATTATAGTCTTGTAGGAAATTGTTACCCCAATGCCTTGTTCACTCCACTTTTTCCTTATGTATACCTTTCGACCATGTCAGAGGCTCTTGGGATGTACCCTCATCTTTTGTTTCCCTAAATATGGTTATCTGTACTTTTCAAGAACCAATTACCCTAGTTTATAATTCGATATCTCCAGTCATGACAAGCCATGGATGAGACCATTGACACATTCTACGCATGGAGAAACATGAATTCCCTCCTTGAACAAAAAAAAGTCCTTAACGATGTAGTAAAACGAATGAACTATTCATGTTCTCTCATGTAGCTACAATTATAAAATATTGGAGGTGGATTCAAATATAATACAAGTCATAAGTTTTGATATCACGGTCGAACTCTCACTTGATACTAGAGTTAGATTAATAATGCTAAATTTACCTCTGATTATATATGGCTTAAATTGGGTTCTTTTCTTCATCAATTATCACTCTTTGATTCAGGGCACTATACTCTCAAACCTTCATCGCGGCTCAAAACAAACTCTGTATTTTCATGTGTGAACTTATTCCCAAGACTAGGACATTCTTATTTTAAAAATGCCCGTGTCAATTATTTGTTTTTGGCAAGTTAATACCAACACGTAGGTTTAACTCCTTTCGTGTCATTGGTTTGTTACATTGAGTATTAACATTTAATTTTTTTATGCCTTGAATAAGAACTCAAATTTTGTTTCAGAGAGTTTTTTTGAGCTTGTTTGAGAAAATCCCAAAAGGGCATATTTGTAAACAATCATGCCTATGCAATAAAAAAAGTGATATCGATCTTTGGATGTTTGCCATCAATTATCTAGTTATCCCTCAACCCTTTCATGTATATTCTCACTCATTTGTCCCTATTCATAACTTAGGTACTTGTCACTCTTATGATATTTTCCTGGTCGCACTCTGCACTCATAATGATTTGTATGCCAAGTTTCTTATTATAATAGTCAACAAGAAACTAAAATGTATATTTTATGCCAAATTGGATTGGTTATATGGTTGTTTTAGATGAATTTTTTAGTCAAGGGTCAAGAAGATCGAGGGGAGGCAGGGGAAATAGAGACTGGAATGTATAGCAAGAAGGAAAAATAAAGAAGATTTGTCTTTCTGTCCATTTTGATGCCAAATCAAAGGAATTTTCCCAATTAACCCAAACTAGCAATTTATTCATAAGTAACACTACACATTTGGCCAAACTTCCCCTAATTCCTACTCAACTCAAACTATAGCCTCACCCCAGTATTGTGGAAGTTCCACATGCGCATAATGATTATTAGGAACCTAATCCACCTTCACCCCCAATCAAGGGAAATAGTTGGGAGGCCCTTATCCCAAAACAACCTATTCAACTAGCCTATTTTAGCTCTGCTTTGTCTGAAAAATATTCCCATCACCCCCTCAAGAACCTTGAAGATTTAGAGTCCCCAATGAATGAACCTGCTGGGTTGGACAAAGGAAAAGGAAAATCAACATACTTGATTAATGCTACCTCTGAAAATCAGTTAATCAAGGGTTAATCCAAGGTTCAAGTTGAAAATGGTCAACACAAAAAGTATTCTCATGTCTGACAAACTCCTTGCTTGTTGTCCATCTAAAAACAACTCCAACTCAAATTCCATCAATGTACTCACATGCATCCAACCACTTTTGAGACTTTATTGTGTTTGTTTGTTTTGATAATATGAACACGATGAAGATTAAATTTTGATAAAACTTATACTAAGTTTGGACAGGAACATGATTATGGAATAATGCATGTTGAGATCTTAATGTGATGGTTAATATTGTGAATTTTGATAATGCTCGTGTTCTCTTTATAGTTGTGATCTAACTTATATGACTGGTCAAATTTAGTGTGTGTGTGTGTGTGTGTGTGTGTATACACATATATATATATACATATATATATATATATATATATATATATATATATATAGAGAGAGAGAGAGAGAGAGAGAGAGAGAGAGAGAGAGAGAGAGAGAGAGATGGTTGTTGTTGGTTGAATCATATATTTGAATTGGGAGTTACAAAGAGCTATGTGCTTGGTGTTGGGATTCATCCCCCAGTATGTCTATGACATGGACAAAAGAATGGGCCCCTCTTTCTTTGACTTGATTTTTTCCCTTCGATTTAATTCCCTTCATCCTACATGTGGTTATTCCTATGGGTCGTTCTCATTTATTTAAAAGAAACATTTAAGGTAATAACCGCTTATTCTTAGGTTCTCATGCTATGATAGGATATATAATCGAAGAGGAAGGTTGTTGTTACCCATGCTATGGTATGCTAGTGCTTATGCTTATTGTCTAAAATACATTTTATTTTCATATTGAGTTTTTTTTTAGTTTAATGATTCTGTTGATAGCAAGAGTTCTTTCTTAATGGCAAAGGCAGTGAGGAGTGAAATCTATATATGATTATTTGAGGTATCTTTATTATATCTTTGTCTAGCTAATTTTGGACATCTAATGGAAATATTTAATTAGTACTTTGGTGTGCATAAGATAATAAGGACCATTCAAAGAGATTTATCAACTTGTGGCAGTTTGTATCAGATTCTTGATTCTTGATATTTTTGTTGTTTGATTATCACTATGCAGAGTTAATAATGCTTATGATAATAGAGGTAAATTTTTGGTCCTAGTCTTTGCAGAGGCATGGCATGATTATAGACAAAGATAAATTTTGTATGAAATTAATGGTTTAATAAAAAGTCAACCTGGCATATGCATATTTTGAATTTTCTTTGTATTCTTGGTTTTATACCTACTTTTATTTTGTTGATTGGGTTTACTTCATTTATCTTGGTTCACACCTTCCTATTAAAATGTAACAACACATGTGCATATACATAGTATTTTGATGTCCTTATTATGACATTAGGTTGTGAATATTAAGATTGTTGCACACACACAAATGCACGCATGCGCGCGTGCACACACACACACACACACACACACGCGTGCGTGCACACACACACACACACACACACATATTTATCTTAGTTATTTATTTGTTTCACAACTTTCCTATTAAAATGTATCAACACATGTGCATATACATATATTTTGATGTGTTGATTCTGACATTAGGTTGTGAATATTAAGATTGTTGCACACACACACATTGTAAAATCATATATTCCATAACAACAAATAAAGATAGATACCTTGTGGTAAGGACTCTGGGCCCATACTAATTGGTTCTATTGTTGCTTGAACTTTTTTAGAAACAATAGTTAAATAAATCTTCTTGGCAATAAAACCCGAGTATCATTCCCACATGTTCCTATCTATCATAACATATGGTCGAAATTGTTGGTCACGAAACTTTACATTTTTGTTAGATTTTGAGCATTAATTCAATATGATCTAGGATCTTATCTGAGAGAATAACATGTACAACATATCAATCACAAGAGACAATAGACATAGAGTTTCCTTGGAGAAAACCAAGAAGGTGAAAAACCCCGCAACTTCCTCAGAGATAGAAAGAGAAATGATACAAAACCCAAGTACAAGAGATAGTCTCCTAGCAGCTTCTCCTCCTCCACTAGTGTGCATCACTCAAGTGAGAGAATAGATGAGTAAGTGAATGATCAAATAGGGTGACACCCTCACTCTATTTATACACTGACTTGACTTGCCTAATAACCTAACAGGGCCGACTTCTCTAAGAGAGTCTAATAACCCATGGTAACTCAACTCAGGGTCGACCCCACACTTGGTGGTCTAATAACCCATCACATACAAGTTGTGGTACATGCAATGCAACTTGCGACACTTGTAAATACAAATGTCGACACTTCCGTAAAGATGAATAATAACATATATGTAGGGATACAATATACATATATGAAATACATTCAGAATTTACATATACATCAACACTCCCTCTTAACTAGGAAGGTATTTATCGACACAGGTCTTCTAGCACAAGTCTTCTTCTCTGGATCATCGTCACTGGATCATCGTCATCGAATCATTGTCATCGTCACTGCTGCTGCTATCTCAATCAATATCCAATCTACTCGTCATAGGAAGTTCTACAGAGCCAACCCTTTTTCATGCTGGATGTAGGCCTAGCCTCCGTGTAGGTCTTCATCATTTCTGCGAGCAAGCCATCAAGTAGGTGCACCTCAGGACTGATTATACTGCCTCTGCAAAACTTGCAAGATATCCTAGGACTGATTACACTGCCTTTGCAAAACCTGCAAGAGCATCTCAGGACTACTTATATGCCTCTACAAAACCTGTGTACCCTACTGTCACATCATCATCTTCAGATCACCTCATAGTCCATGGAGCACAACCCATATGTACATCACACTGTCTCCAATATGGGAGGACTTTCCTACCACCATACGAGACCCTGTCTACCAACATGCGCGGACTTTCCTACCAGCATGTGAGACACAACACTTACATCAACCGACATGGGAGGAATTTCCTACCACCATTCGGGAATGGCTCTGGCACTTATGTCAATGGCCATGGGAGGACTTTCCTACAACCATGCCAGATTGGCCCCAACCCTTACATCTACACCATGGGAGTACTTTCCTACCACCATGTGAAAATGGCTCAGCCCTTACATCTACACCATAGGAGGACTTCCCTACCACCATGTGAGAATGGCTCAACCCTTACATCTACCAACATAGGAGGACTTTCCTACCACTATGCGAGAATGGCCCATGTGCATCTGTGTCTCTGGACTCATCACTTCCCCTTGGAAGGAATCTCGATCTAAAGTACGCCAAGTCTTTCCCTGAAGTATTCAAACTTCACTCTGTCCAGTGGCTTGGTCAACACATCGGCTATTTGCTCGTTCATTGCAACATACAGGAGCTTCACTGCTCCTCTCTACACCATATCCCTGATATAGTGATACTTGATCTCAATGTGCTTCGAATTGTCATGGAACACTGGGTTCTCTGACAACTTCACACAACTTTGGTTGTCGCAATATATACAAGTAGAATCCAACTGGAGATCAAACAAATCAGACAGTATCTTCCTAAGCCATACTGCCTCACAACTAGCTGAACAAGCTACAACATACTCTGCTTCGGTTGTACTCAGTACCACACAGGACTGCTTTCTGCTAAACCAAGAAATCACACCAGATCCCATACTGAAGCAACACCCCGAAATGCTCTTCCGATCAATGGCACTACCTGCCCAATTTGAATCAACATAACCCTCCAGGTTAAACTTTTGATTCGCATCATACTTGAGCCCATAGTCAACTGTACCCTTTAGGTACCTCAAAATATGCTTTGCAGCAATCAAGTGAACATGTCTCGGATCTGTCAGGAACTAGCTCAAGGTGTTCACAACAAAGCAAATATCTGGTCTTGTATTTGTCAGGTACATCAAGGACCCAATCATTTGACGATACATCATGGCAGCAATCGGATCAGATGAAGCATAACACAAAAGCTTCAGGTTCAATGCCATTGGTGTGGCCATGGCCTTACAGTCCATCATCCCGAACCTCTTCAGGATCTCTACTACATACTTCCCTTGTCCAAGGAAGATTCCATCTGCACTTTGCCACACCTCCATGCCTAGAAAGTAGTGCATCATCCCCAAGTCCTTCATCTCGAACTTGGAAGCAAGCTTCCTCTTTGTATCGGCAATCAATCTATCCTCACCTGTTACAAATAGGTCATCCACATACAATAGGAGTATCACTAGATTTCCTTCCTCAATCTTGCAGTAAAGGTTGGAATCCGCTTTACTCTTCCCAAGCTGGATAGAAAGCTGTCTATCCTACCATACCAAGTCCTAGGAGCTTGCTTCAATCCATACAAGGCTTTCTTCAACTTGCACACATATGACTTCCTGTCATGTGTCTCAAAACCAAGTGGCTGCTCCACATACACTTCCTCTTCGACTACACCATTCAAGAAAGCTGTCTTGATATCCTTTTGGTGTATCTTCCATTTTATCACAACAGCCAGAGCAATTACTGTTCTGATGGAAGTGTATCTAGCTACAGGAGCAAAGGTCTCTTCATAATCTATCCCCTCTTTCTGGGAGAAGCCACGAGCTACAAACCTTGCCTTGTATTTCTCTATGCTACCATTTGTAGCATGCTTGATCTTATAGATCCACTTGAAAGTCACAATAGACTTCCCTTCAGGTCTCGGGACCACATCCCAAACATCATTCTTCATGATCGACTGGTATTCCTCGATCATGGCATCCTTCCATTCTTTCTTTTCCGTTGCTTCTTCATAGCTAGAAGGTTCTTTGTTCATAATATCACAGAGTAAGGCAACATAGCTAGTATGTGACCTAGTCCTTTTTCTTTCTCTGTGTTCCTCCTCTGGAATACCATACCTTTCTGCATCTTGGATGAGCTTTCTAGCCCATGCTAGTTTCCTCTTGTGAGAGTTCTTCTCACGGGGTGGATCTACAGGTTCTTGTGGATCTTCTATTTCACAATCTTCTTCTGGAATAACTTCATTCATAGTGGTGTCTTGTGTTCTAGGTATTCTTGGTTCTACATTATCTTCAGCAGGTGTTTTCCTTGATTTGATGTATGCTAAGTCTTCATCAAAAGTTACATCCCTGCTGATGTCAATATTCTTGAACCCTGGAAAGTAGATTCTGTATGCCTTCGAGCTTTCACTATAACCCACAAAGATGCTCTTCTTTCCTGAAGGATCTAGCTTTGTCCTCTTTTCCTTTGGAATGTGTGTGTATACTGGACACCCAAATATTTTGAGATGGCTAACTTCTAGCTTCTTGCCAATGAATACTTTTTCTGGTGTTTTGTTGTCAAGTATCTTATGGAGTGTTCTGTTTTGCACATATACAACTCTCCTTGCTACTTCTGCCCATAGGTGCATGGGTAGATATTGGTCATGAAGCATTTCCATAGCTGCTTCCATGATAGTTCTATTCTTCCTTTCTGCAACCCCATTTTGTTGTGGATTGTAAGGAGTAGTCAACTCCCTCTTAATCCTTGAATCACTGCACATATTCTTGAAGTCTCCTGATGTAAATTCTCCGCCATTGTCGGATCTAAAGAACTTGATCTTCTTATCAGTTTGATTTTCTATCAAGGCTTTGAATTCCTTGAACTTATCAAACACTTCATCTTTATTCTTCAAGAAATAAACCCAAGTCTTCCTAGAGAAATCATCAATGAAGGAAACATAATATAGATACCCACTCAGGGATCTGGAAGACATTGGACCGCATACATCAGAGTGGATAATCTCCAATATTCCTTTTGCCTTGCTTTCACTACTTGGAAATGTCTTCTTTGTATTCTTTCCTTTTGCACAACCTTTGCAAATGCCTTCATGCTCTGTCTGGATTTCAGGAAGACCTTCAACTACTTTGCTTGCAATAGGTAGTGCCCTATAGTGCACATGTGCAAGCCTTCTATGCCAAAGTTCACTTGGTTCTACTGAGTCATGAACCAAGGCTTGTTCTAGTTGGCCCTTCAATTTGTATAATCCTCCCTCTTACTCTCCAATCACTACTGCATCATCAATGGTCTTACCTTTTGGCCACATAAGAACTTGGCTATCTATAAATGCAACCCTTATTCCTTTTGCATCCAAAGTAGATATGGAGAGAAGACTCTTCTTGAGACCTGGAACATATAGTACATCTTTCATCTTCATAGATTTTCCAGAGTCTAGCTTATAGGAGGCTTCACCACTTCCTTTTATGGGATACTGGTAGTCATCCCCAAGTTTCACCTTGTGGGGTGATTCATGTTCAGATAGGTTTACAAAGGATCCCTTGAATCCTGTCATATGTTTGGAAGCCCCACTATCTATAAGCCAATCATTGCTTCCATGAGCAATAGTACCAGTAAGGGCAGAAATCAAAACATACTCTTCATCAGTTGAAGAATCTTCACTTTCTTCCCTATCCCTCTTCCTGGGAGGTTCATCATCCTCTACAGTGTGAGCATGATGTCTTCTTTTGTTGCTCTTCTTCTTGTGAGAGCCATCTTTATTATTTCTGGGAAAATCCCTAGAATAGTGTCCCTTCTCATCACATGTATAGCATCAGACATATGACATGTTTCTTTGAGCTTTGAAGTCACCCTTCTGATTCTGATGGTGGTGCCTTTCTTTCTTACTATGATGATGCCCTCTCTTGTCATCATGGTTCTTGGAGTGTGTTGTGAGGGCTTGGTCTTCATTCCCCATCTTCTCTTCTCGATCTATAATCCAAGCTTCTTCCCACAGTCTACTGAATGTGATAAGTTTCTTCCTAGCACAAATTCCTTGGATGAAGGAATCCCATGACCTAGGAAGGCCATTAAGAGTGGTCATCACCACTTCTCCATTCTCTATATCTTCTCCAACAGCTTCAAGTTGTTCTTTTATCTGGGAGACCCTTGAAAAATAAGACTGCATGGTCTCCGCATTCTTGATATTGACATTCTTTAGTTGATTCCTCAAGGTCATCTTCCGATTTATGTTCTTCCCTTCAAATGGCTTGGTTAGGGAATCAAACATCTCCTTAGGTGTCTTTAGAGATGACACATGTGGTATGAGATGGTCTTTGATAGAATCAGAAATGATCCTCTTAGCCTTGACCAAGTTCCTTTTGTGTAAGGCCTTAGCCTCATCTCCCTTTGGAACTGGAACCTCTTCACTTATGCAGGTGTCCAATTCATTTTCTTCCAGGATTAACCCAATCCTATACTTCCATGCTCGGAAGTTATCAGCCCCTTCAAGCTTATCCTCAAGCTTTGTGTGGTGAGACATTTTAAAGAGTACTTCAAATGGAAATAGAAAGTTTATTAGATCTTACCACTTGATTTCCTGAAAACTGGATCTAGCGCTGCATTAGGGTTTGTCAGAGAAACCCTAAAAATTCAAATTTTGAATTTCAACTTTCTCAAAGGATAGAAAGATGCGCCTTACTGAGTTGGTAAAGTTGGTATACTCAGATTTTGAAATATGCAAACTTTCACCCCTCAAAATTGCTCTTGAAACTTCCGGATTCAGTGGACAGGACCCTGAATTAGGGTTTGATTTTCCCAGAGCTTCACCCAACCAAAAAGTTCAATCCAAAGCTCTAAAATTCGATTTTTCAGAGGAGCTTCCAGCTGTGGTCTCAGATTTCAGAAATTCAAATTTTTGCAGAAACCCTAATTTTTATGTCAAAAACTGAAAGAGCTCAGAATTGAATTCTGTCTCGATAGAAAGATGCGCCCTTGCTAGGAGAGTTAATCTAGCCTCCTGCCTTTGAATATCTGTGGAGATAAACCCAAAAATCAAGAAGCCCTAGCTTTTGCAGCTGCACAATGTCTTCTTCTCAGGTTAGCTCTGATACCATGTTAGATTTTGAGCATTAATTCAATATGATCTAGGATCTTATCTGAGAGAATAACATGTATAGCATATCAATCACGAGAGACAATAGACACAGAGTTTCCTCGAGGAAAACCAAGAAGGTGAAAAACCCCGCAACTTCCTCAGAGATAGAAAGAGCAATGATACAAAACCCAAGTACAAGAGATAGTCTCCTAGCAGCTTCTCCTCCTCCACTAGTGCGCATCACTCAAGTGAGAGAATATATGAGTAAGTGAATGATCAAATAGAGTGACACCCTCACTCTATTTATACACTGACTTGAATTTCCTAATAACCTAACAGGCCTAACTTCTATAGGAGAGTCTAATAACCCATGGTAACTCAACTCAGGGCTGACCCCACACTTGGTGGTCTAATAACCCATCACATACAAGTTGTGGTACATGCAATGCAACTTGCGACACTTGTAAATACAAATGATGACACTTCTGTACAGAGGAATAATAACATCTTTGTAGGGATACAATATACATATATGAAATACATTTCGAAGTTACATATACATCAACAATTTTCATGGTCAACATTTTCTTGGTGACCATATTGGGGAGAAAGAACAATCCCTAAAATGAAAGCGCCCCTTGGGAAAACATTTCTTGTTTGGTTGATCATTGTTTTATTGTTTTTTTGTGTACGTTGGTTAATGGATGTATTAATTAGGGTAATTTTGAACCTCCTGATTTAGTTGAGCTATATTTTGACAAAAAATATTTCTCACCTTTAATGCCAACTAATCAATTCTCATTCCTCTTACTCTCATGACTGTAGCATCCGTCATCAACCCAACATCCCATTTCAATTAATTGACCAAACAAGCATTTCATTTGGTCTTTTTGATGATGTATTAGAAACTATCGAATATAAAGAACAACTTGAGAGATCTTGGCAAGTCATTGCTATAGACATCGAATGTGAAAAGAAAAGAGAATTTGTGAAGAGTCATGCCACTAACAACCAACGATGGCCTTGAACTTGAATGTATGAGACTCGTTGTCAATCCCCTAGGTTAAGGGAAAATTCCCTTGAATTTAATTCCCTCTTTGAGGTTAAGAGAAGAAAAAGGGTCCTTTGAAACTTGAAAAACAAATTGGTGCTCTCTCTCTCTCTCTTTCTCTCTCTAATATAAAACCCTCGAGTATTCACCCTCCATTGTTACAAACTCCTCCATTTGTAAGTTATGATATGACATCTACTGCAATTACTTCCCAATATTCAACCTTTTATACTTTGGGTAGTACATATAGCAACTACATTCACGTAGTTTCTACAACAAATCGTGGTAAAGTAGAACAAATTTGGTCTTTTTCAATTCAAAGAAGATGTTAACACTACCCTTGGCATGTTCCATCACCTCTAAACTTGATTCCTATTGCCACACCATTACCTGAATTCAAAAATCATTTGATTATATTCTTAGGAAATGGAATTTGTATTGTCGATGAACGACTTCATGCATTTCAAACGCCTGTCACAATATAGGGTCCAATGACAATGATACATGTATGTGCCTCTTTGTAAATTCTCTTAAGGGAAAATTCATTGCTGATTTCGTCGATTTACCACCTAAGGTTTTCTCAACTTGAGAGAAATTATGTTATTAGTTCAAATCCACTTACAACTGTCCTCAAAGCCCAACTAAATGGTTAAGGGACTATAATAGTTTGACCTATAATTATGGTGAAACCATTAAGGCCTTCAACTTACATTTTTCCAAGTTGTATAATAGGATCCCTGAGATTATTATCCCACACAATCAATTTGCTCTGATGCATTATTATAATACCCTTCCTCCTCCTTATTGAAATCGGTTAGAGGAAAGAAATGTGATTGATTCGGGCTCAGCTCCCCAAACGTGCCTTGGATTTGAGTAACATGCAATGAGGATTGTCTTACCTCTTGCTGAACCAAATAAGCATGTATATATGAATGCAATTCTACAATCAAGTTATAAATTCCTTAGATTGGATAGGTGATGAAGACATGTTGGCTGTTGTGACTGGAATTCAAGATTATAATAACATAAATAATTATAATAACAACATAAATTTCAATAACAATAGTAAGAATTATGTTGCATCAGTTCGAAAACAACATGCACTGAATGATACATGCATTGCTAATAGAAATGTTGTTTATTCTTCTCAACAACAATTAACTCCTTCTTCTTCCACCTTGCCTGATAGGTATAACAACCTTGATGAATTGGATAAGTTATGGTCTAGTCCCACCTTGTTAGAAATGGCTAATACACCTAAACAAAGAGATAATCTAAAAATACTTATAGTCGAAGGACCTCAAAGCAATAGTGTTTCTCATCCTTCCACCTTGGATGCTAACTTAAATTTGGAAAATCAAGAAATTTGATTGAAGAAGAAGTTCTAGGGGTAATCTACACTCATCCTCCTCCCAAAAACCCACCATTCTATGTTTCAATTTAAATTTTGGATAAGATATCCCATTGTTGTCTAATTGATGGTTAGTCTAGACCAAATGTCATGTCCAAAATAATAATGGAAGAGGATTATCTTGTACAAATGAAAACCCTAGGAACATGTTAGCTTTTAATAAGCAACGACATGCCATGATTGGGGAAATCAAAGATGTCACGTGGTGATGTGTGCTCATCCCAAAATACAAACTACCTATAACATTCAAGTGATGCACATGGGAGTGAGTAATTATTCAATTATATTGGGAAGGGACTAGCATGCTCTGATCAGAGAGTACTATTCCATGGATGGAACCCACCTTATTGTTCCTAGGGGTCCCAAATATATAATTTTCTACCCAGGGAATAAAGTTATGCTTTATATTGAAACTTTCTCTAAGCCCTCTATAAATTTTGTTGAATCTGATCTAGGTGTATCTTCCATTTTTGTTGAAGAGGAAATCCAAAATATTGACACTCTTTCAGTAGAAGGTTTCAATGACCAGCTATGGCACATGCAATTTGACGGTGCTTCCTCCAAAGAGGGTAGTTGTTATACCTCAAATTTTCACACTCTGTACCATTGAGAGTCTTCATGTCATATCACCTTGAGAAACATGATGTTTGTGCCTCTTAAGGGTGTTAGGACCCTTTGTTATCATGTTGGTCCCTTCCCTAGTCACATTTGGAAGCAAATCCAACAACTTAGGGGTCTAAAACCACTTGAACTAACCCGCTTATGGGCCTCCTAGAGATATTTTCGCGCCCTGCTAGTGTTACAAGGCGTGAAAATTCCTTATTTTCGTGTTTTGCATGCCTATGGGGGCGCAAAAATTACAACATTTTCGTGTTTTGCTCAGTTATGGGGGTGCGAAAATCCTTGAATAGCCATTATCCCTAGATTTTGGATCTTGTATTTCAAGGAGATTTTCATGGGATGAGGTCCCCCTTCGAATCCCATCTCACATTCCCTCCTTGGCATGGTTTATATCCTTGAGCTATCCATGAGCTATGGGGGGGGGGGGTTGATATTGGAAGCACTAAACTTATGATCCTCTGAGTCTTGTAAGGTTGATGTTGGAGAGATTGGAAGGAGGTGCTGCTACTTTGGACATCAAGGTATAACATTGTAATCAACTTCTTTTGGATTTCTTATAATTAATATAACTTAGCCTATTCCTCTCATTTTCATGTCTTCAATGATGAATGCATGAAATTGTCTATGTTTTTATAGTTAGATCTTTATTTATACATATATTGCTTTGGAGAAGGTGTTGTCTTTCCTTTGTGAATAGGTTCGTAAGTCCATAATCAAAGGCTGGAGCCGGAGCAACTTAGGAGCAACAAGGACAACCATCAAAGTAAGGTACACCCATCTACTTGCTTTGTCTTTCCATAGCTTGTTAACTGATGTGTGAGCTAGATCTAGGAGGACTATAGTGTCTATTTGTTTCCTCTTTGTCTTGGGTAGGAAACTAGGGGCATTTTATAATCCCAATGGGATATCTACCTATCCGTAGGGAGATTTTCTCACAATAGAAATTGGCGACTCCACCGGGGACTTTTTCCCTAGTTTCACCTTTGATTGTTTGTTTGGATCATTAAATCCTCTTTTAAGTGTTGTTTCCCATCCCTTAGATCCTCTTTAGTCATCATTGAGGACTCTCTTGAACCTAGCACTTCATCCTTGCTCGGATCTAGGCATTAATCTTCATTTTTTTTTCACCTATAGGAAAATTTTCGCTTCCCCAAAACACCTTGCAAAGTGAAAATTACATATTTTTGCGCCCCTACAGTGTGCTAGAGCGCGAAAATTTCCAATTTCGCTACCCCACAGTGTTCCAGCACACGGAAAATCTCTTATTTTCTCTCTGTGTTGGTCTGTATAGGGGCGAAAATCCTTTTTTTTTTTTTTTTGGGAGCTTTTTGTTGGGGTTTTCCTTGGTCTGTTGGTTCAACGATATTTGCTTGACCTCTTGCTATATGTTAGGAGATGTAAGTGCTCTTGCATCCACAGTTTGAGTGCATGGTTGTTTTCATTTTTAGGAATTTTTTGCACTAGATTTGATTAAAATAAACATCAAATTTGAAAAAAATTTCCCCCTCATGGCCGAGGCCATGAATTGTGTATCCTACAGTTGTTTTGACCCATATTAAGGTTTTAAGATGATTTTTGGTTTGGTGTGATTGGATTGTTTTAAAAGACTCGAAAAGTGTGGGATATCCATGTCTTTTTGAGCCTTTTTTTCCTTGGGTTGTGCATCTTGTTTCCCTTACATGCTGAGCTTTCTAATGATTGTTGGAAAAGATTGATTCTTTGTGCCCACTTCAGTTCAAAGAGAAGCTTGATTTTGTTCCTCTTTTGCTATCTTCGCAAATTTGGAAAACATAAATACTCTTCTTGCTTTAATTTGATCATTTGACATTCTTGGTCTTACACTCATAAGAATAAGAAAGGCTTGTTTCATATTTGTGTGCATTTGAGTTATACAATATTATTGAGTGTTTTATTTGTCTTGCATTTGATTGGAAATGTTTGTGTAATATTTCTTTCCATAGCTTAGATGTGTCTTTTTCGAGTGTAAAGAGATAGGAAATAGATTATAATTATTGCATTTGGTGTTCATAAAAAGATCTCTTTTATCACTTCAGGTTAGTTTTGGGTATATATTTTACTTCTTTCTATCATTTTGAAAAGAGTTAAAATTGAATTTGCATAGGGTTGTGCATTTGGGAAGAAAACATATCTCTCTCTCTTTCTTAAGTAGGACTTCATAGAAGAGGAGACTTGCATTTTCATATATATCATATTTGCATCTTGTTTAAATTCCAAGTCTTCACCTCATGGATTCACATAACCGTACAAGATAAAATCAAGCGCTAGTTTAAGTTAAAACTTTTAGCAACTTGTGTGTTAGGTTAGTGATGTGTTCTGACGTCGTTAAGCGTGGAAACTATCGTTATTTGCCTGCACTGCATTGTGGGGGGCTGCAGTTCTTCCACGTACCAATCGGTATATAGAAGGATCTTTCATGTACCCTTGGGTATATCGAAAGGCACTTCACGTACTCGGTAGTATATCAGAAGGCTCTTCTCGTACGGTTGTGCATTAGACAACACCACTATGGATTTGTGCTCCCATGTACCTTGAGTATATCGGGAGACTCTCTTAGGATTCCTGGAACCATCCGAGCAAACCTTTCGACCATCTTCTTGTGGAAATACACCGAGAACAACACTCGGGGAGATTACTATGCACGTACTGTTAGGTAGTCGGGTTATACGACCAAGGGTATGGTCCCAATCCTCTTTGGTTAGTGCTTTGGAAAATTGGGCCGAGTATAATTGTTGGACCCTACAGTATATCGCGAGTTGTGACAGCTTGACACACCCATGAGGATTTGCCTTTTACATCGCTCCTATACACAAGTTTTCCTGTTGCTTTTAGTTTGAGTAGCGTTTCTTGTGCATGATAATTAGAAGGAATTAGAGATTTTATATATGGCGACCTCTTCTGGGACTACCAGTCAAGAGGCCTATTTTCAGGGGGTACCTTTTGTCTTTCCTCCAATTGGAGATATTGGTCCTCCCTTTATTGCCACTTTAAATCTTCCTAGATTAACCATAGGATTATCGGTATGGTTATTCAATCCGGTGATTCCAGCTATACCCAATGTTTCAAATGTTAACTCTCCACCACGAGAGGGTCAATCCCAAAATGATCCTTCCCCTTATTCGTCGGATGCATCTTCTTCCATTTCTTCTTCCTCGCCTGATCAAAGCAGTAGTGTTAGTAATGAGAAGGATAAGAAGAAGAAGAAAAGGAATATAAAGAAGAAGAAGGATAAGAAAGAGACCAAGCATCAACCATCTGCCTCCAATGGAACTCATTCTATTCGAACACTTCGTAGACCCAAGTTCCCTTGCAAGCTTTGCAAGGGTGATCACCTTCTCAAGGATTGTCCCAGTCTTTCCAAAGTGTTAGAAGAGTGGTATAAAGCCTCCAAACCACCTATATCATTAGCCTCTAGACATCATACTGATGATACCCCATCAACTAGTGACTCTATGGGTAAGGGTCAGAAAGGTAAAGTCAAGAATCCTTGTCTATTATGCAAGGGCATGCACCTTACTTACCTTTGTCCATGCATGGATGAAGCTTCACAATTGTTGGAAGACATTACTCTATCTCAGAAACACCTTCCAGCTGGATTTCGTATGTCGTCCCTTGTGTTTGATGAAGTGGTCAATCCAGTCCCATCCTTGGTTGATCCCACCGTTTTCTTCAAAGAGTGAAGTTTAAGTAGTCGAGTCAATATCACCTCCACTTGATCCCTCTCTTTTATTGGAGAATGCATAGATTGAATTAGTCGCCATGATAAAATCTTCGTCGCATTCTACTCTTCCAGCTGAGAGTGAATTGGAAACCGGTGATTTTTTCTTAGTCAATTCAGATTGTTCTAGGCAAGGGAAAATCCTATCCATTCCCATAGGACCCCCTCCAAGCAATGAGGTCATTTCCTTTGATTGGAATGGTCTAATAGAATCTCTTCTTCCTTCGAGTGTTCCTTTCCAGATATCTGTAGGAGTTTCCGATAAGGAAATATTTCGCACTATAATTGATGAGGAGCTTTTGTTAGTATTTTATCCTCAACTGCTTGACAAGATATAGGTTCCCCTCAACTTGTGCCAGTCACTCACCAGATATTGGCTTTTAATAGAAGGCCTATCGGACCTTTAGGGATCCTTCCTCAGTTACATATCACTTTAGGAGGGAAAATTGTCTGTATTGATGTTATGGTAGTCTAAGGTCCCTTAGATTTTAATCTACTCCTTGGACGAGACTATGTTTATGCAATGAAAGTTGTAGTGTCCTCACTCTTTCGAGTGATGTATTTTCCTCATCATGGGAATATGGTGACCATTGATCAACTTTCCTTCGTGACACCCACTCATCACATGACTCTTAGTCATCAGACTTCCCTGAATGTTCCACATGTTTTAGTGGTTTCCTAACCCTAGAGATGGGGGGCATGTCTCCAGCCTCTGGACATCATGCTAGAGTTATTCCCCTAGCTTCTTATGATGGGGGAAAACTACCAACCTCTGGACATCATGTTGGTAGGAACCAATCTCAAGCATAGTTTAGTTTTGGTTTTAAGCTTGTATAAAAATGAAACCAACCATCATTTCAAGCATAGTTTTATTATGTTTTAAGCTCATTAAAAAATGAAACAGGACCTTACAAGCATAGTTTACTTTCAGTTTCAAGCTTGTGCAAAAATGAAAACCAGCTTCGAGCATACTTTTATTCCATTTTAAGCTCGTTAAAAAATGAAATGGGCTGATTCGAGCATAGTTTTATTCCGTTTTAAGCTCGTTAAAAAATGAAATAGGCTCCTTCGAGCATAGTTTTATTTTGTTCTAAGCTCATTAAAAAATGAAATGGGCTCCTTCGAGCATAGTTTTATCCTATTTTGAGCTCGTTAAAAAATGAAATAGGTTACTTCGAGCATAGTTTTACTCCGTTTTAAGCTCGTTAAAAAATGAAACATACCCTTACAGGTATAGTTTACTTTCAGTTTCAAGCTTGTGTCAAAATGAAACTTATCTTGAGCATAGTTCCCTTTCTATGTCAATCTCGTTAAAAAAAATGAAACAGGTCACCATGAGCATAGTTCCCTTTCTATGTCAAGCTCGTTGAAAAATGAAATAGATTCCTCTCCCATTGAGTCGAGTCTCCCGCTAGATTTAGGACTTGAACCTTCATTTCATCTGCCTATGTCACTTGATCCTCATTCTTCCTACCCCTCTGGAATTTACTTAGGTGAAGAAGAAGAGTAGGTAGACGAAACGAAGCTTGGGGGGCATGTCTCCAGTCTCTGGACATCATACTGGATTTAAGCCGCTAGATTTTGTTGATAAGGCTGGGGCCACACTTTCCAAACTTTGGATATCATGTTGGGAAGGAACTCGTCAATGGGACTTAACGCGAGCATGGTTCTATTCCTTTTTCAAGCTCATTAAAAAATGAAACAGTACCCCACGAGCATGGTTCTATTCTAGTGTCAAGCTCGTTAAAAAATGAAGCAGATACCACGATCATTCTTCCAACCTTTCTTTGAGCTCGTTAAAAACAGTAAGAGGTGTTGAGCATACTTTTCACTTTTTCGTGCTCTAGTTAAAAACATGAAAAGTGGTTGGAGCTTACTTTTTCCTTTTTCGTGCTCTGGATCCAAACATGAAAAAGATTTTAAGTGATTTTGATACCATTTTCGTGCTCGTTAAAAATTGAGTAAAAAGGTGTGTCTAATGAGTATAGGCTTATCACTTTATCCGGCCTCGCTATACTATTTATGGAAAAGGAAATGTGCCGAGTTTACTTTTCCTTTGTCGTACTCTGTCACCAACCATGACAAATTTTTACATGGAGTCCTATTTAAGCTCTTTTCAGACTCCTAAAATAGGAAAAGATTGCCGAGCGAACTTGTTTCTTTTACGCTCGTAAAAGGATTTGAAAGGACGTATATCTGGTAGTAGTTTATCCCTTTTTTGGACCGTTGAGACTATTTACGAAAAAGACCTTTTGGAGTCTTATTTGGATTATTTTAGACTCTCTAAACATGAAAAGTCACCGAGTTTTCCTTGGACTCGTAAAATCAAACATCGAAGGACCCTTTTGGGACCGAACCCCTCCTTTCTCAAGTTCGGAAAACATGTGATATTGGATTCGTCCAAAGGATGAGATATACCGAGCATCTATTATACTCCTCAAGCTTGTTAAAAAACAAAGAGGTACTCATCAAACATGATGGGGGTTGGGGAGAAAAAAGTTAAGTTTGTTTTAGAAAGCTTCATAGAAGCTTGTGTCACCCTTGAACATGGCACCTGTTTGCGTCTCGTCATACAGTTGGGTAATCTGCTTGTCTCTGAGTCATGCCAATTCTATGAGTCATCCCGCTCCTTCAAGTCACATGAAGAATGCACTAGTCATCGTTGCATTATGTCTTGGTCTCTGCCTCATTGAGTCAATCCTTCCAAGTCATTTTTGTCATGCCATTCCATGTTCAAGGGAAGTTTACCTTAGTCAACCTCTGCAATATTGTCATCCTTTGTATCCTTGTGTCAGTCCATACTCATCTATTTTATTACTTCACATCACTTTCCTATGTAGGTTTCGTGTTGTTGATGTGGGATAAATCATGGCCCTCCTTCGACGAGTCTATTCATGTCGACTTCAACTCATCATCCAGGAATTAGACTTAGGAACCACCTTGCTACCTTGGTACATGCATGCCTCAATGGCAGGTTTCCTCATGCTCAAAAATAGTTTTTCATCACTGACCTCTGATCGAATGATCTCGTGGATGTTCGACATCAACTCATCTATTCGCATTTCGTCGAGATGTACTATGATACCTTGGGAGTCATTGTCATCATTGGTGATTTCCCTCGCACTTGTTAACGGTTCACATCATTGACCGGTAATCAAGTGGTTTCTACCATGTTTGACTTCAACACCTTGTAATCACATGGTTAGATTTGTATGGATTTGGGGATCGGGTAGAAGACCCTGGATGGTTCTGAAGTCTATTTAGCACATCCAGGTTGCGATAGTGATTTTTTGAGTATGTTCCCACACGGACATTATGTTCGTGACCTCATTGATGTATTGTCACACAGATCCACTCTTGTATTGGTCGTGGCTGTGTCATTGTCTTATCATGGATCTATGCTTGTAGTCTAGTAGCCATGATTTGTCTTCAGTCATTGATAAGTTAGTACTATCATGGATCTGCGATGTATTGGTTGGAAACCATGCTTTGAGTTAGTTGTTTCGAGCATGGGTATGCCCACCTCGGGGTTGTTAGACATATTGTTGATATTTGCTTGAAGCTCTTCTCCAGTTCTCCTTCAGATATCCTTGCAGACTTATTATCGGTAAAGTGTTTCGGCCATCAGATTTCTTCTGACCTCACACTTTAGGGGGCATCTGTTATACCTCAAATTTTCACGCTCTGTACCATTGAGAGTCTTCATGTCATATCACCATGAGAAACATGATGTTTGTGCCTCTTAAGGGTGTTATGACCCTTTGTTACCATGTTGGTCCCTTCCCTAGTCACACTTGGAAGCAAATCCAACAAATTAAGGGTCGAAAATCACTTGACCTAACCCACTTATGGGCCTCCTAGAGATATTTTCGCTCCCTACTAGTGGTACAAGGCACGAAAATTCCTTATTTTCACATTTTGCATGCCTATGGGGGCGCGAAAATTACAACATTTTTGCATTTTGCTAAATTACCCGGGTGCGAAATCCCTGAATAACTATTATCCCTAGATTTTGGATTTTGGATTTCAAGGAGATTTTCATGGTCCCCCTTCGAATCCAGTCTCACATTCCCTCCTTGGCATGGCTTATATCCTTGAGCCACATCTTTCTCACTTAGATCTATAATCTCCTCTTCGTGGTTGGCCTCCCAAATCCTACTTAAAGAGAGCCATCCATGAGCTATGGGGGGGTTGATCTTGGAAGCACTAAACTTATGATCCTATGAGTCTTGCAAGGGTGATGTTGGAGAGCTTGGAAGGAGGTGTTGCTACTTTGGACATCAAGGTATAACATTGTAATCAACTTATTTTGGATTTCTTATCATTAATATAACTCAGCCTATTCCTCTCATTTTCATGTCTTCAATGATGAATGCATGAAATTGTCTATGTTTTTATAGTTAGATCTTTGTTTATACATATATTGATTTGGAGAAGGTGTTTGCTTTCCTTTGTGAACAGGTTCATAAGTCCATAATCAAAGGCTGGAGCTAGAGCAACTTAGGAGCAACAAGGACGACCATCAAAGTAAGGTACGCCATCTACTTGCTTTGTCTTTCCCTAGCTTGTTAGATGATGTGTGAGCTAGATCTAGGAGGACTATAGTGTCTATTTGTTTCCTCTCTATCTTGGGTAGGAAACTAGAGGCCTTTTCTAGTCCCAAGGGGATATCTACCTATCCGTAGGGAGATTTTCTCACAATAGTAGTGTTTCCAATGTTTTTATTTATTCCCCTTTGAGTAAATCTCACCCTTTTTATTTCAAACTCAACTTTGCATGTACCAAAAATGTAGCATAATTTGAATCAGTCTTGTTGGGCTTAGAATATGCTCTTAACTTGGGTTGTATACACTTGACCATATTCGGAGATTTTGAAATAATTGTAAATATGGTTAGGAAAGTCTACATTCTAGTAAATAAATATTTGTGCAAATATACAAAATTGGTATGGGGTTTGATGAAGATATTTTCCTCCTTCATTTTGGCTTTGATTCACAGGGGGATCAATTCAATTGATGATGATTTGGTTGCATATGTATCAAGACCTGACAAACAACAATTGATAGAAAAGATAGATTATGATTTTATATCCCTTTATAAATACCATGTTCCCGATAATGATCTATTGGTAGGTATTTGTTGATGGTGGGAGTAGTCATGTTTTCCTTATCAATGAACAAGATGATTCATTTGAGATCATAAAAGTTGAGGAAAAAAGATTCCCTAGATGCCTTACCCCATTAGAAGGTTCATTTTCTTCCAACGATGTTGGGGGGGGGGGGGGGAATTCGCCTCTCAAGGAAGAGTTAAAATGAAAGGTAGGAGATACTATTTCCATGAACATTGGTTTTGAAGAAGAACCGAGAATAATGTATATAGGAGTAGATTGTTCAAACTCCAAAAAGGAGTATTTGAAACCCTTCATTGGGAATTTCATGACATCCTCGCATGGTCATATGAATACTTGTGAGGGTTTAATTATACAACATGCTATTCCTACTAAGGAATGAACTACTTTTGTTCATTAGAAACAAAGACCCATGAACCCTGCTCTTGATGCCACTATATGAAAAAATCTTGATAAAATTATTACATCACATATAATCTTTTTTGTGAAATATTATGAATGGGTAGTGAACTTGATTCTCCTTCATAAGAAAAATGGAGACATTCATATATGTGTTGATTTTCAAGCCCTTAACAAGGCAAGTGTAGAGGATAAATTTTTTCTTCCAAATATGGATTTGATATTGCAACAAGTAGTTGGGTTCCAAATGATGTCTTTCCTTGATGGTTTTTTAGGTTATAATCAAATTTGGTTGAAAAGTTTTGACCGTTACAAGAATGCATTTACTACAAGGCGGGGAAAGTTTTCTTATGAATGCATGCCTTATGTGTTGATAAATGTCGACACTAATTTCCAAAGAGCCATGCATGCATCCTTAAATGTTTTGATCGAGGTTATTGTTTAGATTTATCTCAATGATCTGACAGTTCACTCAAAATTAAGAAAATATCATTGTAGTCATATATTAGGCAGGTTTTCTTGCATTGTAGATAGTTTGGCATTTCTCTCAATCCTGCTAAATCTATATTTGGTGCTTCCTCATGCAAGTTACTTGGACACATTTGATCCATTATGATAATAGCATTGATCCCGAGAGAGTCAAAACAATTCAAGGTGTTTGTTAAGCGGCACATTACCCCCTCTATTGTGGCTCATTAGATATTATTGATGTCGGATTGGATCTATTATTCGTAATTTTTGTTAGTATTATTATATTAGTTATGTTGTCTTGGGCCTATTAGTTATAATTGTACCTCTTTGTCTCCTATATATAGGGAGGATACCTTTTCATTTGAATAGTCTTGTCTTGTGTACTTAGTACATTGTATAAGGAAGTTTCCTCCTCAAAGAGGCTTTCTGTTAATCTATTTTCTTCATTATTAAGGCATGGACGACTCTTTCTGGTCCATTTATGCTCTTTCCATGGTCTTTCTAGGAATTGGTTGCATAACATTTGGTATCAAAGCTTGGACGCTTCCAAAACGAGTAATATTGGAATTTTAAATATAAGTTTTTTTCTACAAAGTTTCCGATAGTGAAACTCATAGGAGAAACAGATAACAAAGAGAAATATCCATGATATGAGATTCATATCTTGATTCATTAAAGGTTTGGATATATACCCTTTGGAATTTGAGGTTTATGACTTGTCCAAAAACTAGTCTAAAATAGTTGTTATGGGAAAAAAGGTTATATCTGGAGCATGCAAGATCCAAATTGGGTGAGACCTATTACATCAGAAATAAGACAGACCACACTATCTTGGGTAGCAACTTCAGAATCATACTTGCAAAATTGGATATGTGGCAAGCCTTACACTCTCTCTCTTCTGAAAAGACAAAAAATAACAAGTGTTGGGAAAATTGACACGACTTTTTTTGGCACATCCAAATTCAATGAAACCTACGACATTGTAAAGAGGACATATCAATATAACAAAGGTTGATATTTCATACTTAGAGGGGCTGGAATTTCAGGGTTACCTCAGTTGGAAGGTCAAATAGAAAATTACTCTTCAAATCAGGGTTTGAAAAAAGGCACACGATTTTAAATATGAATAACTTTTAGTAGAATGATATTTTTGAGGTGAAACCAAGGTGTGATATCTATTTATATTGTTCAAAATGCCTCCAAAAGGAAATGGAAAAAATCACACTTCAATCAAAACACTTGAGGATTCATACTTGACCTACGATGAAAGTGAAGACCTATCTTTTCGACTTTCCAAGTTGGAAGATATGATTAAAGGGTTTGTGAAAATGGTTGATTTACGTGATTTAGGGGAAAGGACGATGGAGAATATGATGAGACATACAGATAATAATATGGAGGAAAATATGAAAAATATTTTTAAGCTCATATAAAATTCAAAGGATAATCCCCCTACAAGTGATCATGTGTTCCGGGGTACTTAGGAAGATAAAGCCTTAATGTCCATGTTGAGAAACCTTCCATTAATAAGAATATTCCAAGAGGAATTGATTCTAGTAATGGAAGTAACCAAGGATGGTCCCTAAGGGGTATCCAAATCCCCAAGATTGACATGAGGAATTTTGATGGCAATGACCCGATAACATGGATAGATATTTAAGAGGGAGAAATTCTTTGATATACACCATGTGCCAAATATCCAAAAGGTACCTATTGCATATTTATATTTAGAACCTAAGAAGTTTGTGTGGTACCAATGGCTTTGTGAATGCAAAAAGAACTCCATTATCTCTTGGTCCATTTTTACAGAAGAATTAATATCAAAGCATGATAATGCTAAGAGCAATTCCTTCTTTACCCAATAGATAAATCTAAGGAAAAAGGGTCTAGTAACTGAGCACATTTAACAATTTCAAAAGTTGAGTCTCGGATTGGAGGGAATAATAGATGATAAATTGTTTATCTCTTTATTGGAACCTCGAAGGATAGCATCCAACATGAGGTGTGCATGAGGTACGCCTCTTCGAACCAATATCCTTAGAGAAGGATTTCATATTGGCAAGGAAGGTTGAAAGAAAAAATATGGCAATGGATACTAGAAGAACCACCTACAACATATATAGAGAGAATAATGTTCCTTATTCTAACCTACCTCAAAGGTTGACACCTCAACAAATGGATGAAAGAAGAGAAAAATTTCTATGCTTTAATTGTGACAACAAGTATAGTAAGGGACATAAGTGTTGTGAGAAGAAATTATTCTACATAGGTTGTGAAGAGGAATACACAAAAGAGCTGGAACCATCTCCAACTGAAGAAATAGAAGAGATTATTGTTGAAGAGATTACTCCCACCATATCTTGTCACACATTGGATGGAATTATCACTCCTCAAACTCTCAAGATCGAAGGATATATCAAAAAGAAAAAGGTAACAATGTTGATTGATTATGGCAGTACTCATAATTTTATTCATTTGTAAATTAGCCAAATTTCTCAATTGCTTTGTATATCCAACATCGGAGTTTCAAGTAATGATTGCAGATGGAGGAACTATCAATTGCTTAGGGAAATGCCATAATATCAATCTTACTATTGGGGAATATGTATTGAATAGTCCTATGATTGCTATTCCAATGGGTGGTGCTGATGTTGTCTTAGGGGTTCAATGGTTACAATCATTGGGAACAATGGATTTTTATTTCAAGAACTTTTCATGAAATTTTCATGGGAAGGAAAAGAATTTGAATTAAGGGGTATCAGAGGGAATCCAAGTAAGGTGATAAGCTCTAATGGTATGACAAAATTGTTGAAAAGGGGGCATCAAGGTGTAATTGCATAATTATGCTCACTAGATGTTAAAAAATCTAAGCCTCCTATTCCCTTGGATCTCCAAAGGGTCATTGATAAGCACTCCAAGGTATTTGAAGATATTCTAAAAGGTCTTCCACCTGCTTGAGATTTTGATCATGCTATTCACTTAATTCCTGGAAGTGTTCCTCCTAACACCAGAGCTTATAGATACCCCTATGGCTAGAAGAGTATAATTGAGCTTACGGTTGAAGAAATCTTATAGGCTGACATAATTAGGCCTATCCAAAGTTTTTACTTTGAATCAGCTGTAATGGTACATAAGAATGAGGTATCATTGCGTATGTGTCCAAATTATAGAGAGCTCAACAAGATCACCATTAAAGATAAGTTTCCTATTCCTATCATTGATGAATTGTTAGATGAACTACATGGAGTAGTTTACTTCACAAAGTTGGATCTCCGTTCATGGTATCATCAGATTAGAATGAAGGAAAAATACATCCCCAAAAAAACATTTAGAACTTATGAAGGTCATTATGAATTTCTAGTCATGCCTTTTGGCCTCACGAATGCACCTTCCACATTTCAAGGTTTGATGAATTCCATTTTCAAGCCCTAGAAAATTTGTGTTAGTATTTTTTATGATATACTAATCTACAGAAAGTCTTGGTAAGAACATGTTCAACATGTTGATATGGTGCTACAACTACTAAAGGAGCAACAATTATATGCAAAAACTTCCAAATTTTTCTTTGGGGTAAAGGAGGCAGAGTATTTGGGTCATATTGTACCTCATGAATGTGTCAAGGTAGACCCTAACAAATTCAAAGCCATGATGGCCTGGATGATTCCCAAAACCTTGGAGAATCTTAGAGGATTCTTAGGTTTGACAGGGTACTACCGCAAGTTTGTTCATAACTATGGAAGAATAACAACACCTCTAACAACATTATTGAAGAAGTAAGCATTTTTGTGGACTCCATAGGAAAATCAAGCATTTGGAAAACTTAAAGAGGCAATGTGCAAAGCTCCTATTTTGACCACACCATCCTTCACAAAAACCTTGATTGTGGAATGTGATGCATCAAGAAATGGAAGCGATGTTGTTCTAATTCAAGAAGGATGACCCCTTGCCTCTGAAAGCCGACCAATCAAGGGAATGAACTTACATGAACCCATTTATGAGAAGGAAACGATGGAAAAAATACATGCACTTAAGAAATGGAGTCCTTATGTAACAGGTAGGCACTTCAAGGCCAAAAAAAATCATGATAGTCTTAAATACTTCCTAGAACAAAGACTATCTTCAAAAGAGAAACAAAAACAGGTAACCAAGATGTTGGGATATGACTTTGAAATTATCTATAAAAAGGGAACTAGAATGTGGTGGTACATGCACTCTCCAAAAAATTGAGGATGTTGAGGCATTACTTTATGCAATTTCGATTATACAACCCTAATGGGTGGTAGCATCAACGAAATAACGAAATAATGACCTATCTATGTGGACACTCATTCAAAAGTTACAAAAGGATCCCAGTGTATTAGATACTTTTGCATGGAAAAATGAATCACTATGGTATAATGATCGCTTATATATATATATATATGTGACGAGGCTCTGTATTTCAGAGACTAGCGAGGACTGTGACGCACATGATTTTTCCCTTCTGGACCGAGGTTAGGATGACATTTTTCTCTCTTCCAATGTGACTTAATGATCCAATCATTATTTTTTGTTTTCTTTTCTTACCTGTCGTCATACTAAGAGAAGGAGGATGTACAAAGATTTAGTAGATTATGAAGACAGTCTTGCCATTGGTCCTATCTTTTGCGAGAATTCTGAGATAAGGATTAAGTATAGGGAGCTTTCAATGGAGAAGCAAGTTGATCTAGTCCACACGAGCGAATATTTTCAGAACTCTGAATTGAAAGGACAAGATGCTCATACCATGAATGCAGGACTGAACAAAAAATATGATAACCTCCGAAATAGAACTCGATCCAGATGAAGGACGGGTGTAAGAGCTAAGGCGGAGAAGGCCTCTCTCTCAATAGGCAAAGACATTGGAATTGAGGAAATCCCTTCCTACCTAGAAACTGTGTTGGTTGGCCATTTCCGTGGGAAGTACGTGGGAAAAGAAGCACTGGCAAACTTGATGGAGCAAAATTGGAAACCCCAAATTGGATACATGCCATAATTTCACATTCTATCACGAGGTTGGATGCTCTTTAGAGTGGATTATGAGAGAGATAGACTCAAGTAATTGGAACAAAACTGGCAGTGGGGTCCTTTAGGGTTGGTACTCTCAAAATGGAGTGTAAAATTTGATGCCACAAGAGAACCCCATAACACTCATCACGTGTGGGTTATTCTTCCAGGATTGGCATTATTTTTTTGACAATACCCAATTTTGGAGGCAATTGGTAATAAGATCGGGAGATTCATCAAGATGGAGGATGGGTGGGATTCCAAGATCGATAGAGGGTGCACCAAAATGTTGGTGGAACTAGACTTGAGAGATGTACTTTATGACGAAATCAAATTAGAAATGCACAGAAGCTCGTGGACACAAAGGTTAGATTATTGGAAAATCCGTTCCGCTGTTTTGCATGTAGATAGGCTGGCCACCTTTTGAAGAATTGCACGCAGAAAATAGCAAAAGGTTATAAGAATCATAGAAATATTTGGATAAGGAAGGACCAATCAGTTAAAAGACCCCTATATGATTGAATACCAGAACAACCTACTTGTGTCATGAAAGAAGCAAAGGCGACAGAAGAGGTCCAGGTAGAGACGAGTTATGGATGGGAAAAGGTGGCAAAAAGGAGGTTTTAGTGAAAGACGTGGAAAAAAGCATTCTCAAGGAATCAAACAACTCAACATATCCAAACGGTAAGTCTTGTACCTCACCTGTCAATGTTCTAGCCTATGGAATTGACCCTGATCCCATTTCTTTCAATTCCTCCCATTTCAAGGTATATAGTAATTATTTTGTATCCCCTTCCCCGAGTTCCCCCTGTCAATCAGATTCTCCCCCAAAAACCTAGTAGTCATCCCATCTCATCCCTACTCAGTCCTCGCAAGTGAAGGACGTTAAACCAAGAGGAAGAATTCCAAGTCCAGGAACCCTCTGTAAGAAGAAGTATGATTTAAGGTCACACATTCCTATGTTCACTCCAAAGGAAGAAGTATCTATAGGAGGGTTGGCTTTGAATCCTCTACCAAAGGTCACCCAAGGGATAAAATTGTTCCTTACCAAAGCTAAAGAGCAAGCAACACTGGAAATTAAACATGGGAAACAAGGCACTATCAAACGGGTTCTTATAGTAGAGACTGTTAAATTTTGAGCATTAATGCACAATACTCTAGGATCTTTACTGAGAGAATAACATATACAGTATATCAATGCATAACAATCACAATAAGCATGACAAGCATCACAAGAATCAAAAGCATGAGAGACACGAGACATAGAGTTTCCGTGGGGAAAACCCTAAGGTGAAAAACCCCACAACTTCCTCAGAGATAGAGAGAGAAATGGATCAACCAAAGTACAACCAAAATACACTTGAGATAGTCTCCTAGAAGCAGATGATCCTCCTCCTCACTAGTGCACCACTTTATGAGTGAGAGAGATATGACTTTCCGAATGATCTAAATAGAGATCCCCTGATCTTTATTTATACTAAATTGTTTTCCCAGTGACCTTATGGGGTCGACTTGTCTAGCTAGGTACATCCACAATATAATATATATTTTAGGGCTGACCCCACACATGGTGGTCTAATAACCCATCGGCAAGTACACACACTTGCGACACTTGTCAATCCACATGACGACACTTCCTTATAGAGGAATAGCACATCTCTAATAAGGGTACAAAAAATATATATGAAATACATAGATAAAATACATTCTGAAGTTACATATACATCAACACTCTCTCTTAACTAGGAAGGTATTTCTCGACATAGATTTGCTAGACAAGTCTTCTTCTCGGGATCATCGTCATCGATGCATCGTCATCATCATCGTCACTGTTGCTGCTATCTCAACCAATCTCTGAATCTACTTATCATAGGAAGTTCTACAGAGCCAGTCCTTTTTCATGCTGGAAGTAGGCCCACCACTGTAGGTCTTTGTCATCATTGGCCATATTGTGGAAATCTCAGGACTTATTACGTGCATCACAAACCCTTAAAAGAGTCTCTTGACTAGCAAGAACCCTAAAGAGCATCTGAGGCCTTTTTCATCCTGTCCAGATCTCCAGGACTTATTACATGTGACCCCACCACAAAACCTTGAAAGAGAATCCCAGGACTGATTACGAGCACAAGGCTCAACCTATCGGATCTCCCAGGGCACAAATTACATGTGGTCACCACAAAACCTCGAAAGAGCATCCCAGGACTGATTACGAGCACAAGGCTCAACCTATCGGATCTCCCAGGGCACAAATTACATGTGGTCATGGTAAAACCTCGAAAGAGCATCCCAGGACTGATTACGAGCTCACGGCTCAACCTATCGGATCCCCTAGGGCACAAATTACATGCCATAGGACAAAACCTCAAAAGATCCTCTGCTAGATATCCTAGGGCACAGATTAC
The DNA here is from genome assembly GCA_027924585.1 of Larix kaempferi. NCBI lineage: Eukaryota > Viridiplantae > Streptophyta > Pinopsida > Pinales > Pinaceae > Larix > Larix kaempferi. The sequence continues at coordinate 2,424,998 of BSBM01000399.1, read as the reverse complement.
ATGCCATAGGAAAAACCTCGAAAGACTATCTGCAGATCTCCCAGGGCACAAATTATATGTCCTCCCAAGCAAAACCTCGAAAGAGCATTTGCCAGATATACCAGGGTACAAATTACATGCCATAGGCAAAACCTTGAAAGACTATCTGCAAATCTCCCAGGGCACAAATTACATGCTTATCTGCACAACCTATTCCACGACCATAGAGTATCAACCTGATACTCACCATACATCATCCTGATGCACACATGATCATCCTGATCATCATCACTGCAACATCCTGCTGCATGTCATCTAAAGCAACATCTTGAAGCTCATCATCCATGATCATCCTGATCATACAATGCATCTACCTGATGCATACCAAGTATCTACCTGATACATATCATCATACATGATCCACCTGATCATACAGTGTATCCACCTGATACAAATACAAATACATGATACATATCAACACACATGATCTACCTGATCATACAATGTATCCACCTAATACATATACATATACATGGTCCAAGCATCCAACATGATGCTTATATACATATAAAAATGATCCAAATGATCATATCCAACATCCAACATGATGCATACATACATATAAAAATGATCCAACTGATCATATCCATCATCCAACATGAAGCATACATACATATAAAAATGATCCAACTGATCATACAAAGCAGAAACCAGAACATCATCCTGATGCTCATCATCCAGTGCTTACATCCACAGCCATGTGAAGGATCCTCCTTCCAACATGCTTGGAATGGCTTTAGCAAATGTGTACATCACTTCTTCCTCGAAGTGTCATCAATCTGAAGAACACCAAGCCTCTCCCTTAAGTATTCGAACTTCACCCTGGCTAGTGGCTTCGTCAGCACATCTACAATCTGCTCATCCGTCGCAATATACAGGAGCTTCATAGCTCCTCTCTGCACCATATCCCTGATATAGTGATATTTGATCTCTATGTGTTTCGACCTGTCATGAAACACTGGGTTCTCAGACAGCTTCACACAACTCTGGTTATCACAAAAGATACCAGTAGCATCCAACGGGAGATCAAATAAATCAGACAGTAGCTTCCATAGCCATACTACCTCACAACTAGCTGAACAGGCTGCAACATACTCTGCCTCAACTGTACTCAGTGCTACGCAGGACTGCTTCCTGCTAAACCAAGAGATCACACCTGATCCCATACTGAAGCAACCCAGATGTGCTCTTCCTATCTGCAGCACTGCCAGCCCAATCTGAATCAACAGAACCCTGCAAGTTAAACTTTTGATTCGCCTCATACTTGAGCCCATAATCCACTATACCCTTTAGGTACCTCAGAACATGCTTTACAGCAACTAGCTGAACACTCCTCAGATCTGTCAGGAACTGACTCAATGTGTTCACCGCAAAGCAAATATATTGTCTCATGTTCGTCAAGTACATCAAGGACCCAATCATCTGACGATACATAGAGATATCAACCAGCTCAGATGAAGCATCACATAGAAGCTTCAGATTCGATGCCATAGGTGTGGCCATGGACTTGCAATCCTTCATCTCGAATCTCTTCAGGATATCTACTGTGTACTTCCCTTGACCAAGGAAGATCCCACCCGCACTCTGCCACACCTCCATACCTAGGAACTAACGCATCATTCCCAAATCTTTCATATCGAACTCGGCAGCAAGCTTTGCTCTTAGTATCACACCAAGTTCTGGGAGCTTACTACAAGCCATACAAGGCTTTCTTCAATCTGCACACATGTGACTCCCTGTCAGGTCTTGGGACTGCATCCCAAACATCCTTCTTCATGATCGACGGATCATGGCATTCCATTTCTTCCATCCCAGATCCTGGGAACTTTGATATCTTCAATAGATATCTTTGTTGCTGGAACAAATGTTGTAGTCCTTTTGTAGGTGAAGATATATGGTCTTTCCTACAAAACAAGTTAAATTGCATGATTAGAAACATCTCATAATTTTCAGAACAAATTCTTTACACATAAAGAAATATGTCATGCAGTTATCTTAGGCCAATGCTTCAATACAACATTTATCCATGTTCCACAACTTTCTAGATGCCTTCCAGTCTCTACCAGAACATTGTTAAGAGTTTGCACTACTCCCAACATGTCAGCAAAGAGGTTTCATTCTAGATAAGTAGCACTGGAATGTTGTACAGTGCCATAGGCCACTTACCCATCACATGCATATTAGTAGTATACTGTTCATTAATGCAATTATTCTAATATGCACAATACATCTCCTAAGTCTAGGAACATAAGCATAATATTATTTAAACAAAATAGGCAAGAAATGATAATTGAAATACTTATCTTTGTTTGTTTGTTGGGTGGACTCCCTCTGAGTCTTTGCTTCCTGGCAGGAGCTACTGAAGTAGCTTCTTCTACACCTTTCTGTTGTGGAATGTAGGAAGAAGGTCAACTCCCTCTGAAAATCTGCATCATTGCAGGAACTGCTGGAGTGTGCTCCCTCTTGATCTTTGCTTCCTAGATTGTCTGTCCTTGAACTTATATTCATCCTTGCTGACATCAATCTTCTTGAACCTTGGAAAGTATAATCTGTAAGCCTTCAAGCTTTCACTGTAACCGACAAAGATACCCTTCTTTCATGAAGGATCTAGTTTAGTCCTCTTTTCCTTTGGGACATGAGTGTATACTGGACAACCAAATATTCTGAGATGGCTAACTTCAAGTTTCTTACTAGAAAAGACCTCTTCTGGTGTCTTGTTGTCCAATATCTTGTGGGTGTTCTGTTCTGCACATATACAGCTGTTCTAGCTGCTTCTGCCCATAGATGCATAGGTAGGTCTTGGTCATGCAGCATTGCCCTTGCTGCTTCCATGATTGTTCTATTCTTCCTTTATGCAACTCCATTATGTTGAGGATTATAAGGAGCAGTCAAATCCCTCTTAATCCCTGAATCACTACAAAGCTTCTTGAAGTCACCTGAGGTGAATTCTCCACCATTGTTGGATCTGAATGTTTTGATCTTCTTGTCAATTTGATTCTCCATCAAGGTTTTGAATTCATTGAATTTATCAAACACTTCATCTTTGTTCTTCATGAAGTATACCCAAGTCTTCCTGGAGAAGTCATCAATAAATGAGACATAGTAAACATACCCACTCAGAGAACTGGATGACATAGGACCACATACATCTGAGTGGATGATTTCCAGGATGTCTTTTGCCTTGCTTTCACTGCTTGGGAAAGCCTTCTTAATGTTCTTACCTTTTGCACATCCTTTGCAAACACCTTCATGTTTGGTCTTGATTTCAGGAAGACCCTCTACAGCCTTTCTTGCAATTGGAAGTGCCCTATAGTGCATATGAGCAAGTCTTCTATGCCGAAGTTCAATTGGCTCCATGGATTCATGTACCATGGCATGTTCAGGTTGTCCCTTCAATTTGTACAAACCTCCCTCTTGCTCTCCAATCACTACTGCATCGTCTATGTTCTTTCCCTTTGGCCACATTAGGACTTGGCCATCTACAAATGCAACCCTCATACCTTTTGCATCCAATGCAGATATGGAGAGTAAGTTCTTCTTGAGCCCAGGTACATAAAGGACTTCTTTCATCTTCAAAGATTTTCCAGAATCTAGGTTGTAGGAGGCTTCACCACTTCCTTTGATTGGGTATTGATAATCATCCCCAAGTTTCACCTTATGGGGTGATTCATGTTCAGATAGATTCACAAAACATTCCTTAAACCCAGTCATGTGTTTGGAAGCCCCACCGTTAATCAACCAATCATTACAACCATGGGAGATAGTACCCGTGAGAGCATAAATTAGAACACATTCTTCTTCACTTGATGAGTCATCATCACTATCACTTTCTGCCTAGCCTTCTTCTTTGGGGGTTCACCATCTTCGGCAGCAGGAGCATGATATCTTCTTTTGTTATTCTTCTTCTTCTTATTGAAGTTGTTGTTGTTGTCTTTCTTCTTATTGGGACAATCTGAAGCAAAGTGTCCCTTCTCATTGCAATTGAAGCATCTGAGATCTTTCTTATCTTTATGATAATGGTGGTGTGAGAATCTCCTGTTATGAGATGATTCCTTCATGGACTTGCCTTTCCTGGCATGTGCTGTGAGAGCTTGATCTTCATTTCCCATCTTTTCTTCTCGGGCCACAAGCCTAGCTTCTTCTTGAGAGCATTCTTCTCGCAATCTGTTTACGGAGATCAACTTCTTCCTTGCACAAATTCCTTGAATAAAGGAATCCCATGACCTGGGTAGGCCATTTAGAGTGGTCATCACCACTTCACCATTCTCCACCATTTCATCCACTGCTTCTAGTTGTTCCTTGATATGGAGATCCTTGAAAAATAAGATTGAATGGTTTCTCCATTCTGAATCTTTACTTCTTTCAATTGGTTCCGCAGGGTCATCTTCCGATTTATGTTCTTCCCTTCAAATAGCTTGGTCAAAGAGTTAAACATCTCCTTGGGTGTCTTTAGAGAAGACACATGGGGTATGAGATGGTCTTTGATAGAATCAACAATGATTCTTTTTTCCTTGACCAAGTTTTTCTTATGCAATACCTTAGCCTCTTCATCCTCTGGGATAGGGATGTCTTCTTTTACATATGAGTCCAACTCATTCTCTTCCAGGATTAACCCAATCCTATACTTCCAGGCTTGGAAGTTATCAACTCCTTCAAGCTTATCCTCAAGCTTGGTGTGGTGAGACATCTTAAAGAGTACTTCAAATGGAAATAGAAAAGATTTAGGTCTTACCACTTGAAATGCTGAAAACTGGATCTGGTCCCGAATTAGGGTTTGTCGAAAAAACCCTAAAAATTAAAAATGTGAATTTCAATTTTCTGAAAGGATAGAAAGATGCACCTTGATGAGCTGATCAGCCTGGTGTATTCAGAATTTGAGATTAGCAAAGCTTTACCCTTCAGATTTGCCTTTTTGTCCTCCCGGGTTCACTAGGGAGAGCCCTGAATCAGGGTTTGAGTTTCCTGGAGATCTACCCAGCTAAAAATCTCGATCCAAAGCTCTAAACTTCGATTTTTGCAAGGAGCTTCCAGCTATGTCTTTAGATTTCAGAAATTCCTATTTTTGTGGAAACCCTAATTTTTAGGGCCAAATCTGAAAATGCTCAGAATTGAATTCTGATTGGACAGATAGATTCTCCTTGATGAGTAGAGTCAATCTACTATACTTCTTTTCCAAAATATGTGGAGAGAAACCCAATAAACAAGAAACTCAAGTTTCCGTCATTGCAAAATGTCTTCTTCTCAGACTTGCTTTGATACCATGTTAAATTTTGAGGATTAATTCACAATACTCTAGGATCTTTACTGAGAGAATAACATATATAGTATATCAAAGCATAACAATCACAATAAGCATGACAAGCATCACAAGAATCAAAAGCATGAGATACAAGAGACACAAAGTTTCCGTGGGGAAAACCCTAAGGTGAAAAACCCCACAACTTCCTCAGAGATAGAGAGAGCAATGGCTCAACCAAAGTACAACCAAAATACACTTGAGATAGTCTCCTAGAAGCAGATGATCCTCCTCCTCACTAGTGGGCCACTTTCTGAGTGAGAGAGATATGACTTTCCGAATGATCTAAATAGAGATCTCCTGATCTCTATTTATACTAACCTGTTTGCCCAGTGACCTTATGGGGCCGACTTGTCTAGCTAGGTACATCCACAATATAATATATATTTTAGGGCCGACCCCACACATGGTGGTCTAATAACCCATCGGCAAGTACACACAGTTGCGACACTTGTCAATCCACATGACGACACTTCCTTATAGAGGAATAACACATCTCTAATAAGGGTACAACAAATATATATGAAATACATAGATGAAATACATTCCGAAGTTACATATACATCAACAGAGACCACCCATGGGCAGGTCTTCCAATGATTTGCATGTCCTTTAATGTAAGGGGTATATGGGTTAGACCCAAGTTAAATTCCCTCAAGAGGATGGTAGGTTTATTACGTCCTTCAGTTATAATGTTGCAAGAAACTATCACATAAGGATCAAAAGCTCAGGAAGCTTTGAGGCCATGGCTTAAGTACTGGTATTTCGAATCCATAAACTCAGAAGGGCACTCAAGGGGTTTAATTACGGCGTGGGGACCCATGATGAATAAAATTGAAGTTATCTCACATGACTCTATAATAAAAATGATTCTTGAAGACAAAGAAACATGCTTAACATACACTATTTTTAATATCTACGAACCTTTCTACGATCGGAAGAGGTTTTGGGAAGTTTTCTTCCAGGATGTTATGGGATATTCCCAAAATAAGATTATTGGAGGGGATTTCAATTTCACTATGTCAGAAAGGGAGGTCTGGGGTTCACATGTTAGGGAAGATTCACTTGGTAATTAATTTGTAGCTCGTTTTGAGGCGAATCAATTGGTGGATGTCCAACTTGTGAAGTTAGAACCAACTTGGCAGAATAAAAAAAGTGGGGAATTTGGTATTTCCAAAAGGTTGGATCAGTTCCTCATCTCATAACCCTTGATGAATGAAGCCTTATTAATACGGTCTTGGGTGGAGACTGGATGTATCTCAGATCATAGACCAGTTATACTATCGATAGAAAAGAAGGAGACAAATCCTCCAGCCCCCTTCAAATTTATTCCTGAATGGATTAAGAGTGAGGATTACATAAAACTTGTTCAGGAAAATTGGTCCCCCCTCCAGGAGGATGATGCATCCTCTTACATGCAAAAAATTATGGACAACCTGTCACATATCAAGAAAGTCACTAAGGAATGGGATGAAGCCAACAACAAAAATGTGTAAGAATAATTAAAGAATGTAGAAAGTAATATTGCAGACATGTATGCTCATAATAGCTCAGGTGTTTTCTCTCAGGAAGAGCTTGAAAGACTAAAAAGTGAGGAAACCAGAAGAAGCATTCTTCTAGATAAGGAAGAGAGGATGTGGAGGTTAAAAGACAGGGCATTATGGTTTGAAGAAGGGGACAACAACACAATTTTTTTTTCACCATTTCACATCCCATAGGCAGAGTATAAATACTATTATAGAGATTTAGGATACTATGGGGAATCTGGTATCCTCCTTCAAAGAAAAGGACGCAACAGGAGTGGCTCATTTTAGGGATCTATTCATTGAATCCTTTGGATGCCATATTCAGGAGATATTGCAAGTTATAAGGCAATTCCCAAAATTAATATTTGAAGAAATGAAATAATCATTAATGGAGGAAATATCAGAGAATAAGGTTTCCAAAATTTTGCATTTGTTTCAAAAAGGGAAAATATCGGGGGAAGACGGGTTCACATTGGAATTTTTTCTTGGGTTCTATAAGAAGATAAAATATGATCTGCTCAAAGTTTCCAGAGAGTCTCAAAGGTAAGGTAAGGTATTGGGATCTCTAAATTCCACTTTTTTAGCCTTAATTCCCAAAAAGCAGAAGGCTGCCTTTTTCAATGACTTTCGACCAATCTCTTGTTGCAATGTGATTTACAAGTTGATTGCAAAAATTATAGCCCAAAGACTAAAACCAATCTCGAGCGAGATCATAACAAAGGAACACTTTGGATTCCTCTATAAGAGACAGATACATGATTTTGTTTCTCTAGCACATGAAGCCATTCATACAATCACAAGGGATAAGCTTAATGCCTTTTCCTTAAAGCTGGATCTTTCCAAAGCATATGACAGGGTCAGTTGGACATTTATGAGACTATTGATGATTCAAATAGTATTCCCTATTGAGGTGGTGAAATGGATCATGGGGTGTGTACAATCAACATCCTTTACAATAATGATAAATGGTTCCCCATCACCTTTTTTTCATCCCTCAAGGGGCCTGAGGCAAGGATTCCCTTTATCTCCTTTCCTTTTCTTATTAGTATCATATGCACTTAGCAGACTAATTCACAATGCCAGAGAGAGAATACTATTGAAAGGGGTTAAAATATTAGAGACTATAGAGTTGTCTTATGTATCATTTGTTGATGTCGTATTGATGATTGGGGAATCTAGTAAAGAAAACATACAATCTCTAATGGATATTCTAGATCTCTACAAGAAAGCCACATGAATGCAAATAAATGTTGACAGATCAAGCTTTTCTTACAACAAAGCTCAAGAATAAAAACTCACAATTTTTAGGGAATAAATCCCATATCCTTTAAAGCCACTATTTGAAGGATTCAAATACCTTGGATTTGTGCTAAATCCTAACTCTTATTCCTTCCAAGATTGGATCTGGCTTTACAAGAAAGCAGAGGCTATAATTTCATCTTGGATTAATCTTTTTCTATCAAGAGGAGGAAGGATAGTTCTCCTAAAGGTATTCCTCCAATCCTTCTTGTCTATTGGGACTCTATAGGCTATATTCCCAAAGGAATTTTGAATAAATTGAGGAAAAAGTTCTTTTCTTTTCTGTGGATGACCAGTAAACAGTTAGCGGGAATACCCCTGGTTAAGTGGACGACCTTGGCTAACCCTACAGATCTTGGAGGATGGGGTTAAATAATTTGGAACTTTTTTGCAAATCATTAGCTGCAAGATCGCTCTGGAGGTTGGTATAGTTGTCATCCTCGTCATGGGGGAAAGTAATGAGCTCCAAATACTGTCAAGCTGAGTCTATTGTTGAATGGTTCAAGATTCCAGCCAAGACATACAATAATGGATCAATAGGATGAAAGTATATGGTTATTTCATTTCCATTAGTAGGACACTGGATCGATTGGAAGGTAGGCAAAAAAAAAAAAAGAATTGGTAAGGACCCGTGGGCGGGCTTAGGAAACAATTTCAGGCTCTCAGAAGCAATGATCTCTCATTTGAAACAACATAATATTGTGAGTCTGGCAGATGCACAAGCTCAAAATTCGCAAGAATGGGGAAGAAGAGGATGGTTTTCATTGCAAGGGCTAGGGATGAGGGGTGATATTGATATAGATTGGTCTAGATATGTTAACAAGCTGGTAGCAGAGTTTGTGCATCTAGATAACTTAACCCTTGATAAACTAGTATGGACCAAGAATTCAATAGACGGTGAATACTCATCCAAAGCACGATATGAGGCTCACTTAAATGAGTCTTTTGTTGGAGAAAAGAAGTGGCAGTAGCGTTCAGTGTGGAAATCATCAGGATCTCTGAAATCCAAATTAGCTCTTTGGCTTATATTTAGTAAAAAATCCTAACATGGGAAAATTTGCAGAGACGAGGATGGCAAGGCCCAAGTCTTTGTTTTATGTGCAAAGGAGACTGTGAGACAGTTTCTCATCTATTGTTTTTTTTCTCTTATGCATATAAGGAATGTCACGATGTAGAAGGAAGGCTACTTTACCACTAATACATAGAGGACACTCATATGGAGCAGAGATTTCACAAATGGTGGTATAACCCTTCGATGAGTGATTTTGTAGCCCTTCCTCCCTCTTTTGTTTATGGGGTGTGGTGGGCTCAAAATTATGCCATTTTTCGAAAAAGTTGGATTCCTCCTGAAGTCACAACCTCACTTATTTTGCAGTGGACAATGGAACACAAAGTATCACCCAAGAAGGCTAAAGAAAGGCCAGAGGTGGCTCCTCATATTGATAAATCAATTCCATGGGATTTACTTGACTGTGAAAGTCAGGGTGAACCACCACTTGGAGGATATGAGCAGTCCTATATCTTTATGATAATCACAAATTTAACTTCAAATTTGCTCCAGGATAGTGCTCTAACAATAAGGAAGAATTGGAAGCTCTTTGGGCAGTTTTAAATGTGGCCAAATCAAGGAACATTGAGCAGTTACAACTTTTTGGTGATTCCAAAATGGTGGTAGATTGGGCTACAAACAAAATCCAAATTGCAGCTCCACACTTACAAAACATTATGTCTTCAAATTGATCCCTTTTCCTTCAATTCATAGATACCTCTTTTGCACATGTGTATAGGGAAGTTAATGTTGAAGCAGACAAGTTGTCAAAACTAGTGTTGGCAGTAGTCCCAGGTGTTATAGAGGTTCAATAGAGTAGGGATGGAATTGATTTTGATGCAATAGTTCATATCTAATGTTGCAGAAAACTATGAATGTAGGGAAAAAGGGATGTAATGTAAAGCTTTGATTTCTTTTTGATGTAAGTCCTTTAAGGGACAATATAGCACTGAGGCAGTAAAGCAGAGCCTTAATAGATCTTATGATGTAATTCCATAAATGTACAGTCTATGTTTATTCGATGTGAATAAAAAGATTTTTTTCTTTGGAAATATATATATATGAGAACTCCCAAATCAAACAAAATATCCTTTTGGAATTACACACCTCTCTTGTAGGTGGGCACTCGAGATTCCTAAAAACATACCACAGGGTCAAGAAGGAATTCTTTTGGGAAGGTATTAAATCTGATGTTCAAAGGTTCGTGGCAGAATGTTTGTTTTTCCAAAAAAATAAGGTTTAAACAGTTAAGACCCCAGGTATTTTACAACCATTAGAAATACCTTGTCAATGATGGGAGAAAGTTTCAATGGATTTTATCATAGGTCTACCTAAGTTAGAAGGGAATAATGTTATTATGGTGGTTGTTGATATTCTCACGAAGTATGCACACTTTTGTGCACTCTATGACCCTTTTAATGCAAGTACAATTGCTACAACCTTCATGGAAACAATTCAGAAGTTACATGGAAACCCAAAGATTATTGTAAGTGATAGAGATCCAATTTTCACTAGAAAATTTTGGACCAAATTATTTTCTTGTTTGTGTACTTAGTTGGATCACAATTCTTCTTATCACCCTTAATTCAATGGGAAATTGAGATAGTGAACAAATGTTTGGAAGACTATCTTCACTGCTTTCCATCTGATAAACAAACATAGTGGTTGAAATGGTTATCTTTTGTAGAATGGTGGTACAATGCTCCCTTCCATGCATCATAAAAAATGTCTCAATTTATGGCACTTTATGGGTACCCTCCTCCATCTATCACATCTCCCTTTAAAGGAAAATATAAAATTCAAGTTGTGGAAGATCACCTAGAGCACTAGTAATAAGTTCTCAAGTTACTGAAGGACAACCTGACTGTGTCAAAAATCAAGATGAAACAACAAGCAGATCGACATCGGAGTGAAAATGAAGAAGGGGATTGGGTATTTATGAGGTTGAAACCTTACAAATAGATTTCCCTAAGAAAATAAATAAAGACAATAAATTATCACCCAAGTACTATGGTCCTTATAAAGTGTTGCAGAAGATTGGTAGTATGGCTTACAAATTGGAGCTCCCTTCATCTTCAAGGGTACACCCATTTTTCCATTTTTCTTGCTTAAAGAAGGTAATATGAGACAATATCCCAATTCAAACTATCTTGCCAAAGCTTTATGAATAAGGAAAAGTTATATTGGAACCTGGACAAATCACTGAAACAAGGACCAAACAACTATGAAATCGAGCTATTAATGAGTACCTCATCAAGTGGAAGAAATTACCAATTGAAGATTCGACATGGGAAGATGAGTCCTTCATACAGAAGCATCCACAACTAATAAAGCATTGAGGACAACACTTGTCTAAAAGGGAAGGGCATGTTAAGCTCTAAATGTTGGCAGATTACTCCCTATATTGTGACTCATTACATATTATTGATGTTGGCTTGGGTCTAGTAGTGGTAATTTCCATTAGTATTATTATATTAGTTATGTCGGCTTGGGTCTATTAGTTATACTTGTACCTCTTTGTCTCCTATATATAGAAAGGAGACAATTTCATTTGAATCATCTTGTCTTGTCTTGTCTTGTGTACTAAGTACACTATATAAGGAGGTTGGCCCCTCAAAGAGGCTTTTTATTCATCTATTTTCTTCATTATTAAGGTGTGGATTACTCTTTCTGGTCTATTTTTGTTCTCTTCATGCTCTTTCTGGGACTTGGTTGCATAACATTGTTCCTATCCCTACTTCAAAAAAATAAATTCAATATTTTATGGGGAAGATAAATTTTGTCCGACGGTTTATCCCTTATTTTATTGGAATGGTAAAACCCATCCATAACTTGCTACAAGGTGATCATAGATTTGTTTGGACACAAGATGCTGAAACAACCTTTGTAGAAATTAAGGTCATCATACATTTGTTTGGACACAAGATGTTGAACAACCTTTGAAGGATGTGAATGATAGATTATTTTCATACACTATGAATGGTTCACATCTTAAGCTTTTCCATGACCTTGACCTAGGATCTTCTCATTCTCAATAATACCAAGCATTGCATTTTGTTAGAGAGGTATTTGCTTGGACTGTTTTTTTGTTATTTATTTGCAAATTGTATATAAATTTTGTTGTTTTACATGTTGTTTGTATTTTAATGTTTTAATCATGTTGCTTAAGGGTCTGAGCTTTTCTACTTTCAATTTGTACTTTACAAGAACTTAAATATCGATACAAAACTACAACTAAGGTTTATAAGTAGATGTAAATTATTTCCTGCAAATCAAATTACTAAAAACTACAACAAAGAGGAATACGAGTACACAAAGGATGATGAAGATACTATTTTTTTCATAAAAATAATTTTTTACTGAAATGTCCTTTGATCATAGAGAGATATTGCTCATCATCAATGTTTGTTGAGTTGTACCCTATATTTGCTTATCCCCTTGCTTCATCCCCTAAATTGCACTATGCATCAATGCTTCTATTTTAGATGTCTCCTTCTTGTATATTTTCATTTCCATTATATCAATGAATCTTGTTAGATGTTTTACGTGATGTTGGTTTGCAAAACCTGAGTAATTTGGGATAGCCTATTCCAAATTGTCCTCCCTATCGAGTTTCCCATTGTTGATCCTTTGCATGGACAATTTCCCTTCAATTGAAAAGAGTTTCAATTCTGCCTTGTTTCCAGATCAATAGACCCATTCTCATCATGGAGTCCTGTCCCTCTACCTTTACATCAAAACTTAACTTTGAAATATGCAAGAAAGAGGGGCCCTACTCTAACAAGTGAAGGAGTTACAAGGATGACTTTGAAACTAGTTTCTTTAAATTGATGGTCACTATTGGTGTGATGTCCATAAGCATGGGGACTATTAGTTATACTCAAAGGTGGTTAAATTTATAAGGAAATGTGGTATTTTTAAAATAGATGTGATTAGATTACATGGTACAAAGGTTATTGAAGGGAGAAAGACATAATTTAAATGTTTCTTTTCACAAAAAAATATGTTACTATATTTGCATGAATATGTAGATTCATTTGGTTAAATTTATTATAGGAATGGTTGCAAACATGAATCAAGTCATTGTTGTGTATTGTCGCTTTCTTTCCTTGACCTATAATACCTGTGAAACAACTATGTATTGTTATGGACGAGGTTCACTTCACAGGTAACAATTGTAGGAAAAAGAGTGTTTTAGGGGTTATGTTCAATATTTTTGTCAAGTGTTATACTACTTGTACATGCCATTATGATAAAGTTGATGGCCTAAGAGTTTGATGGAAAGAAATAAAAGGCCTAATGATCTCTTGAAAAAAATGTTGCTCCACCAACCTTGTGTGGGTGAATGGTTCATTTTATTTAATTCAGCCTGCAACACATATTGCGTGCATTGACTTATATTGAATTGTGTATAGTGTATTGGGTTACCTTGATATATGGCATTGTCATTTAAGATATCATATATACTTTCAAAGCAAGTTGTTATTGGAATTTGGGACATTTATTGTTTGCACTAGTGGATGGTTCATCAACCACGTTGTTATTTACTCCACTCTTTCCTTATGCCTACCTTTCAACCATGTTGGGGGATCCTGGTAGGTACCCTCATATTTTGTTTCCAGAAAGATGGTTACCTATACTTAAATTCAAGACCCAATTACCATAGTTTGAAATTCGATGCCTCTAGTCATGTCAATCCATGGACGAGACTATTGAAACATTCTATGCATGGACAAACAATTCAATTAAAAAATATTGGAGGTGGATTCGAATTATAATACAAGTCACATGTTTTGATATCACAATCGAACTCTCGCTTGATACTAGAGTCAGATTAATAATGCTAAGTTTACCTCTGATTATATATGCCAATTAGAGAGATTTTGAGGTAAAAAATGGGCCTCCTAATAAATATATTTAAAAATAATGAGATATATTAAAAAATTTTGAGTTGGGAGTTTTATGGGGTACGTATATTTGAAAACTCACCTCCTCTACTACATTATGCGCACAATTAAAATAACCATGGTGGAGTTACATTTCAAATTTGACTAGAAATAAATTAATAAAAAGCTACATTTTTTTCCATAGAAAAAAGATTGTAATTTCTTATATTAAGAAAGCACATTCTTCATGGCCGTAAATGACCTCATACAAATTTTTTGTTATGTTGTGGGTCTATGCCCAACTATTTCTGTCTTGTTCTTCATTATACATTAGTATGAGAAAATGACTACAAACATAGTATGATCACATGTATGGATGTTCATATCTATTCTCCTGCTGTCCAAAAATCTAGATATGTAAGAGGCTTCTTAGTATGTTATATATACAATACAAATTGCAATGGATCCCAAATGGATTTAAAAAGGCATTGGTCTCAGGTCATCCTTGGTGATGGTATCATTGGTGCATTCCCATTTTTTCCATACTCGTCTCCAAATAGTAGCCCAATTTTGGAAAGATGGTTAGCTATAATGTTCCTTTCTCTATACACATGTTGAAAGCTGATGAAATGGAAGCGGTCCACAATCCTATCAAATTCCTCATAAATATCCTTTAGAAATAGGTTCTTGGGTGGTCTCCTTAGTCTCATCCAATTGATGACCAGATTTGACTCGCCAAAAACCCTAATTCTGTGAATATCCATAGATAAGGCCAACTGTAGGGTGATTTTCAAGGAAATTAACTCTACTTGATTATTGGTGAAAGGCCCTATAGATGCAACATATTTTATCCGGTCAAGGTCATTACTATGTATGATGCCATCTCCACCCCCCTTTTGCTAGATATCCTTGTGATGCCCTGTCGAAGAAGCACCAATGGAAGGATCTCTCCACCAGTTCTTTAATTATAAATTGTGGCTACTTAATTATGTTCCCTTGTGGCAATGATTCAATGATGGCTATAATCTCGTATGCATACACTACGGGGAGTATGTAGCGATCATCAAAGACTACTTTGTTGTGCTCAAGCCAGGTGGTCCATATCAGGATATAAGGCAGAGCGAGGAAGGCTGTGGCAATAGGAGAGTTGTGGTAGCAATAGAAAGCCTCAGAAGGGTCATGCCGATACTAGTTGATAATGAAACTTTTAAACTATTGTGCAATCTGCCATAATATTTTCATATATGTGCACTGTAGGAACAAATGATTAATGGTCTCCTCATTGTCCTTGCAAAGAAAACATCTGTCGGGACCTTCAAAAATCTTCCTTTAGATAAAATCCCAAATTGGGATTATGTTCGAAAGAGCCAACCAAGAAAAGCGGATAATCTTAAGTGGACAAACAAATTTCCAAATCAACGTGTGCCACCAGTTTGGTTCCGAGAGATCCCTTTATTTAGTAATCACCTTATAACCAATATTAGGAGTGTTTTACCATCTACATTGTACCTTCACCAAGTATCTTGTCCACTATGTTTGTCAGGTAGATGGCATTGTTTTGTAAACTTGAGGTGAAAGTGTCCCAGGAAATTTTTTCTGCACGAGAGAACCCGAAATGATCCACATCGAACCATCTTTGAGCTTGTTGGTTGGTATGTTGTATATCATTGATATGAGCTAAGAATTAATAACCCCGTTCATGTAGATTTTCGATTATGTGGTTAGGTAACATATGATCCACCTGAATGTCGATCCAAGGATCTATGCCAAGTGTAACATTCCTGCCATCCCCGATTCACCATTGTAACCAAACAACAACCAAATCGAAAGCATCAAGGGATTCTTTCCACATTGTGGAAATATTCCTATAACAGTTAAGTCTGCTACAAAACCAGTCTTCGATGGAGAATGTATATATGTATTTTTTGTATATCACCTGTGTCCACAGATTATTTTCCTTGATAATACATCATAAACTCTTTGCGGCAAGAGATCTAGCAAAGTACTCTGGGTGTTTCAGTCCCCATCCGCCAGCCTCCTTTGGAATATTAAGTTTGTCCCATGCTATCCAATGGAACTACATTGATATGACTAAGATTCAATTGTAATTCCCAAAAATATTTCCCTTTAGAATTTGTATGCATTGAACTTGGAAATGAAATGAAATAATAAAAAATACTTTTTTAAGATTTTTTTTTTATGAGCTATTTTTTTAATTTGTATTAACCTTTTGTATTTAGTACTTGTCTCATAAATATAGAGAAATGATTACACAAACATTACTATAATTTAAATATTGTTTTCTTACATTTTCAACACTATATTAATTTATCCTAAAAGTGCAAAGTTATTTGTATGCATAATATATAAATAATATTTTTTCTCATTTGTTTCTTTTTTCCTTGGTTTTTCCTTGGAAAAAGTCCGTAATTTTATTTCAAAAAGATGATTAAAATTACATTCTGCACATGTAGTAGAATCACAAGGATCCCTACATTTTCACATATTTCTGACCCAAAAAAGAGAAACCCATATAAGCAGAAACAACAGCTTAAAAACCAGCCTACACGGACCCTGAGCAAGGTGCCACAAAACCCCTGCCGGCCTCCAAGAACCCTTGACATGACTTCAGCTTCCATCAACCGAAACCCTCAATAGAAGAAACAGTAGATCCAAGTCTGTGGACAAGCAGCAAAACTCTGGATCTCCCAAACCGGCGAACTAGCCAGCAACTACTGATGAAGAAAACGGTAGGCAGATGCCTCCACCGAATGAAACCACCGAATGTAAGGGCACCGCCCCTCAGGAAACCCACCAGCCTCCAAGAACCCGAATCAATATAAACCTCAGAAAAAAACGGCTGACTGGCGGGAGTAGGCGCCATAGCTGCAACACGCAGACCCAAACGCCGCAGCCGACCAACCACTAGAAAAACAAAACCCTGCACAGGCCTCGAAACTTGCCTTCGCATGTGGTGAGTCTGTCGTGCCTCTGTCATCGGAAAGAAACTCCAGAGTAGCCACCGCAGGCGGAACAGGACGCCACCACGGGGTGCAGGCCAAATGCGCGCGGCCATGGGGTGCGAGAACCGCCACCGTCAAAACGCAAAGGGCCATCTCCGACACCCTCGCAAGGTTGCAAACGCCAAAGCAAAGATCCTGAAAATGAAGCCACGGGACGCCACCACCGGAGGAAAAGCTCCAAAACCTGCAACAAACACATAGCGGCTATGTACAGAGGAGAAAGGGCGGCTGGGCCAAGCCCTGGCCGCCTAGGCTAAACGCAGAGATGACTCTCAAAACAGCTAGGGCACCAAGAAAACCTTCAATCTCTTTTCTCATTTGTTTCGAATAGAAATGTGGTATATATATATCAATGTGGTTTACAACCTCAGAGAGGAGTTGCTATTTGCACGGAAATAATTCACAAGGGTTCCACCCAAATGGGCCTCACCTCGTCGGTTTTGATTACAGAGCCTAACCCAGTGGGGACATCAAGTGAATCCCTTATATATCAATGCATTGCCACTATATATAATATATATATATATTTAAGCTTATATATTTCAATGTGGTTTACAACCCCGGAGAGGAGTTGCTATTTGCACGAAAAATAATTCACAAGGGCCCCATTCGAATGGGCCTCACCTTGCCGGCTTTGATTACAAAGCCTAACCCAGTGGGGCCTTGTTCCCTTCTTCAAGTGAAAGAATGGGGCCTTGTTCCCTAGTATTTTCCATCCTTTTACCTATTTTCCATCCATCATTTGAATTGAAAACAAATGGCATTGAATTCTTTCACTTGATGAGAAGATAAAAATCAAAGAAGTTTTTATTTCAAATATTTCATGTACATTGAAATCATTTGAAAAAGAAGAGAACGAAAATATTTTTTGCATTCCATATGCATTAGTTTAGTTTTGGTTTGTGTATGAAAAAGGAAAAAGAGTTTTTAATTCCTTTTTAGGATCTCGAAATAGTATTGTTTCCATAGTTTGGAATTCTTTCATTAAAAATGGAAACACAAAAAATTGCATTGCATTGGGTGTTTGTTTGCATTTGAAATGAAAAAGAAATCCTTTCCTTTCTTTAGATAGAGTTCATATAAATGAAAATTGTGCATCTCATTTCTTTGCATGGTTTGGATTCGAGTAAAAAATATCAATAGTTTCATTTCTACTTACCCTACTAAGTAAGAACAACCATTAAAATTATCCAATGGGCTTAATAAACTTTATTATACATTTTTCATTTTATAGCACACCCACAGTAATGTAGGGATAGGGCCTTTGGACTAGGACAAGTGAGTAAATTTTCCAAGTCTACTAAATGAGACTATAAAACACTAAAGAGTGCAAAATATAGTAGTATCAATTGACATGGTCATAAATATATTCTAACACATGAGTTAAACACATGGTCATGCAAAGTGACGATTGATATTTCCACTCTTTCCTTCACCTAGTGGGGCAAATGAAAGTTTGGGACTTTGAAGAATTGGTAGATCCTTGGGGTGATGCATTTTATTTTTTGGTTTGGGGTCATGGATGTGTGTTCGGCATACCCATGCCAATTTTCTAGTATTGACTGTCAACTATAACCGCCCAACAGTCCATTGTGAATTGGTGAACATAGTAGCTTATATTTAGGATTCCGCACATGTGACTGTGAGGGGGATTCCTTCTGCAAGAAATGTTCCTTACGGTACCTATGCGAAATGTTCAATCTCAGCTTCAATGAATCAGGAGGGTATTTTCCTGCAGGCACTTACTTTCACCTTGGGGTATTTTTATGTGAAGGTTATCATAATTGTTGCTTGTATCTTCATTGGAAGCTTGATATACTGTCTTTGGAAGACCCCTTTATCTACTGCTTATTTGGTTGATTACCTTTAGTTCTTTTTTAGGGGTGTGTTCTTCTTGCATTCGTAGTTAGCCCCAAGAATCATTGTTTTGATTACATTTTCACACTGGATGACCAAGATATGCAAAGATCTCGTAGAATGCAAGCGTTGGATTAAGAGGAGAAAGAGCCTCCAAATCCACACAAATCACACCACTCTTCCAATGAAGGGACCATTAATGAAGAAACTCCTTCTAAATTTGGAAGCATAGATCCCCTCAATAATCAAATTGAAGGGGTATTTGAAACCATTGCAGAAGGCCCCGTTCCACCCGCAAATCCATATTTTAATAGAACTATTGATTAGGTACTTATAAAGTTAGCATTTTTTAGGTATTTTTACGCCTTTTCATCTTATTGTTTGCTGCCCAGTGCACATAGTAGGCAATCTTCAAACATGGATTTAAAAACACCTCATCCTAGCGATAGATTTTTTGTATCACCCCCCTCTACCTACCACCACAGTGGTTGATCCTACAAGAGCCACTATGGCCCAGACCACCACCACTGATACTTCTCCTTTATGGGGAATGTATGTGGCCCAAAATACCCCCCAAATAGGTCAAATGAATATGACCTTTCCATACATGCACACAAATCCTTTTGTGTTTGACCTAGGACACACCCCCACTTCTAGAGTTATGCCTATGTTTACACCAAGTGACTTACTTGGTGGTCCCACACTACACCCCTCTAGCCAAGTGGCCCACCCCGGTGCTGCCTTAGGTCCTATTATGAGAAACTTGTTTTTTCCCTCCCTCCCTCAAGTGGGTAATACTACGATAGTTACACAAATTGCCCTAACAATACTCGTAGTTAATTTAGTAGGGAATTCAACCGTTCCTTTCATTGGGGGGAAAATTATGACTAGGGGGCATCCCCATCCTATGGGGAAACCTTTCACATGGGGGAAACCGTTCGCATGGGGGGAAAACCAATTTGGGGTCAATCCCTTATTGGGAACCAACCATCGATTGAGGGGCAAGCTACTATTACAAACCCATTTGTTTCCTTTCCTACAATCCTCCTCATGGGATTACCATATCCTAGAGCTACAAATGCTTCATGGGTCCAACCTAATCTAGCATCCACCCCTCCGCAAGTAATCGAACCCCCCCAAAAACCCTATTATATGGGAGGACCATTTGGATTGAATATGCATACACAACCAACCTATGGTCCAGCTGGTATTCCGATGCCGCATTAGTATTACCAGTTTCCACAAGCCAATCGACAATTGCCCTTTTTGGCTACCTTGGATCTACCCAATTTGTCGCATTTGAATAATAATCCCATTCAACATGCTCCACACTAGAAAAAAATCTGCCAAACTACCCCCAAAGATCTCAAAATTTGATGGCAAACCTGGAGAAGATCCAAATAACCACGTAATGACCTTCCATATATGGTGTTCTTCGAACTCCTTGATGGGTGATTCCATTTGTTTAGAAATTTTCTAGAGGAACCTGATAGAGTCGACAGCCAAATGGTATATTGAGATTTATCGATAATTATTTGGTGATTTCAATTCAGTCACCATGGCATTTCTGACTCACTTCCAATTTCCCATCTAGTAAGAAATTGGTATAGAAATTTTGACTTCGCTTAGAGAATCCACCTCCATGCATATATCAAATCATATTCATGAGTGGAGGCGACACTGAATATTGATCAATGGCACTATTTCAGACCAATTGTTGGCATATTGGTTCACAAAGTCACTTTTTCCACCAATTTCTGAAGATGTTTCCATGGGAGGAGCTATCACATAAGAGCAAGTGATCAGTCGTGCCTAATATCTGGATTTAGTGTATTCCCAATCTGGCACGCTTTATGATCTAATCCCCAATGCTCCCCACCTGTCCAATGACCCATCAAGACTAGCCACTGAAGCCCACGCCAATGGTGTCGTAGGCTCTGTAAAAACACATTATGTAACCCAATCAACTAGACAACAAATCCAACTGGATTCTACCCCATCTCCGTCACAAACTGTTACCAACATCAATACTGCACCTTCTCCCACACAATCCTTCGAGGTGAATTCAATTCAATCAGATTCATCTCAACCATCTAGAGGTAAGAAGAAAAAAAAAGTAAATCTAAAAAACCTTCAAACCAATGGGAGAATAATAAACCCCAAGAAACAACAACCGAAACCAAACCAAAGATAAAGGTGAAGTTTCCCTACTTAATCTGTGGAGATGACCACTACATGAAGGACTATCCCCGTCATGATGAATTTAATAAATTTATGAAATGAAAGTCCCAACCAACAGTGTTAATTGACCCTTTCCCACCACCACAACAACAAATGGTTTCCCACAATCCCTCTCATCCGCAAAAGGGAAACACAAGTCATCCACACCAAGGGGATACTTCCTTGGCTGCCTAGGACCTTATGTGAAATGAGACAGTTGGTTTAACCACCATGTCCTAGACATATGAAACCGTTCCATAAAATAATACTAATGGAATTCCTATAGATACCTCTAATACCCCTCCACCTCCCGTTCCTCTTCAAATAGAGAAACCTATTTCTGACATAGTGTTGCAGGCACTTAGAGCACAATTCGAAAAGTGATTTTTACTCCAAGTGCTTGCATCGCCCAAAAATACAATATTGTAGAAGATTTGGCACATGAACCTTGTGCTATGTGGATGCTTGAATTTCTACAGAAATGTCCCAGTCAGCTAGAACCTTGTTTTCATCCCTTGGAGTTGTGGAACTTGAGGCATCCAATACCATTATGTTCAATCTGGAATACTTTAAAATGAGGCTTTCCCATGAACTTGCGTTTCAAATTCAAACGAACATTGGTGGGAAGAATATCCATCATGCTATTTTAGATGAAGGTGCCTTGAATTCTATTATGTATTTATCCTATTGAGGGCTATTGGATCTCCTATTGTTAATTAGTCTCTCACCATGCGTAAGACATCTAATGGTCATGGTTTACAACCTTAGACTCTTACGTTAGTTGTGGAATTAGGGGGAAAGGCCGTTTCCATTCATGTGGAGGTAGTCGATGCACCTTCAGATTATAATTTGTTGCTTGGTCATAATTGGTTCAAAATTGTGGAAGAGGATGCCCCTGATTCATATGCGGCCATGGTTGTCTAAGTTCCAAACTGAAATTGAGCATAAGCCCGTTCAGTACATATTTTGCACATAGGAGTGGAATGCATGCTAAGGAATGCATAATGACCAATGCATGCTAAATGAATTTTTTTAAATGTATTTCATATATTGTGCGTTAATAAGTGAATAACATTAACCCATATCTCATATATTGTTAGTTTGTTTTAAAGTATTCATTTGAATTGAATCATATGTGTGGTTGAATTGAATCAATCTGCCAAGATAACAAATTTTCATTTTTGGACCTATCTTTACCCACTTGGATAAAATGCACGCCCAACCCTCATTATCAGGTCTTTTTGAGTGATTTTAATTGCAATTGGTGTGGATTATTATTTTACACCTTCTTGTACATCTATCTAAATTTTTTGGGGATTCACAAACTTTGCACGTTGTGTAAAAACGAGAAATCAAAATTAAAATAGATTTACACAATGTTGTGTAAAAAACAAAGTGTAAATTTGCTAAAATGGGCTTAGTAAAATGCATGCCATAGTATGTACATTGGTCAATAATCAAAAGTAAAACCACAGTCCCAAGATAGTTCCATTATTCACAAGAAACTCTTTCATATTCCTAAATTGATGTTTCATTTGCTAGAAATCATGAATATGCCAAGACGACAATTTTTCATTTTTGGACCCATTTTTACCCACTTGGATAAAATGCATGCCCAACCCTCATTATTAGGTCTTTTTAAGATATTTAAACGATAAATGGTGTGGATAATTATTTTCAAAAACTTTGCACATTGTGTAAAAAAGAGAAATCAAATTTAAAACAGATTTACACAGTGATGTGAAAAAAAGAGTGTAAATTTGTTAAAATGGGCTTAGTTAAATGCACGCTATAGTATGTACATTGGTCAATAATTAGAAGTAAAACCAAAGTCCTGAATATAATTTCATTGTTCACAAGAACCTCTTTCAGATTCTTAAAATGTTGTTTCATTTGCTAGAAATCAATCTGCCAAGATGTTAAATTTTCATTTTTGGACCCATATTTTCCCACTTTGATAAAATGCATGCCCAATCCTCATTATCGGGTATTTTTGAGCGATTTTAATTGAAAGTGGCGTGGATTACTATTTTCCATCTTATTGTACATCTATATAAATTTTTGGGGGTTTCACAAACTTTGCACATTGTGTAAAAAAGAGAAATCAAAATTAAGATAGATTTACACAGTGTAAAAATCTAAGTGTAAATTTGCAAAAATGAGCTTTGTAAAATGCACGCCACAATATGTACATTGGTCAATAATTGGAAGTAAAACTAGATTCCTGAAGATAGTTGCATTGTTTGCAACAACCTCTTTTAGATTCCTAAAATGTTGTTTCATTTGCTAGAAATCAATTTGACAAGATGACAATTTTTCATTTTTAGACCATTACCTACTTGGATAAAATGCAATACCAACCCTCAATCTTTTTTAGTGATTTAAATTGGAAATGGTGTTGATAACTATTTTACACCTTATAGTAGATCTATATATTTTTGTTTGGCTTCACACACAACCTATGCACTTTGTGTCAAAAAGAGAAAGCAAAATTAAAACAGATTTACATAGTGTTGTGTAAAAAAATAAGTGTAAATTTCTAAAAATGGGCTTTGGAAAATGCACCCCACAGTATGTACATTGGTCAATAATTCAAAGTAAAACCACAGTTTTGAATATATTTTCATTGTTCACAAGAACCTCTTTCATATTTCTAAAATGCTGTTTCATTTGCTTGAAATCAATCTGCTAAGATGACAATATTTCATTTTTGGACCCATCTTTACCTAAGATAAAATGCACGCCCAACCCTCATTATTGGGTATTTTTCAATGATTTACATTGGAAATGGTGTGGATTAATATGTTCCACCTTATTGTATACCTATCTATTTTTGTTGGGATTCACAACCTTTGCACACTGTGTCAAAAGAGAAAGCAAACTTAAAATAGATTTACATAGTGTTGTGTAAAAAGCCAAGTGTAAATTTGCTAACAAGGCTTAGTGAAATGCACACCATAGTATGTTCATTGGTCAATAATTGGAAGTAAAAATAGAGTCCTAAATATAGTTGCATTATTCACAAGAACCTCTTTCAGATTCCTAAAATGTTGTTTCATTTGCTAGAAATCAATCTGCCAGGATGACAATTTTTCATTTTTGGACCCATCTTTACCCACTTGGATAAAATGCACGCCCAACCATCATTATTGGGTCTTTTTCAGTGATTTAAATTGGAAACGGTGTGGATTAATATTTTACACCTTATTGTAAATCTATCTATTTTTTTGGGCTTCACAACCTTTTCACATTGTGTCAAAAAGAGAAAGCAAAATTAAAACAAATTTACACAGTGTTCTGTAAAACTCTTAGTGTAAATTTGCAAAAACGGGCTTTGTAAAATGCACGCCACAGTATGTACATTGGTAAATAATTGAAATTAAAACCACATTCTTGAAGATAGTTGTATTGTTCACAAGAATGTCTTTCACATTCCTAAAATATTGTTTCATTTGCTAGAAATCAATTTGCCAAGATGGAAAATTTTCTTTTTTGGACCCATATTTACCCACTTGGATTAAATGCATGCCTAACCATCATCATTGGATGTTTTTCAGTGATTTAAATTGGAAATGGCATGGATAACTGTTTTCCACCTCATTTTAGATCTATTTTTTTTTTTTGGGATTCACAAACTTTGCACATTGTGTCAAAAAATAGAAAGCAAAATTAAAACAGATTTACATAGTGTTGTGTAAAAACTAAGTGTAAAATTGCAAAAATGGGCTTAGTAAAATGCACGCCACAGTATGTACATTGGTCAATAATTCAATGTAAAACCATAGTATTGAAGATAGTTTAATTGTTCACAAGAACCTCTTTCATATTTCTAAAATGTTGTTTCATTCTCTCGAAATCGATCTGCCAAGATGACAATTTTTCATTTTTGGACCCTGTTTATCCTAAAGTCTGCTATCTAGACTACAAGGTAGCAATGTTCAACCACCTCAGATTTTAAGGACTATTTTTTGTGGTTTTGTGGATAACAATATAAAAGTCAAGAGTATAAGGACTAGATACAGAGACACAATAATATGAAAACATCAGATAAATATGTATAAAGACAAAATTTTGCAGAATGGATGGTAGTATAACATTTCAGCTCAGGAGATAGGTTTCAAAGCATATAAATACAAGGAATAAACAAACATTTTATCATTTTAGCATATGAAAAAGTACAGGCACTTGAAATAACATTTCAAACATCAATAAGCATTAATATCCACTTGCAGACATAGTATCTACATAGAAAACATCTATATAAACAACAATGTAAACAAGGGTTCAAACAGAACCAAAGAATAATCACACAATATAAGTTTAAAACCTAGCTCCATATAGATATTAAGTCATTCATAAAACAAATAAATTCTTACAAAGATAAGTATTGCAGAATTGTACATGCTCCTAGCATATTCGACTCCCATGTGTGTCTCATTTTGTTTATCAAAATATTACAATATATAGGAAAAGGTGAAATCAAACGTTTGTTGGTGAAGATCCACCTTTTAAGGTCTCAAATTCTAAATATAGAAAAAGTAATATTTAACTGAAAAAAAGATCTAGTCTAACTAAGTTTGACAAGTGTCAAAGCTACATTAAACAAGAAACCTTGTCAAAGTCTTCTGGTTGCCTCAACCAAAACAACTAATCCATCCAGTGCATGTGCCTTTCTTTGTAATATGATGAACTCCTTCTGCATATGACTGAGCTTCTTCTCGAGCTCTTCTTTATCCTTCACTAGCTGGACATTTTGTTCATGGGCCTCTTTTCTTCTCTCTACAGCTTCATCGGCTACCTGTGCTATTTCTGAAAAGCTTTTTTTTACCTCCTATAGGTCTTGCTTCAACATCCTGTTGGCTTTCATTAGACCATCATTAATCTGGATCATATTTTCATTTTGGCATCTGAAATGATCAAGTTCTTTTTTCTGTTTTTCCTTTCAAAATATTCCATATCATCATTTACATCTTTGGATTTCTCATCTGCAACCATCTCTTTATTGAAATCTGTTTGTCCCTTTGAAGATTCAATTACTTCAACTTCAGCCACCACTTTTTCTCTTACCTCTGAAATTACTGCTGTTGTATTCCCTTCTAAATATCCACTATTATTATCAGGATAATTCTTGGGAATTATATCTGGAATTTTCCTCAAACTTTGATCAATACCATCAAGAATTTGTTTTAATGGTGATTCCAACTCTTTTGATCTTTTATCTTCTTCATCATCACTTGATGAATCTTGCACACTTAAAACTTAATCTTTCTTAAGTTTTGGATTCAATACTGCTTTCATATTCAACCTAAGCTTATTTCCAGGTCGTGTTTTTGGCCTAAACTATGCTTCAAGTGGCTCAGATGAAAATTCTGAGGGTTTGTTAAGAGAAGAAACAAGATCTGGTTCTTTTTCATTTGTTTCCATTTAATCAACAGGATTCATTACTGAACTGTAATTTTTAAACTCTTCAAGATTCTTCTATTCCATTTTTGCAGGTGTTTGTATATTCATTTCCTTTTTAGGCAATTTCTCCATGTGGCGTTCTTCATTTTTAGACAATATTTATACCTCTGTATAATCAGAAATCTCCATGGCCTTTTTTTAGAAGGGTTTTGTTTTCTCTTACCTCTTTTTCCTTCCTTAGATTCCACTTTGAACCCCAACCAAAATAAAAAATGAGACCAAGTTCTTCCCCGCTTTTCTAATTCCTTGGAAATTAATAATTTTACCAAGCCATGGTGAAACATACTATTTTTAGAAGAATCGGGATGATTCCTAACCCTGGATTCCATTTTAATTAAACTTTTCTGCAAGTAGTAGGGTAGGTTTAATTTCTTGGTACCTGATACATGTTGTAGCAAAAGCATATGGTAGTGGTATATGGTGGCGAATATACCTTCACACGTCACATATCTCTGAATGATATGCAGAACATCCTGCCATTCTTTAATTACGAAAGTATTATGAATACCTTGGCTCCAGTCAGGATCTTTGTGCGCAGGTAGGAGAAAATGACTGAAATATTCATCTATTGTTTGCCTCTTGTACCACTTCTCACCTTCAAGAGAAATGCCAATGGCATGTGCAATGGTTTCCTCTGTCACTGAACCGTCAAAGTTTTGACAAAATGACCTTGTAACCCCTATCTGATATTCGTCGATTCTTTCAAACATAACAAACCAACTGACTTCTTTCATCTTTTCAATAGTTAATGGGATTTTCTGCATCCATTCCACATTCTAGGGTTCGATTCTGAGAAAATGACCACTAGGACGAGGTTTCTTGTCTATCTCCATGGCTGAAAATGAAACTGTAGAAGTAGTACTCGAAACAGAGCTTTGAGAAGAAAGCATACAAAACCCTCTTTGCACATCAAACACCATATTATCCTCCCGAACTGATATAGCAAAGATTATCAGGTTAAAAAATGATTGTAAAATATGGAGATGTATGAGCACTCCTCGAAGAACCAGCTTCAAACCATGATCAATTCATGATTATACCCTACACAAAAAACCTAACTTCGGCCAACTGGCAGCGTGCATGCATTTAAATGATGAAATGCATTGCCAGCCTATGCTAAATATAAGCAATATTGTATTATTTAATCTCAAATTTTTGCATGAATTATGAACCAACTTTAAATAATCTATAGGAGCATAGGTTAAAAACTAAATATTTGTAAATGCACAAGATATTTTGAAATCAAAACAATCCAAGCTTTAGGGAAATGAGAAAATTAAACAAGGGATAAAAGTCTAAGATAAAAAGGTAGCTAGGGAAAATGGCTTAACAGACCTAGAACAAACACTAGCTCCAATTGGGGGATGACATTTCCCTATGATTTTCCAAGAACCTGCAGATCAAGTGCCTTATTTCCTGTCAACCATCTACTGATCCATTGGGATATGGAGTCTTATTTGAACAAAAACTCAAACTTACCAGTATTTACAATGTGAAAAAATACCCTTCAGATCTTATTTGGTATAAAAATGATTTAAAAACTGCCCATTGACGGGGCCTGCTAATTCATCACCTTCCAAATTCTGAAGAACAAATGTATTATTTTCCAAAATTCTAACAACTCTGAAAGGACCTAGCCATAGATGATCAAACTTACCATCTCCTTCATGCATTTCAGTTGTAACAGCTTCAGCTTCTTCATTATCAACACATTTGAGAAGAACATCTGCAGGATCTTTGCAGAATAGATTATTTTCACAAATACAGTAACTCATGGCTTTTAACTTCAAAGATCTAAATTTTCCTTTGTTTAAATCTGGTGGGGACTGTAGAAACAAAATGAAATACACTATCACTATACCAAGCCGAGTCAACATATTTCTGAAAAATCTGTTCTTTTTCTTTTTCATGCTGAGACTTTTCTCCTTTAGACACTTCATCAAACACATCATTCAATCCTAATGCTTGGCAATTAGATTCTGTAAGCAATTTATCCAAACCCTGGCCTTTAACAAGTTTAGGTGGCTTGATCTCAATGTCATATTCCATTATTTTTTAAATCCAGCGGCCCCTCTTCCCTTCAGAATCAGGTTGAGTTAATATCTCCTTTATTGCTGCATTTGGGACATAAGCTGTAATTTTTGAATGCATTAAGTAAATCCTAAACAACTTAAGTGCTTTAACAAGTGCATATGCATGTTTCTCCAAAACGCTGTACTTGAGTTCTAAGTCCCTTAAAACTTTACTAAAAAATGAAATAGGCTGTTCAAGACCCTATGCATTCTTTTGCAATAATACTGCTGCTATATTGTCTTCAGAAGCAAAAGAAAAGGTAATAAAGTCTTTAGAAAAGTCAAGGCTTACCAAAACTGGTGCTTCTGTAAGTGCTTGTTTTATTCTTTCAAAAGATAATTTTGCTTCTGGAGTCCATTTCCCTTCTTGATCCTTTCTTAACATCTTAGTTATTTGCTTGAAAATCTCTGCAAAGTTAGGAACAAACCATCTGAGAAAATTGATTTTTCCAATGAAGGATTGGTTTCTTTTTTATTCCTAGGAATTGTGATTTTTAGAATTGCTTTTACATGTTCTGGGTCAATCTTAATACCATATGCAGAGACAATATGACCCAGAAGTTTCCCTTCCTACATGGAAAAATGAGATTTCTTTGGGTTTAGAGACAAGCCAAACTTCCTACATTTCAAAAAGGTTTGTTCATGGTGCTTAAGATGACTTTCATCTGAATCTAAAAGCATTGTTATGTCATCAAGATAAATTACCACAAATTTCTCCCTTTCACCCACAAATGCTATATCCATAGATCTATGAAATTTTGCGCCTGCGTTCATTAAACCAAATGGAATTTTATCGTACATAAAGGTTCCCCAGGGAGTGGTAAAAGCAGTTTTCTCCCTATCTTTTGGGTGAAAAACAATTTGGTTATAACCTGAAAACCCATCTATCATTGATATCCTCTAAGCTCTAACCACCTTTTGCAAGATCTGATCTATTTTAGGCACAGGGTAATTGTCTTTTAAAGGGGATCTGTTTAGGTTACGAAAGTCAACACATAACCTAATATCACCATTTTCTTTCGAACGGGAACTAGATTTGCATCCCAAGTGTAATATCGAAGAGGTACTATAAATTTTGCATCCAACAACTTCTTCACCTCCTTTTCAATAACTGGTAAGAATGCAGAGTTTATTCTTCTGAGTTTTTTCCGGAATGGTTTAGTATCTAGATTTAGAGGGATCTTATGTTGGATAATGCTAGTATCATATGTTTTGAGATCCTCATACAACCAAGCAAATATATCCAC
Organism: Larix kaempferi; assembly: GCA_027924585.1. Classification (NCBI taxonomy): domain Eukaryota; kingdom Viridiplantae; phylum Streptophyta; class Pinopsida; order Pinales; family Pinaceae; genus Larix; species Larix kaempferi. The sequence continues at coordinate 2,395,022 of BSBM01000399.1, read as the reverse complement.
AAACTTTTTAAGCAAATTGATATACCTCTTTTTATTCTTTTCTGTCAGCAGTTTAGACATTTTAATGATCTTGGGTTGACTTTCAGTTCCAATGTTGTAATCACCAACATTTTCCTCGGAAGATTGTACAGTTGGTTTTGCTAAAATATCATCTTTAAGAAACAACCTCTCTAGTGGAACTAAACCTTTTGGAATGAAATTTCCTTTGAGTTCAATAATTTTATGATCAACAATTGATTGTTCTGTAAAAGAAGGAAATTCATCCACATCATCATCTTGTTCTTCATCAATTTGAGAATTTAAAAACTCACCTGTTAATTCCAAGAATTTCTTGATTTCCAAATCAACTTGAAACACTCTCTAATGCTTTATATTATCAGGAATCGAAGGCCTATGCCTAACTTCAATTGGATACCTGAGTTGAGTATTTTGCGGGACTTTAAAAAATGTTGTTGCTAGAGCCAAAGAGTCTGCTGTTAGATTTTGATCTCTAGGAATGAAGTAAATATTAAATGCTGAAAAGAAATGATCCATTAAATCCCATATTTCATTTCTATAAACTTTTGACAGCTGTTGCTTTACCTGATATACATTTCTGACCTGCTAAACCACTAATTCGGAGTCACCAAAAACAACCAACTGTTGGATTCCCAAATCCTTTGCAGCTCTTAGTCCCAATACTAATGCTTCATATTCTGCTGTGTTGTTAGTTGTATGGAATTCCAATTTATACATCAGACAAACATTTTCTCCTCCAGAAGAAATGAAAACAATTCCAGCGCCTTCTCCTTCCTTAGATGAAGAACCATCAAAGTACATCTACCACAATTCATCTTGTTTTTCAGTACCATGATGAACTGGTTCTTCATTTACTACTTGCAAAACACCAGATGTTTCTTCATTGTTCAAATGCAACATACATGATCCCAAATCTTCTTCCACAACATAAATTGGATGATTTGCCGAATTATTGCTGTCACTTACTAAGTAAGCTAACTGCACTTCTCTGTAAAGCCTCCTTTGCTCTACTCCAAAAACTGGAATGGTAGCATAAGATAGATCCATCTGTAACGTGCGTCCCACTCTTTTTTCCCAGGATCTCGATAGTAACATACCAAACTTAGGTGTAATATCAACAACAACTACATCCATCATGATACTCTTCATAGGTAATTGTGTCAAATTGACAACAAGATATTTTATCACCCCTAAACACTGAACTGCTCTTGAGTCAAAAGAAAATAAATCATGATAAGGTCTAGTAATGCTTAGGCCAAGGGATTCCATGACAGTTTTGGGCATGAGCTTGTGAGAAGCTTTAGAGTCTAACAAACAGTTGTGTAGTAGTTGCTCGTGAACTGTTAGGGTAATATAATATGGAGGAGGGAAATATGATTTCTTTTCAACTTTGTCAGGTGAGGAAGAACTAACAAGAATGGTAGGATTCTCATCATGTAAATTTATAACATCAGAAGGGATTTCATTAGCTTGTGTTTTCAACATCCTATAGGTAGGGTCTCTAAATGAAGGAATTTTCATAAGTTCCGTCAAAGGAACAAGAATCTTCACTTTACTCAATTCATTTTCAAATATGAAACCTTGATTACTTTGATTAACTTCTTCCAATTCTGTGACCTTAGCTTTATTAAGCCTGTGATTTTGCTTCTTTTCTGATGATGGATCAGGGCATTGCTTATGCGGAGTAGTTACTTTCTTTTTAGGGATTTGAGCAACCTATCTAACACCAAATATTAGATTATAGGATTTTTTTGGATCTGTCTGATAAATATCAGCTGGAGGAGTATACAAATCATCAAAAAATTCAGAATTGTGATATTGATCTTTGGTAAATTTTTTTTCATATGACTCCTCTTTAAGGTGATTAATACTCTGATCCAACTCTTCAAATTCCAACTCCTCAATTTCCTCTTCTTCATTTAACAAATTGTTTTGGAAAGGGGGCTGAACTCTTTGGTCTTCACTATTATTTCTCTCTCTTTGTATGTCATTATTCCTCCTTTCTTTGGGCACAAATCTTGGCACAAAAGGACGTCTAAACTGATTAGGGTTTCCTTCCTACAAAGGTCGACTTAAATTTTTATTCTCTATTTCTAATCTGTTGACTTTTGCAAACAAATTTTTAATTATCTTATTCATTTCATCCATTTTGTCTGATGATTTACTCATGGAGGCTGATGGAATTTCCTTCTTTCGCTTTTTATTGTGATCAAAGTATTATGATTGTTCTTTAAGCTTACCTGATGCCAGCATGTTTTATTCTACCTCTAATGCAACTTCCTACATATTAAGTAAAGTCACTGCCCTTCTTTCTCTTAGAAGTAAAGAAAAATCAGAATCGAATGAATTTGCATATGTAAGTTTAACAGAGGTCTCTAAAGGCTTGATTTCTGCCAGTATTTTGCTATACATTTTATTGAAGCGTTGAGAAATCCACAACTGATTCATTTTTCTTTATTTTTAAAGCCCCAAACTCAGTGATGTAATAAATGAGGTGTTTTGTTTTCCCCCACTGTTTCATGAACACTTCTTCTAATGCTTCTATGCCATCTATTGATCTTGCAGGCAATTCTTTGAACCATTTCCTAACTTCTCCATCTAAGCTTTGTACGAAGATTCTCATCTAGACATCCTGAGCTTCAATATTCTGATTATCTGCATAGCTAAAGAAAGCATTCCAATGCTCCTCTACTATTACCTCCCCTTGACCTTTGAACCTAGGGATACACTTCTGATAATCCCCCCCAGGAAGAGCATGAAGGGGTTGAGGCATTACCAGGGGTGCATACCTAGCAACTACTATACGGTCCATGTAGTCAGGAACTTGAGAAGCCATTTTTGGACTAGATGAACTTGGAGTAGCTTGACTTGAACTGTATTGATTTCATGAAGGAGGAGAATTTCTGAATTTGAGTTGATGAAGTGGGATCCTACTTGTAAGAGGAATGTAAGGTGAAACTTGGGAAAAATATCCTGTATGTAAGGACTTTGCTTTGATTTCTTCTTTAGATAATAAAGGATTTTTGAAGACATGGAAATTATCAATCTGAGTAACAGAAAAAGACAAGTCTTGTTCCTCTTTATTTTTTTTAGTTGGTGGATCAGAAAAAGGAAAAACAAACTATGAGGGATCAGGTATTTCTAAAGATGAAGGATACAGAAATCTTCCTGATACAGTAGAACTCAATTGCTGTCTAGCATCCCTCAATATTTTTTCTGGATCTGGAACTCCTGAATGTAGAGGAGATGAAGGATTTTCCCTAGTCCCAAATTTTTTCGGAGCCACAGTTGCTTTCCTTTATTAAAACAGGTGAAAAACTGTAGTCTAAAAACCATTCACTGATAATGTTCACCCAACAAATTAGATCCATCAATTCAAAACCAAGGAAGAACCTGCATGCTTCCTCCCTAGTATGGTCGCCAAAAGATGTTTATCCTAACATTTGCTATCTAGACTACAAGGTAGCAGTGTTCAGGCACCTCAGATTTTAAGGACTATTTTTGTGGTTTTGTGGATAACAATGTAAAAGTCAAGAGTATAAAGAATAGATACAGAGACACAATAATATGAAAACATCAGATAAATATGTATAAAGACAAGATTTTGCAGAATGGATGAAAATATAACATTTCAGCTCAGGAGATAGGTTTCAAAGCATATAAATACAAGGAATAAACAAACAATTTATCATTGCAGCATATGAAAAAGTACATGCACTTGAAATAACATTTCAAACATCAATAAGCATTAATATCCACTTGCAAACATAGTATCTACATAGAAAACATCTATATAAACAATAATGTAAACAAGGGTTCAAACAGAACCAAAGAATAATCACACAATATAAGTTTAAAACCTAGCTCCATATAGATATTAAGTCATTCATAAAACAAAGAAGTTCTTACAAAGATAAGTATTGCAGAACTGTACATGCTCCCATCATATTCGACTCCCATGTGTGTCTCATTTTGTTTATCAAAATATTACAATATATAGGAAAAGGTGAAATCAAAATTTTGTTCGTGAAGATCCACCTTTTAAGGTCTTGGCTTCTAAATATAGAAAAAGTATTTAACTGAATAAAAGATCTAGTCTAACTAAGTTTGACAAGTGTCAAAACTACATTAAACTAGAAACCTTGTCAAAGTCTTCTGGCTGCCTTAGCCAAAACAACTAATCCATCCAATGCATGTGCCTTTCTTTGTAATTTGATAAACTTCTTCTGCATATGACTGAGCTTCTTCTCGAGCTCTTCTTTATCCTTCAACAGCTGGACATTTTGTTCATGGGCCTCTTTTATTCTCTTTACAGCTTCATCGGCTACCTGTGCTATTTTTGAAAAGTTTTGTTTACCTCCTGTAGGTCTTGCTTCAACATCCCGTTGGATCTCATTAGACCATCATTAATCTGGCTCATATGTTCATTTTGGCATCTGAAATGATCAAGTTCTTTTTTCTGTTTTTCCTTTTCAAAATCTTCCATATCATCATTCACATCTTTGGATTTCTCATTTGCAACCATCTCTTTATTGAAATATGTTTGTCCCTTTGAAGATTCAATTACTTCAACTTCAACCACCACTTTTTCTCTTACCTATGAAATTACTGCAGCTGTATTCTCTTCTAAATCTCCACTATTATTATTAGGATAATTCTTGGGAATTATATCTGGAATTTTCCTCATACTTTGATCAATACCATCAAGAATTTGTTTTAATGCTGATTCCAACTCTTTTGATCTTTTATTTTCTTCATCATCACTTGATGAATCCTGTACACTTAAAACTTGATCTTTCTTAAGTTTTGGATTCAATATTGATTTCATATTCAACCTAAGCTTATTTTCAGGTCATGTTTTTGGCCTAAAATATGCTTTGAGTGGCTTAGACGAAATTTTTGAGGGTTCTGAGGGTTTGTTAAGAGAAGAAACATGATCTGGTTCTTTTTCATTTGTTTCCATTTCATGAACAGGATTCATTACTGAACTGTAATTTTTAAACTCTTCAAGATACTTTTGTTCCATTTTTGTAGGTGTTTGTATATTCATTTCCTTTTTAGGCAATTTCTCCATGTGGTGTTCTTCATCTTCAGACAAGATTTCTACCTATGTACAATAAAAAATGTCCATGGCCTTTTTTTCAGAAGGGTTTTGTTTTCTCTTACCCTTTTTTCCTTCCTTAGATTCCACTTTGAACCCCGACCAAAATAAAAAATGAGACCAAGTTCTTCCTTGTGTTTCTAATTCCTTGGAAATTAATAATTTTACCAAACCATGGTGAAACATACTATTTTTAGAAGAATCGGGATGATTCCTAACATTGGATGCCATTTTACTTAAACTTTTCTATAAGTAGTAGGGTAGGTTTAATTTCTTGGTACCTGATACATGCTATAGAAAATGGATATGGTAGGAGTATATGGTGGCGAATCTACCTTCACACGTCACATATCTCTGAATGATATGCAGAACATCTTGCCATTCTTTAATTAAGAAAGTATTCTGAATACCTTAGCTCCAGTCAGGATCTTTGTGCGCAGGTAGGAGAAAATGACTGAAATCTTCATCTATTGTTTGCCTCTTATACCACTTCTCACCTTCAGGAGCAATGCCAATGGCCTGCGCAATGGTTTCCTCTATCACTGAGAACTTGAGACCATCAATATTCACTATTGAACCGCCAAATTTTTGACAAAATGAACTCGTATCCCCTATGTGATATTCCCCGATTCTTTCAAACATAACAACCCAACTGACTTCTTTCATCTTTTCAACAATTAATGGGATTTTCTCCAACCATTCCACATTCCGGGGTTCGATTATGAGCACACGAACACTAGGACAAGGCTTCTTATCTATCTCCATGGCTGAAAACGAAACTGTAGAAGCAGTACTTGAAACAGAGATTTGAGAAGAAAGCATACAAAACCATTTTTGCACATCAAACACCATCTTATCCTCTCGAACTGATATATCAAATATTATTAGGTTAAAAAATGATTGTAAAATATGGAGATGTATGAGCACTCCTCGAAGAACCAGGTTCAAATCCTGATCAATTGATGATTATACCCTACACAAAAAACCTAACTTCGGATAACTGGCAGCGTGCATGCATTTAAATGATGAAATGCCCTGCCAACCTATGTTAAATATAAGCAATGTATTATTTAATCTCAAATTTTTGCATGAACTATGAACCAACTTTAAATAATCTATAGGGGCATAGGTTAAAAACTAAATATTTGTAAATGCATAAGATATTTTGAAATCAAAACAATCCAAGATTTAGTGAAATGAGAAAATCAAACGAGGGATAAAAGTCTAAGATAAAAAGGTAGCTAGGGAAAATGGCTTAACAGACCTAGAACAAATAGACCCATCTTTACCGACTTGGATAAAATGCACACCCAACCATCATTATTGGGTCTTTTTCAATGATTAAAATTGGAAATTGTGTGGATTAATATTTTCCACCTTATTGTGTATCTATCTATTATTTTTAGGCTTCAAAACCTTTGCACATTGTGTCAAAAAGAGAAAGAAAAATTAAAACAGATTTACACACCGCTGTGTGAAAAGGCAAGTGTAAATTTTCTAAAATGGCTTAGTGAGATGCACATGACATGCATGCCAAAGTATGTACATTGGTCAATAATTGTAAGTAAAAACAGAGTCCTAAATATATTTTCATTTTTCACAAGAACCTCTTTCAGATTCCTAAAATGTTGTTTCATTTGCTAGAAACGAATCTGCCAAGATGACAATTTTTCATTTTTGGACCCATACTTACCCAGTTGGACAAAATGCATGCCTAACCCTCATTATTGGGTCTTTTCCAGTTATTTAAATTGGAAATGGTGTGGAATTATATTTTCCACCTTATTGTATATCTATCTATTTTTTTTGGGATTCACAACCTTTGCACATTGTGTCAACAAGAGAAAGAAAAATTAAAATAGATTTACACAATGTTGTGTAAAAATCCAAGTGTAAATATGCTCAAATGGATTAGTGAAATGCACACCATTGTATGTACATTGGTCAATAATTGGAAGTAAAACCAAAGTACTGAAGATAGTTGTATTGTTCACAAGAACCTCTTTTAAATTCTTAAAATGTTGTTTCATTTGCTAGAAATCAATCTGCCAAGATAACATGTTTTCATTTTTGGACCCATCTTTACCCACTTGGATAAAATGCACACTAAACCCTCATTATTGGGTCTTTTTCATTTCTTTAAATTGGAAATGGTGTGGATTAATATTTTCCACCTTATTGTAGATTTTCCTTTTTTTTTTAAAGTAAGAAGAGAATATATTATGTTATAAAAAAGAGAGTTACATCCGAGAAAGAGTAGGTGAAGCCCTGCAATTACACTACATAACCATACGGAACATAATCGACCCACCAGGAAACTTTTCAAGACCAAATACCCCGAAAGAAACTAGGCATCAGAAGCCACAAAACTGACAGAAACAGGCATGCAGGCCTTTTTTCCATAACTAACCTTCCCATATACATCATAAAGTCATCTGTATCACCATGGAAGACAAAATATTCTACCTTGTGACCACCTTCATAGAAGGTACCCAGAAACAGAAACAAAACAAGACAGACTACAACTCGATACCCAAAAACTAAGACATTAGACATCCCAACAACCAACTAAAATAAAATATAGGGAAAATTAGGACAACGTCCAGGAGAAGGAACCGTAGGAGCAGCTGCTGGCGCAGGAGGAGGATGAAGCTCCATAGATTAAAGAAGGAAGTCCATCTTGCGATGGACCGCTCTAGTTTCCTCGAGAATACTCCGCTCATAATTGAATAACTCATTTGCAATCTAGTGCTCCATCCTATCTCGGAGAGCGTACCCAAATAAATTCTTCATCACCCAGTAGAGTGCAACGATACGTTCATACAAACTGAAACGCCCCGCAGTATTCACTGGGTCCATGACCCAGTTAGCAGTCTTTATGCACTCACCCAACGTCTCCTTATCAAGATGATTCCATAATTGTCGTTCCACACCATGAATTTCTTGCTAGATAGTCGGAGGCAAGTCCAGATCAAAGATCCTGGACTCCCAACGCACCTTCTGCTAAGCACGAGAAAAACTCCCTCCAGAGATCCCTTGAGAATTATCTCTATTATGAGTATGGCGTCGGCCAGCAGTGGCTTTCCGCCTCTCCCAGTTACAGTTATCTCCCATACTTCCCACCCTATTTCTATCACCTTTCTCAATTAGAACCAGAGCTCCCGAATAATGCATGCAGTGATTACTTTGGCCTATACGTTCGTGGTTACCACCTTGCCCAAATTTATTAAGAAATTCACCACCCCATATAATTATAAACCATCCATTAATAGCATATCGTACTACATATGGCTATGACATTCTTCGCATTAGTTCCACTAAAGCTCCTCCGTTCTGCAATCATCGTCGAAGTACAACCCCTTAACGTGGAGAGGACAACAAACCGCCCATGAAAGAGATGAAAATACCTACTTCCCGCCATCCCTTAAGAGAGAGCACTAATAAATAAAGAAGAAGGAATCACGTGGCAGGACGAGCCTCGTCTTGACGTCATCTCCCCTAATCATCATGATAGCTGATTATATCTTGGGAGAGAGTATCCCTACATCTGTCCTGCACCTCCTAATTCTGCAGGATTTCCCATGTATGAGCACAGAGGTCCATGTGATTATCGGTCCGGAGGTTAGTGAGCAAGTTCGCTAATTTGTTCCTGTTTCGTTTAACATGGAAAAGGAGATAACTAGACCTGAAGTTAACAACGTCGCTAAATGATCAAGTCTTCCTTCCGATTGCCAAGAAGTCGCCACCTTTGAGCTATGCTTTCCATTATGCAATTCAGAAGCCATGTGGATAATAACCGTGGAGTCACCTTCGATGATGAGGGGGGTCCGATTTTGGGAGATTTCCAGCTAGATCCCCTGCAATAGACCTTCCATCTCAGCGGCATTATTGGAATCAAACTCGAGGTATCCAATTTTGAAGCTTAGCATTATCTCATCTTCATTTTTGATAACACATCCATACCCTTCGATGCTCCGTCAAAATTCATCTTGAAGAAGCCAGGTTGGGGGGGAGACCAGGATTCAAAGCTTGCGCAAGCCATAGATGGACTTTTAAGTTTACCAAAATAGGGGAGGATTCCAAAAATATCCCAGGAGCGTAAGATAAGAGTCTCTGCTTTGTTAGCCTCCCAATCATTTCTATTCCAAGCTTGTAGTTTGATGGATTCAATCATCTTGCTGTGGATGGAAGCCAAGACTCATTCCTCAGAATTTGCCACCTCTCGAAAAATTCTAGACTTGTGCTCCTTCCAAACTTCCTAGGTTAGAAAGTATGGAAATATTTGCCACAGACGATTAACCACTGGTTTTTGGAACGGTTCCTTTGTCCACTCACAAAGAGTATGGACTGGATTATCACGAATTTGAGCGAAACTTCTGAAAGTCATCACCCCACAATCCCATAGGCAAGAAATGAATGAGCACAAGTCTAAAAGGTGGTGCATAGTGTCCTCCGCCATACCGCACATGACGCACTGGTAAGGGCCTCTCAAACCCCTTCTCTGCAAATTGTCACCAGTTAAGATGCGTCTTTTTATTACTAACTAGATAAAAACTGATACTTTAGGCTAGAGATTAGCATCCCATAATTTCTTCCACTTCAGAACCGGAGCCACATTATTGAACCCCATCCGGATGTTGTAGGCTTCCTTGATAGAGAAATTACCTTTAGGTTCGAAGCCCCATCGAAGTTTATCTTCACATGTATGGAATTTGATTCTATGAGAATTCAGAGCTTCCTCTAGATGGTTTAACTCCTCTTTAGGTCCAAATAGCTCCCACCAATCTCGGGCTTCCCAAACCCTAAATTCCTGGTCCGGGTCAGAAGCATCCCAAAGGTCCTGGACTAGAACTTTGTTGTTAACAGTGCATTCTTGAATGACCTGAGGAGCATCCACACTACTGGTGATGAAGGTCAATTGTTGCCATGAGTCATACCATGCCTTAGATCGATGACCATTCCTGATTTCCCAGAAGCTATTATCCTGGACAAGGTTCTTGCCTTGATTATCCGATTTTCAAATATGCGAACCAGGAAGAGTTTCAGAGAAGCGAATCAGGTTATTTTTTTCCCAACCATCTGCATATTTAGAATGCCAAAGTTTATCCCATGGTTCATGGTTATGAGAAACCCAATGCCACTAGATTTTGGCCCCAGAGACATAATTAACATGCTCAGGGTCTCGAATATTTAGACCACCTTGCTCCTTGGGCGAACAGACCACCTCCCACTTGACCAAAGCCCACTTTCGGTGCTCCCCCTAGCCACTCCAAAGGAAATTACGCTGAAGGTTTCTTATTTCTTTAAGCACAACTTTGGGTTCCATCATGGCCGAAAACATATAGATTGGCATAGATTGAAGAATAGCTTTAACCAGGACCAAACGACTAGCAAAATTCAGGGGCCGTAGAGTCCAATTGGTTAATTTTTTCCTCATTTTGTCAAGCATTTCCTTCCATGATCCTTGACGGGCCATGGAATCAATGAAGGGGGAATCCAAATATTTGGACGGAAGGGAGCTCTCATAGAAACCCAAAATACGACAAATATTTCTCCTAGTAATATTAGGAGCGTTGAAGAAAAATACCTAAGTTTGGTTATTTACTTCAAGACCAGAAGCGTTGCCAAAATTTGTAAGTCAGAGATGAATTTTCTGAGCTTCCTGAATAGAGGGGTGTCCCATAAGCATAATATCATCCACAAAATACTAATGAGTCTGACAATCCGCGTGAGGATGAATGATGATCCCCTGCAGATCATGATTGCCTTGCATAGCCTTAATAGATCGACCTAACCCTTAAGAGGAAGGGAGAAAGAGGGTCCCCCTGGAAAATGCCCCTGGAAGGTTTGAGTAAGCCTGTGGGGGTCCCATTAAGCAGAATGGAGGAAAAGGCAGATGAGATTAAATTCATGATCCATCCAACCCATTTAGTTGAAAAACCAAACGCTCACAGCATGATTCATAAAAGGCCAATTCAACTTGTCATAAGCTTTAGCAATATCAAGTTTCAACATCATGCTTGGTATTTTGTCTTTTTTGAGGGAATGAAACACCTTATGAACCAGGATAATGCCATCCATGATTTTCCGTCCTTCAACAAACCCTGAATTCTCAAGGGAAATGAGAGAGGGGAGGATTGGTTTTAGGTGATTGGAAATCACATTAGTCACAATTTTGTAAATCACATTGCAGAGAGCATGGGGGCGAAAATTGTTAGGGGAGTCAACTCCATCACACTTAGGAATGAGGGCTAGGAAGGTAGCATTGAACGCAGGTAGGATTTTCCCAGAGCATCTAGAAGATTCCACAATTTGACAGACTTCCACCTTGATGAGATCCCAGAAGAAGTGAAATAAATTGGTGGTGAAGCCATCAAGACCAGGGACTTTCCCATCTGCCATTTGATGCACTTTTTCTTCCACTTCAGTCATAGATATAGGCCTCATAAGGATATCATTTTGTTCTTGAGTAACCAAAGAAGGGATATTCTGGGTGATTGTCTCAATATATATCCTTCTATCAGGTGTAGACTCTGTCATTATATATTGGAAGAAATTGGTCAGTTCACCCACTATTTCTTCTCTAGTTTCAAGCCTTTCTCCTTCCCTGCTTTTTAATTTGAGAATCCTATTATGTATTCTATTCTGGATGACCGAACGGTGGAAGAATTTAGTATTCCTTTCCCCATCTTGGAGCACGTTAACTCTATATTCCTTTTGATGCCAGAGAATATCCTCCAAATGCTCTCTTTCTAGCAATTTGTTGTAAATATTGGTCTCCTAATTCCGCATTTCCGAAGTATAGCCTGAGTCCATTCCCTTTTTCTGGATTTCCTCCAGTCTATATTCCAAGGCCTTTTTGTCTTCAATAATATTTCCAAATTCTTCCTTGTTCCATTTCTTTATTTTCTCCTTGAGCGTCTTTAGTTTCTGCTAAAACCGGTACATGCTCTGGCCTTCGTCTGAGCTGAGCTCCTCCCACCATTGATTAACCTTCCCCTTGAAGTCAGGATGGCCTAACTAGAACTGTTCAAACCCAAAAGGTTTTTTAAATTGAGAACCCAACCCACTCCACCAAAGTTCCATAGGCCAATGATCCGACCTAGAAGTTGGGGGAATGGAGGAAGCAACTTCACTCCCTGATTCCATGACATACTCAGAAACCAGGAACCGATCAAGACGCGAGGCGATGTGGAGGTCTCCTTTTCTTTTATTGTTCCAAGTAAATCTCCCATCCCCGGGGATGATATCAACAAGTTTCAGGGCCTCAATGGTATCCCTAAAGTGGCCACATTCCACCTCAAGGCATTGTAAACCTCCTTTCTTTTCCTCTAAGGAAGTGATAATATTGAATACCCCTCCAAGAATCCAGTATATGTTCCCCAGACCCGTCCCGATATGCCCCAGGGATTCAAAAAATGTAATTTTATCATGGGGAGTATGGGGGCCATAAACATTAGTTAAAAGACTAGATATTTGGAAGCCAATAACCGCAAAATCAACAGATAGGCATCGATGATTCCCATGGAATCCTGACAGATTAACTTTATAGGGGTTCCATAGAATACCCAGCCCACCTTCCATATCTCTAACATCTATACCCATTGCCTCACAATTCTTCCATATTTTCCCACATTTCTCCTGAATTTGACTCGCCGAGCATTTTGTTTCTTGAAGAAACACAATGGCTGGGTTTGTCATCCTAATATTATTTCAAAGGGTTTTAACTTTCTGCAGGCTATTAATACCCCTAATGTTCCAAGAAACAATCTTCATACCAAACCCTAATATTATAATCGATGCATTGCTGATTAGATTTCTGTCGTGGTTTTTTGATAACCTCATCATGCTTCCTCTTGTGGTATTTCAGAGATCCTAGGCTAATGCCTAGGCAATTAGACTCCCGGGCCTTAATGATCGCTTCTTTCAGAAGGACGACTTGCTCATGTGGGACGTACCCTTTCTCAACATCCTCACAAGCTTGCTCGATTCCTTCTAGATCTAGGTTACCAATGTCCATGTCTTCCACATCTCCTCCCATTTCACCATCCATTTCCTCAGCCGGGGTTTCCACCTCCTTGGATCTAGAATCCGTGGGAAGATCAATCGCTTTCTCGTGGTTAATGGTATCCTTCTTTTCCTGGGTTGATATATCTGCAATGTCTTCAGATTGATCCCTAAGAGCTGCAAATTGATTAGAGGTTAAGATCTTCTTTGAGCCATCCGGAATCTCCTGTTTTATTACTCCACATTTATGGGTTGAAACCTTAGAAAACCCTTGATATTTTCTCTCCTCTTCACTCCTTGAGAGGGTTTATGGTTATTCATGGGGAAATCTATGAATAAGTGTCCATTTTCATGACAACGACGACATCTGAATGGGACTTGATCATATTCCAAAGGTTGAACCCAATCCTCATCCTCCCATGACATATTTATTGCTTCAGGTAGTTCTTTAGAAAGGTCCATGTAAACAGAGATCCGAGCATACACCGTATAACGTTGCGCTTTGGTTTGCTCCAAAATTTTAACAAAGGATCCAAGATTGTTCCCAATGTCTTCCAAGATTTCAGTATCCCAATATTCACTTGGTAGAGAGTAAAGCCTAATCTAGACAAGAGCTACCTGCATATCATCCTTATCAGGGAAGAACTTCTCTTTCCAGGGTCTCAAGAAAAGGTCCGCATAGTAGAAAAAATAGGGACCCCCATCTAAAACTTTGTTTATGTCTTCCAAACTAAGGAAAGAGATCGTAAAGAAACCCTTGGACCTTAGCTGGAGGTCATAATGACCTTTTGCTTTCCAAGCGGAATTGATCCACCAAATTAGGGAATTTTTCGAGGGAAGCATCCCCACAAACTTACCAGTAAGTGCGCGATCTTGCATATATTGGATACATTCTCTCAACTTACTGGATCTGATCTTCATTGATGGAATGGAAGACAATTTAGGGATGCACTGTCCCAGCTTCCTTCCTGCAGAAGGATCTGTAGACCCCAGATCTTGTGAACCTTTTACCATACCAACCATTCCTTCGAGCAAGATCAGAATCCTGCTAACCTGAAAACCATCAGGAGGGTTTCCAGGGGGGATGGATTGCTTCCCCCCACAGTTGCAGCCATGGTCGTCGTCAATCCTCCCACCTTCATAGGTCTCTGAAAATCCTAGCTTTCCAATCATAGTAGAATCATAAGAGCGATTATCATCACTGAATTAAGATGAAGGATATCGATTTTCCTATTTTTGTTGGGATTCACAACTTTTGCACATTGTTTCAAAAGGAGAGAAAAATTAAAATAGATTTACACAGTGTTGCATAAAAATATAAGTGTAAATTTTTTAAAATGGGCTTAGTCAAATGCATGCCACTAAATGTACATTTGTGAATAATTGGAAGTAAAACCATAGTCTTGAAGATAATTTCATTGTTCACAAGAACGTCTTTCAGATTACTAAAATGTTGTTTCATTTGCTCGAAATAAATATACCAAGATGGCAATTTTTCATTTTTGGACCCATCTTTACCCACTTCCATAAAATGCATGCCCAACCCTCATTATCGGGTCTTCCTAAGTGATTTAAATTGGAAGTGTAGTGCATTAATGTTTTCCAACTTCCTATACATCTATATATTTTTGTTGGGCTTCACAAACTTTGCACACTTTGTAAAAAGTATAAAGCAAAATTAAAATATATTTATACAGTGCTATGGAAAAAATTAAGTGTATATTTGAAAATACGGGTTTAGAAAAATGCATGCCACAATATGTACATTGGTCATTAATTGAAAATAAAGCTACAAGCCTAACACTAGTTACATTGTTCACAAAAAATTCTTTCAGTTTCCTATAATGATGTTGAGCATTGGTTGTCATTGATGTCAACTAAAGATGATGCCAAGTGTTTGAACATCATCCAATGTCAAAGAGGATGTCAAGTGATTCAGTATGAGTCATTGATATCAGCACAAGCCAAAGTGGATACAACAGTTCAACAAGAATATGAAGAAGACACTTTGAGGAAGTCTACTATGCATAATGAAGGAAGCATGAACATCAGAAGCATATGCGTAAGAGGTAAAGGTGATAGACATGAAACATTTAAGTATATCCAAAACATAGGCATCTGGACAAGACAAGAAGCATACATGTCCAAGATGATTGAACTGATATGGATGCCATTCTAAAAAAGTATATCCAATCACTATATCCATTCTGTCTGAATATGCTTACAATATATTGGATCTTATCTATAAGAGAACTAGAGGTGAATCAAGGATGCATTAAACATGCAACTTTGGAGTATATTGTTATACCTCAAAGTTACAATTCAAGCTCTAGTGTCACATCTTTGTACCATGTGACCTAGTGACATTTCTCCCTAATGATTGTTACGTGTTGTCAACACCCTCCTTGGTCTCATTTGGACACCTTGGAGATAAATTCATATCTTATTGACCGAGAAAAAACTTACTAAACCAAGTGTCACCTTCTAGATCCTTGTTTACCTTGATTTTCGCACCCTGCATATCTATCAGCCCACGAAAATCTCCCTTTTTCGCGCCTTGCATAACCCCTGCCCCACGAAAATCATAATTTTCAACATTATGCTCAATGTATGGGGCGCAAAAATCCTAATTTATCCCTTGCCTTGGAATTTGGATCTGTACCTTTCGAGAGATTACCTTGGGATTGCCATCCCTGATTCGATCCCAACCTCCTCTCTTTGTTTAGCTTGGCTGATCCACTAAACCCTCACTAGCTCCACCTTCCTCTCCTTATGGTTAACTCCTCCAAGTGATATAAAAGAGAGGCCTTCCATGAGCCAAGGGGGAAGTACTCGGGGCATCCAAACTATGATCTTAGGAGATTTTCAGAGATAGCTAGAGGAGAGAAGTCTTGGAGTTGGAGTTGGCTTGGACATCAAGAAACCTATGTAAGTGTTTTTCAAGCTTCTTAAGAGAGATAACTTGTCTTGTTTCCCATTTCATGTGTATTTTGTGTGAATATTTACCATGAAATGTATCTAGTTTAGATTTGAATCTAACCTTTATTTCAACATATTTGGGAGATTGCGTGCTTGTTCTTTGTTTGATCTTGACAAGTTCTATTTGGGAGCTTTTCAGGATCAGAACTGGAAGCGGGAAAAACATCTGATTGAAGGTGAGTTACAGTCTTCCATCACTTCTGAATTACTTTAATCTTTTTGTAAAGCTTAGTTCAGGTTTCAAGGTAGCATTTGTTTCCCAATTGTCTTAGATTAGAACTAGTTATATCCTAGTCTAGCCTAAGAGAGTTTCTTCTTATCCGTAGGGAGAAATTTCTATAACAATATCTAAGAGGTACATTCAGGCATAATATATCAAGGAGAACTTCATACAGTATGGAGAAGTACATAATATGACACTTCATACAGATCCAAAAAGACACTTCATGACGATTCTGTTCAAGAAAGAACACAAGCAATGTACTATACATCATGAGGTCCTTGCGCAGATATTGATTCCACAATACATACTCTATCATGACAATAAATGCAAAGAAGTTGGTCGGAAAATAGTTCGAGTGCCCAAATGGCCAACTAGATGATTGGAACAAATGGACAAGCAAGCTATCAAGTCTAAGTGTTTCTTATTCAATAGTTGGGGAGTGCGATGGAATAAAGGAACAACAGATGGTCGAAAAATCTTGAAAGCGCGCAAGCACAACTAATCATGCGAAGCCTTCAAGTGGTGAAAAGTGCACAAGTTCCTAAATGGGTACGATCGGTTGAATATCACAATGGAAAAATTCTACAGACGACGAACAAAAAGTGTGCAAGGCCCACAAGAAGGAATAAGGAAGATGCCAGAGTCCCACAAATGAAATATTGGCATAGGCACAGGTTCTACAATGTTCCAATACATCAAGGGCGCATTACCCAATTGCAATGATGAAAATGGGTCACAATCCCACTCAGCGGAATCCAGGAATGCATTGATTATGTAAAATGGTAATAACTTAAGGGTGCATTACCCACAAGGGATGGTACAACAACGATCATGGATAAGGTGAAATATTGCACACATACCAGAATGCAATGGTACATATAGAGCGCAATGGTACATCACCAAGGTGCAAAGACCCACTAATTTGTGGATCCTAAAAGTGCTTGATACATCAGAGATGAAACAACAATAGCAAAGATGATGACACATGGCATATGCACAATCCGTGAAGTATGGATTCCATGACCGACTTGCAAGCATACAATCAGTGCAGGACATGTATAAATATAGATACAAGTTGGAGATTCAAGTGTGTGATGTGGAAGTAGAAGCAAGAAGACTGCAAGTTAAGTGTAAGTTTCAGTTCATTTTTCGGGGCATCAAGGGGCTTGTGAACATAACATAATGATATAACGAAGAGCCATACGTGCACGTGTAGTAGAATGAAGTTTTGATGGTGCACAAAATGATGCCGTAAGATTGTGACGATTGTGCAAATGCTGAAAGGAAAAAATACCGAAGAATGTGCAAGTGCTGAATATTTTGAAGGATTATATCGTGAGTCAACACGTCGATAGTCACAGAAGTTGGAAAGATAGAAGTGCAGACACATAATCGAGGAATATTAGATATTGCGTGATGTCACACAAATGAAGTGAAGGGATAGTGTGCAAAGTTGAATATTACATATGATGCACAACAATAGAACGTCAGCAGAGTTAGACAGGTGCATCATGATGTAGATGATCTAAAATAAGTACGTTATACTGAATGGACCAATCATTTTATGCACAAGAGGTCACAAATTGTGTGAAGGACTACGACACTTATTCAGAATGGACACATCATAAGGTGTGCAGTTACCACTGTCACTGGTGCTTCTTTTCAGTACAATATACCATCAATAGAAAGCACAGTATCAATTGAACATTGCAGTCACGTATAGAAGTACATTGAACCATAAGTGTAGACTGCAATATCAACAGAGCACATGATCCAAGAAGGAGGTCATCCGCATAGTTACAAATTGAGAAGATAGAGAAGTCAAGTGATGTATGTAGAGCAGTAACATAATATATTCTGCATATGAAACTTGCGCACAACAGAAGCATCATCAGAAGACTTGAAGAAGTGAGTAGAGTTGAAGAACTACAAGACAACAAAGCATATCAGACATCGGGGCATTCGGATGGTTCAAGTAGATAGGAATTTGGAGCTTCCTTCACGTTGGTTCCTGTAAAATAGAAAGAAGACAAGGATACGCAGCTTCCTTCAGGTTGGAGCCTGCAAAAAAAAGCGACAGGGGGTCGATGCATCCTTCCAGTTGGTGCTGGAGAAAAATACGGGGGTTGGAGCCTCCTTCCAGTTGGTGTTGGTAACCACATGAAGCTGGTGCTTCCTTGAATGTATTCTTTCATACTTAAAATAAGCATTTCATGGTTTTCTCCCATTTGGGTTTCCACATAAAATTATGTGCTGATGATATGGTGCATGTTCATGTGAATGTTTAATTACTGATGCATAAGAGATGATGAATGTTAAGTAAATTTTAATCAGTTAAAGAAGGTAAAAATCTGTCAACAACTGCGTTAATACCGATTCAACCCCCCTCTCAGTAATAAATGGATTCTAACAATTGGTATCAGACCGGGTATCTTCAGTAACAGATTAACATCTGGAAGATAGATCACTGCACATGAAGCATAAATGGATAAGAAATAAGGGCTCTCTACAAACAGAGCACCAAGATTCAACTACACCAACTACATATTTTGGAAGGTACGCATGGAAGTCTACTTACAATATTTAGGTACTGAAGTATGGAAATCGATAGTTGATGGTTATAAAGTCCCAACAGTAGTTCCAATCAATCCCCTGTTAAGGAGACAATATGAAGGTAATGCTAGGGCCAAAAATTCTATACTATGTGGTTCGAGAGGTGATGAATTTGTCAAGGTTATGCACTGTGCATCAGTTTGGGACAAACTCAGAGGCATATATGAAGGAGATGATAAGGTAAAGAAAGCAAGGCTTCAAACTTACTTTGGACAATTTGAATATTTGAGGATGAAGGATGAAGAAAACATTACATCTGATTTCTTAAGGGTTGACGAGGTAGTAAATGCTATTAAAATCCTTGGAGTTGTTAAGATTCAATATGCTAAGACAGAAAATAGCAGCATTACATTCCATTTCACAATAATAGCATATACAGGATCACTGAAGAAACAACAAGCATAGCATAAACACAAGAGACAGAGATTTATCCTGGGAAACCCTCATGGGGTAGAAAACCCAGCAAAGCTTCCTCAATATAGATGACCAGCAATATACAAAGATGAAACCCTGAGACATGATCTCCTCCTCCAGAATAGCAGACCTCTTCTCCACAAGTGCGCTATCCTCAAGTGAGTGAGTGTATCAAATGAGGAACACACCTCCTCTATTTATACACTAATTTGATATGTATTTTACACAAGTACATGTAGGCTCATATTTAACCATTAGGTTAAATACCCCATTATAACTGACTGGGATGACCCCCACATGGTGGGTCTAATAACCCTAGTTACCACAACCAACTTGGAGGAATAAACATCTCCGGATTTATAGTATAATCACATCGGAGGTATGGAACATCTCCGGAATAAATAATATACAAATATAATATTCTTTGAAGTTACAATATTTCAACACACCCCCTTAACGAGAAGGATATTATAACAGTATCTGCACGAGCAAGGAGTCATCAACATCATACATGATACATCTATAAATCATTGGAAGCTTTCTTAACATCATCAGTAACTCAACCAGTTACTGGAACATCAACATCTTCAGTACTGAGTCTTTATCTTCTGCAGCACTCGAACAACTATAGCAACATCAACGTCTGGATCCTCACGATCATCAACATCGTCATCTAGACCATCACGATCAGCATCATCGTCATCATACGATCATCAACATCGTCATTACACAATCATCAGCATCGTCATCTCACGATCATCAGCATCGTCATCTCACGATCATCAGCATCGTCATCACACGATCAACAGCATCGTCATCACACGATCATCAGCATCATCATCTATATACATGATCCTTCCTTTCGGAATTACTGGATCAATCTCATCACAATCATATTTAAGACTATCCTTCCTTTCGGAATTACTGGATTTACTGTCTAAGGATGATTAGTCCAACCACAATCATATTTAAGACTATCCTTCCTTTCAGAATTACTGGATTTACTGTCTAAGGATGATTAGTCCAACCACAATCATATTTAAGACTATCCTTCCTTTCGAAATTACTGGATTTACTGTCTAAGGATGATCAATCCAACCACAATCGCATTTAAGACTATCCTTCCTGGATTTACTGTCTAAGGATGATTAATCCAACCACAATCGCATTTAAGACTATCCTTCCTGGATTTACTGTCTAAGGATGATTAATCCAACCACAATCGCATTTAAGACTATCCTTCCTGGATTTACTGTCTAAGGATGATTAATCCAATCACGTGCATTTTGAACCAAGGTCCAGGGACGATGCAGTCCTATCCTCTATTCTCGGAGACACCTGTCTACGGCTCACTTTAGAACTTGAGTTCAAGGATGATCCAATCCTCTCAAGTCCACCAAGGACTTCATTCTCAGAGACCTCACGTCTACGACTCTCTTTAGGACTGAAAGTCCAAGGATGATCCAATCCCCTCAAGTCCACCAAGGACTTCATTCTCGGAGACCTCACGTCTACGGCTCTCTTTAGGACTGAAAGTACAGGGATGATCCAATCCCCTCAATTCCACCAAGGACTTCATTCTCGGAGACCTCACGTCTACGGCTCTCTTTAGGACTGAAAGTCCAGGTATGATCCAATCCCCTCAAGTCCACCAAGGACTTCATTCTTGGAGACCTCACGTCTACGGCTCTCTTTAGGATTGAAAGTCCAGGGATGATCCAATCCCCTCAAGTCCACCAAGGACTTCATTCTCGGAGACCTCACGTCTACGGCTCTCTTTAGGACTGAAAGTCCAGGGATGATCCAATCCCCTCAGCTGTCCACTAAGGACTTCATTTTCGGAGACCTCACGTCTACGGCTCTCTTTAGGACTGAAAGTCCAGGGATGATCCAATCCCGTCAACTATCCACTAAGGACTTCATTTTCGGAGACCTCACGTCTACGGCTCACTTTAGAACTTAAGTTCAAGGATGATCCAATCCTCATCTATATTCACATCTATACAGGTACAAATGTCCAAGAGCATGTATCACATCAAAACATGTATACATTACTAATCAAAACATGTATACATCTAGCATGTATTCTCACTAATGCATCTAACATCAAAACATGTATACATCACATCAAAACATGTATACATCTAGCATGTATTCTCACTAATACATCTAACATCAAAACATGTATACATCACATCAAAACATGTATACATATAGCATGTATTCTCACTAATACATCTAACATCAAAGCATGTATACATCACCTCAAAACACGTATACATCTAGCATGTATTCTGACTAATACATCTAACATCAAAACATGTATACATCACATCAAAACATGTATACATCTAAAATAAAAGATATATAAGAGTTCTAAATCTAAATAATTGTAAGTAGCTAAGTACAACAAAATAAAATTTAAGGGACATAATTGTTATCAAATACTATACTACTCCCCCTTTCGAGGAGGGTCCTTCTGGACTATACCAAGCTTGTCTCGGAAGTATTCAAACTTTACTCGAGACAAAGGTTTAGTCAGGATATCGGCAATCTGATCCTCAGTGCTTATATACTCGAGCTTGATAGCTCCTCTTTGCACCATATCTCGTATATAGAAGTATCAGATCTCTATGTGTTATTGACTTATCGTGGAATACAAGATTTTCTATCTTGATTCATTTCTAAGTCAAACACTCCATATAATAGCTTCTGAAGCCACACTGCTTCACAGCTGGTAGAGCAGACAGCTATATATATATTCTGCTTCAGCAGTACTGAGAGCCACACTAGATTGTTCCTTGCTGAACCATGAGATCATGGCAGATTCAAGACTATAACATCCACCTGATGTACTCTTTCTGTCTGAGGCACTTCCTGCCCAATCAGAATCTGAGTAACCATGTAAACGGAGTTCATGACCTCCAAGATAATATAGACCAAAATCTATTGTACCTTTTAGGTACCTCACTACATGCTTTGTAGTTATTAAGTGAACCTTTCTAGGTTCTACTAGACACTGACTTAGGGTATTTGCAGCAAAGCATATATCTGGCCTAGTATTTGTTAAATACATCAATGACCCAATGATTTGTCTATATAGGGTTAGGTCCACTAAATACGATGAGTCATTAACTAACAACTTCAAGTTGGAGTCCATGGGAGTGGCCATGGCTTTATACTCCAACATATCAAATCTTTTTAGAAACTTCACAGCATACTTACCTTGGTTGAGAAAGATTCCTTCTAAGCCCTGCCATACTTCCAGACTTAGGAAGTAATGCATCAATCTGAGATCTTTCATTTTTTATTTCTGCAGCCATCTTCTTCTTTCTTTTCATGATCTGTTTCTCATTCCCTATAAGAAGGATATCATAATAATAGTATGATCCATAGCCTTAAGGTAAAGGTTAGGAACAACTTTAATTTTTGGTAAAGCCCAAGCTTATCAAGAAACTGTCAATTCTCCCTTTGTGACTGAACATCATTCACTCTCTGTATTGAATGATTTTCTGCATATCTATCTGTGCCATCTCTCGATAGATGGGTCTACTGATATGAGCCTCAATATTATTCAAACTTTGTGGTGAGTTCCTTCTTGCATCCATGTCATCTGTGTATAAAAACCATATTCAACCTTGTAGCAAAGGTTGAGATCCACATCACCCGTGGTGATCATTAAGCTCATCAATTGATTATCGATCCTGGGTACCCATACAGAACTTGAATCACACTTCTTCTTTAATTACACCATTAAGAGAATGGTTTTATCTATCCTCTTGGAACAAACATCTCATCATGATTCTCTTTCTCTTTTCTAAGAGAATCTTCTAGCCACAAGCCTTCTATAGTGTGTTTGATTTGTAAATCCTTTTGTTGAACATCCATCGCTTGTTCATCATTCATCATGATTTTTCCTACAAATCAAAATTAGGTACATGATTAGTAATACTTCATAATCATCAAATCATATTGACATGATAACCTATTATGCATATAGATATCATTTACATAGTTATGCAACTATCTTGACCAATACTTTGGCACAACACTTTCCCATATCCTGTATGCATACAGTGGATATCTATATGCCTTCTATCTCTACCAGAACATACTATCGAGAGTGTGCACAACTCTCAGCATGTCAGCAAAGAGGTTTCATTCTAGACAAGCAACAATGGAATGTTTGTCCAACTTACCAATCATATGCATATTAGTAGTATACTGTTCAATGTTCTATGAATATTTACACTTAGCGTGATATATTATAGGAATACAAATATGCATACAACCTATTACAGGCAATATCATTTACTATTTCAAATAACAACTCAAATACTTATCTTTTATGTTTGTGTGGTTGCCTCCCGCTTGATCTTCTGTATGTCTTTTGAACTTCTATTCATTATGTACCACTGTGCATGTTCAAGTGTCATCCTCATGATCTCATACACAAACATACACCCATTAGTATGTTCTAAATGTTATCAAAACATTATAGTTCTAAATAATCTTGAGAATGTATAGTCATGATTATAGTTAATAAACATTAGTATTCAAGATTTCAGGGAAGTCTTCTTTTATTCATGCATATCATCAATCAAGATAAAAGACATAATATGCATAATCCCTTGATTACTAACTTTATGAATAAGCATAACCAATCATACCAAGTATACTTATATAAGGGATCCTAACACAAGGTAAGATTCATGGGAAACATACCTGGATTAGTATACCTACTTAGTTATGTACAACATACCTAAACAATCTCTTCAATGATTTAGAGATCCTGAGCTAGAACCTGCATGTCTCATAGGTTAAGCATAATATAATAAAGTCATACATACCTCGTAAGTAGAACAAAGATTATGGATGAGTCTTTGTCTTCATGTTTTCATGGTCATGGAACCTGATTTGTCTTTTGTGATGTACCTGAGCCTTGTTAGCAGACAACATCAACCTCACACAACATCATAATGCATTAGTACAATCATATAGCCCTAATCAATGAATGTCTTTGATCATTCACATGCATTCATACTGTTACTAGGGTGATAAGACAATTCTAACATTAATCAAGATTGTACTAATAAATAATATGAAGACAAACACATCATGAACTTAATCAAGAATTAGATTTCAAGACATACCTGAGCCTCCTTAAGTCATACCTGTCGAGACTTCTTGTAGTCTTCTTATGTAAGGCCTTAGCCTCAACTCCCCTTGAAACTTGATCTGGAGCTTAATTAGGGTTTTCTAGAGAAACCCTAAAAATTCAATCTTTGACTTTCACACTTCTGAATGGATGAAAGAATATGTCTTGCTGAGCTGATCAAACTAGCATACTTCAATTTTGGAATTTCCAAAATTTGACCCCTCAAAATTGCCTTTGAAACTTCTGGATCTTCTGGAAAGGATCCCGAACTAGGGTTTGATGAAGCCCACCCTTCTTCCCAAACAAAAGGTTCGATCCAAGGCTCTAAACTCTTATTTTTCTTAGGAGCTTCCAGCCGTGGTTACAGACTTCAAAAATTCCAACTTTTGCTGAAGCCCTAATTTTCCATCTTTCCGATCAAAATCCCGAACTGGGGTTTGATCAAGCCCGGTCTTCCACCCAACCAAAAAATTCGATCTTGGTCTCTAAATTTTGATTTTCCTGAGTAGCATTCAGCCGTGGACTCCGATTCCAAAAATTCTAACTTTCTCCGAAACACTAAATTCCGGAAGCCATGAATAAGGGTGCTCCAAAAATAATTCTGTTTTGACAGAAATATGCACCTGATTGTTTCTGCTATAACTCTGAAATTTTTGCTCCACAGGGTCTGAAACCCTTTTTCTGCAGTATCCTGACCTGTCATCTTTCCATCCTGACAGGTCTGACCTCAATTGGGTTTTCTGAGAGAGAGTTATGCCAAGTGTCGCAACATGACCTTTTTATGGGATAAAACAGGAGAGCGAACTTGTACGGAATTCCACGTGTCACTTTTTAAACTTCGGCCTCTGAAAACTTTTCCTAAGATAGCTCGACCTGTTATCTTTCCATCCTGATAGGTCTGACCTCAATTGGACTCTCTGAGAGAGAGTTATGCCAAGTGTCGCAACGTGACCTGTTTATGGGATAAAACAGGAGAGCAAACTTGTACGGAGTTCCACGTGTCACTGGTTCACCTTCGGCCTCTGAAAAAGTTTCTTGAGATAGTACAGTCTGTGCACTACCTTTTACTTTTTACGAAATTTCATTTGGATCTTCCTAGCCCAAGTTATGACCTTTTTTCCAAGGTCACCTGATTTTGACTGAGATCTGGAAGAGGCAGAAACCCTAACTTGTACTGATCATAACTCACAAAGTACAACGAATCTGAGGATGCCCTTTGGATACAAGGTACCTAGGGATGTTATATTCGACCTGTAAACTTTTCAGACCCTGAACCTTTGCCAAAATGGAGTTATAGGGAAAGTGCCACGATGACTGGTTTTTGCTATGTAAAACCCTAACCTTCAAATTGTCGTAAGTAAAGCAAGTGTCGTAAGTGCCATACCTTGTCTTCCTTGAGGTTAGCTCTGATACCATGTTAAAATTCAATATGCTAAGACAGAAAATAGCAGCATTGCATTCCATTTCACAATAATAGCATATACAGGATCACTGAAGAAACAACAAGCATAGCATAAACACAAGAGACAGAGATTTATCCTGGGAAACCCTCATGGGGTAGAAAACCCAGCAAAGCTTCCTCAATATAGATGACCATCAATATAAAAATATGAAACCCTGAGACATGATCTCCTCCTCCAGAATAGCAGACCTCTTCTCCACAAGTGCGCTATCCTCAAGTGAGTGAGTGTATCAAATGAGGAACACACCTCCTCTATTTATACACTACTCTGATATGTATTTTACACAAGTACATGTAGGCTCGTATTTAACCATTAGGTTAAATACCCCATTATAACTGACTGGTCCGACCCCCACATGGTGGGTCTAATAACCCTAGTTACCACAACCAACTTGGAGGAATAAACATCTGCAGATTTATAGTATAATCACATCGGAGGTATGGAACATCTCCGGAATAAATAATATACAAATATAATATTCTTTGAAGTTACAATATTTCAACAGGAGTCACCTTGGATGAAGAATCCGTGGTACATAAAATATTAAGAACTCTACTTTTAAGATTCAATTCAAACATTTTTGTTAGAGGATTGAGAAAATCTTGATGAACTGACAAAATATGAACTTCAGGGGATTCTCATTGCATATAACATGATAACATAAAAGTAAACTCCAATTAGAAAGGAAGCAACCTTCAAGGCCGCAGGAATAGACAAGCATGATCATGACAAAGAATGTTGTGATGAATTTGATGATGAAGAATCAAACTTTGTCAAGAAGCTGAAAAGAGGATGAGGCAAGTACAAGAACCAAATACCCTTCAAATGTTTAAGGTGTGGAGGGATTGGTAACTATGACTCAAAATGTCCTTACAAAAGGGATGTCAGTGATGGTGATGAAGAAACTAGAGTGAATAATTTAAATATTTCACGTACTCAACACAAACCAGAAAATAAGATAAGAATCCCAAAATCGAAGAAAGGTTTGTACATTGAAGAAGGAAGCAATGCATATGAAGAAAGTGATTGCGACGATGAAACCAAGGAAGTACTGTTTATGGACCATGTGGTAGAAGAATGTAAGGACAAACAAAAGAATATCATCTCAAAAACTACTCCAGTGGTGCAAAACAAGCTAGGATCACTAAACAAGTTTTTCTTCAGTGGATCGTTGAAGACACCTTCAAAACAATTCACACCTGTTAAAGAGGTCAAAGTGGTCAATTACTTAGATGATGAAGACACTGCATATGTTGACTGGGAAGGTGAATTAATAAGTGCTTTGGATGAGTTAAACAAATACAAGAAGAAGAATAAGCTCTTACATGAACAACTGTCAAAGTATGAAGAACAAGACAAGCCATGCTAGGAATCTATTGAAGCAAACATTCGTGAGAAGATAACCAACTACGAGTGTCGATTGATTTGTGCACAAGAGAAGATTATAATACTTGAAAAAGAAAAATTTGTACTCAGAACTTCACTTGATGAGCTGGCACAAGAAATCAGAAAGATGCCTAATCAACTCGAGGAAAAGGACAAAGAGATACTTCACCGAATAGAGAAGTTGATCGAGATAAAGGGAAATAAGCAAGTTAGCATTAATCCAATCTGCACACAATACGAAGCTGAAGATAAAGTTCAGAACAAGATAAAAGACAATACATTAATATTGAAAAATATTATGAAGGATCAAAGATCACCAGAAGACAAAACTAGTTTGGGTTTTGTTAAAAAATATAAGATGACCTACGACAGAGAACATAGCTCAAGTCATAGCATAACAGTCAGGTGTGATAATTCCTTTGGTTACAATCCATTTAATTATACTAACCATTGAAGGATCAATGGTGTAAAATGTGCAAGATGTAATCGATTTGGTCATATTGTAAAATATTGTCAAACTGTGAGATGTTATACATGTGATCACTTTGGACACAAAGTTATGTATTGTCAAAGTACTGTAAGCTATCCAAATGAAGAACAATTGCTCAAAGGCTATTTCACCCAAAGAAAATTTAGCAGAAAATACCCAGAGCAGAAACAAAACAGAGATGCGCACAATAAAACTTGGATAAGGAAATATCCCTAGAAGTCTGCAGACGATGCAGACAATCCTGGAGCAGAAAGCAATTGATGCCTCTCCAGATATTCTCATAAGGACTATGGAAACCCTTGAGTTCAACACGATGCATCATAACTGAACTCAAAGCGATGTTAGTTAGGAGTATGGTTAAGTTTGTGTGAATTTTTTTTAATAAGTTTGTTTGAAGTGGAATTGTGATTAATTCATTATGTCATAGAAAGGAAGGTTTGCATATATATACAGAATTATACATCCGTCTTACATATTATAGAATAGAGGAACATCACATTGAATCTAGTTGCATAAATACATACATGAAAACGAAACTGATTAGTACTAAGATTGCGCAAAACCGATCTTTGTGTTATATTCAAAATTGGGGCATGTTTACAGTAATTGTGTAAGCTAAACTCCATGTCTAATCCAGATGGATATTGGTGGCCACCCACCTATTCCACAGGCTCAAAATAGTTTCCCATGTTGGCAAATTTTCTAGTAATTTTTCTACAGTTTTTGGGTCCTAAACTTCTGGGGCTATTTTGAGGCCCTAAACGATGTTTTTGGTGATTCAAGCGGGAAAATGTTTGCCAAAAGCATACATTTACATCTAGTCGAAATTAGTAAAACTCGTATAGACCTTTCCAATGGGATAGCCCCAAATGGAGATCATATGCCAAATTTATGACCTCGGGAAGTTGACTGTTCAACTAACCACCTTGGGGCCGCAAACTTTATGACGGTTCATCTTCTAGGGTTATGTTTTTAGATGTTTGGGATTATTTCCCTCATGATTATGATAAATAGGCCCTTTCAAACTCTTTTTTGTATTCAACTTTCCATGAAAGAGCATAGTGGCCACATCTCTTCTCAGAGATAGCTACTACCATTCTATCTGTTTTATTTTACAGTCTGTTCTATTTCCGCTATTTAATAGAATATGTGTTTACTGCATCACTGTGTTTCTTGACATATATCTGTGTATGTGAATATATATATTCTCTTTCATTTCCTTCTCACATAAATCTGGATCAATGTCAAAGCCATGAATGAAAAATATACAGAAAGGGAGCAAATTGATAAAAGTCGAATTCTTCTATAGTCAAAGTTCGAGGTCAAGCTCAGACTCTGGTGTAGCTAGGGTTTTACCCCTAGCTTGTGCAAATGAGCACCTACTAAGGAGAATGGACTCCTTAGTAGCAGTTCAGTAAGTGTAAATAATTAAGCTAAAACAGAAATTAAATTACTTCTAAGACATGCATGAAACATAAACAACAAATTTGAAGAATGGCTTTTTGTATTGAAATTACCTTCAATGTGAAGGTTTGATGGAGTCCTTTGGAGTGTCCAAGAGGATGCTCCAAGCTTCAATATGCTCCTTCTCCTTCTCCAATGGTGGGAATGGGCCAAAAGTGGCTCTCAAGGTGAAAGTAGTTCAATGGTGAACTAGGGTTTCGAGAGAGATTTTGGCAGAGTAAGGGTGCTTGTGATTGTGGATATGGAATAAGGGATCTCCATCACCTATTTATAGTTTTTTGGTGGTGGAGTGCTGACCCATGGTTTTGGGAAACACATGGTTTTGTGCAGCTGTATAGGGTTTTTTCCTCCTTTTCCTCATTATTTTATATTTTTTATTCCCTTTTTAGGGGTTTTTGCTATTTTTAGAGGAAAAAGGGGGTTTTTTTAGCCTTTTTTAGGCTATTTTGATGGTTTTGTGGCCTTTTGGAGGCATTTTAGGCCTTTTGGAGGCTTTTTAATGGGATTTTTTGGGATTTTAAGGGAAATATGGTAGGAAAATGGACAAATGAGCCATATAATGTGGTAGATGAGGTAGTGAACACTTTTTGGGTGTTAACAGATTGCCCCCTGATGTGCGAGGTCAGGAGCTCATCGTATGGCCGATGGACATCATAAGTCATGAATGGTTTTCCTGGGATGTGGAGAGAAGAGAAGAAACAAACTGAAGCCCGGAACAACGATCCCGAACAACTGCAAGAACTAAAAGTACATAACCTCAATAATGGATGAGGAATCATCTGATCATATGGACGAGGCGGGCATTCCCATGCCCGTATCAGGATATAACATAATAACAATGGGGTCCAAAAAATGGGGACCTGAAATATACATGACCTCAAATACTGACTGAGGAATAATCTCAATATATGGACGAGGCGGGCATACCCATGCTCGTATCAAGATACATAAACATAACTGTGAGGCCCGAAAAGGGGGACCTGTAAGATACATGACCACTGTGTACATCATAAGAGTCCAGAGGGGACACAGATCTGGGACATACTGCTGAGCTGATCATGTGTGAACTGAATAAATGGTGCACTGGAACAATCAATAGTGCTACTGAGTGTGGTACCAAAAGAACTGATGAGCTGCTGGATCATAGTGACTGGGGTCATACTCTCCATGGTACACTGGACTGGAACTGAAATGGGTACTCGAGGAAGCATATAACGGGATGGCTTCCGGATACAATCACCAACGCAGCCCGGACATCCACAGGAACATATAACTGGCCGTTCCGAAGTGACTCACCAATGTGCTAGAGTCGGGGGAAATCCGGGGTCTTCGACTAAAAACTGGTGGGATATAATCCTACGCGATCCTCAACGATGCGATCAAGGTGCTGTAGTCGAGCATGTGAGGAACAACCACTCGGAGAGGCAATGATGTCTCCTCTCAGAATGATCCGTAGGCACTTACCACAGATGGTGATAAGTCCAAGGCGTAGGGACCTCTGGGCCTATCCTCTGGAATAGAGGAGCTGTCGTCGACAGAGGGAGACCTGCAACTATCAAGGCAATGATGTTTCCTTGACAGGAGCGCGAGGTACAAGACCAAAATGTGATAGTGCTGATGGCAGGACTGATAAACTGTGGGGGGACAACTGGGCAAGTAGAGTGGGTGGACTAAAACTTCCTTTGTTCAGAGTATGATAATGGGAATGATCTGGCAGCATATGAAACTGACTGAGGGGAAAGGAATCATAGCTGTAATGGATCTGGGAGAGTAACTGGGCTGAGGGAGACTCAAGCTGGTATAAAATGGCAGGAGACTACAAATACTCTGAACAAAGGCGACCTGATTGGGGGTGCTGCCGAGATGATAGATCAAAGTGCCAGGAGGCACGGGGGAAAACTTCTTCATGGGTTAAGGAACTAGAAGAAGTGTGTGTAAAATGGTACTGTCGTGTGGATTTTACGAGCCCAGGACAGTTCATGCTCGTGGTTTCTTTCAATTTTAAGGAGTCTGAAAGCGATAAGAAGACTCTGAAGTAGTGGAATGGTACTGTCGTGTGGATTTTACGAGCCCAGGACAGTTCATGCTCGTGGTTTCTTTCAATTTTAGAGAGTCTGAAAGCAAGTAAGAAGACTCCAGGGGGTTGCTTTTTCGTAGATTTAGTCTCCAAGGCCCAAAGAAGCATAAAAGGATGCAATGAAGAACTCTTCTAGCCGGTGTGACTAGAGTATTCCTTTTTCGTAATTAGTCTACCAGGTCCGGAAAAGGCTTAAACTTATACCAGATAGACGCCCTTTCAGGTACTTTAGCGAGCATGAAAGGAAGAAAGATTGCTCGGCGATCTTTTCATTCTTTTAGGAGTCAGAAAAGAGCTTAACGGAAACTCCCTAAGTGCCTTTTTCGTAAAGGACTTGTCCGGCCCGAAAAAGGGATAAAATTATACCGAACAAAAGGAATGGCCAGGCAAGGAGGAAGTGTTCAATCAAGGATCAATAATGGTGACCAAGAACGAGGGTGTTGTGGAACACTGATGGGCCTCCTTGCGGGGTGAATGAGATGGTGGCAAAATAACGAGACATTTGCAGTATGACAGGAGTGAATGGCTCATGTACAAATGTGGAACAATCCGATAGCGGCCGATGTGGCGCACGAACCGAGGCAGCAAGGTGTCGGGACACAATGTTGAAAGTGTACCAAGTGAGAGCGAGAAATGATCTCAAGCATCATCACGAGCTCGGAAAAATGAATCCGGCGATATAAAGGATGTGAAAAACGGGTAACGGTCGATATGGTGCACACACCGAGGTGACGAGGGCGTTTTGGAAAAAATACCCAAAAAATTGGGGGGTGAGAGCGAGAAATGATCTCAAACATCATCACCAGCTCGGAAAAATGAATCCGATGATATAAAACATGTGAAAAATGGAGAACGGTCGATGTGGCACGCAAACCGAGGCGACTAGTGGCGTCTGAAAAAAAATGGGCAAAAAATGACAGGGTAAAAATAATGCTACGAGGTGACCATCATGACGGTCTCGTCGTGCTGATTCCAGTGGTGGAAACGGTTCGTAAAACAGACTCCGTATGGGGTCAGAATGGCCAAAACAAGAAAAAGTCAACTGACTATAAATAGTGGTGGGTCCAACATGACATGTGTCATTTGTACTTGTTTGACTTTGACCTGTGATCAGAGTGGACCAGAGCTTAGGTGGCATTTCTGGACGATCCGACCGGCCGATTTCAGATCCGGGAGATACAGGTATTCCGTTAGACTCATACCTGCATGTTTTTTAGGGTCGGGGGTTGGGTAGTGGGTCCCAGGGTTTATTTGTACGGTCCACGTGGGGTGGACCGCGGGTTAGGGGGTCGAAACCGCGGTTGGAGACCGCGAGTTTTGGGGTGAACCACGCGGTTGAGGACCGCGGGTTTCTCTGCGGAATACACGGTCGAAGACCGTGCGTTCCAATGAGGAATACGCGGTTCTGGACCGCGAGGTTAGGACTGACAGTCGCGGTGAAGAACCGCGACTAGATGCCTGACAGCCGCGGTTGGAAACCGTGGCAGGAATCCCGAAAGCCGCGGTTTGGGGCCGAGCTAAGGGGGTCTTCCGGGAGAGGGAAAAGGTACTTATTTAGTTGACATGAGTCTGATGAGTCTGTTTTTGTGTGATTGACAGGATGCCGCAGGTACTCTGGAGAGAGCGGGAGATCCCTGATGAGATCATGGCAGTGATCCGACGGGAGCGCCATGTGCGATCTGTGCTGGGAATGTGCGGACTTCTGAAGTTCGCACAGATACCTATGATACGGTCAGCAGCATTGCTGCTGAACCGGCTGATCAGCTTCTGGGAGCCGGACATACAGGCTTTCCGGGTACAGGGTGAGAGGGTGGACCTCACTCTGAACGACGTATACTTTCTGACGGGGTTGCCCTGTCTAGGCAGGGTAGCAGACACACAGCCGCGGGTTGCCGCGGACGTTGATATGGAGGACATGGTGGAGAGACACTGTGGTCCTGAGGCGAGGGTGCATAGGAATGCACTCCTGGTGAGGGACCTACGGGAGTCGGCAGTGCGGGCTATGGCAGCATGTGTGGTCCGGGTATTGGGTTCTCAGTCACCTGAGAAGGTGTCTGGGGGTCAGATGCAGATGGTAGAGCGCGTAATGGATGGGGTGTACTACGCGTGGGGCCAGATGTTCCTGACCTGCGTTCAGCGGCAGCTGACGGCAACGAAGGAAGAGGGCAAGGGATTTTGTTTTGGTTCCTTCTTGTGTGCCTTCTTTATGGAGAGGGTACCTACACTGCGGCCACGGGTGCCGATCAGGGTAGGAGGTATGAGGGAGCCGCGGATGGTGCGATGGGGCGAGATGATGCGCCGCCGTGGTGGCGGCGACGTGGGCAGGTATTTTACGCAGGAGTTGTACCTGCAGTGGCTCCAGATACCATTGACACTGGACAATTTCCCGTATCGGGACATGGACTTCACAGGAGATCCGGAGGCGCCACGAGCACCAGGACAGGCATGGGGTCCCGATGGTACGTATGTGTTTTTGTTGCATGTTATGTATGTCAAGTTTTATTTATATGATAGGAGATTGATATACTGTGACTGACATATGGGTGTTCTTGCAGATGTGGGCCCGAGGCCGCCTCCAGGACATGTGGCGCGGAGGGGTATTGTGGCCGTCCCAGCTCTGCCGGGGCGAGGTGAGGTCCGTCGCCGTGATGCGGAGGGGACACTGGAGTCAGTGCGGGCACTACTAGATCGGTTATTGATAGGGGTGACCGACGAGGGATGGCGGGATATCGACCCTGCTGTAGTGCAGGATTGCATGATGGCACCCCAAGAGTTCAGATCCATCGCGATCCGGGTGGCGGTCCTAGTGGATCGGGTATGGGCACAGGAGGCCGGAGGAGAGGAGGACTTGCCGGAGGAGGAGCGAGGGGAGGACTCAGAGGCAGCCGATGCAGGCAGTGATGCGGGATATGACTCCCATTAGGGGGCGTAGAGGACTCCCCCCGAGTTTTGTAGCTACGGCATGTATGTAGATGAGGCTTTAGGCATGTATAGCCATTTTTTGTATAGCTGAGTACAGGGGTACTCAGGACATGTATAGCACTGAACATGTATATTTTTTGATAGAGATATATATATGCACGTGGATGCATCTTTTTGTATAATGTTGTTTTATGTGTACGCACGTGGATGCGCTTTATGAGTTATGATATTGTTACGTTGCAGGTGGATGCAAGTAGGTTAGGATGTTAGGCACGTGGATGCCCCTTGTGTATTTTATGTGATGCGACATGATATATGTATGTTTAGGCACGTGGATGCCCTTATGGATATGCATGTGGTTTATGTACATGGATGCAAATGTGGATGCGATGCAATCGTTTTTGGATTTTGGTATATTTTTATGAGATGCTATGTGATGATGATGCATGATGTTACATGGTATGATTGATATGCCATTCTAGGATGTTATTGGCCATTTGGTCTGC
Source organism: Larix kaempferi (assembly GCA_027924585.1). NCBI lineage: Eukaryota > Viridiplantae > Streptophyta > Pinopsida > Pinales > Pinaceae > Larix > Larix kaempferi. The sequence goes on along the minus strand of BSBM01000399.1, from coordinate 2,360,201 downwards.
GACACTATTTTGGGCTCTGGGGACATGTGTGAATGTGATGGATTCAAATTGTCGGCTGAGTTGTTTTGTGCGCAGGAATTTTCTAAAAAGGCAGGGATCACGCACCTGGTAGCAGTTGTTGAGCTGGGAGACAAGTAGCTGGGAGTCAAGGAACACATGAAGGTGACATATGCCCATTTGGAGGGCGGCAGTCAAGAGACCGGTCACAGCATCATACTCCGCCTGGTTATTGGTAGCAGCGCCTATACATATTCCGTCAAGGTGAATGATCTCGTTGGAAGGGGAGTACAAGACCCATGCTGCAGAAGCCAGGTTAGGAGACCAGCGGCTTGCGCCATCAGCGAAGCCAGTGTAACAAGGTGGCAGGTGGTCCATCTGTAATCATGCAGAAATGATGAATGTAAGATGATGGTAAAAAAGTAAAAAACAAAAAGAGAGCAAACTGTACAATGCGGACCAGCAAGGTCGCGTGTTATTCTAGGGATAGAGACTCCGGAGGATACAACCCAGCATGGGGGTTGCGCAAAGGAAGGCCTTCAGAGTCGGTTTCAATATGAATAGGAAGTTCCTCTGGCCGTCTGTCCATGTGATGTTCGAGAAGGGCGGGGTTGATCCTAGGCATGCCGGGAGAGGGCCAAGCAAAAACATCACGGAACTCTTGGAAGAGTTGATGGTAGTTCTCGATCTCCTGCGTGCTGCAGGAGGCTCCTAAAGTGATGACTTCAGGGGTCCCAATTGTAGCTTTAACATCTGAGAACTGTGAGGGATGAATGGGACGCTGTTTCTGACGAACGGGGGGTACATCAGGCCATGTGTCAATGTGGTGCTCTATAATTGCGGGGTCGAGACCAGGCATTTCGGTATAGGACCAGGCAAAGACATCACAGAATTCTCTGAAAAGGTTTATGTAGTCCTCAATCTCTTGTTTACTGCAAAATGCTCCTAAAGTGATGAATTCAGGTGCACGTCCTGGGGCAGCGATATCAACTTGGATGACAGGTGAGATGTTGGCCATGTTACCTTCCTCGAAGGCGTCAGGAGCAGGAATAGGGTCATTGAACCAGTCGACCTTGGTGGGGAGGAAGTCTTTGGATTCAACTGTGAATTGGTTAGCTGTGCTAGAGGAGGATTCTTCTGGGATGAAGTAGGAACGATGATGCATATCATCCCAGGGATAATCCGAGGCAGTAAGGGCCTCAAGAATCTCCTCATCGGTCCGGAAATTTTGCGTTGTCAAATCGATTGACGAAGGGGTAGTGGTGGAAGAGATCATATAGATGGTATTAATCTCTCCAGAAGGTGAAGAGTCTGGGGGGTAGATCTCCTCAATGGTAGGTGGTGCCGTCTCAAGATCCAGATTGTTCATCTCATAAAGAGCTGCTCTGTAATCCGGGAGATCGGGACAATGATGTGAATAATGCCCGTAAATACCGCATATGGCGCAGGAGTGGTTGGTACGTAGGGACTTATCTTTAGGCTTCGGAGTGGGGTTTAGTTCGACAGTTGGGATGTTAGGGTCATCATCGAGCATCTGCATGTGCTTCTGCAATGCTGGTAACTGTGGGCATTGGTGGGTCGCATGGCCTAACTCGTCGCATAGCGAGCATTTGGGAGGAGCATGAAATACTGGAGGGTTTTTGACTGTCTTTGGAGGTGGTACAGCAGTGTAAGGTTGTGGAACTCTACCCCCAGTGGGTTTGGGAGGAGGAGGGGGAGTCGTGGAGGACGAAGGGGTAGAGACACCGGGGGGTGGCTGAGTGGTAGTAGCCATGGGTTGCACCGGTTGGAGGACGGCATCGGGTGTCGGCGGGCGAACGGGAGGCGAAAGGTACCAGACGGGTAATCCCAAGGTTAACCCTGGGAGGCTAAGGGTAGCCATGACCGGAGCGCTTACTACTCCCGATGGAGGGACTAGGAAGGGGATCGTATGGATGGGTGTAACACCAATGTGGCTAGGTACCAATGGTGGTTTAGGAAACAAGGGTGGTTGATTGCTAGGTGGTTGGCTGTCGTGGGACAAAGTACATAAGTCAGACACGTCGGTGGGAGAAGACGGAAGAGGAATAGATTGAAAGGTGGAGGTCATCGGAGCGTCTGAGTAGACTCCAGGCCCCGTAGAGGAAACAAACGAGGTGGTGGCACGAGACACAGGTTGTTCAACCATGGGGAGAACATTTTCAGGTGCCGCAGGAGCACTGGGATCATAGTAGGTGAGCTGGTCAACCTTAACCACGCGTCCCTCATGGGGGAACATCATGGTGCGAAAGACGGAAGAGGCAACCGCGCTCATGGCATACATGTAGCTGCGGCCAAGTAAAAGGTTATAATCCAGTTGGGCATTGATTACCTCAATGTCAATGAGTACAGTTTTGCCGCCTAACTGGACGGGGACATTGGCTAGGAGGCCTTGGGGCTGAGCCGAACGACCGTCGTAGGCGCGTAATGCAGTGGTGGACTGCTGGAGAGGAGGGGATCCCAGCTTCTGCCATACGAACGTAGACATAACGCATGTGGAAGCACCCTCATCGATGATGCACCGATGGATGACAAGATTCCTAACGGAGACAGTAACTTGGAATGCTAAGCTGGAAGGTAGGCATGGTTCAGACTGGTCTAAATCAAATGCCATCAAATTCGAATCATTTGGGTCAATCCCCCCAATGGCGGAAAGTAAAGTCTTGCGCTGGGAAGGGCAGTTCTTCAAGACTTCTAATGCAGACATGGCTGCGGGAGATTGGGCTAGGTCGTCTACAATGTTGTAGTTTGACGCAGCGCGCGCATTGGGGTTGTTGTTAAGACGGCGAAGTGGGAAACGAGCTGCTTTGGCAGCACCGTCGACCGGCGGGGGAGGGATGCGTAACGCCTGATCAGTGGGATGAGCGTTAGTGGGTTTATCCGTGGGAGCGGCTTCATAGGTGGAGCCATATTGGTTCCGACGGGTCTGGAGGTTGACGTCAGCAGATGACATCATCAACAAGTGGTGGGTTCCTGAGTCAAACATGGGTTGATCAGGAGTAGCGTACGTGATTTGCTGTTGTTGGGGCGCGTTGGCTTGAGGGGGAGCCAACGGCTGAGTGTTCACGACGCCTTGGGTTGGTAAGGGGTTTTGCAGCACCAAAGGGGGTTGTTGAGGTTGGGGGGGGTTGGGTGGTGCTTGGGGAGCCGCATGCCCTTGGCGATGGGCCTCGTCAACCCAGAGTTGTCGAGCTCGCTCTAAGTGTGGGCAAGCATGTGTGTAATGGCCATAGACCCCGCAAATAGAACAAGGATGGTTTGTTCGCAAATTGGGGTTTTTAGCCTGCTTGGGTGGGCGATCAGGGTTTTGATTAGCGGGGGCCGCGTTGTTGTTGTTGGGGGGATTAGCCGGTTGACCAGCTTGGTCTGCAGGTTGGTTGTTCCCACGATTACGGCCCTTGCCGCGGTTCTGTTGGCCCTGGTTGCGTTGGTTGTTCTGGTTTTGCTGCGGGTTTTGTTGGGCGTAAACTTGCCCTTGGGCAGCAGGTGGATTTTGAGGTTGCGCAGGTGCGGGAGTAGGCTGCGGTGGATGATATGCAGGTTGAGGCTGAGCAGGTGCAGCAACCTGAGGGGGTTGCTGATATGGCTGCGGAACGGGTTGTGGGTGTGCCGCAGGGGCTGCCTGTGGCGGATAATAAGCGGGTTGGGCTTGTGAAGGCGCAGGAGCTGGGGCAGCCTGCTGATGGTAGTAAGGCTGAGGTGCGACTGGGGGAGCATAAGCAGGAGTCGCATAACCGAAGCACTGAGGTGGACATGAGGGTCCATGGGAATGGTGGTGTGTCATGGGAGCATATGAGTTGGTTGCTCCAGACTGTGAGGTAGCCCGCGACAGGTCGGGGCCAGGGGTAGGACGTGCTATAGAAAATGGTTGGGGATGGGAAGAAACACGACCGATGATACCGTCTGCAGCGTGGGATGCCCCCGGTGCATCATGCTGGGAGGACTCGCCGCGAGGGGCGTCAGGTATAATGGTATAAAGGTAACCCGACTGGGCGTAAATGAGGTCGAACTGTTGGGCCTTAAGGATGGCTTGTTCTTCAGACTGGGGTCTTTCTGATGCCACATCCTTAGCAATAACAGGTAGAAGGGATTTGAGGAACCAATCTAGAAAGATACGGTCGTCTAGTTTGATCTTGCATAAGCTACGGCGTCGACGCCACTCATGGATGTGGTCCGTGATATGGGTAGCCGTGTTTTGTCTACAAGATAGAAGGATCTCAACGCCTGCGTCATAGCGGATAGGCAACTGGAAGAACTGCAGGAAGGTCGAGGTAAGGGAAGCAAAGGTGGCATGGGTCCCACGAGGTTGCTCGATATACCACTTGGCTGCAGAGCCAGTGAAGGTGCGCTGTAAGAGACAGAGGCGAACAGAGTCATCCACGATGGAGTTAGAGGAACACCATAGGTGGAAAGACATGATATGGTTTTGTGGGTCCTCACCGGCCTTCCCCTCGAACTTAGGGATATCAGAGGGGAGCTTGGTAGGAATATGAGGCCATGTAGGGCCGTGTCGAATAGGATCGTTGGTCAATCTGGCTAAGTCAGGTAGGTTGAGGCTAGCCATGAATGGCAAACTGGAAGAAGGATGTGACACAGTAGTGGGTTGGACCAAGTTGGGGCCAGTGCCCCCAAGTGGAGGGACAAGATGTGGGGTGGTGCCCCCAAGTGGGGGAACTGAGGTGGTGGAGGATGGTCCAGCACCACCATGGGTAGTGTGAGCCACTGATGTAGTGGGGATAGGGATTCCCGCTGCGGGAATAGGTACCGTGAGGGGAACGGTAGATGGGGGCCCCATGGAGGGCATACCCAAAACAGGTGTAGTAACTGGTGTGGTGGTGGATGTGCCACCAATGGTCCCTATGACAAACAGAGTGGAAGTCGTGCCAGCCATGGGGCTAGTAGGGGCAGTATAAATAGGGTTCTCAGACTCTGTCTCAGAATCGGAGGTAAAGTAAGGTGCGTCACTATCTGGGGACGGAGACCTACGTCGCTGACGAGTGGAGTCAAGTGACAAGGCTCTAGATCTGTGATGGGTGGTATCAACGGATGATGATCGGAATCTATGACGAGTGGTGTCAAGAGAACCGTGCTGTGGGGGCTCACCCCTGAGGCGCCGAGAATGTCTCGGGGACTCAATGGTGACAGATGGTGTCTAATCTCTGTGGGTTGAGGTGAGTAAAAACAGCTCAAAAAGGGCCTAATGCAACCGAGTGTGCAGAAGGAGAGCTAAAAAGCAAGGCACTCAGGCAAACAACCAACTCAAAACACCCACTGCAACAGCTGTGCTACAATAGGTGGAGTAACAACAAAGATGGTCAGAATACCAACAAGCAGCAGGTTTCCTAGAAACATAAAATGGTGGACTCACTAGACCAAAGGGAGGTAAAGGAGCATGCAAACGCCTAACTAAAAGTATTCTGACTCAACTAAACATATCCTCTGCAAGGTGATGAAATCCAAGTCAGACAATATGAGTAGGAAATCCAAGTGGCTATGATATCCCCCTACCGGGAGGGACACCGGGTAGTCAATCCTAGAAGAATGGCAACTAAGATACCCCGTTCATGACACGTCCAGAAAGGTGAATCTGCCGTTTAGTTCGTTGACCGCAATACCCCTATACAGGGATATCCCGCGAACCGCGAAAGGTAGCCCTTCGGTTACTGAATGGAGTGCGGTATTCCACTCAGGCCTCCGGAACCAGTCTCCCGACTTCAACCCTCCTAAGGGAGAGGCCCTCTGACAAACTGGTCGTGACCGTGCCAAAAAGTACTAGGGGATTTTGGTTCCCTATTTGGACAACAACTATGTCTCAAGTGAAAGTGACCGAGGGGTGTTATTGGAAGCCTATCCCCCCGACCCTACCTAACTACAATGATTCTTTTGTGTTCCCCAAGTGGGGTTAGAATGTTGGTTCAATTAGGTACTTTTTAAGGCTCACTTGATTTATGTGACAGAGTGTGTGCGCGTGAGGTGATGAACCCAAAAAATAGAAGTGCCACAAGGGGGGCAACTTCCAACTATCAATAATGCTGAAATTGAAAGTTTAACTTGCAAAATTTTCTGAATTAAAAATACTGAAATTTTAAAAGAATTCTGTAAAGGGAACAGAAATTATGGTGCAGAAAGGCTGTAAGGAAGTGAGGCTGCAGGTAGGACAGAGGGCTGTTCAGTTGCAGAAAATATTGCAGCAAAAGGGGCTGGGCTCAAAACAGGAAAACTGCAGAAATCAGACCGCGGGTCTGTGGCGAAACAGAACAGGCAGACCGCGGGTTTGGGGGAAACAGTTACGGCCAGGTCGCGGATTTCGGACCAACAGCGGCGGTCGGGACGCGGGAAATAGGGAAAAAGACGCAGTCGGGACGCGGAAAAAGGGCTAACAGGCGCAGTCAGGACGCACGAAAGAGGCAGAGAGCCGCAGTCGGGACGCGGAAAAAAGGCCGACAGGCGCAGTCAGATCGCGGCAAACAGGCTGATTAGCCGCGGTCGGATCGCAGGTAACGGACTTGAATCCGCCGGCAGAGCATCGGAAACAGTCTGAGAGCCGCGGTCGGGTCGCAGGTAAAGGCCTGAAAGGCGCGGTCGGGACGCGACTGCAGAGGGAAAATACGCGGTATGCGGCGGCCGAAAGGAAAAAATTTTAAAAACGGAAACCAGAAATTCGAAATCTAGGGGAGTCGCAAAAACTGTAGCTAGGGTTTTACCCCTAGCTTGTGCAAATGAGCACCTACTAAGGAGAATGGACTCCTTAGTAGCAGTTCAGTAAGTGTAAATAATTAAGCTAAAACAGAAATTAAATTACTTCTAAGACATGCATGAAACATAAACAACAAATTTGAAGAATGGCTTTTTGTATTGAAATTACCTTCAATGTGAAGGTTTGATGGAGTCCTTTGGAGTGTCCAAGAGGATGCTCCAAGCTTCAATATGCTCCTTCTCCTTCTCCAATGGTGGGAATGGGCCAAAAGTGGCTCTCAAGGTGAAAGTAGTTCAATGGTGAACTAGGGTTTCGAGAGAGATTTTGGCAGAGTAAGGGTGCTTGTGATTGTGGATACGGAATAAGGGATCTCCATCACCTATTTATAGTTTTTTGGTGGTGGAGTGCTGACCCATGGTTTTGGGAAACACATGGTTTTGTGCAGCTGTATAGGGTTTTTTCCTCCTTTTCCTCATTATTTTATATTTTTTATTCCCTTTTTAGGGGTTTTTGCTATTTTTAGAGGAAAAAGGGGGTTTTTTAGCCTTTTTTAGGCTATTTTGATGGTTTTGTGGCCTTTTGGAGGCATTTTAGGCCTTTTGGAGGCTTTTTAATGGGATTATTTGGGATTTTAAGGGAAATATGGTAGGAAAATGGACAAATGAGCCATATAATGTGGTAGATGAGGTAGTGAACACTTTTTGGGTGTTAACATCTGGCCAAATCACAAGAAGTAATTCCAAGTCTACTGGAACCAATTCCATGCATTTAGAAACAGGTTGCAAAGGAAGAAGCTACAGAGTAGCAGACGACGATGGTTCAACAGTATGAGGCTGAAAATGAGAAAACTCTTGTAGAATTTGCTGCTGCTGAAACTCCAGATTGTCAACTCCGTGAATCAAACAATTCAACTTCTCAGAATGATGATGTTGGTAGAGAATTTGATTGTTTTGCATATGATGTTTCCAAATGTCCACATCGGTTCGCAAGTGTGAAATTTTAGACTGCTGAGCTTGAACACCATGTTGCACATTCTCGAGGGAATTGGTCTCTCTGCGATGAAAGGAGGCCATTGTAATGAAAGGAAGAATAAGATGCAAGGATCAGATAACAATACTACACGGAAGAACAAGATACAAGGAGTGATGAATCAAACATTGCTCACAGACATCTTATAGAAGTTACCGAAGAACATTCATGTGAATGCAAGTATTTGATGGGAAAGGCATTCAATGTTGCACAAGTCAAAAAGGATGGAAGAGTCACCAAAATTAAAAGAGGAAGTTAAATTCATCACACCTCGCGATGAATATTGTTGCCTCAAAGGTTCCAATACGAAATCAACACGTCACTCTTCCTACACGAACTAAGGATCATGACCACTACATGAAAAACATGCCATATATATTGTTGGTTGTGACTACATTTAATGTGACAGAGCTCGTGATAATGCAGTAAATGCAATGGATGAAGCAGTATGATGCACTAAAATCACTAGTTGAAAACCACTACACAGCAAGAAAGCATGGAAGATAGTAAATATTACTGTGCAAGAAAAATATGGTGATACATGAATAGACGATCACTGCACAGAGTATGATGAAGTTTTGTGATAGAAACATACAATCTAAATGGGAATTGCAGTATAACATCCACTCCAGAAAAAGGCAATAAATGTTGACAGTGAAAGCACTAGAAAATGAAGCATAAAGTCAGGGGGAGTTATCTCAAATTCAGAACATGAGTTCAGGCACAAAATACAAAATAAGGATTCTCAGGGCACAATGGTTCTCTTTTCCATTGATTTCAAAGGGGGAGAAATGCATGAAGCTGACACATGAAGATACCAAGAGAAATGCATGAAGGTGATTGAAGCTGAGGAGACATGCAAAATGCATAATGATGTCAAAGCTAAAAAGAAACTTGATGCCAAAGGGGGAGAACATAAAGTATGTAGTCAATGTGAAAGAGCGTGAAGTATTGAGAACTACACTTCAATATGAAAGATCATGAAGTCTTGAGAACTGGAACTAATGTAAAAGAGCAATGAAGTCTTAAGTCTTGAGGACTATAGTTCAATGTAAAAGAGCATGAATTCTTGAATACTGTAGACATGAAAGAGCGCAATACTTGAAGAAGTATTATGAATGTATAATCTGTGAAGATATGATAGGATAACTATAGAGTTCGTAGAGGAAGACAGGAGCCAAAAATACCAAAGAATTCAGGGGGAGCACATACACAGGGGGTGAGCACTACGACCGGTACATAGATGAAGCACATAGTTCAAAGCAAATCATGCACAACTTCATAAGGTGTTTACATCAATTCCAAATGGAGAGATTGTTGAGAATTGGTTGTCATTGATGTCAACTAAAGATGATGTCAAGTGTTTGACTATAATCCAAGTTCAAAGAGGATGTAAACTGATTCAGTATGAGTCATTGATATCAACACAAGCCAAAGTGGATACAACAGCTCAACAAGAATATGAAGAAGCCACTTTGAGGATGTCTATTATGCATAATGAAGGAAGCATGAACATCATAACCATATGCACAAGAGGTGAAGGTGATAGAAATGCAACATTGAAGTATATCCAAAACAAAGACATCTGAAGAAGACAAGAAGCATACATGTCCAAGATGACTGAACTGACATAGATCCTATTTTGAAAAAGTATATCTAGTCACTAAATCCATTATGTCTGAAGATGCTTACAATATCTTGGAGCTTATCTATAAGAGAATATGTGAATCAAGGATGCATTAAACACACAACTTTGGAGTATATCTAGGAGATACATTCAGGAAGAAGATATAAAGGAGAACATCATACAGTATGGATAAGTACATAAGATGACACTTCATACAGATCCAAAAGGACACTTCATGATGATTATGTTCAATAAGGAACACAAGAAATGTACTCTACATCATGAATTCCTTGTGCAAATATTGAGTCCACCAAGACATACTCTATTGTGACAACAAATGAAAATAATTTGGTTGGACAATAGTTCAAGTGCCCAAACTGCCAAGTAGATGATTGGACCAAGGGACAAGCAAGCTAGCAAGTCCAAGTGTTGCTTAGTCATCAATTGGGGAGCGTGTTGAAAGAAAGGAACAACATATGGTCGGAAAATCCTGAAATCACACAAGCATAACTAATCAGATGAAGCCTTCAAGTGGTGAAAAGTGCACAAGTTCCTAAATGGGTAAGATTGGTTGAAGATCACAATGGACAAATGCTACAACCGATGAACAACAAGTGCACAAGACCCACAAGTAGGAATAAGGCAGAGCTCAAAGTCCCAAAAGCAATAATAAGGCAAAGCTCAAAGTCCCACAAATGAAATATTGCATAGGCGTAGGTTCCACAATGTTCCAATACATCAAGGGCATATTACCAGATTTCAATGATGAACACGGGTCACAATCCCACTTGTTGGAATTTGTGCAACTTCGGAAGATATTCTTATTGTATTTTATTATAATTGATTGTACCTCCTAAGGGAGTTGAACTTGATGTAATTAATCATGTAAACCATAGAAAGAACAATGTAAACCTTGGGGTGAGAAGCAAGTAAAGAAAATGATTATTAAATGTATTTTTATATTCCCCCAAGACAACTCGGCCCTTTTAGATTAGACAAGTCGGACCAGTGAGTAAACTGCCCCAAAATAGTGGGAAGTTTGCCCCAAACAATGGGCAAAACTGCCCCAATCAGGTCAGCCTAGTTTGGGAAAAGTTAGGTCGACCCATAAAGGGAAAAAGTCATTTTTTCATATGTATAAATAGAGAGGCCGTATGCCTCATTTGACACATTCACTCATCACAACAAGTTCGCATCACTTGGAGAGAGATTCGCACCTGCAACTAGGAGAATACATCTTTGGGGTTTCTACTTGGAAAGTACTTCCATCTTTTCTCTCTCATCATTGTACTCTATTTTCGGACTTATTCATCTCTATACGAAGGTTGCTGGGTTTTATCCTGATTGGGTTTCCCAGGATAAATTCTCGTGTTCTTTGTTTCTGTGCTTTGTCTTTATTCTAGTGATCCTATTGAATTTATGCAATTGAATTATTATGCTATAAATGTATGAAACACTAACATGGTATCAGAGTGGTACTATAAGAAGCCATTGCCGAAACTAGGGTTTCATCTTTCAAAGCCTTCACTCAACTTTTTGGTAGAAAAAGAGCCTTGGGAATTTCTCTCTAAAGAGGGCGCATCTTCTAGTGAAGGTAGAATCCAATTCTGAGAATTTTCAATTTTTGACCTAATCCTATAGCTGCAGCAGAAATTAGGGTTTCATTTTTTGACCTACTTCATCCACATTTTTAACTCGGCCCCACCTTTTCTCAAATCACCTTGTTAGGGCACATCTCCCTATGGAGTTAGTTTTCCAAGAATTCAACTTTCAATTTTGACCTAGCTCCTGCTAGGGTTTCTGCTTCATATTTGCAGTCAAGATGATTGGAATGAAGGTTGAATATTGTTTGAAAGGGGCTTCCAAATTCATCTCTTGGAAGTCTAGGGTTCTTCTCTTACCAAAAGAAAATTATCTCTTACAGTTTTCCCCATATCCAGAAGCCGAAGAAGAACATCTTCACAAGAAGCAAAGGAATGAAGATTGTTCAGAATTTTTCTTCACATCAGCATTATCAGGTGCTATTCCCACCACTAGTGATACTTGGCTCATAGATAGTGGTTCCTCTAGACACATGACAAGATATAAATAAAATATTTTAGAATTAGTTGAGACATATTCTCATATCCGTGTTGTACTTGAAGATGATGCTAACTACACTATGAAGGGATTTGGGGTCACCTCCCTTCAACGAGAATCTAGTGATACACTACACTTGAGTGATGTGATTTATGTACATGGTATGAAAATAAACCTTGTCTCCATCTCACCCTTGGAGGAAAAGGGATATAAAGTTGCATTTTCAAATGGGAAAGTGCTTGCTTGGCACAAGAACTCAAGCATGGATGCACCCAAGGTAATTGGTGTGAGAGAGGAGAGCTTGTACTGGTTGAACACTCCACTAGCTCAAGCCCTAGTTCACAACTCTACAAGCATGAGTGAACTATGGCACGTAAGACTAGATCATCTGAATGATATAGCTCTCCTAGCATTGAAGAATATAGTGACATGTTTACCAGTGCTTTAGGTAGACTATGATGCAACATCTAGAGGATGTGCACTTGGCAAGAATGCCAAAAGATCTTTCCCAGATAGTGAAAGCATATCTAAAGGAATTTTGGATCTAGTGCACTCTGACTTGTGCAGACCCATGATGGTTGCATCATTGGGTGGATATCATTATTATATAACATTCATTGATGACTACTCACATAATACTTGGATATACTTACTCAAGACAAAGGAATCCGAGGAAGTACTCTGTAAATTCAAAGAATTCAAAGCACAAGTCGATAATTTCTTAGGAAAGAGGATCAAGATTTCGAGATCTGATAATGGTGGAGAATACACCTCTACAGAATTCAATTATTTCTACAAGGAAGCAAGAATTAAGAGGGAGCTCACAGATCCCTACAACCCTCAATAAAATGGGGTTGCAAAAAGAAAGACTGCATCAATTGTGGAGGAAGTCAAAGCCATGATACATGACTAGAGCCTACCGATGTTCTTATGGGAAGAACCATCCAGAACAACCATATATGTACAAAATAGATTCCCACATAAGATAGTGAAGAACATGACTCCAGAAGAATATTTCACAGGAGTGAAACTAGAAGTGGGCCACCTCTAGATCTTTGGCTATCCAGTCTATATACATGTGCCCAAGGATAATAGGATGAAGTTAGAACCTTTATGCAAGAAGGGAAATTTCATGGGATATAATGAGTCTTCAAAGGCATACATAATCTACATCCCAGGATCCAGATAGATTGAAGTTAGCATGGATATGTCCTTTGAAGAAGAGATGGATTCTAGGAAAGGCAGAGGATCAGACATTGGAGATCGATGGTGAGGAGATGCTAGAACCAAAGGAGAAGAGATCATATCCACCTCTAGTTTAGAGGGAATTAGCAAAGAACGATGAACCCATCGATCCCATTGATCTAGTTAAACTAGTTGATGTTCCCAGAGATATTGCAGTAGGCCGGAAAAGGCCTAGATGGGCACAACAGACTTTGCAAGATGCAGAGGGGCATGAAGCTCCACATGGTACTTTCTGAGAAAGTAAAAGACCTCAGAGGTTATCCAGTGATGTAACATTGATGAGTCACATCATTGACTCAGAACCTACCACTTATGAAGAAGCATCCAGACACCAAGTTTGGGAGAATTCCATGGTGGAAGAATACCAATCCATCATGAATAATGATGTGTGGGAGGTTGTGCCAAGACCTGAGGGAAATTCAGTAGTGACTTCGAAGTGGTTATACAACATCAAGCATGGAGAAGATGGGAGTTTTGAAAAACATAAGGCTAGATTTGTTTCCAGAGGGTTCTCTCAGAAAGAGGGAGTCAATTATGATGAGACATTTGCTCCTGTGGCTCGATATACTTCCATCAGATCGATCATTGCTATTGATTCAACTATGGGATGGAAGTTGTATCAGATGGGTGTCAAGACAACTTTTCTCAATTTTTTTATTGAGGAAGAATTATATATTGAACAATCAGAAGGGTTTATTTTCCATGGAAAGGATTCTCATGTATGCATATTGTAAAAGGCCCTATATGGACTCAAGCAAGCACCCCATGCCTATTATGGATGAATATACGGATTCCTGGTGATTTTTGGATTCACAAAGAGTGATGCAGACCCCAACCTTTACTACAAGGTTGTGGATGATGAGCCATTGATTTTGGTCCTTTATGTTGATGAACTATTTCTCACTAGAAATGAGAAACTTATCGTATGGTGTAAGAAGAAACTTGCCTCTGAGTTCTAAATGAAGAATCTTGGATTGATGCATTAATTCTTGGGATTAGAAGTATGGAAGAGGTAGAAGGATATTTTCCTAGGTCAAGGAAAATACACCATAGATATTCTGAAGAGATTCTGGATGTTGGACTGCCAGTCCATGGGCACTCTGATGGATGAAAATTTGAAGAAGCTGAGGGATTCTGCTTCAGATTCAAATTTGATTGATCCCACTATGTATCTCCATCTGATTGGGGTCCTTGATGTATCTGATGAACACCAGACTAGATATATGTTTTGTTGTGAATGCTCTCAGTCAGTTCATGTGTGAACCGAGGTAGATTCACTAGATTGCTGCAAAACATGTGCTCAGATACTTGCGTGGCACTGTGGGATATGGCCTGAGATATGCTTCAGAGTGTGACTTGAGATTGCAAGGGTTTACAAACATAGATTGGGCTTGGTGTGCTGCATATAGGAAGAGTACTTCCAGATGTTGCTTCAGTTTGGGTTCTGCAATGATTTCCTGGTGCAACATGAAGCAGAACTTAGTAGCACTCGTTACTGTAGAGGCCAAGTATATGGCTGCTAGTAAAACAACACGAGAAACAATATGGATTTGTAATCTCCTTGCAGGATTGTTTGGCCAAATTCCATATCCAGCCATGATTCACTGTGATAACTAGAGATATGTGCAGATGTTAGTGAATCCTGTATTTCACGACAGGTCAAAGCCTATAGAGATTCAAGATCACTTCATTCATGATATGGTGTAGAAAGGTGCGGTCGAGTTACAATATGTTCCGACAGATGACCAGAATTTAGATGTTCTCACCAAGCCTCTCCCGAGGATAAAGTTTGAATACTTTCGTGGAAGAGAACGTGTCCCTCCTTGAGAGGGAGAGATGACATAGAGATGTTTACCCTGCTTTCACCCAGGTGCCTCTACTCGTCTAGGTTCTCATCCAGGTATGGGAGAAATACCATCGAAATATGAGATAGACAGGTAGTATATGGTTGTGTTCCACCGAGGTACCTCTACTCATCTAGGTTCTCATCTAGTTATGGGAGAAATCCCATCGATAGATGAGACAAAAAGGTAGTATATGGTCGGGTTACACAAAGGTTCCTCTGCTCGTCCAAGTTCTCATCCAGGTATGGGAGAAATCCCATCGGTAGATGAGATAGACATGTAGTAGATGGTCATGTGATGATTGCATAGGTACCACTGCTCGTTCAGGTTCTTAGCCAGGTATGGGAGTATCCCATCAGAAGATGAGATGACCATGTAGTAGATGGTCGTGCACCACTGCTCATCTAGGTTCTCAGCCAGGTATGGGAGGATCCCATTGGTAGATGAGACGGACATGTAGCAAATGGTAAAGCATATGGTAAATCTTATCTCTCAAACATCCAGGTAGAATGGAGAGACTACTCTTGGAATCACCAAAGGATTGGTGGAGTTGATGCATGATGAAACTTCTCGAAGGATTGAGACTGTGTTGACAAACTTCAGTATGTATATATATGATTGAGAAATTATAGATGTACAGATGAAACCCATATGATTGTGATATTTATGAAGACCGAAGAATACCTTCCTTGTTGAGAGGGAGTGTTGGAATTTGTGTAACTTCGGAAGATATTATTATTGTATTTTATTATAATTGATTGTACCCCCTAAGGGAGTTGAACTTGATGTAATTAATCATGTAAACCCTAGAAAGAACAATGTAAACCTTGGGGGTGAAAAGCAAGTAAAAAAAATCATAATTAAATGTATTTTTATATTCCCCCAAGACAAGTCGGCCCTGTCAGATTAGACAAGTCGGCCCAGTGGGTAAACTACCCCCAAAAGTGGGAAGTCTACCCAAAACAATGGGAAAAAGTGCCCCAGTCAGGTCGGCCCAGTTTGGGAAAATTCAAGTTAGCCTAGAAAGGGAAAAAGTCATTTTTTCATATGTATAAATAGAGAGGTCGTATGCCTCATTTGACACATTCACTCATCACAACAAGTTCGCATCACTTGGAGAGAGATTCGCACCTGCAGCTAGGAGAAGACATTTTTTAGGTTTCTACTTGGAATGTACTTCCATCTTTTCTCTCTCATCATTGTACTCTATTTTCAGGATTATTCATCTCTATACGAAGGTTGCTAGGTTTTCTCCTGATTGGGTTTCCCAAGTTAAATTATCATGTTCTTTGTTTCTATGCTTTGCCTTTCTTCTAGTGATGCTATTTAATTTATGTAATTGAATTATTATGCTATAAATGTATGAAACACTAACACCACTAAGTAGAAGCCATGAATGCGCTGATTATGTAAAATGGTAATAACTTAAGGATGCATTACCCACAAGGGATGGTACAACAAAGATAATGGACAAGGTGAAAGATTGCGCACATACCAGAATGCAATGGTACATCTAGAGTGCAATGGTACATCATCAAGGTGAAAAGACCCAATAAGTTGTGGATCCTAAGGGTGCTTGATACATCAGAGATGAAACATCAATACTGCATATGATGACACTTGGCATATGCACAATCCGCGAAATATGGATGCCATGACCGACTTGCAAGCATATAATCTGTGCAAGACATGTATAAATAGAGATGCAAGTTGGAGATTCAAGTGTGTGATTTGGAAGTAGAAGGAAGAATATTGCAAGTCAAGTGCAAGTTTTAGTTTTTTTTTGGGGCATCTAGGGGATGGTGGATAGAACATAATGATCTAATGGAGAGCCAGATGCACACATGCAGAATAACAAAGTTTTGATGGTGCACAGAAAGATGCTGTAAGACTGTGACGATTGCGCAAATGCTGAAAGGAAAATTTACTTAAGAATGCACAAGTGTTGAATATTTTGAAGGACTATATCGCGAGTCAACACATCAATAGTCACAAAATTTGGAAAGACAGAAGTGTAGACACAAAATCGAGGAATACCAGATATTTCGAATGTCTTTCTAATGCAAAAGAATTGAAGGGATAGTGTGCAAAGTTGAAGATTACATCTGATGCGCAACAATAGAACGACAACAAAGTTAGACATGCACATCATGATGCAGATGATCCGAGATAAGTGCATTATACCAAACTGACCAATAGTTTAATGCACAAGAGGTCGCAGATCATCTGAAGGACTACATCACTTACTCAAAATTGACACATCATAAGGTGCACAGTTAACACTGTTACTGATACTTCTTTTCAGTATAGCATACCATCAATAGAAATCACAATATCTATTGAACATTATAGTCGCGTATAGAAGTACATTGAACCAAAAGCGAAGAATACAATATCAATAGAGTACATGTTCTAAGAAGTAAGTCATCAACAAAGTTACGAATTGAGAAGATATAGAAGTCAAGTGATGTATGCAGAGCAGTAACATAATATAGTTTGCATACGAAAGTTGCGCACAATAGAAGCATCATCAAAATACCTGAAGAAGCATGTAGAGTTGAAGAACTACAAGACATCAAAGCATATCAGACATCAGGGTGGTCGGATAGGGAAATGAGAGAGGGATTTGGAGCTTCCTTCAGGTCAGTGCCTGTAAAACATAAAGAAGACAGGGAGTCATAGCTTCCTTCAGGTTGGAGCCTGCAAAACAAAACTATAGGGGGTCAATGGCTCCTTCTAGTTGGTTCTGGATAAAACTTAGGGGTTGGAGTCTCTTTCCAGTTGGTGTTGGAGAAAAAGGTTGGAGCCTCCTTCCACTTGGTACTGGTAAACACGGGAAGTTGGTGCTTCCTTGAATGTATTCTTTCATACTATAAAAAAACATTCCATGGTTTTCTCCCATTTTGGTTTCTACATAAAAATTCTGTGTATTATGTGTTTACGATGTGGTGCATGTAACTTCATGTGAATGTTTACTGATGCATAAAAAATGATGAATGTTAAGTAAATTTTAATCAGTTAAAGAAGGTAAAAGTATTCCAACAACTACGTTAATACTGATTCACCCCCCGTCAGTATTAAATCGATTCCATCAAATGATTCATCATTTACTGGGTTTTAGACTAAATGGAAACTCAGTTGTTAGTCTAGTATACAATCACTGGGAAGAAAAATTTTCAGAGCTTCAGTTTGATTTCTACATGGAGTTGGTTTGCAAAATAGTATTGAGATAGCTCTTGGTTGGAGCAATATTTCCATTAATCGTTTGGGTAAAGTTGAACCTAGTATAAATATTGCTGAGTGATATGGAAAACCCAAAAGGGAATATAAAGTTGGTCAATTGAAATGATGAAGGGAGGGGAGATAAAATTCAACAGAATCTGATACATACTATCAAAAGGTTGGTAAATCACTGCAGGGGTCTGAGGGACATTATTCAAAGAAACATAAATCTTTCACAATATCAGTTTCATGTTTTGAATGTTCATAATATCTACACGAGAATAAAACTAGTGATGGCAGAGGTGGAGATTGGAAACCTAAAAGGAAAAGTTGAGAAGTATGAGGAAGAAATTGGAGTGTTAAAAGGCACATTGCAGAATCATGGTTTGAAAGAACCATAAGAAGATGGTGACCCTACTCAAGACATAGTTAGTACTTCAGTGGATAATCAGAACAATACCCTTGATATTGATGAACCTTTGGTTGATGATTATATGGAGGCAGAGTCAGTGACTGCAAATGACTTTGCTGCGCAAGAAATACATGAGGAACTCCTCTAGGAGGGGGATGAAATAGGCCTCTAATGGATAGGGATCTTATCCTTTTGACATGCATAATTGTTAAAATATATACAATTATGTTGACAGGCATGCTTGAGTGTTGCAATCCAGACAGTTTTTGTTCCAGTGTTTTCATGGAGAATAGTGGAGAACAATTATCAAATTTTGAATATTTTAAAGACAAAGACTATCATAAAGATGTTTTTAGGATGATTTTGGAACAAATATTTATGGTTGGGAAATTTTTTTCTCAAATTTTGTAAATGCATTACAATTTTATACTATTTTTAGGTAACCTATGTAGGATCTATGCTAGTAATAATGATTGTAATTCCAGTAGAAGACATGGAGTGATAAAATGTAAATATCTTGTAGTTTTTTAATATACCCATAAGCAATGCTTAGTCATCAAGCTATGTGAACTGTGGATGTAATATAAATATGAACGATTAGGCCGCATCCTAATCATTTTTTGACAAATACAAAGCAATTGTTTCTATTAAAAGAAAAAACACAACTGATTTTAAATTTATATGGTTTGTCCTACAAAGATGAAGAAAGTAATAGTTTTCTAAGGTTTTTGTTTTGGAAATTTATACTCTATGCTTTCTGTAAGTGCAGATCCTCACAGGGCAAGTTATGTTGATTCTGGAAAACTATATTAATTTTTTTTTAGGATAGATTAAAGAATCTACCAAAGCAAATTCTCAACACCTCATAGGCAAGAAAATGTATGTTATCATTTCAAACTTTCAAATTTTACATTTAAAGAATTTTTTCTTAGAAATTACAAACCATTTTTCACATACCATTAAAATATACCATGACAAAAATAATGGAATGTAACAATTAAATAACAATATATATTAAATTATAGAATTCACCATATAGATTTCGTAAAAAGGTATAAAATATATTAGTGAAAGGTATAATGTTTACAAATCCAAATGGGGTACACCAGCCCTCATCCCTAATCCATAACAATGATTGACATGATCCCATTAGTGTGAATCCCATGAAAAGTGTACTTGCACACAAGGCTGCAAGCTATTATACAAATATCGAAATCTAAATGTTGGTCCCACTCTCCATTTACCAGGAGGTTGAGTTTGATCACTTGAGCATGAAGTTGGCTAATATCTATTAGGGAAGGCTTCCTAGGAATAGAAAACAACTTCCTTAAGATTCCCATAGCCTTCTATGATTAACTCTAATGAATTATGCTTCTTTACAATCCTGGGTGGTACATAATGCATTTCAATTAGTTCAAAAGTAACCATGAAAATTTCATCCGAACAAGGAATTTACACATAAGATTCACTATGTATAATGTTCTGAGACCTTATGTGATTGAAAACCTTGTAGGAAAGAAGATGAATATTGTGAAGAGGTATTCGATTAGGCTGCAATAATCCAAGATATGATGGCAATGCATTGTATCCCATATTCTGTAGAGAAAGCTATTCTAGAAGTCACAACTTTATTGTCACCTTTTGTTGCAAGAAGTTGGAAAGTGGTGTGCTTAGCATCATTCATAGAAATTAAACAACAAAAAAATATTCTCCCTTCTAGTGCTTGTGCCCCACCTTTTAATAGAGATCATAGTAAAGAAAACATCAACAATACCTACAACAAAAAATATAACGTTAGATACTATAAAGCCTGAAATTTTTCACATATGAGTTGAAAAAGAAATATTAAAAGATACATGTATACTCACAATCGATGATTTCAATTGGTATCAACAATCCTTGTTTAGTATAAAAAAACTCACATGGAGGAAAATTCACACCATGGGGAAGATGGTGGCCTCTACCAATAACATCTAAATGAATTTTAAATGATCTTACCCAACAAGATGTTCCACTAGTAGAAACATCTACTAAACAATCCAACACTTCTAAAGGATATGGAATTTTAAATGATTCATCTTCATAATTCTAGGAAAATTTTCATGATAAATATGGACATACATGCCTTCCTTTATGGTAAAATCAAATGGATTTGTGTTGCACACCAAAATACCATCCATTTGAATGATTTTTTTTCTACCATTGTTCACAAAATCATCATTTCAAGTCAGTGAGGGAGTCATATCTGAACAAGATTCCTTATAATACCCTCGCTTGATGACTGTAGTGGAATATTTTTTATGATTTTGATCTAACCCACTTGAAGATAACTCTATTTTTATTTGAGATAGTGAAGTATTGTGCATCAAAATCTTGCCACTTTCATCTACATTTACCATTTGAATAGGCAGAACATCATCCATGTTATGTGTGTGAAAATTATTTCACAGGTGGATCTCCAACAACAAAACTAACCTCACAAGTTTTACACAAATCTACAAGAAAATAGAGAAGAAATAATGTGAAAAGACACAAAAAGATTGGAACTCAATTGGAATACTTTCCATGCTTCTATTAATCAACATGGTGTATATATTTATAATACATCCTCAATGGAGATATTAGTGAGCCTTAGGAGGCATTTGGAATCCACACATGTGGCAGGTTGATCTTAGAACATTCACATCACTAGACATGAGTATTAGTGCAACTCCAATGAAATGTCTAGTTAAACTAATGGTAGGTGGCGTGGAGGGCGCACTAGTCAGTTAACTGATTGTTGGTAGACCAAAAAGGGTGCATTAGGGAGTTAGAGGCTAAAAAATAACAAAGAGAGAATATTAGGAGGGCACATGTGTGATAATCTACAAAGATCTAGCAACTGTAAAAAACTCACAATCCAACTCTCAAGATTATTTGCAAAGAAGAGGAAGCACAAATTCAATAATCACTCATAAACACAGAATAATGGACAATGCCAATATCATACAATGAATAATGAATGTAGAGAATGTGTTACAATAATCAATGATGATGCATAATATAGGATTCGAATTAGCCAAGTAGGGCATTCGAATTATGAGCTCAAAGTCTAGCATGAATAACTACGAAGACATCAACTAGTCAACAATATCAGTCAAGTGTGTCTAACTGAGTCTAATAGAACTAACTATCCATAAATCAAGGAATGGAGACTCTAAGTGGAGTGCATGAGGCTGTCTAACTCAAAGTCTACCTTGGATAACAATGGAGACATCATCCAGTCAATAGTATCAGTCATAAATGGTAATAGTTAGTCAAGTGTGTCTAACTGAGTCTAACAAAACCATCTAGGCATAAATAAGGGAATGGAGACTCCAAGGGGGGCGCATGAGGCTGTCAAATAGTCAAGTGGAACTCTAGAACTAGCTAACTAGGAGCTACAAGTAGTCAACATGAGCAATCAGTGGAAGAACTACTCATTCAATGCACTAACTAAATGATAAATCCTGGTAGGTGAGATAAGGCACCCTAATTGAGTGATAAATGAAGGTAGGTGAGTAAGAGCACTCTAACTGACAGTGGTAGGTGAGAAGGGTGCACTTACTAAGAAGATAAGTCAAGGAGGGTGCATTAGGTAGGTATGAGGCCAAATGAGGGCTAAAGACATGCTCTGGAGAGCTAGAAGCAAGCTCTAGGTGCTGGGGAGGCAACCATGATGATGACTGGATGCATGCAGTGGCATGCAAAATAAAAAATCACACCAACACCCCCCGCAATCTATACTATGAGGAAATAACTAAAAACAAAATAGGGCCCTTGTGACTAAGACCAAAGGTCACCTCGTACAATCAATCTAAAATAAACTAAGCGAGGAGAGAGGGAAACCCCAATGGGAAGAAATCCCTCGATCAAAATAGACTGAAGGATGCTAATGAAGCATGTCATCTCTCACCCCTAAAGGAGGTAAGTGTCCTTCTTTCTCAAAGAAGGATCTATAGATACGAAATGGATCAGGAATTTCACAAGGATGAATCCTCACATGTGAAAAATCTGATCTGGAAGATCGGGGAGTAGTGGTTTCCCATCAAAGAAGAGGATCAGTAAAGAAAGAAGGATGAAACCTCCCATGCTGAAACTCTGATCTGGATGATTTGGGAGCAGTGGATTCCCATCGAGGAAGAGGAGGAAAACCAAGTGAGAGATCTCAGGTTCTTGTGGATCTGGATCTCCCATTCGCTCATCTTCATCATCAGTTGATAGACCTTTGGGTTCTTGTGGATTTGGGTCTAGCATTCTCTCATCATCATCTCCATCTAAAATATCACGTGAAGAAGCATCATCACATCCAAACTCTGAATCTGAAATCTCAAGTAAAACTGGCTCATCATCACTCGAAGGAGGAACATATCCAAAAATATTGATGTCATGAAACTGTTCTAGAATGTGCATGTAGTCCTCTTCTAAACCAATAGAAGAACTAGATGATGATGGATCTTCATTAAGACCAAGGGAGGATGCAGTAGTGGAGGCCCATTTTGAAATAGGAGTTGGACCAATAGGTGCTAGATATTCAGGTTCTCGTGGATCTGGATCTAGAATTCGCACTTCTTCAAGAGTCCTCTTTTTCTCAATCTCTTTTGGTGTATCCTTTCCTTTTAGACAACTTTCAAGGTTGCCATGAGAAAACTTGCCACTTAGGAGACCATCAACCATAGTCCGAGCTAGCTTGTAGTTGAGATGAGACAGTCTACCCTCTTCATGAGAGCGAAGAGTAGACTCCTTTGAGAGAGGTAAGAAGTGTGAGAACTCATAGAGTTTTGTCTCATGATTTGCAACTCCTTTTGCAATGACTTCCCATGAAATCATGTGTTGTACTTCGAATTCATATGGAGTAAAGATCACTCTTTTGGTCTCTCCAGTATGAGTCAATTGAAATACTGAAAGGACATCAGCTGCAAGAGAAGGAACATAAAGCACATCAGAAAAGTGACCATGATCAAGATCGATTCTTCTAATCACTTGAGAGGAGACTTTAGAATCATTGCCCAAACTAATGGAAGGCCCAAACTAATGGAAGGGCCAATAGAGCTTTCAAAACTAGAGAAGAGATCTTTGGAGGAAGCCATGTGGCTTGATGCTCTTGAATCTATGATGAAATAAGGACAAGTTGATGCACTTGTTATGAGAGCATTACATCTTTCTTTGCCTTCGGATCTAGAAGATTCAGTATCAGGATCTTTCTTCCTTGCACATGTTGGTACAGGAAGATTGTTCTTCTCAAGTAATTGAGCCATCAAATCTATAGTCTTCCGCATGCAAGCACTCTCAGGATGGAAACCTCTATGGCAGTATGTGCACTTGGAATTTCCCTTCTAAGAATGCTTGGTCTTCCTAGAGTTCGAAACCCCATCTTACTAGTATGAACTATCTGTAGGCCTTGTATCATTCGATCTCTTGTAAGAAATATTTTGCTTTCCTTTACCATTCGTTCTCTCTGCAACTGTAAGGGATGAATCCAATTTGGGTTTGATCATTCCCATAGAGATCAACTTCTCTTCCTCTTGAGTAAGATATTGAATGAAATCATCAAGTGAGGGAAACTTCCATCTTGGAATGGACAACCTAGCTGACTGGAAAGTAGAGACAAAAACTGAGAAGTTTGCCCCCAACTTTAAGAGAATAGCAAGTATACGCTGCTTTTCTTCTTTCACTATCTCATATCTTTTCAACTGTGATGTCAAGCTTTTGAACTTGGTGAGGAAGGCATTGATAGATTCGAAGCTATCTAGACTCAAACATATGAGCTCATTCTCCAATTTGTGTCCTTGCATATCATCTTTCGGTCCAAAAAGAGATTTGAGCTTGTACCAAACCTCTATAGGAGATGTAATATAGATGACATGGAAGTGAAGATATTCAGAAATTGAGAGAAGGAGCAGGCCAATTGCTTCATCAAGCCTATCCAAGTACTTGGACTTTTCAACTGCATTGAGAGGATCTACCATCGTTCCATTGAGTATTCGGGTGAAGCCCTTGGTCCTCATGAAGAGAACCATCTTGGATTTCCACTCAACATAGTTGGAAGATGTGAGATTTAGATCCATCTGAAACAAAGAAAGTTGAATAGTTGAAGAAGATTCCAAACCAGTGAATAAACTTGCAAAACAAGAGAATTTTTGCTGATGGAGAATGCTACACTTCGACTGAACACTACCTTAAGGACACTTGGAACATATACTAAGTCCTTCACACCTGGCTAGACCTCACTGTATTTCTCCAATGAATTCAAGTAATAGAACCAAGACTTGCTATGGAAACTCAGAGGCTTCTGGTGCACAAGTGAAAGATAACTGCTCAAAGAAATGCTGCAACTGCTGCAATGGTTGCAATTTGAATAGCTGCTGACTACTCTGATACCATGTGATAATCTGCAGGGATAGAGAAACTGTAACAAACTCACAATCTAACTCTCTAGATTATTTGCAAATAAGAAGAAGCATGCATTCAATAATCACTCATAAACACAGAATAATGGACAATGTCAATATCATACAATGAATAATGAATGTAGAGAATGTGTTACAATAATCAATGATGAGGCATCATATAGGATTCGAATTAGCCAGGTAGGGCACTCGAATTTTGAGCTCAAAGTCTAGCATGAATAACTATGTAGACATCAACTAGTCGATAGTATCAGTCAAGTGTGTCTAACTGAGTCTAACAGAACTAACTATCCATAAATCAAGGAATGGAGACTCCAAGTGGAGAGAATGAGGCTATCTAACTTGAAGTCTAGCTTGGATAACAATGGATACATCATCCAATCAATAGTATCAGTCATAAATGGTAATAGTCAGTCAAGTGTGTCTAACTGAGTCTAACAGAACCATCTAGGCATAAATCAGGGAATGGAGACTCCAAGGGGGGCGCATGAGGTTGTCAAATAGTCAAGTGGAACTCCAGAACTAGCTAACTAGGAGATATAAGCAGTTAGCATGAGCAATCAGTGGAAGAACTACTCAATCAATGCACTAACTGAATGATAACTCCCGGTAGGTGAGATAAGGCGCCCTAACTGAGTGATAACTAAAGGTAGGTGAGTAAGAGAATTCTAATTGACAATGGTAGGTGAGAAGGGCGCACTTACTAAGCAGATAAGTAAAGGAGGGTGCATTAGGAAGGTAGGAGGCCAAATGAGGGCTAAAGACAGGCTCTGGAGAGCTAGAAGCAAGCTCTAGGTGCTGGGGAGACAACCATGATGATGACTGGATGCATGCAGCATGCAAAATACAAAAATGATGGTGTGAATATTCCAACAACATGAGTGAGTTAACTACCAGTGGTATTTGGTGATGAAATCAAGAAAGGTGCTCATGATCCCTAAATTAAAGGAGACCCCTAAAATTTAGGAAATTGACTCAACATGTCCCAAAAATCATGCATCAGTGGATAATGAGGCTAAATATGACAAATAATAGCTGATGATAATCACAATCATGAGAACTATGCACTAGGAAAAACAAAAAACGTTTTATGGCTAATGTCTAGATGGGTAATTTATCCCAACACCCCCCCTTAATCCTGTCTTATGCGAGAAAAATCAGAATTAGTGCCTTGGTTGTGAAATTCTAAATTACAACAGATCATGGAGCTAAGTATACCTCACAGAAAAGAATGAGCAGATAAATTGAGTTATAATGAAAATTGCAATAAAAAGAGCAGACAATTGAACATGCATGAGAACTCAGATAGGAACAAAATAATGTCACATGGTCCAATAATCAGTATAGTCAACAATGATGTTAAAATGGAGAGAATTAGAATCACTTAGGATAATTCGAGTCTCAGTTTGTACAACATAGGAATTGTCACCACTAGAGTGCTCTGGAAGACCCAAACTCAACTCAACTAAACCTAAACTTAGTTAACTGAAGACACAATCAATTAAGTGACCAAGGAGGGTGCATTAGTGTTTTTTTCATGCAAATTACTCAGAAAGGAGCGCACAAGGACACAATTAGTGGAAATCAGAGCATAAATCCCCCACAAGAGTCAACTAACTCAGTTGGACTAAACTAGAACACTGAATTGGCTCCTAAAATATAGGGAACTGAATCTAGTGGTCCTAAAATCATGCATGCATGGTGCATTAGGTGGATGATGGGTCCTAGATGACATCTGAACACCACTAGGGGGAAAATGACATCATTAAGTGATAGAAAATGGTAAATAATGCAAGTAGGACAAGGATGGAGTATTAAAATATCCTAACACCCCCCCTTAATACAAACTTGTGCATCCTAGGCCCTAGTTATTGAGACCAAAGGTCACCCATACAATCAAATAAATGATGAAAATAAAATAAATGTCCATGAAACAAGGTAATGGGGAAAACCTTGTTGGTTGTGGAGCCAGATCTTCCAGTCTCATAGATGATGATTCAGCCGTGTTCGTACCCTAGGTTTGGTTATGATCCCAACCCGATGCTTAGGGGGTCTGGGGGGCCAGCGGGCCCCCGAGAAAATGGGGGTTCAGGGGTGTAGCCCCCGAGGAAAATTTTTGGGGCTGTTTTCGCCACTAGTTTTCGGGCCCATGGTTTTGGGTAACCTGTGGTATTTTCCCATTGTATTTCCCTTATAAAAAAAAGACATTGTAACACGGCTAGGGTTAATGATGTATTAGGTTTTATGCATTGTAAATATATTTGAGATCTGTGAAGAGAGACTGTGAGATAGTGAAGAGGAAGTGCAGCGGTTGTGCTGCAAGTTGTATCCCTTCACTTTGCTGGACAGAATAATAATAAGGACTAACAACTTCAGTGTGGATGTAGCCCAAGTTGGGGTGAACCATGATATATCTGTGTCTCTCTTGTAATGTGTTGTGATTATATTTTCATTTCTCTTTATTGTTATTGCTCTGTGATCCTATTTTTCTAACAATTGGTATCAGAGCCGAAGGTCTATTTGGTAGATAAACCCACAGGAAGCTAGGGTTTCTAGTTCGAGTGGGAGCAATGGAAGAAGAAGGAAAGTTTAAGGTCGAGAAGTTTAATGGCCAAAACTTCCAGTTATGGAATATGCAAATGGAGGACTATCTGTACCAGAAGGATCTATTCCTACCGTTGGGAGGAAGAGCAAAGCAGTCGGTGGCCATGAAGGATGAAGAATGGGAGGTTCTTGATAGAAAGGCTCTGGGAACAATACGGTTGAGCCTGGCTTCGTCGATGGCTTTCAATATCTAAAAAGAAACGACAACGGAGGGTTTGATGAGCGCATTGGGTAAGCTGTATGAAAAACCCTCGGCCTCCAACAAGGTATTTCTAATGAAGCATTTATTTAATATGAAGATGTCTGAAGGTGGATCTGTTACTGATCATTTAAATGAGTTTAATACGGTTACAAATCAACTAAGTTCTGTAAGTGTGAACTTTGATGATGAGGTTAGGTCTCTTCTAATCTTGTGTTCATTGCCAAAAAGCTGGAATAGCTTGGTCATGGCTGTAAGTAACTCTGTCTCTGGTTCAAACACCTTGAAATTTGATGATGTTATTGGTCTGTTCATGATCACGCAGTGAGAGATAATAAAATGGTGGAGAGGAGAACTACGTTAGTGAGGTTATTTCTCGACGTTTCGAGCTACAAAGTAGGGCTCATCATCAGGAGAGAGTGTCTCACGGTTTAAATTAGGTATGGAAGATAGTAATAATAAGTGTGAGGTTCATTTAAAATTTTTAGGGTTTTGCCGACAATCTAGTTTTTTATATTCAAAACTTATTTTTTATTTTTTATTTATTCATTTATTTTTTAATTTTTAATTTTTATTTATTTATTAATTTATTAATATTTAATGGTTTTTAATCTTATCTTATAAGTACTAACAATTATTAACTTAATTAGATTTTTGTTAACAATAAAGTCTTTAAGAGTATTTAGTTAATAGTTAATTCAAAATTTAATTAAAAGTATTTAGTTAATAGTTAATACAAAATTTAATTAATCAATTAAATATTATTATTATTATTTATTTATTTTTGATTTTATTTTATTTTTTAATTTAATTGAAATGTTGAAATAATTATTTTATAATAAATTAATATAAGGTCTTTTAAATTATAAAATGAAAAAGTTTCTTATTATTATTAACAAATTTTTTGATTAACTTAAAAGAATTCTTGTATTCTTAAGTTTAAACTGAAAATCTTTTTTGGTTAATTGGATAATGATTAATATTGAAAGAGTTTAATTTTATCTAACTCAAGATGGGGAGATATAAATTAGTAATTTTAACCTAACTTATTAAAATAATAATAAATTTCTAAACTAAAATTTTTTTAAGATTTAAAAGCTTCATTGATGAGGATTAAAAGTTTTAGGGTTTAAAATTTTTAATTAAAGTTATTTAAAAATTACTAATTCATTTCATTAGTTTAATTTTAGAGTTATTGTCCTTCTGTATGTGGATTATTGTCTTTGAGATGGCGAATAATGGGGCGCCAACATTCACTAAGCTTAAGGCCATCATCCCTATTTAAATTTGATGGGACCTTCTCTATCTCAATGGCCTCCCTGATCTTCCTCCTTCTATAATGTTCCTCGCTAGCGATGAGTTTTGTTTCTTCAATGCGTATGTGGTGGCGCGAGTGGTGGGCATGTTCAGCTAGTGCTGATTTTTTATGACGATCGTGTCTAATGTCCACGCAGTGTTCTTTGAGTCTTACTTGGATGGAGCGTCTAGTTTCCCCTATATATGGTATATCACAGGAGCAGGGGACACTGTAGACACCCTTCTGTTTTAATGGTTCTATTGGGTCTTTAGAAGAATCTAACATTCTACCTACCGAGTTTGGGGGAGAAAAGGTAACCCTCATGTTTTATCTCCGAAGGATCCTGGCTATAACATCCGTTGTTCCTCTAATGTAAGGAAAGGTGATCTTAGTTCCGTCCATGTTCTTATTTTGTTTCCGAGATTTTTTACGAGATTTTTGGATCACCCTCGTGATTTGATTTTTGTCATAACCATTCATTTGGAAGACCTTAGACAAGTGGTCTAACTCTTGTTCTAGGTGTTCCTCATCTGAGATCCTGATAGCTCTAATTACT
The DNA here is from genome assembly GCA_027924585.1 of Larix kaempferi. Classification (NCBI taxonomy): domain Eukaryota; kingdom Viridiplantae; phylum Streptophyta; class Pinopsida; order Pinales; family Pinaceae; genus Larix; species Larix kaempferi. The sequence continues at coordinate 2,330,947 of BSBM01000399.1, read as the reverse complement.
AGTGTGTTTAAAACTCCTATCTTTTGAGAAGGTAGATGATGTGAGTCTGCATGTAGGTACCTATCAGTATGGGTTTTCTTCCTATACACCTGATGACCTAGCGTTCCACCCTCTTTTTTTTTGATGAGCACATCCAAGAATGGAATATGGTTATCTTCTTCAACCTCCATGGTGAATTTGATATGGTCTGATATGCTATTCAGATGTCCTAGGAACTCCATCAGGCTTTCTCTCCCATGTGGCCAGTTAATGTTAGTGTCATCTACGAACCTCTTCCACCATTTTGTTTTTAATGGGAAAGCTTCAATAGCTGATTTTTCAAATGCTTCCATGTACAAGTTTGCCACTATCGGAGAAAGAGGTGATCCCATAGCAACGCCCTCAACTTGTTCATATAATACCCCTTTGAATAGAGTGCTGGAACTATGGAAAGAAAGGACATCTGAAGAAAGACTGTAGATCTCTAAAGAAGAAAGGAGATGCATAGAAGGAAACTACCCAAGAAGCAAATGTAGCAGGTGATGTGTTACAAGATGCTTTGATTCTTGCATTAGATAATACTAGTGATTATTGGGTAGTAGATTTAGGGGATTCATGTCATGCTACACCCCATAGAAAATATTTTCATGATTATGTTCCAGGCGATTTTGGTCATGTCTTATTGGGTGATGATGAGCCATGTAAAATTGTTGGAATGGGTAAGGTATGGATAGAAGTTAAGAATGGAACTGATTGGTTGTTGAAAGATGTTAGGCATATTCCTGTTATGAAAAGAAATCTGATCTCAACAGGGCAGTTGGGAGATGGCAGTTGTCTATCTACATTTGGAGAAAAGTGGTGGAATATCACTAAAGGATCAATGGTGATAGCAAAAGGAGACAGGATAGGTACGTTGTATTTATGTCCTCATAATACTGACCATTCTATCTCTTTAGCTTCCACAGGAACATATACAACATTGTGGCATCATAGGCTTGGCCACATGAGTGAGAAGGGGATGCATATTCTCCACTCAAGGAAGTTGCTGTTAGATTTGAAGCAAGTAAGTTTGGAATTATGTGAGAACTGTGTTTATGGAAAACAAAAGAGAGTCAGATTTCTTAGGGTTGGGAAACAAAAGAAGAATGAAAAGTTAGAGTTAGTGCATACAAATATATGGGGACTGGCTCAGGTACAATCTCTTGGTGGCTCTCATTATTATGTTACATTTATTGATGATGAAACTAGGAAGACTTGGGTTTATTGCATTAGACAGAAATATGATGTGTTTGCTACTTTTAAGAAGTGGAAATCTTTGGTTGAGAATGAGACAGGAAAAAGGTTGAAGTGTCTCAGATTTGATAATGGAGGTGAGTCCTGCAGCAAGGAGTTTGATAGTTACTGTTCATACCATGGGATTCGTAGAGAGAAGACAGTGCCAGGAACACCATAAGAAAATGGTGTGTCAGAAAGGATGAACAGAACGATCATGGAGCGTGCAAGGTGTATGAGATTGCATGCAGGGTTGCCCTTACAGTTTTGGGTGGATGCTGTAAATACTGTTGTTTATTTAATAAACAGAGGACCTTCAAGTGCTTTGGATGGTGGTATTCTAGAGGAGGCATGGACAGATAAAAAGGTAAACTACTCATTTATGAGAACGTTTGGTTGTGAAGCATTTGCCCATATTGATAAAAAAAATAGAACAAAGCTTGAAGCTAAATCCAAGAAATGTACCTTTATTGGATATGGGGTTGATGAATTTGGTTATCGTTTATGGGATTATGAAAATAACAAAATCATCAGGAGTAGAGATGTAATATTCAATGAAAAGGTCATGTATAAAGATCAGTTGCAAGGAAAGAAATAGGAAAAGGAAAACACAAAGTACACAGTACTTGATGAAATTGAAGAAAATGAAGTTCCAAAGGTGCCAGAAAATCAAGAACAGCAGCAAGTACCTGAATGATACTCTCCTTCAATGTATTATTTGTTGATGACTGATGCTGGTGAACCAAAATGTTATGAAGAAGTAATGTAGGTGGAAACTAGAAAGAAGTGGGAGCAAGGCATGAATGAGGAGATGGACTCATTGGTAGGAAATCAGAATTGGGATTTGGTTCACTTGCCTGCTAGTAAAAGAGCATTATAGAGCAAATGGATTTACAGGTTGAAGGAAGAAGAAGGAGGCAAGAAGCGGTACAAGGACAGACTTGTTGTAAAGGGTTTTGCACAGAAGAAAGGTATAGATTTTGATGAAATATTTTCTCCTGTTGTTAAGATGACTTCAATTAGGACTATCTTAAGTCTAGTGGCGGTAGAAGATTTGCATCTTGAACATTTAGATGTAAAAACAACCTTTCTCCATGGGGATTTGGAGGAAGAGATATATATGCAGCAGCCACAAGGGTATGAGGTCAAAGGTAAGGAGAATTTGGTGTGCAGGTTGAAAAAGAGCTTGTATGGTTTGAAGCAAGCTCCAAGGCAGTGGTATTTAAAATCTGATAGGTTTATGACAGAACACGGTTATAGTAGATGTCATTCTGACCACTGTGTTTATTTCAAGAAGCTAGACAATGAAAGATACATTATCTTGTTACTATATGTGGATTAAATGCTTGTTGCAACGTCTAACATGCAGGATATAAATGTACTCAAAAGGAAGCTAGCTAATTCATTTGCGATGAAGGATTTGGGTGCTGCAAAGCAAATCCTTGGTATGAGAATAATAAGAGACAGGAAAAATCGCAAATTGACATTGTCTCAGAGCAAGTATATACAAAAGGTGTTGGAGAGGTTCAGAATGCAGAATGAAAAACCAGTAAGTACACCTTTGGCCAACCATTTCAATCTAAGTAAGGAAATGTGTCCCAAGACACAGGAAGAGACAGATTACATGTCCAAGATTCCCTATCAATCAACAGTTGGCAGCTTAATGTATGCCATGGTGTGCACAAGACCAGATATTGCACAAGCAGTGGGAGTTGTGAGCAGATATATAAACAATCCAGGTAAAGAACATTGGAAGGTAGTAAAGTGGATTCTCAGGTATTTGAGAGGTACCACCACTCAGGAATTATGTTTTGGAGGTTCAGACACTATTCTACAGGGATATGTTGATGCAGATATGGCAGGTGATAAGGATAGCAGGAGGAGAACCACACGGTATGTTTTTACTGTAGGTGGAACAACAGTAAGTTGGATTTTGAGACTGTAGAAGGTTGTTGCACTTTCAACAACAGAAGTAGAGTATGTTGCTGTTACAGGTGCTAGTAAAGAGATGATTTGGTTGCATAGGTTTATGGAGGAAGTGGGTAAGAAGCAGAAGGATAGAAGGTTGTATAGTGACATCCAGAGTGCCATTCATCTTGCAAAGAACTCAGCATTCCATTCCAGGACTAAACATATACAGCTCAAGTACCATTTCATACGCTCTGTTCTGGAAGATGAACTGTTGAAGCTGGAAAAGATACATTCTAGCCAGAATCCTGTAGACATGTTCACAAAGGTAGTGACTAGAGAGAAACTGAGTTCCTGCTCGATTTCAATTGGCCTTCTAGCATGAAGGTGAAGATGAGAAAGTTGCCAAGTCCAAGGTCCAGCAAGTACATCAACGGTGGAGTTGTTGTGATCAGTCTCCAAGTGGGAGATTGTTGGCTGTGGAGCCAGATCTTCCAGTCTCATAGATGATGATTCAGCTGTGTCTGTACCCCAGGTTTGGTTATGATCCCGACCGTGTCGCCACCAGTTTTCGGGCCCATGGTTTTGGGTAACCCGTGGTATTTTCCCATTGTATTTCCCTTATAAAAGAAAGACATTGTAACACGGCTATGGTTAATGATGTATTAGGTTTTATGCATTGTAAAGATCTCTGAGATCCATGAAGAGAGACTGTGAGACAGTGAAGAGGAAGTGCAATAGTTGTGCTACAAGTTGTATGCCTTCAATTTGCTGGATGGAATAATAATAAGGATTGGAAACTTCAGTGTGGACGTAGCGCAAGTTGGGGTGAACCACGATATATCTGTGTCTCTATTGTAACGTGTGTGTGATTATATTTGCATTTCTGTTTATTGTTATTGCTATGCGATCCTGTTTTTCTAACAAACCTCATGGGAACCCCCCCCTAAAAAATAGGACAATAGTAGGGAACTTAAATAACCTTCACACTAAGAAGAGAAGGAAAAAAAATTCCCGAGTGAAATCATTTGGAAAAATGTAGGAAATATACTCCTATGCAGGATAGAAATGCAGGTGCTGGATCTATATTTGGATCTGGATTTTCTCCTTTGATGTATCTCCTACTGTGTCAAAGATGTATTTTCGAAAAAAAGTCTTCCAGGAACCCTTCGTTCTACTAGAGCGAATGGCTTATTGTAGTCCAAATAATTAACCTTTGAGTACCCTTTGTCAACCAACCGAGATTTGTACTTGGTTGTAGATCCCCCATGGCAAGTCTCTTCAAGGGATTGTGGATCAAACCCCACCATCATGTAGAACCTCTTTGAGAGAAGTGGATCTGCATGAAATAGTGCAAGTTTTGCATGATACTGAGATCTGGTGGTTCTATGGTCAGATGGATCCCTAACTATGTTCCCAGCAACTACAAGGACTTTGTGAGCCCAGATTGGCCTTAGCCATGGATTGGGAGTAGGTGTTGGATCTAGATTTGGATATGATTGAACTTTATTCTCAACATTAAGATCTTGATCCTCATCTTCATTAGAAGAGATACCACTCTTATCTTCATCAGATGCCAATGGAGTACGCAGAGAGTATGGCAAAAAGTGAGGGAATTCATACGCCTTTGAGGCATGGTTTTCAAACCCTTTCACTATAATCTTCCCATAAGAGATCTCTGTAATCTTAATTGTGTTAGGACCAAATAACACTTTCCTTGGTGAACTTGTGTGAGTCATCTGATAGACAAACAACAAATTTCATGACAAAGAAGGCACAAATAGAACACTTTTGAACTTTCTATGCTCTATTGTATTGTGCCCTTCCCTTCAGCAGAGATCTGAGAATTATCTACCATGTGAATAATGAGACCATCATTGAGATCTAGAGATGAAAATGATTCTTTGGAGGAAACCATATGGTTGGAGGTTCTTGAATCTAGGAGGAAGGCTTGTGATTGTGAAAATCCATTCTCCAGTGCATGGCATCTCTCATGTCCATTTGACTCACTTCCAGAATCAGTCTCTCTTGTGCCTTCTGGGAGGGAAATGTTGTGATGTTCAATAAGTTTGTTCATCTGATCTATCTTCTTCATGCATGAACTCTCTGGATAGTTTCCTTTCTTGCAATAGGAACACTTGGATTTCTCAAATCCCTTTTGTTTATCCTTCTTGAAGCTGGAGGCTCCTTACAATAGATTAGACTTTGGATTCTTCTTGGTATCAAATTGATTCTTCTCTTTACTCTTGTTCTCCCCTTTGGCATTCAAACTTTTTGACTCTCCAACCATAAGAGATTGATTTTTGGAGGCTTGCAAAGTGCCCACCTGATTCAGTTTGTCTTTTTCTTGGATGAGAGATTCAGTGAATGCATCCAGAGAGGGAAATTTCTAGTTGGGGATTGACAATCTCCCTGAATGGAATGTATAAACAAAGATGGATAAATCAGGGCCAACCTTGCTCAGAATGGATAGCACCAACTTCTCATCCTTCTTCTCAATGCCACATTGCTTGCATTGCATGACCAAAGATTTGAATTTGGAAAAGAATTGTTGGATGGTTTTGAAACTATTGGGTTGAAGAGAAATCAACTCATTCTCCAGAATACGGCCCCTTAGCTAATATTGTTTTATGAGGAGGGTCTCCAAATTCAAACAAACCTCTCTTGGAGTCTTCAATCCTTCGAGGTGGAAGAGTAGATATCTGGAAATATGAATACACATGAAACCAGATGCTTCATCCAATCTATTCAAATACTTGGCCTTCTCAATAGCTACTTGAGGTTCGACCTCCCTTCCCATTGTTACCCTGTAAAGTGTCTTGTTGCACAACACCATCTGCATATTAGCCCTCCAATAAAGATAATTGAAGGGTGTCGGATCCTGGGAGAGAGAGGAGCATTCAAATTCTCCATTAGAACTCCTGGAGCGAATACAATGTGGTACTGCTACTACTGCTGCACTGAAAAAAATTCAATAATTTGCAAAAAAATCTCAATTTTGGAGATAGAATACTACTGAGCACTCCTTTAGGAAAATATGCACATTTTCCGGATCGTTCACACCTGGCTAGACCTATAAGGATTTCTCTAATGAATTCAATGCAATGGCACCAAGATTTGTTGTGGAAATCTAGAGGATTCTAGTGCACTACTGAGGTTTGATACCATGTGAAATTCTAAATCATAGTAGATCATGGAGCTGAGTATACCTCACAGAGGAAGAATGAGAAGAGAAATTGAGTTACAACGAAAATTGCAGTAAAAAAGAGCAAACAATTGAACATGCATGTGAGAACTCAGATAGGAACAAAATAATGTCAGATGATCCAATAATTAGTATAGTCAACAATGATGTTACAATGGGGAGAATTATAATCACTTGGGGGAATTCGAGCCTCAATATGTCTAGCATAGGAATTTTCACCACTAGAGTGCTCCGGAAGACCCAAACTCAACTCAACTGAAGACACAATCAGTTAAATGGCCAAGGAGGGTGAATTAGTGAGTTTGTCATGCAAATCACTTAGAAAAGGGCGAATGATGCCACAATTAGTGGTAATCGGAGGATAAAATCCCCACAATAATCAACTAACTCATGTGGACTAAACTAGAACACTGATTTGGCTCCTAAAATATAGGGAACTAACTCTAGTGGTCCTAAAATCATGCATGCATGGTGCATTATGTGGCTAATGGGTCCTAGATGGCATCTGCGCACCACTAGGGGGGGATAACATCACTAAGTTCTAGAAAATGGTAAGTAATGCAAGTAGGACAAGGATGGAGTATTAAAATATCCTAACACTGGTAACAAAGACCAAAGGTCACCCTTTACAATTTTTTTTTTATTTGTCCTTATTAACGGAGGAAGGAAGAAAAACCCAGTGGGAACAAAACCTCCCCTAAAAAAAAGGACATGAAATGGAGAAAAACGGTCTTCACAATGTATTATTCTTCACTTGAATGAGCTGAATATACTGCTTCTTGGTGAGAGACTTGGTTAAGATGTTGTAGATGTATTGATCATGCACAATTCTTTCAATGTTGTGTAGACAAAAAACTAGTGTAGGAACCCCTTTGAACTCAGGTTATGATGATGGAGGGGCATCAAATGAATGCTTCTTGATGTGAACACATACATAATGAGATATGGAAATATAATCAAATATGGACAAGAGATATATTCACTCTCCTATCCAAAATGCATCAATGAACTCATTAGGATCAGTAACATGTGCAGCTGCATAATGGACAATGTAGCCATGTATCTTCTTCTCAAACTGATTGATCACCTTCCTAACTTCACAATCAATCTTATGACGATATGAAACAAAAAAAATAGGAATCATATGGAGCAACAAACATCAATGGTGAAGTGTCTACATAAACAAGTAGGATCACATAAAGAAAATATTGTGCAACAGAATTATACTGATTGTTGAGTGGACCTGTGGGCTCTTTAGACTGTGTAACTTTGAACTTCGAACCAAAAAAGGTAATATCAGGTCCAAACATGTGGAATATTAGTCCAAATAGATACAATGTGATGGAATCCAACTACTGAAAGATATGAAATACTGGAATGCAACTGGAAAAAGTGACATAATTTCGGTAACCATGGGTTTGTCAACTGACGCACTTGGGGGTTGAGAAGTATTTTTTGAATATAATGGCGGGAAGGATGAATGTGTGGGCCATACAAACTATTTATCAAATTATAAATCATATTCAATGATATCTGATAGGAATTATTTGAATGGAATTGAACAGAGCTTTTGGAAGGTAAGTTAGAAACATGTGAAAAAACACAAGGATTGAGAGGTGGTTCCAATGGACTGACTGGAGATTATTCAAAGGAAGGGATGGATATTTATGATTCTGATATATTAGAGTGCACATCTAAATCATAAATATCATAAGCATAAAAAGATGGTTTTACTCGAGCACTCAAAGCATAAAATTGATTACCTTGGTGAGTAGCACTGAGACAATGTTTTGGGTGAGCAACAAGCTTTTCTGGTTCTTTTTTTCTTGTGAGATCAGGAACATCAATGTTATTAATTTCAAGAAATTGATTCATGATGTCCAATTTATTCTTCATACAATATTTCTTAGAATGGAAACTTTTTTTGCAATAATAACATTTGGATCCACCTTTCTTGTTCTTCTTCTTGGAATTGGAAACTTCATTAGTTGAATTGGAACCCTCATCATTTGATAGCTTCTTCTCTGTAATGACCCTTTTTCAAAATTTTATTAAAATGGCAATTTTCCACTTTTTCCACAATTTCGACCTTTGACTAGTTTTACTGTTTTGACCTCCAAATCAACCCAAATGCTCCCAAATATTCTGTAGGAGTGTATGAATGGTATTTAGACTTGAATATTAGGTTCAAGGATGTTTTATGGCCCTCCAAATACTTCTGCAAACTTGATTTGTATTTTGATCAATATATGTAATTTTGACTAGTAATTTGTGCATCAAATCCCCCTGGGGTAACACTGCAAATGGCCTTCCAAATGCCTCCAAAATCCCATGAATTTATGAACAGAGGTATGTAATGTGTTAAGTATGTTATTAAGGTCTCATATGCACCATTAATTGATTTTTACTACTATTCTAACTCTCTCACATTCAACAGCAAAAACCCCCAATTCGACCCTTGGGGAAATGGCACTATTTCACCTCTCAATACAAACAAACTGAGTAAAAATGCTTCAAATGCTCAAGTACAGTACATGAAACTTGTAGAATATATCCATGGTAGTATATGAATCACAAATATATCATAGAATCATCCATCCATTCGAAATTATCAACCTTATAGTGTCATACATCAAAGCATTGGGGAAATGGACTTTTTTGCTCATTAATCAATAATTTTGCATACAGTCAATGGGTATTTCGACATGAGAGTTTTTGAACATGAATAACAGAGGATATTAATCTATTACAATGAGAAAAATATCATATGAAGCTCTCCCAATGAGTGCAAGATCTCACCCATAGCGCAATCCCTCAAGGAGCCCGAATATGCCTTCAAAATTGGAAATGGTGGAGAGAAAGTGCTGCACTAAACCAAACCATGAAACTTCCTGTATCTGCTACCTGCAAATAAAACTCCATTAAAGCACCATGAAAGACCTGAGTGGCCTCTCCAAACACCAAATTGGATGGGAATCTTTCACCCTCGAAATTGGCTAAGGTAAGAAACTAGTCATCCACTAGTTCTCTCTTCACAAATGCAATTTTTCTCAAATCATCCAAAATACATTCTCATACTTCATTTCTACATTTTATAACCAACATTAGCCTTCTAAGGGTCGAAATCCTCTCAATAGATTCAATATATTTCCATTTAGGAAATATTCCACATTTGCCACTTGTCTCCTAGTTCCAACCTTCCATCTTCTCCCAAATTTGATTTTGAGCCTCTTTGGATTCTCCAACTCCCATGAGCGCCTTCCTTGAGCCTATTTTTGGGGCTGACATGTCATAGTGGTCAGATGTCAGAGGTCAGGTCTGCAATTTGTCATAGTTGTTATAGATGCTCCATCATTGGTGTCATAGGGGCTAGGGAATCTAGCCCAAGTGTCCACAAACTTCCAATTTGACTCTTTATCTTCCATGGAGGTTACCAATCCTTCCCAATTCGACCTAAGATGCTCAATGACATGTGTTATGACTTACCAACTCACCCAAGAGTGTTCACCTTCCCATTAATTTGAATTTGCAAGAGAGAGATACCATGTATTATGAAAAATCAAGCTAGTGTGGGTCCCACATCCTCCATATGTCTACAAAACCATTTGCCATCTAGGATTTATCTTGAATTTATTTATTCACTATATTTATTAAATAATTGAACCATTCTAATGTCTAAACATCATTTATTAGCTTCCTTATTACCATTCCACATGTGCCCATCCAACCTAGGAAACTAGTGGGATTGATGGGATTGTCTTACTATGAAATTATTTGAATGGGGACATTACAGTCCTCCCCACCCAAGATTGCTTTCCCTCAAGCAATCTCAATTTACCATGCTGCAAACTTGTCCCTCCTCTATCGGGTGACATTCCATGAGTAATGTCTCCCAAAATCTTTCTATTCCGGTGCTTCATGCTGTGGGAAGAAACTACCTGATTTGGATAGGTGTGTTGCCCTCTCACAATCCTTAGTACTCCTTTTGAATCTTGAAATTTCATTTTAGGAATTTTATAATTTATTGTATGCTTTCCTATTGAATACAACCATTTCACTCCCAAAACAACATTAGTATCAACAATATCAACCACATAAAAACTATCGACAAAAGTATAGTTACCTACGGTGACTTGCAGCTGTGGAATCCATGTTTTGCACTCCATTATGTTGTGACCGGGAATGACAACTATAAAGCCATCAAATGGTTCAATATGTATCTTTCTTTTCTCCACCATCTCTGCATCAATGAAGTTATGGGTGGCTCCTCCATCTACCAAAACTGAAGTTCTTTGTCCTTGTACCACACCCTTGCATCGGATAGTATGGTAGCGAGGTACTACTGAAAGTAATACCATTGTTACTCTGGTGGGTGAGGGATGCTTCACCTCTGGTTTTCGCATATCCCCAAAGTCCTATCCTAACTACAAAATTATTTTGGTCCTCATGGGAGGAAGATTAATGTGTTAATTTAGGGTTGATTTTAAGCTCCACTTAGGGTCAAGAACCAAGTGATGTTGATATTAAGGTGTGAAAAGTGTGTGCACAAGTGGTGTGTACAACTAGTTAATGAAATTGCAAGGAAACTAAATCTAGTGTGAATAAAACACTAGGTAGTTTTCAATTTAAAAAAACTTGCTCCTTCTACTTGAGCATCCTTTAAGGAATTTCACTTACTCATAATTTATTAATTGTAGTTTTCTTCTAGGAAGGATGGTGTTCTAACCAATTTCAATTTCTTTAAAGATGATTCCTATTGATGGAAGAATATGTGCATGTTAAACTTGCATAGGCAATATCTTTGGCCTTGCTTATCTAGAAAAAATCAACACCTAAGGGTTTCCGTATTGTAAATAGATAGAAGAGTTGTTATTTGTGGATTACGGTATCAAACCCCAGACCTATTAGAAGTGCAATTTCACAGTGAAAGTATCCAAACATATTCTAAGATATTCTTAGTGTCTCAAAGGGTTGATCTTGAGTGTAGGATTAAGAATCTAGAAAATCAACTCTCCGAAACCCAATTAGTTAACCAATCTAATTTATAACCCTCTAGATATTTGAAATTCACACTCTTTTAAAATCCCAATGGTAATCCCTCTAAAAAATTGAAATCCCATATAAAACAAATCCAAGTAGAAACTAGTCCCTATGACACGATTACACATAATCATCCTACTTTGTTTGTTCGAGAGTAATCACAAAGTATTGTAAAGAAATAATTGCATATGGTAGAGTACAATACACTACAATGGGAATACACGAGATTAGCTCATGCTCTTTGCAACTTATATGATCACAATTAAATGAGTACATTACAGTTGACATACATGAGCTTTCTCATGCTCTAAGAAACTAATATAATCACAATTCAATGATTTAAGGTGGGGGGAGAGATACTCAAGTTTCCATGAAATCTAGACTAGGATTGTACAGCCACAAATAAATTATTCAAAAGCACTTTGTTGAGGTATGGTTCACCGCAATTAATTTTTGAAAAGGTCCAAAGTAGATTTTAGAAAGGATATAGGTATCAATGGTGTTTGAGATTGTTTACTTTAATAGCCTCAATGGCTATCCAGGTACTAATGGAGGGCACCCTTTGAAATAACCAACTATTTAGTTCTTGGTCTCTTTAGGGAAAAAAGGGGATCCCAATGGGTGGTTTGATTGAGACCTCAAATGTAGTACTAGGGTATCCTCCTAGTGTGTAGTAAGAGTAGTTGAAGTCTATTTATGCATGATTTGCCTTTTTATCCTATGATATATGGATGTTTATGATTTAATCCTTGTTGGTTGAAAATTTATTATGTGCAACATGTATTCATATAATTATTATTGATTTATACTTCATGGATAATTGCGTGAATAGGTAATTACAACGATATATCATTGTTTATGACTGTTAGTGATATTCACTGTCAAAGAAAGTGCGTCAGCTAAATCAAAAGCTATGTCTGAAAGATGATTGGAGAGATCGAAGTTGCATAGGTAGAGGTCGCTGGAACAAGTTTTCTTGGTAAAAAATCGCAGTGAAGGCTCGTTATATCAGCTCGCATAAGCCAGTGTTAAGAAGACATTTTCAGGATCCATGAGCGGCCTATGTTTTCCAAGGAACGAACTGTCCCTGACTAGAAACCATCATGTACACTTGTCATCTTCTCAGCTATTCAAGAGCGTCAAGATGGTTTTCCCAAATTGCTTTTTGAAGGCCTTGAAACCAACCGATAAAGCCACGTGAGTTTTCTTTTTGAAGCACATATGATCCTACTAATGAATAGGTACGGAGCGGGACCCATCCCCAGAGTTGCGGGTTTCTAGACACTCATATCGAGATAGCCTAGCAGGAGATCGACGGTTAAAAGAGCGTCAAGGTAGAAAAGATGCGCGAGGTATATATTAAGCAGCCCCTCCCTGAGGCAAAAACCACTGATTCCACGTGGCACCTCCAAAGTCATTCAGGGGTTCTAAAGGAGGTTTCTAAGACCACTTTTCGAAGACCCTGAATACCATCAGCGGTTTTATGTTTTTGTCGTTTTTTGGTTTTCACGTTGAAGTGGCCATCTCCAGTAATGATTAACACCGCTGGCATCGTACTAAGTTATAGCTCACTCTCTGCGTGCAAAGCTCGAAAGGTGTCAGGCAATGATTACAAATGGTACAGGCTCATTTACCAAGGAAGTCCCAGTCAGTTCTATAAATACCTTGCTGGACATTATTGTTTCATTAAGAGCTCCTTCACCTCATTTTTCCGTCACTGAAAGATGGGTACCTATTTTCCATTTTGAGCAAATTAGTTGAGTTTTCCACCATGGTTCACTACATTTCGAGAGGTGCCTCTCCAGGAACACTGAGAGGCCAGACAACCAGCGTTCATGAGCAGCCTGCTGTTTTGCATTTGTGTTTCAGTAGGCGAGATAAAATTGAGGTATCATCCGAGATGTCTAAGGAGAATTCATCCTGTGTAGCAGTTAAAATAAAGAGTGGCCTCTCAGTTGCAGAAGCGCGGGGGGTTGAGACATGCTAGTCCTAGTGAATGATGATGAAATGGTAGAGCGGTAGTACTTGAATGATTCTAACAAAGCATTATTTACATCAGGTCCTGTGCCATAGCCCGACGTTAGTAGTAGGTCTTCGTCGTGTTGCAGCTAGGTTCTGAGAGCAAAGGGATTGGAAGGGATGAAGGAGGGAAGCAGTAGCGGTCTGCGAAGCATCATCCATGAGTTGTATGGTTGCAGCCACGTCCATATTAGGCCAAAGGCGGTTAGACAAGCATGAAAGAAGTCCTTTCCAATTCTAAAAGTTTCACGTCGTGGTTATCCTATTTATCAGGGTGGCACGTTTTCTCTGTCCAACAAGACATACTATTTTGATTATCAAAATGGTCCCGGGTCATGGTCAGGTGGAGGACCAAGTATTTTACTCATTTATGCTATTTGTAACAGACTCTGTTAAGGAGTATAAATTGTCTTCTCTAATCTGTTGAGCTGAACATATCGTAACAGATTCTATTTTTACAATAGGAAGGCTATATATAGCCAATTAGGTGATAGCCAAAAGGTTGGCTCTCTGATGTAAGAAGTATTACTTCTATGTTTGATAGTGGATCAATATACAGGAACATATTATTACTCTATCTTGGAGATAATGGATTCAAATTTTTGATGTGCCGAGTTAGTATCTTCTTCTGTTTTCCATCTCTTCCATTTATGTATGATATGCATAGCTTTTCTAGGTTTATGTGAGTGCCTATGCTTAAAAGTATTTCTTCTTTGGTAATTGGTGATTGAAGTGTTCAGGCTAATATACCTTGAAGTGATACCCTCATATTATTCAGTGATGTTTTGCTATTCATTTTGTTCAGACTATTGAATTCCTCCCTTAGGCTCAACATGTCCTTCTACAAATGTGATTTAAAGATTTACTTACACAGTACCTTTATATTGCACCATTCCATTTTCATCTGCTACTAAATTTTGATTCCTTTGAACATTGAAATACTGCCCGTTAACATTTCGATATCAGAATTCTACATTGTTTCTGTCAGATTATTTTATGATTCAGTAAAGTTTTCAGAAGTGATTATTGATGCTCAGGAATAGTTCTAAAAAACAGCTTTAGAACGTCTCTGGGACTAACATATTTTTTGGCGCCGTTGACGGGGAATGCAATCAAGAAGATAAATCTTCCTTGGGTATAATGATAGAATTATACACTCTCAGTTTTATGGTGGATAAAATTGAGGTGTAGGCTGTAATCCACTTGGTGACTCCACAGTAGAAAGCCTGGCATTTGGATGAAGACACACACACTAGAACCCTAGCCACAAAGAATTTGTGGCCCTATAATATTCAGTTTCTTGGAGACACAGAGGCGGTAAATTCCAGTCTACTTCGCCAAGATACCAGCGTAGATTCTCCTCCCCTTTGTTCGGCTCGCAGTTTCCCCAGTTTGATTTTATTTTTTGAACCCCTGATAGCGAGCCTTTTCAGCAAAATCCCGTTTCTTCCTTTGATTTTTCGAGCTTATGAAAGATCCCTGCTATAGACGACGAACTTGTAGACCATATTAATCCACTAAGAACCCTCATTTCCGCACAGGCAGAAACCTTGAATCCCAGTCAACCCATGTCAGGAGGAGGAGGCGGAGGACTACCTCCACTAAACCCAAGATGGGTAGCAAGTCGTCACGGACCTCTGCAATTGCCCACACCCCTGAATGACATGCCTACTCATTATTTGAAGCTGCTATTGAAGTATGATGGTAGTAGAGAGACATCTGCCGAAGAACATGGGGATTGGTTTCAAGACTTCATAGACAATATCCTGATCGAGCACGATGATGTATTCATGAGGATTTTCGCCCAGTCGCTAGAAGGTGAGGCCAAAAAGTGGTTCAAATCTTTACCTAATGCCTCTATTAGCACTATGGAAATCATGGAATCCACATTCGTCAAGAAGTGGGGAATTAAACAGGATAGTTTATATTATCTGACAGAGTTTTATGCGTTGAAGAAAAGTGGCTCTGAAAATGTGGTCGATTTCACAGCAAGATTTAAAAAGCAGTATTTCAAAATGCCTGAGGACATTCATCCTATTGAAGTCGCAGCTCGGGTCACTTATGTAGCTGCCTTCCCATCAGATTTCGCCATAACATTGAGAGAAAGAAGACCAGTCTCCCTCAGCGACAATCAAGATGATGCCATCGACGTCAAAGGAAATTTGAGAGCGGGAGGAAAGATTAAGATGACAAATGAGGTTGAACCCAGAGATAAAGGAAAGGCTAGGGAAGAAGGGATATCTTCAGAAATAAGAGAATCTCAGGATGCTAAGATTGACGAGATGACTCGTACCATAAAAAACCTTTCAAACAACGTCACTATAATGGAGCTTGAAAGTAGCAGTCCCAATCGACCATCTCCTCCCTGTCCTAAAAATCAGTTTAGAATACCTTTCAATCCGCAGATGGCATATAGAGAAAAATGAAACGATGAACAACCACTTAGACCTCCCGTTCGTGAAAAAGAAAATAATCTGAACAGTATCACTATGGAGGAAAATTATGAATATTTTGAAGAACAACTAAATTGGGTGGAGGAAGATTCATACCTCATGCATCTCACTAAAGAAGACTATGAGAGTTCACAGTTATACGAAGAAGATAGCCTGGATCTTCTGTATACCCAAGAGAGTATTGACTTTCCTGAGGATCATCTAGCTTCTTGTAGTACTCAACCTGAAAGAACGCCAAAGAGGTATAATTTAAGGCAAAGGTTAGAAACTATGCCCAAGCAAAGTGGACCTATGACTAGAAAATCCCCACGGAATCCAGACCAGGTGAAGCCTCCTGAAGCAGCTCCCCTACCTAAAGTAAAGGTCCTCTCTAAAGATAAAGAAGTCAAAGCCATGACCCCAGATGTTCCTAATTGGCTAGGCATAAGCCCCCACAAGAGAATAGAATTAATCCCTAGAGAAGGGCCTACCCCTTTTAGTCTGGAGCAAGAGCTAAATAAACTAAAAATAGCGGTCCCTTTAACTGAGTTGATAAGAAATCCGATCTACCAAGGCCAGATAGACAGGATATTGCACAGAGCCGAAGGCACAGAGCCGAAGGCACAAAGCAACAAGATTCCATAAACCTCAATGATGGGGCTCCCTCTTTTTAGTGTGGCCCACATATTGATACTAAAGAAGAACCCACTGCTCCGTTTTACATCACTTTGAATGTGCATGGTAAGCTTCTCCACAATTGCATGCTAGATTCGGGAGCATCCCACAATCCAATGCCCAAAGTTATCATGGAACAATTGGGGCTGGAAATCACTCGGCCATATCATGATCTTTACAGTTTTGATTCCAGAAAGGTAAAATGCATAGGGATGATAAAAGATATGGTGGTTACTTTGGCCCAGATACCAACAAAGAGTGTAATGATGGACGTGGTAGTAGCCGACGTCCCTGCTAAATATGGCATGATACTGTCGAGAAGTTGAGCAAAAAAGCTGGGAGGAACCATGCAGATGGATATGAAATATGTTACGATACTGGTTTTTGCTGGTAAGCCATGTTCGCATATGTCATAAGTGACCTAGGTAGTTTTACGAATTATCCTATATATGCCTCTGATGAAAATATGGGCTGCTACATATTATCAGTAGAAGGTTCGGCCAAAGGTGAGGTCACACAGATTCAGGCGGCGGAACCAACTGTTGAAAATAGCCGAAATCTAGTGTGGAGATTATTCTTCGATGGAGCGTCTACCAAAAATGAATATGGAGCAGGCGCAGTATTGACGTCACCTTTGGGGGATGAATTCAATCTGTGATACAAACTGGATTTTGACACCACTAATAATGTCATGAAATATGAAGCACTCATCCTATGCCTCCGAGCGGCAAGAAACTTGAGAATAACTAATATGGCGGTGTTCGGAGACTCAGAGCTTGTGGTGAATCAGATAAAAAACATTTATCATACTAAACATTCTAGACTCTGAGCATATTGCCATATGGCATGGGATCTTATTGACAAATTTTTTGATGCTTTTAATATTACTTTTGTGCCTCGAGAAGAAAATCAACAGGTTGATGCTTTGGCCATGGTGGCGAGCTCCTTCAATCCTCCCGAGAAGCCCAAGCTAAAGTATGAAGTAGAAATGCAATACCGCCTCTCCATCCTTGACAACGTTAAAAGTTGGCAAGTTTTTGAAGATGACCAACAGATCAAGCGCTTTTTGCAATTGGTGGGAGAATTTTCAAACACCGAGGTTAACGATGACTCTGAAGAAGCTGGAGGAAGTAATGCACGGGTAGTAGATCCTAGGAGAGTTGAATTCATGCAACAAATCGCAGGTCAGAAATTTCTTCAATTAAAAAACAATTTTATACTGAAAGGCCTCGTTCCTTTAGAGCAGTTATTCGACAAAGATGACGTCCCAGTCAAACCAGCAATACGTCCGACCACTGAAGCCGTGCATGAAGTAAAACTCGACACTAAGGAAGACCCCAAGTTCATCAAGCTATTCGAATCCCTTACTAAGGAACAGAGGCAAAGGTATGAAGAATTGTTTAAAGAGTATGCTGACGTTTTTGCCTAGAAATATGAAGACCTTAAGACATATGATACCTCTATAATCCAGCATAGCATCCCCTTAAAGCCTGATTCTAAACCAGTAAAAAAATAGTTGAGACAGGTGAACCCTATTTTGTTACCAGTCATTGAGAAAGAGGTGAGGAAGCTCCTAGATGCAAAAATTATCATCCCTCTAAGGTATTCAAAATGGGTGGAAAATCTGGTGCCGGTCAAAAAGAAGAACGGTGAAATCTGATTATGCGTCGATTTCAGGAATTTGAATAAATGCTCGTTAAAGGACAATTACCCATTACCCAAGATGGATCACATCCTGCAAAGAGTGGTAGGCTCAACCCGAGTCTCTATGTACGGGTTCTCAGGCTACAATTAGGTAGCAATGCATATTGATGATCGAGAAAAGATGACTTTTACTACACCATGGGGAACGTTCATGTATGATAAAATGCCTTTTGGACTTATGAATGCCGGGGAAACATTTCAAAGGGCGATGGACATAGCATTTGTGGGAGAAAGAAACAAATTCATTGTCAAATACCTTAACGACATGACAATTTTCTCTAAATATGATGATGATCATCTTCAGCACCTGAAACGAACTTTTGAGAAGTGCAGAAAGTATGGTTTGTCTCTTAACCCGAAGAAGTCTTTTTTTGCCATGACAGAAGGAAATTTGCTCGGTCATATTGTTTCTAAAGATGCTGTGAGAATAGATCCTGAAAGAGTTGCTGCTATCAAACTGATTGATCTCCCACAAAACAAAAAAGAGGTACAATCTTTCATTGGTAAAATAATTTTTTTAGGGAGATTTATCCCTAACTTTGCTCAAACAATGAAAGAAATTACTGATATGCT
Organism: Larix kaempferi; assembly: GCA_027924585.1. Taxonomy (NCBI): domain Eukaryota; kingdom Viridiplantae; phylum Streptophyta; class Pinopsida; order Pinales; family Pinaceae; genus Larix; species Larix kaempferi. Next base: position 2,312,140 of record BSBM01000399.1, on the reverse strand, counting down.
AAGAAAGAATGCTGAGATAAAATGGACCACATCTGCTAGAAATTATTTCAAACAGATAAAAGATTCGTTGGGAGAAGCTCTTGTCCTGACCAACCTAGACTACACGAAGGATTTCCTAATCTTCTCTTTTGCCTCTCAAGTTACCATAGCAGTAGTCCTTCTACAAAAAAATCAGGAAGCACATGAACAACCCATTGTTTTCTTTAGCCGATCCTTGAGAGATGCGGAGTTAAAATATAGCACGATGGAGAAACAGGCCCATGCACTTGCTAAGGCACTAAAATCTTTTAGGATTTATGTTTTGCATTCAAGGATCATTGTTCATGTCCCAGGGAGCACCATTAAGGATATCTTGTGTCATCCTGATAGTGAAGGAAGAAGGGGAAAATGGATTTCCAAGATCCAGGAATATGATATGGATATTAAGCCCAATAAATTGGTAAAAGGACATGGTTTAGCTAAGCTGCTGGCAGAATCTAATCATCAAGCATTAGAGAGCAATTTAATCTATCAATTCATTGATCAAGGAACTGAAGAAGGCCAGCAGAACCTTCCTGACCAGGTGGTTGAAAATTTTATAAACTCTGAATGGTATAAAGATATAGTCTATTATTTGGAACATCTTTCTCACCCCCTTCGAAATGGAAAAATCTAAAATAAGGTCTCTTAAACTTAGGGCGGTTAAATACTGTATTCTGGATGGATATCTTTTCTGGAAAGATCCACTAGGCATCCTGCTTAATTGTATTGTAGAGGAAGAAACAGGAGGCATAATTAGCGAGTTCCGTAAGGGTATGTGCGAAAGCCACCACGCATGGAGAGGGACTGTTCACAAAATTTTGAGGGCAGGTTATTTTCGGCCTACCCTGTTTACCGACACCAGCAAGGTCATCAGGTCATGCAAAGAGTGCCAGTTGTTTGCCGGGAAGCTAAAACTACAGCCACTATCTCTAAAACCCATAAGGGTGGAAGCACCTTTCCAGTAGTGGGGTCTTGATTTTATCGGAGAGATAAACCCCCATTCAAGTGATCAGCATAGATGGATTCTTACAGCTACTGACTACTTTACAATGTGGGTGGAAGCTATTCCCACCAGGAATGCAAATGAATAAGTAATTATCAGCTTCTTGGAAGAAAATATTTTGGCCAGGTTTGGTTGCCCCCAAAAAATACTTATGGACAATGACCCAACTTTCAAATCATACAAGATGATGAACTTTTGTCAGAATTACAGTATTGAGTTGATTCATTCAACTGCATATTACCCACAGGGAAATGGCTTGGCTGAATCTTCTAATAAAAGCTTGGTAAATATTATTAAGAAGATGCTCAGTAAAAATAAAAAGGCCTGGGACTCCCAACTGAGGCATGCATTGTGGGTCGATAGAATCAGTGTCAAATGAGCCATAGGCACATCACTATTTTAGTTGGTTTATGGGAAGGAAGCTGTCCTCCTGAATCAACTCAGTCTCCCTTTAATGAAACTGCTACAGTTTGAAAATGAAGAGACAGATGATATGGAAAGAAGGATACATCTGTTAATAGAGATCCAACAGGTTAGAGAGTAGCTGGATGAATCCACCAAAATCTATCAAGAGAAGATGAAAGCAAAATCTGACTGTAGAGCTATTGCTCGAGATTTTCAATATGGGGATCTTGTTCTGAAATGGGATGCTAGAAGAGAGCCAAGGTCTAAACACAGAAAATTTGACAACTTATGGCTTGGCCCATTTAAAGTCATCACAGTCCATGAAAACAACACTTATGAGCTGGCTCAAATGGATGGTGAAAGTTTTGGGAACCCTGTAAATGGGAGATTCCTGAAATGATTTTTTCATTATTAATTTCTCATATACTTCCTTTGGAAAGGTTCATTGTATCATATTGTGAAGCGTTTTCTTTTGTTTATATTTCTATCATAATCTGTTCTGTTATCATCTTAAAAATTTCTTCTTAAAAGATAGGATGTCAGCAAGCAGACATGACTCCACAGCCCAATGAGTTAAAAGGCACAAGTCTACTAATCTCAACCTCTCCGTGAGGGAAGAGATTGTCCCTACTGAAGCCAATGTTAGTGATATTCGCTGTCAAAGAAAGGGCGTCAGCTAAATTGGAAGCTATGTCTGAAATATGATTGGAGAGATCGAAGTTGCGCAGGTAGAGGTCGCTGGAACAAGTTTTCTTGGTAAAAAATGCAGTGAAGGCTTGTTATATTAGCTCACATAAGCTGGCATTAAAAAGACATTTTCAGGATCCATGAGCGGCCTATGTTTTCCAAGGAACAAATTGTCCCTGACTAGAAACCATCATGTACACATGTCATCTTCTCAGCTTTTCAGGAGTGTCAAGATGGTTTTCCCAAACTGCTTTTTGAAGGCCCTGAAACCAGTCGATAAATCCACGCGAGTTTATTTTTTGAAGAACATATTATCCTACTGACGAATAGGTAAGGAGCGGGACCGATCCCCAGAGTTGCGGGTTTCTAGACACTCATCTCGAGATAGCGTGGAAGGAGATCGATGGTTAAAAGAGTGTCAGGGTAGAAAAGATGTGTGAGGTATATAGCAAGCAGCCCCTCCCCAAGGCAAAAACCACTGATTTTCACGTGGCGCCTCCAGAGTCATTCAAGGGTTCTAAAGGAGGTTTCTAAGACCACTTTTCGAAGAGCCTGAATACCATCAGTGGTTTTCTGTTTTTGTCGTTTTCATTTTTCACGCTGAAGTGACCATCTCCAGTAATGATTAACGCCACCGGCATCATACTAAGTTATAGATCACTCTCTGCGTGCAAAGCTCGAAAGGTGTCAGGCAATTATTACAAATGGTACAGGCTCATTTACCAAGGAAGGCCCAGTCAGTTCTATAAATACCCCACTGGACATTATTGTTTCATTAAGAGCTCCTTCGCCTCATTTTTCCATCACTCAAAACTGGGTACTTGTTTTTCGGTTCGAGCGAATTAGCTAAGTTTTCCCCCATGGTTCACTACATTTCAAGAGGTGCCGCTTTAGGAACACTGAGAGGCCAGATGACCAGCATTAATGAGCAGCCTGTTGTTTCACATCTGTGTGTCAGTAAGCGAGATAAACTCGAGGTCTCATCCGAGATGTCTAAGGAGAATTTAGCCTATGTAGCAGTTAAAAGAAAGAGTCGCCTCTCAGCTGTAGAAGCGCAGGGGGTTGAGACACGCTGTTCCTAGCAAATGATTATGAAATGGTGGAGCGGTAGTACCTGAACAATTCTAACAAAGCATTATTTACATCAGGTCCTGTTCCACAACGTTAGTAGTAGGTCTTTGTCCCGTTGCAGCCAGGTTCCGAAAGCAAAGGGCTTGGAAGGGATGAAGGAGGGAAGCAATAGTGGTCTGTGAAGCATCGTCCATCAGTTGTATGGATGTAGCCATGACCATGTTAGTCCAAAGGCATCAGACAAGTGTGAAATAAGTCCTTTGCAGTTCCGAAAGTTTCACATCATGGTTATCCTATTTATCAGGGTGGCACATTTTCTTTGTCGAGCCGGACGTACTATTTTGATTATCAAAATGGTCTCGGTCATGGTCAGACGGAGGACCAAGTATTTTACTCATTTTTGCTATTTGTAACAAACTTTGTTAAGGAGTATAAACTGTGTTTCTCTAAGTTGTTGAGCTGAACAGATCATAACAGATTCTGTTTTTAGAGTAGGAAGGCGATATATAGCCAAGTAGGCGATAGCCAAAAGGTCGGCTCTCTGATGTAAGAAGTATTACTTCTATGTTTGATAGTGGATCAATATACAGGAACATATTATTACTCTATCTTGGAGCTAATGGATTCAAAGTTTTGATGTGCTGAGTTAGTATCTTCTTCCGTTTTCCATCTCTTCCATTTATGTATGATATGCAGAGCTTTTCTGGGTTTATGTGAGTGCCTATGCTTAAAAGTATTTATTCTTTGGTAATTGGTGATTGAAGTTTTGAGGCTAATATACCTTGAAGTGATACCCTCATGTTATTTAGTGATGTTTTGCTATTCATTTTGTTCATACTGTTGAATTCCTCCCTTAAGCTCAACACGTCCTTCTTCAAATGTAATTTAAAGATTTACTTACACAGTATCTTTATATTGCACCATTCCATTTTCATCTACTACTAAAGTCTGATTCCCTTGAACATTGAAATACTGCTCACTAACATTTCAATATCAGAATTATAGATTGTTTCTGTTAGTTTATTTTATGATTTAGTAAATTTTTCAGAAGTGATTATTGATGCCTAGGCACAGTTCTAAAAAACAACTTTAGAACATCTCTGGGACTAACATCTTTTTTGGCGCCGTTGCTGGGGAATGCAATCAGGAAGATAAATCTTCCTTGGGTATAACGACATAATTATACACTCTTAGTTTTATGGTGGATAAAATCGAGGTGCAGGCTGTAATCCACCTGGCGAATTCACAGTAGCAAACCTAGCATCTGGAAGAAGACAAACTCGCCATAACCCTAGCCACGAAGAATTTGTGGCCCTAGAAGATTCAATTTCTTGGAGACATAGATGCAGTAGATTCCAGTCTACTTCGCCAAGCTACCAGCGTAGATTCTCCTCTGCTTTGTTCGGCCCACAGTTTCCCCAGTCCAATTTTATTGTCCGAACCCCTGATAGCGATCCTTTTCAACAAAATCCCGATTCTTCCCTTGATTTTTCGAGCTTCCAAAAGATCCCTGCTATAGATGAGGAACTTGCAGACCATATTACTTCGCCTAGAACCCTCATTGTCGCACAGGCAAAAACCTTGAATCTCAGTCAACACATGTCAGCAGTAGGAGGCGGAGGACCACCTCCACCAACCCCAATATGGGTAGCAAGCCGTCATGGACCTCTGCAATTGTCCACACCTCTGAATGACATGCCTACTCATTGTTTGAAGCTGTTGCCGAAGTATGATGGTAGCAGAGAGACATCTGCTGAAGAACATGTGGATCAGTTTCAGGACATCACAGACAATATCCTGATCGAGCACGATGATGTATTCATGAGGATTTTATCCCAGTCGCTAGAAGGTGAGGCAAGAAAGTGGTTCAGATCTTTACCTAATGCCTCTATTAGCACTATGGAAATATTGGAATCCACATTCGCCAAGAAGTGGGGAATTAAACGGGATAGTTTATATTATCTGACAAAGTTTTTTTCCCTGAAGAAAAGTGGCTCTAAAAATGTGGTCGATTTCACAACAAGATTTAATAAGCAGTATTTCATAATCCCTGAGGACATTCATCCTACTGAAGCCACAACTCGGATCACTTATGTAGCTATCTTCCCATCATATTTCGCCATAACATTGAGAGAAAGAAGACCAGTCTCACTCAGCGACATGCAATATGATGCCATTGACGTCGAAGGAAATTTGAGAGCGGGAGGAAATATTAAGATGACAAATGAGGTTGAAACCAGAGATAAAGGAAAGGCTATGGAAGAAGGGATATCTTCAGAAATAAGAGAATCTTAGGATGCTAAGATTGACGAGATGACTCGTATCATAAAAAACCTTTCAAATAAGGTCACTAGAATGGAGCTTGAAAGTAGCAGTCCCAATCGACCATCTCCTCCCCATCCTCAAAAAATCAGTTTAGAAGACCTTTCAATCCGTAGATGGCGTATAGAGAAAAAAGAAATGATGAACAACCACTCAGACCTCCTATTTGTGAAAAAGAAAATAATCTGATCGGTATCGCTGCGGTGGAAGATTATGAAGATTTTGAAGAACAACTAAATTGGGTGGAGGAATATTCACACCTCGTGCATCTCACTAAAGAAGACTATGAGAGTTCACAGTTATACGAAGAAGATAGCTCAGATCTTATGTATACCCAAGAGAGTATTGACTTTCCTGAGGATCATCTAGCTTGTTGTAGTACTCAACTTGAAAGAATGCCAAAGAGGTATACTTTAAGGCCAAGGTTAGAAGCTGCACCCAAGCAAAGTGGACCTATGACTAGAAAATCCCCACGGAAGCCAGACTAGATGAAGCCTCCTGAAGCAGCTCCCCTACCCAAAGTAAATGTCCTCTCTAAAGATAAAGAAGTCAAACCCATGACCCCAGATGTTCCTAATTGGCCAGGCATAAGCCCCCACAAGAGAATAGAATTAATCCCTAAAGAAGGGCCTACCCCTTTCAGTTTGGAGCAAGAGCTAAATAAACTAAAAATAGTGGTCCCTTTAACTGAGTTGATAAGAAATGCAATCTACCAAGGCCGGATAGACAGGATGCTGCACAGAGCAACAAGATTCCATAAACCTCAATGATGAGGCTCTCTGTTTTCAGTGTGGCCCACATATTGATAATAAAGAAGAACCCACTGCTCTGTTTTACATCACTTTGAATGTGCATGATAAGCTTCTCCACAATTGCATGCTAGATTCAGGAGCATCCCACAATCTAATGCCCAAAGTTATCATGGAACAATTGGGCCTGGAAATCACTTGGCCATATCATGATCTTTACAGTTTTGATTCCATAAAGGTAAAATGCATAGGGATGATAAAAGATATGGTGGTTACTTTGGCCCAGATACCAGCAAAGAGTGTAATGATGGACTGTTGATGTATATGTAACTTCGGAATGTATTTCACATATATGTATATTGTATTCCTATATAGATGTTATTATTCCTCTATACGGAAGTGTCGTTATTTATATTGTAAGTGTCGTAACTTATACTTGATGGGTTATTAGATCACCTTGTTTGGGGTCGGACCTGTATAAGTCATGTGGGTCAAAGGGTTATTAGACCACCCTATTGGGGGTCGGCCCACTCAGCATTATGTTATGTGGTTAAGTTCGAGCCTACATGAGTTAGGTAAAAAGGCAAGTCAAGTCAAGTATAAATAGAGTGCGGGAGGCACTCTATTTGCTCACTCACTTCTCACACATGCTCTCAAGGAGGAGAGGCGCACTTATGGAGAAGGAGGATCTGCTGCTAGGTTATGTCTATCTCTTGGTTGGTTGTATCATTGCTCTATCTATCTCTGAGGAAGTTATTGGGGTTTTTCACCTTTATGGTTTTCCCCAAGTAAATCTTTGTGTCTCTTGTGTGCTTGCATTATTGTCTCCATGATTGATATGCTGTAGATATGCTGTACATGTTGTTCTCTCAGTTAAGATCCTAGATCATATTGAAGTAAATTATGAAAATCTAACATGGTATCAGAGCTAGCCTGAAAGAAGGCATGATATGGCATGTATGACACTTGTTGCACTTACGATGCTAGGGCTTGATATAGCAAAAACCAGTCATCGTAGCACTTTCGCTATAAATCCGTTTTGGCGAAGTTTTCGGATCTGAAATTTTTACAGGACGAAGATAAAATCTCCAGGTACCTTGTGACCAAAGGACAACCTCTAATTCGTTGTACTTTGTGATTTATGATCTGTACAATATAGGGTTTCTGCCTCTTCCAGATCTGAGTCAAAATCAGGTGACCTTGGGAAAAAGGTCATAACTTGGGCTAGAAAGCTCCAAATGAAATTTCGTGAAAAGTGACAGGTAGTACATAGACTGTACTATCTCAGAAAAAATTTTCAGAGGCCGAAGTTGAACCAGTGACACGTGGCACGCCGTACAAGTTCACTCTCCTGTATTATCCCATAAACAGGTCACGTTGCGACACTTGGCATAACTCTCTCTCAGAGAATCCAATTGAGGTCAGACCTATCAGGATGGAAAGATGACAGGTCGAGCTATCTCAGAAAACTTTTTCAGAGGCCGAAGGTCAAACAATGACACGTGTCACGCCGTACAAGTTCACTCTCCTGTATTTTCCCAAAACAGGTCACGTTGCGACATTTGGCATAACTCTCTTTCAGAACATCCAATTGAGGTCAGACCTGTCAGGATGGAAAGCTAACAGGTCAGGCTATCTCAGAAAAAATTTTCAGACCCTGTGGATCAAAAATTTCGGAGTTACACCAGAAACAATCAGGTACATATTTCTGTCAAAACAGAATTATTTTTTGGTACCTTCATTCATGGCTTCCGGAATTTAGGGCTTTGAAGAAAGTTGGAATTTTTGTAATCGGAGACCACGGCTGGATGCTACTCATAAAAATAGAAATTTAGAGACCAAGATCAGAATTTTTGGTTGGGCAGAAGGCCGGGCTTGATCAAACCCTAGTTCGGGACTTTGATCAGGAAAGTGGAAAATTAGGGCTTCTGTAAAAATGGGAATTTTTGAAATCTGTGACCATGGCTGGAAGCTCCTCAGAAAAATAGAAGCTTAGAGCTTTGGATCAAACCTTTTGATTGGGCAGAAGAGTGGGCTTCATCAAACCCCAGTTTAGGGTCACGTCTAGTGAATCCGAAAGTTTCAAAGGCAAAATTGAGGAGTGAAACTTTGCAGTTTTCAATTTCTGAATATACCAGTTTGATCAGCTCATCAAGGCGCATACTTCTATCCTTTCGGAAGTTTGAAATTCAAAGTTTGAATTTTTGGGGTTTCTCTGACAAACCCATATCCAGCTCCAGGTCCAGTTCTTGCAAATCAAGTGGATAGGGTTAATCCTAGAAGAAGATGGATTGGTCACCTGCATAAGTAAAGGAGTTCCTATTTCAGAGGGAGATGAGGCTAAGGCCTTACATAAGAAGATTACAAGCGATCTCGACAGGTATGACTCATTGAGGTATGTTTCGAGATTTGTTCATGATTAATTTTATGGTATGTTTGTCTTCATGTTATTACGGTTAGTACAATCTTGATTTTAGACTTGGCATATCACCTTAATAAAATTATGAATGCATGATAGAAAATATTCATTGATTAGGGTGTTGACACTTATGATTGTACTAATGCATTATGGTGTTGTATGAGGTTTATGTTGTCTACTAACATGAAAGGTACACCAAGAAAGACAAATCATGCTCTGGTCTAAGAACATATGATCATGATAACATGAGGACAAAGATTCATCCATTGTCATGGATTTCATAGAAGATCCATTTACAAGGTATGTATAACTTGGTTTTGTAATGGTTAACATATGAGACATGCAGGTTACTAGCACAAGTCACTGAATAGAACCAAAAGATATTATGCGGGTATGTTAGACATAAACTAGCTAGCACGCTAATCCAGGTATGTTTTTCCTATATCAAGCTAGAATCCTACCTTGGTTTAGGATCTTATACTGTTGTGTTGTTAATAATGATTATTCATGAAATCATCAGTTTGAATAATCATGGTTGTATGCATATTATGTTTCTTACCATAATTGATGATATGACTAACCAGAAGAATCATGAAGGTATAGGTTTGAATAATCACAGGTTTTATGCATATTATATCTCTTATCTTGATTGATGATTCAACTAACCTGAAGAGTCATAGGTTTGAGTAATTACAGGTTTAGACATGTTATGTTTCTTATGATTTGACTAACCATAAGAATCCTACGTAAACCTTGAATGCTAATACTTATTATTTTCTGTTTGAAATGATCATGACTATACATGCTTGAGATTATTGTGTTTTAATAGTATACTAATGAATGTATGATTTTATATGAGTTCACAAGGATAACACAATCATGATACTAATAAGCATGCATAGGGACCAAGGATGAATATGAGTTCAAGAACAGGTAATTCAGGAATCAAAGATCAAGAGGGAGCACACTCCAGTTGCTCCTGCAAGAAAGCAAAGGAGCACACTCCAGTTGTTCCTGCAAGAAAGAAAAGGAGTACACTCCAGTGGTTTATGCAAGGATGCAGATATTCAGAGGGAGTTGACCATCTCTCTACATCAGAAAGGTGTAGAAAAAGCTACTTCAGATTAGGACTCCAGCAGCTCCTGCAAGGAAGCAAAGACTCAGAGGGAGTCCACCCAACGAACAAACAAAGATAAGTATTTTAATCATCATTTCTTGCATATTTGCTTAAATAAAATTGATCAATGATGTATATGCTCATGTTCCTAGACTTAGGATATGTATTGTGCATAGTAGAATAGTTGCATTAATGAACAGTATACTACTAATATACATGGGTAAGTGGCCTATGGCATTGTACAACATTCCATTGCTACTTATCTAGAATGAAACCTCTTTGCTGACATGTTGGGAGTTGTGCACACTCTTAACAATGTTATGGTAGAGATTGGAAGGCATCTAGAAAGTTACGGGATATGGATAAATGTTGTATTGAAGCATTGGCTAAGATAATTGCATGACTGTATGACATATTTCTTTATGTGTAAGAATTTGTTCTGAAAATTATGAGATGTTTCTAATCATGCAATTTAACCTGTTTTGTAGGAAAGATCGTATATCTTCACCTACAAAAGCTACAACATTTGTTCCAGCAACAAAGATATCTATTGAATATATTGAAGTTCCCAGGATCTGGGATGAAGAAATGGAATGCCATGATCCGTCGATCATGAAGAATGATGTTTGGGATGTAGTCCCAAGACCTGAAGGGAAGTTTGTTATGACTTCCAAATGGAACTATCAGATCGAGCATGTTGCAGATGGCAGCATTGAGGAATACAAAAGTGATGAAATAGAAGATGCACCAGATGGATTTCAAGACAGCATGGTGTAGTCATATATGTGTGCAGAACTTGGTATGGTAGGATAGACAGCTTTCTATCCAGTTTGGGCTTTACCAAGAATAAAGCGGACTCCAACTTTTTCTACAAGGTTGAGGAAGGCAATCCAGCGATACTACTATTTGGATGACCTGTTTGTATCAGGTGAGGATAGATTGATTGCCGACATGCAGCAGGATGTTGCATTGATGATCAGGAGGATCATGTATGATGATATGTATCAGGTAGATACTTGGTATGCAGCAGGATGTTGCATTGATGATCAGGATGATCGTAGATGACGAGCTTCAGGATGTTGCTCCAGATGACATGCAGCAGGATGTTGCAGTGATGATCAGGATGATCATAGATGACGAGCTTCAGGATGTTGCTCTAGATGACATGCAGCAGGATGTTGCAGTGATGATCAGGATGATCATAGATGACGAGCTTCAGGATGTTGCTCCAGATGACATGCAGCAGGATGTTGCAGTGATGATCAGGATGATAATAGATGACGAGCTTCAGGATGTTGCTCCAGATGACATGCAGCAGGACGTTGCAGTGATGATGATCAGGATGATCATAGATGACGAGCTTCAGGATGTTGCTCCAGATGACATGCAGCAGGACGTTGCAGTGATGATGATCAGGATGATCATAGATGACGAGCTTCAGGATGTTGCTCCAGATGACATGCAACAGGATGTTGCAGTGATGATGATCAGGATGATCATGGATACATCAGGATGATGTATGGTGAGTATCAGGCTGATACTCTGTGGCCGTGGATCAGGTTGTGCAGATGAGCATGTAATTCGTTGCCCTGGGAGATTTGCAGATGGTCTTGCGAGGTTTTGCCTATGGCATGTAATTCGTTGCCCTGGGACATCTGGCAAATGCTCTTTCGAGGTTTTGCTCTGGGAGGACATGTAATTCGTTGCCCTGGGAGATCTGCAGATAGTCTTGCGAGGTTTTGCCTATGGCATGTAATTCGTTGCCCTGGGATATCTGGCAGATGCTCTTGCGAGGTTTTGTCCTATGGCATGTAATTCGTTTCCCTGGGAGATCCGATAGGTTGGGATGTGTGCCCGTAATCAGTCCTGGGATGCTCTTGCGAGGTTTTGCCATGACCACATGTAATTCGTTGCCCTGGGAGATCCTATAGGTAGAGCTGTGTGCTCGTAACAGCCTGGGATGCTCTTGCGAGGTTTTGTGGTGAGGTCACATGTAATTCGTTTCCCTGGGAGATCCTATAGGTAGAGCTGTGTGCTCGTAACAGCCTGGGATGCTCTTGCGAGGTTTTGTGACGCACGTAAAAGTCCTGAGGATTCCACAGTATGGCCAGTGATGACGAAGACCTGTAGGTGGTGGGCCTACATCCAGTATGAAAAAGGACTGGCTCTGTAGAACTTCCTATGACGAGTAGATTCAGAGATTGATTGAGATAGCAGTAGCAGTGACGATGATGATGACTCGATGACGATTATCCAGTGACGATGATCCAGAGAAGATGACTTGTGCTAGAAGAACTGTGCTGAGAAATACCTTCCTAGTTAAGAGGGAGTGTTGATGTATATGTAACTTCGGAATGTATTTCACATATATGTATATTGTATTCCTATAGAGATGTTATTATTCCTCTATATGGAAGTGTCGTTATTTATATTGTAAGTGTCGTAACTTATACTTGATGGGTTATTAGATCACCTTGTTTGGGGTCGGCCCTATATAAGTCATGTGGGTCAAAGGGTTATTAGACCACCCTATTGGGGGTCGGCCCACTCAGCATTATGTTATGTGGTTAAGTTTGAGCCTACATGATTTAGGTAAAAAGGCAAGTCAAGTCAAGTATAAATAGAGTGCGGGAGGCACTCTATTTGCTCACTCACTTCTCACACATGCTCTCAAGGAGGAGAGGCGCACTTATGGAGAAGGAGGATCTGCTGCTAGGTTATGTCTATCTCTTGGTTGGTTGTATCATTGCTCTATCTATCTCTGAGGAAGTTATTGGAGTTTTTCACCTTTAAGGTTTTCCCCAAGTAAATCTTTGTGTCTCTTGTGTGCTTGCATTATTGTCTCCATGATTGATATGCTGTAGATATGCTGTACATGTTGTTCTCTCAGTTAAGATCCTAGATCATATTGAAGTAAATTATGAAAATTTAACATGGACGTGGTAGTAGCCGATGTCCCTATTAAATATGGCATGCTATTGTTGAGAAGTTGGGCTAAAAAGTTGGGAGGAACCATGCAGATGGATATGAAATATGCTACGATATTTGTTTTTGCTGGGGAAACCAGGCGGTTGTATAGAGAAGCCATGTTTGCATATGTCATAAGTGACTTAGATAGTCCTACGAATTATCCTATATATGCCGCTGATGAAAATATGGGCTGCTATAGATTATCAGTAGAAGGTTTGGCCGAAGGTGAGGTCACATAGATTCAAACGACGGAACCAGTCGCTGAAAATAGCCGAAATCTAGTGTGGAGACTATTCTTCGATGGAGCATCTTCCAAAAATGAATCTGGAGCAGGCACAATATTGACGTTGCCTTTGGGGGAGGAAGTCAATCTATTATACAAACTGGATTTTGACACCACTAACAATGTCGTGGAATATGAAGCACTCATCCTAGGCCTTCGAGCGGCAAGAGACTTGAGAATTACTAATCTGGCATTGTTCGGAGACTCAGAGCTTGGGGTGAATTAGATAAAAAACATTTATCAGACTAAACATCCCAGACTCAAAGCATATCACCATTTGGCGTGGGATCTTATTGACAACTTTTTTGGTGCCTTTAATATTACTTTTGTGCCCCGAGAAGAAAATCAGCAGGCTGACGCTTTGGCCTTGATGGCAAGCTCCTTCAATCCTCCCGAGAATCCCAAGCTAAAGTATGAAGTAGAAATGAGATACCGCCCCTCCATCCCTGGCAATGTTAAAAGTTGGTAAGTTTTTGAAGATGACCAAAAGATCAAGTGCTTTTTGCAATTGGTTGGAGAATTTTCAAACACCGAGGTTGATGATGACTCTGAAGAAGCTGAAGGAAGTAATGCACGGGTAGCAGATCCTGGGAGAGTTGAATTCATGCAACAAATCGCAGGTCATAAATTTCTTCAATTAAAAAACAATTTTACACCGAAAGGCCTCGTTCCTTTAGAGCAGTTATTCGATAAAGATGACGTCCCAGTCAAACCAGCAATACGTCCCATCACTGAAGCCGTGCATGAAGTAAATATTGGCACTGAGGAAGACCCCAAGTTCATCAAGCTGTCTGAATCCCTTACTAAGGACCAGCGGCAAAGGTATGAAGAATTGTTTAAATAGTATGCTGATGTTTTTGCTTGGAAATATGAAGACCTAAGGACATATGATACCTCTATAATCCAGCATAGGATCCCCTTAAAGCCTGATTCTAAACCAGTAAAACAAAAGTTGAGACAGGTGAACCCTATTTTGTTACCAGTCATTGAGAAAGAGGTAAGGAAGCTCCTAGATGCAAAAATTATCATCCCTCTAAGGTATTCGGAATGGGTGGAAAATATGGTGCCGGTTAGAAAGAAGAACGATGAAATCCGATTATGCGTCAATTTCAAGAATCTGAATAAATGCTCGTTAAAGGAAAATTACCCATTACCCAAGATGGATCACATCTTGCAAAGAGTGGTAGGCTCAACCCGAGTCTCTATGATGGACAGGTTCTGAGGCTACAATCAGGTAGCAATGCATATTGATGATTGGGAAAAGACGGCTTTTACTACACCATGGAGAACGTTCATGTATGATAAAATTCCTTTTGGACTTATGAATGTCGGGGCAACATTTCAAAGGGCGATGGACATAGCCTTTGTGGGCGAAAGAAACAAATTCATTTTCATAGACCTTGACGACATGACAGTTTTCTCTAAATCTAATTAAGATCATCTTCAACACCTAAAACAAATTTTTGAGAAGTGCAGAAAGTATGGTTTGTCTCTTCACCCGAAGTAGTCTTTTTTTGCCATGACAGAAGGAAAGTTGCTCGGTAATATTGTTTCTAAAGATGGCATGAGAATAGATCCTGAAAGAGTTGCTTCTATCAAACTGATCGATCTCCCACGAAACAAGAAAGAGGTACAATCTTTCATTGGTAAAATAATTTTTTTATGGAGATTTATCCCTAACTTTGCTGAAACAATGAAAGAAATTACTGATATGCTAAGAAAGAATGCTGAGATAAAATGGACCACATCTGCTAGAAATTCTTTCAAACAGATAAAAGATTCATTGGGAGAAGCTCCTGTCCTGACTAGCCTAGACTACACCAGGGATTTTCTAATCTTATCTTTTGCCTCTCAAGTTACCATAACAGCAGTCCTTTTGCAAAAAAATCAGGAAGGGCATGGACAACCCATTGCTTTCTTCAGTCGATCCTTGAGAGACACAGAGTTAAAATATAGCACGATGGAGAAACATGCCTATGCACTTGTTAAGGCACTAAAATATTTTACGAGTTATGTTTTGCATTCAAGGATCATCGCTCATGTCCCAGGGAGCACCATTAAGGATATCTTGTGTCATCCTGATAGTGAAGGAAGAAGGGGAAAATGGATTTCCAAGATCCAGGAATATGATATGGAGATTAAGCCCACTAAATTGGTAAAAGGACAGGGTTTAGCTAAGTTGCTGGCTGAATCTAGTCATTAAGCATTAGAGATCAATTTAATCGATCAAGGAAATGAAGAAGGCCAATAGAACCTTCCTGACTTGGTGGTTGAAAAGTATATAAACTCCGAATGGTATAAAGATATAGTCTATTATTTGGAACATCTTGCTCAACTCCCATAAATGGAAAAATCTAAAATAAGGTCTCTTAAACTTAGGGCAGAATACTGTATTCTGGATGGATACCTTTTTTGGAAAGATCCAATGGGCATCCTGCTTAATTGTATTGTAGAGGAAGAAACAGGAGGCATAATTAGCAAGTCCCATAAGGGTATGTGCGGAGGCCACCACGCATGGAGAGTGACCGCGCACAAAATTTTGAGGGAAGGTTATTTTTGGCCTACCCTGTTTACCGACACCAGCAAGGTCGTTAGGTCATGCAAAGAGTTCTAGATGTTTGCCAGGAAGCTAAAACTACAGCCACTACCTCTAAAACCCATAAAGTTGGAAGCGCCTTTCCAATAATGGGGTCTTGATTTTATCGGAGAGATAAACCCCCATTCTAGTGGTCAGCATAGATGGATTCTTACAGCTACTGACTACTTTACAAAGTGGGTGGAAGCTATTCCCACCAAGAATGCAAATGAATCAGTGATTATCAGCTTCTTGGAAGAAAATATTTTGGCTAGGTTTGGCTGCCCCAGAAAAATACTTACGGACAATGCCCCAGCTTTCAAATCATACAAGATGATGAACTTTTGTTAGAATTACAATATTGAGTTGATTCATTCAATTGCATATTACCCACAGGGAAATGGCTTGGTTGAATCTTCTAATAAAATCTTGGTAAATATTATTAAGAAGATGCTCAGTAAAAATAAAAAGTCCTGGGACTCCCAACTGAGGTTTTCTCTGTGGACCGATAGAATCAGTGTCCAACGTGCCATAGGCACATCACCGTTTCAGTTGATTTATGGGAAAGAAGCTGTCCTCCCGATTCAACTTGGTCTCCCTGTAATGAAGCTGCTATAGTTTGAAAATGAAGAGCCAGACGATATGGAAAGAAGGATACATCAATTGATAGAGATCCAATAGGTTAGAAAGCAGCTGGATGGCTCCACCAAAATCTATCAAGATAAGATGAAAGCAACATTTGACCGTAGAGCTATCGCTCGAGATTTTCAATATGGGGATATTGTTCTGAAATGGGATGCTAGAAGAGAGCCAAGGTCTAAACACGGAAAATTTGACAACTTATGGCTTGGCCCATTTAAAGTCATCACAGTCCATGAAAACAACACTTATGAGCTGGCTCAACTGGATGGTGAAATTTTTGGGAACCTTGTAAATGGGAGATTCTTGAAACGATTTTTTCATTATTAATTTCTCATATCCTTCCTTTGGAAAGGTTCATTGTATCATATTGTGAAGTGTTTTCTTTTGTTTTTATTTCTATCATAATCTGTTTTGTTATAATCTTCAGAATATTCTTCTTAAAATCCAGGTTGTCAGCAAGCAAACATGACTCCACAGCCCAATGAGTTAAAAGGCACAAGTCTACTATTCTCAACCTCTCCGCGAGGGAAGAGATTGTCCCCGCTGAAGCCAATGTTAGTGATATTCACTGTCAAAGAAAGGCCGTGAGCTAAATCAGAAGCTATGTCTGAAAGATGATTGGAGAGATCGAAGTTGCACAGGTAGAGGTCACTGGAACAAGTTTTCTTGGTAAAAAAACGCAGTGAAGGCTTGTTATATCAGCTCGCATAAGCCGGTGTTAAAAATACGTTTTCAAGATCCATGAGAGGCCTATGTTTTCCAAGGAATGAATTGTCCCTGACTAGAAACCATCATGCACATGTGTCATCTTCTCAGCTAATCATGAGCGTCAAGATGGTTTTCCCAAACTTCTTTTCGAAGGCCCTGAAACCAGCTGGTAAAGCCATGCGAGTTTTTTTTTTGAAGCACATATGATCCTACTGACGAATAGGTACGGAGCAGGACCCATCCCCAGAGTTGCGGGTTTCTAGACACTCATCTCGAGATAGCCTGGCAGGAGATCAACGGTTAAAAGAGCGTCAAGGTAGAAAATATGCGCGAGGTATATAGCAAGCAACCCCTCCCTGAGGCAAAAAGCACTAATTCCACGTGGCGCCTCCAGAGTCATTCAGGGGTTCTACAGGAGGTTTCTAAGACCACTTTTCGAAGAGCCTGAATACCATCAGCGGTTTTATGTTTTTGTCATTTTCGCTTTTCACATTGAAGTGGCCATCTCCAGTAATGATTAATGCCGCTGGAATTGTACTAAGTTACAACTCACTCTCTACATGCAAATATCAAAAGGTTTCAGGCAATGATTACAAATGGTACAGGTTCATTTACCAAGGAAGGCCCAATCAGTTCTATAAATACCCTGCTGTACATTATTGTTTCATTAAGAGCTCCTTTGCCTCATTTTTCCATCACTGAAAGCTGGGTACCTATTTTTCGGTTCGAGCGAATTAGCTGAGTTTTCCCCCATGGTTCACTACATTTTGAGAGGTGCCTCTCTAGGAACACTGAGAGGCCAGACGAGCGTTCATGAGCAGCCTGCTGTTTCGCATCTGTGTGTCAGTAGGAGAGATAAACCCGAGGTCTCATCCGAGATGTCTAAGGAGAATTCATCCTATGTAGCAGTTAAAAGAAAGAGTGGCCTCTCAGTTGCAGAAGCACAGGGGGTTGAGACACGCCGGTCCTAGCGAATGATGATCAAATGGCGGAGCGGTAGTACCTGAACGATTCTAACAAAGCATTATTTACATCAGGTCCTGTTCCACAGCCTGACTTTAGTAGTAGGTCTTCATCCCGTTGCAGCTAGGTTCTGAGAGCAAAGGGCTTTGAAGGGACGAAGGAGGGAAGCAGTAGTGGTCTGCGAAGCATTGTCCATCAGTTGTATGGTTGCAGCCACATCCATGTTAGGCCAAAGGTAGTCAGACAAGCGTGAAAGAAGTCCTTTGCAGTTCCGAAAGTTTCACATTGTGGTTACCCCATTTATCAGGGTGGCACGTTTTCTTTGTCCAGCCGAATGTACTATTTTTATTATCAAAATGGTCCCGGCTCATGGTCAGGAGGAGGACCAAGTGTTTTACTCATTTATGCTATTTGTAAAAAACTCTGTTAAGGAGTATAAACTATCTTTCTCTAAGCTGTTGAGCTGAACAGATCGTAATAGATTATGTTTTTAGAGTAGGAAGGCTATATATAGCCAAGTAGGCGATAGCCAAAAGGTTGGCTCTCTGATGTAAGAAGTATTACTTCTATGTTTGATAGTGGATCAATATACAGGAACATATTATTACTCTATCTTGGAGCTAATGGATTCAAAGTTTTGATGTGCTGAGTTAGTATCTTCTTCTGTTTTCCATCTCTTCCATTTATGTATGATATGCAGAGCTTTTCTGGGTTTATGTGAGTGCCTATGGTTAAAAGTATTTCTTCTTTGGTAATTGGTGATTGAAGTGTTTAGGCTAATATGCCTTGAAGTGATACCCTCATATTATTAAGTGATGTTTTGTTATTCATTTTGTTCAGACTATTGAATTCCTCCCTTAGGCTCAACACATCCTTCTACAAATGTAATTTAAAGATTTACTTACACAGTACCTTTATATTTCACCATTCCATTTTCATCTGCTACTAAAGTTTGATTCCTTTGCACATTGAAATATTTCCCGTTAACATTTCAATATCATAATTCTACATTGTTTTTGTCAAATTATTTTATGATTTGGTAAAGTTTTCAGAAGTGATTATTGATGCCTAGGCAAAGTTCTAAAAAACAGCTTTAGAACGTCTCTGGGACTAACGATGACATTTGATGATATGCAATTATGGTATTACAAAAAAAAAATGTTATTATGTTGATTGGTATGCCTCTATATGCTAATTCAATACTACTCTATCATTACAATAAGATTGTTATGGCCATATGCCTTAATAACTTACTGCCACTTTCAAGCATCATATTGATGGAATTGGTAAATAAATTCTATAATAGTAGCTTGACATACAAAGGGACACTATGTAAATTTGTGATGGATTGATGCATTGCAACAATATAAATGTTGGAAAAATATAAAAGGAAATGGTTTAACATTAACAAAAATGTAATTCATCTTTTGGATTCCTCTTCCACTTCTTCAATTTTCTCTCTTTTCCCTAGTCTGTGACATATTGGGATCAACCAAGTTTATTTTGAAAATATATTCAACCTATCTCATTTTACAGCAATGAGTATTATGACTACACCTCTCATAAGCTATCCAATCATCCATACAATTATTCCTAACCAACCGTATAACCCATGGAACTTTCCTCCATCCCACTATGTGAACCAATTAAACCATGGAGGATTTACATTGAATCTTCTCAACAAACCATTTCTATAAACCAAGGTAATAATAAAACTTTACCTTGTTCCCCTATCTAAGAAAACATACAATCCATTTCCTAATGTATGACATGTGAACAAATCATGGCTTGCATGAGATGACTTGAAGAACAAATCCCTAGAAAAGTTTTAAAAATAAGAGAATCTAGTTCAAGGAAACCAATCTTTGCTTGATAGGTAACCTAAACCAAGCCTTAGGTCTCCATTTCTATTTATCCCTATCTATCTCCATCCAAATGATGTGACATATATAATCCTCTATTCCATCAAATAAGTTATTATGCAATGAATCGCAAAGACTTAGATGATCCCCCTTTCCTTAGTTCACACAAGTGGTGCAAGTATCATAAGTGACATTCATACTACATCTAAATATCATTCCCTTCAATGGAACAATCCTTCCTCTTGTTGACAAGGAATACAACTTACTACCCTAACCCAAACCTCTAGCTTTGAACAAGACACTTCTCTAAGGAAAGTTACATATTCTCAACTTGACGCTACTCTTTAGCCATACTTGGGGGGGGACACTTGGTTGGATGTTTTCAAACCTATAGAATCAATATCTACCTCTAAATTACTTATGGAATCAAGGGAAAAGAGGAGGAATAACAAATAATATATAATTACTTTGGAGAATGATGACCCCATTACATAGCCTAGATTGCTCCCTATTTATGATGACATGATTGGCGAACTGAATTGAACTAATATATAACCTTTGGCCTCAAAAACCTGTTAAAAAATAAGGGCAAAATATTGGATTCAGTCCTCAGATCTCTGATTTACCCTTAGTTGATAATGTCAAGTTTTCAAAGGGTGTAATAAATATGATCTATGATAAATAAATGAGGGTAACCTATGAAAGTGAGAATTTTGAAACGAAATTTGGATCTATGCATAATGAGAAACAATATATGATGGAATATTTTCCCCTTGGTTGATTTGAATTGTTTTCCATGATAGGTTCCACTTTCCCTTCTTGATAATATCAGAGTTTCTCTTCCTTGTATATGTTTATTGCGATAAGGATAATGGTAGAGATATTGTTTTTTCTTTCTTTGAGTTTATTAATATTAAACACAAATAATAGGTTGTTGTGTAAATGTGTTTGTGATCCATATTTCCTCCAGATTTTGTCTCATAATTCATTATTGTGTTGTTTGCGCTTGATATTTGGGAATGGCTTACATCTGTATCATGTTTTTGGTTCATTCCTAGAGGTATTCCCAATTTTGTCACCTAGTTCCAATTTTGGGCACTAATCTTCATCTAATAGTATTTATGGAATTTCAAAGAAAAACCAAAATCTAAGAACCATACTTACTTCCAACAATAACTTGATTTTGAATGGTTTTAGGGTTTAGGGTAGGAAGACTTACATATTTTCCAAACGTTTTGGGTGGGTAACTCTCTCCTATCCTCTCCTCCTCTCCTGATCTCCTCTCCTCTCCTCCTCTATCTCCCCTTCTCCTCTCCTCCTGTATCTCCCATCCTCTCCTTTTTCTCCTCTCTTCTTCTCCATGCATGAATCCCTCCTCTGCTTCTCCTCCACTTCTCTATGATATGTCCCTTCTCCACTTCTCCTCTGGTTCTCATCCTCTTTTCCCTGCATCCCTCCTCCACTCCATACTTCTTTGATTGTGGCCTTGAATCCTCTGTGGGATAGCTTGCAGACTATGTTCATGTAGGGGGGCTTGACTATGCTTGGAAAAGGCTTGAGAAGTATGCTCGCAGCTTGTTAGGGATTGTATATATATATATGTCAATTGTCATTGCACACGCCATTAGCCTTATAATCATTATTGATGATGACGATGTTGATGAAAGTGATCATGATGATGATGAGAATGAAAATGGAGATGGAGATTATGATGATGAATTTGACAGGGTTAGGGGATTATGGGTTTAGTGATGTAGGTGTTATAAAAACCCTCACCATTTTCATTTTCACCATCATAATCAACATCAACATCATTGCTATCATCACCATCTCCAATGTATTTCTCATCATTATCAATGTCATCATCACCATCATTAACGTCATCATCACTATGATCACCATCTTCTTCAGCATCATCATCATGACCATGATCATCATCATCGTCATCACCATAATTGTCACACCCAACAACATTTCCATCATCATTAGGGTGATAGGGGGTTAGGGGTTAGAGTTAGGGGGTTTATGGGTTTACGGATGTAGGGGTTATAAAATCCCTCATCCTTGTCATTTTTATCTCCAACATCGTACTCAATGTCAATATCCTCATAACCATGTCCATTGTCATGATCACCATCGTCATCATGATCGATCATGATCATCATATTCATGATGATGATGATGATGATGATGATGATGATGATCCCCTATTTCCCCAAGAGAAAACCCGCCAACACTTATATCTATGTTAATGGTTACAATCATTAGGAGTTATGGGACAAGTGTGATTAATGGTAATTATAGGGGTGGTGATAGTTAAAGGTTACATGGGTTAGCGATTAATATGGTTATTGTTTAGTATAATATTTCTTATGGTTAATAAATGATAGGTAAGTAGGTTCGATATATGTAAGGAATTAAGGGTTGTATGGTAAAATAACAATGGCGGTTAGAGACTATTTCAATTAGTATTTGGGTTTTAATATTTATGGGTTCAAAGCGATAGGGATTAGAAGGGTTGATGTATTCGTAACTTTGGAAAATATTTACCTGTATATTGTATGTATTACATTTGTACTTTATTGTATCCCCAACGGAGATGTATTATTCCTCCGGTTGGAAGTGTTGTTAGTTGTATTTACAAGTGTCGCAAGTTAGTCGCAACTTATATTTGATGGGTTATTAGACCACCTTGAAGGGGTTGACCCATTATGAGTTAAGTGGAAAGGTTATTAGACTCCACTAAGGGGTCAGCCTAGTTAGGGTAAAAGGTAGGTCAAGGTAAAGTATAAATAGAGTGGTTGCACCACTCTATTTGCTCATTCACTCACTCATCCAACTTGCATAGTTGAGAGAGAGGAGTGCACAAAAGTGGAGGAGGAGTAGCTACTGAAGACATCTACCTTTTTGGGTTTGATCTTTGTGATCCTTGTATTGTTTCTCATTCTATCTCTGAGGAAGTTGCAAGGGTTTTCACCTTCTTGGTTTTCCCCGATGAAATGATTTGTGTCTCTTGTCTCTTGTGTTTGATATGTTGTACATGTTGTTCTCTCAGTCAAGATCCTAGATCATATTGAATTAGATGATGAAAAACTTACATGGTATTAGAGCTAGCCTGAAGGAAGGCATTGTATGGCATTTACGACACTTGTTGCACTTGCGACAAATTGGAAGCTAGGGCTTGGTATAGTAAAAACTATTCATCATGGAACTTTCGCTATAAATCCGTTTTAGAGAAGGCTCAGGATCTGAATTTTTTTACAGGCTGAAGACTAGACATGGATGTACTTTGTGTAAAAATTTCAGCCTCAGATTCTTTTTACTTTGTGATATATGATCCGTACAAGTTAGGGTTTCTGCCTCTTCTAGAATGCATCCCTAAACATGTGACCTAAGCACAAATGTCATATCTCGGGATAGGAAGATCCAAATGGAATTTCATAAAAAGTGAGAGTTAGGGCACGGACTATAGTTTCACAGATCCAAGTTTTAGAGGTCGAAGTTGAATCAGTGACACGTGGCACTCCGTACAAGTTATCTATGATTTTTCATCCCATAAATATGTCATGTTGTGACACTTGGAATATTTCTCTCATGGAGAATCCATTGAAGCTCAGATCTGTGGGGTTGGAAAGATGATAGGTCAGTCTACCACAAGCTGAATTTTCAGACCCCGAGGATCCAAAATTTCAGAGTTGCACCAGAAACAATATGGCATATATTTCTATCAAAACAGAATTTGATTATGAGGATTTTCATTTTTGGCTTGTCACTACTGTGGGAAATTAGGGCTTTTGAAAGAAGTAGAATTTTGGAGTGATATCAGCATAGGACTTCTCTCCTTAGCATAATCGAAATTTAGAGACCAATATTGAAGTTTTTGGTTGGGTAGAACCCCGGTATCTATCAAACCCTAGTTTGGGTTTTGGACTAGAAAACCAGAAAACCAGATTTTGACAGAAGTTGCAGATCCGAAATTCGCAGGTCAATTTTGAGGGGCCAATTTTTGGAGTTTTCAAAATATGAGCACACCAGCTTGCTTGCCTTAGTCAATTGCATCTCCCTCTCTAGACAAAAGTTTGAAATTCCAAGTTTGGATTTTTAGGGTTTCTCTTTCAAACCCTAGCCAGCTCCAGATCCAGTTTCAACAAATCAAAGTGGATTGGGTTAATCCTAGAAGAAGATGAATTGGACACCTACATAAGTGAAGAAGTTTTAGTTCCAGAGGGAGATGAGGCTAAGGCCTTACATAAGAAGAACTTGGTCAAGGCCAAGAGGATCATTGTAGATTATACCAAAGACCATCTCATACCACACGTGTCTTCTCTAAAGACACCCAAGGAGATGTTTGATTCCTTGACCAAGTTGTTTGAAGGAAAGAACATAAATCTGGACAGGTATGACTTGAGGAGATGCAGGTATGTTTTGAAATTTGTTTCATTTAACTGAGGATTAAGATTATGATATGTTTGTATTCATATTATTGAGGTTAGTACAATCTTGATTAATTTTAGAATTGTCTTATCACCTTAGTAAAAGTATGAATGCATAGGAATGATAGAAGACATTCATTGATTAGGGTTATGACACTTATAATTGTACTAATGCACTTGTGGTGTTGTATGAGGATGATGTTGTCTGCTAACATGAAAGGTACATCAAGAAAGCCAAATCAAGTTCTAGATCAAGAATATATGACCATGGTGACATGAAGACAGAGACTCATCCATAGTCATTTATCACATAGAATCTCTACTTACGAGGTATGTATAATTTGGTTCTACAATGCTTAACTTATGAGATATGAAGGTTACTAGCATAAGCTCTCTAAATCATTGAAGAGAACAAATAAGACATTGTGTGGGTATGTTAGACATAACTAGCAAGCATGATAATTCAGGTATGTTTTCCTATATCAAGTTAGAATCCTACCTTGTGTTAGGATCTTATATAAGTATAATTTTGTATGATTGATAATTATAAGTTTGAGTAATCATGGGTTTATGCATATTATGCTTCTTAGTTTGATTAATGATATGAAAAACTAGAAGAGTCCTATGGTCAAATAAGAATATGAATGAGTAAAAGAAGTGCTCCCTGAAACCTTGAATACTAACGCTTGTGATAAATTACATGTGCATGAAATGATCATGACCATACATGTTAATATTATGGGATTATAATGTTTTTATAGTATTGAGATTATACTAATGAATGTATGAGATCTTGAGGATAACACAATGATGACACTAGTGCACACTTAAGCATGCATAGTGATTTAGGATGGATAGAAGTTAAAAGACATATAATCATGATGCTATCACAAAGGGAAAATAGAGATCAAGAGGGAGCACACTCCAGTAGTTCCTGCAAGGAAGCAAAGATTGAGAGGGAGTCCACCCAAAAACCAAACAAACATAAGTATTTGAATTCTCATTTCTTGTATATATGATCACTTAAATGATGTTGTTCAGTCATGTACATACTTATGTTCTTATATTTAGGATGTATATTATGCATGTTAGAAAAATTGCATTAATGAACAAGATACTACTAATATGCAAATAATGGGTAAGTGGCCTATGGTACTGTACAACATCCCATTGCTACTTATCTAGTTGAAACCTCTTTGCTGACATGTTGGGAGTAGTGCACACTCTTAACAATGTTCTAGTAGAGATGGAAGGAATCTAGAAAGTTACAGGATATGGATAAATGTTGTATTGAAGCATTGGCTAAGATAATTGCATGACTATATGACATATGTCCTTATGTGTAAGATTTTGTTCTGAAAACTATGAGAAGTTTAAAATCATGCAATTGAATTTGACTTGTAGGAAAGATCATGTTCCAGCAACGAAGTTTAAGAAAACTACCTATTGAAGATATTGAAGAATCTGAAGTTCCCAGGATCCGGGATGTAGTAATGGAAGGATGCCATGATCGAGGAGTACTAGTCGATCATGATGTATGGGATGTGGTCCCGAGACCAGTAGGGAAGTCTGTTGTGATTTCCAAATGGATCTACAAGATCAATCATGTTACACATGGTAGCATAGAGAAATACAAGGAAAGGTTTGTGGCTCGTGGCTTCTCTCAGAAAGAAGGGATAGATTATGAAGAAACTTTTTCACCTGTAGACAGATACACTTCCATCAGAACAGTAATTTCTCTGGCTGCAGCAATGAAGTGGAAGATACAACAGATGGATGTCAAGACAACTTTCTTGAATGGTGTAGTCGACGAGGAAGTGTATGTGGAACAACCACTCGGATTTGAGACACATGATAGGGAGTCACATTTTTGCAAGTTAAAGACAGCCTTGTACGGTTTGAAACAAGCAACTGGGACATGGTATGGCAGGATTGACAACTTCCTGACTAGTTTGGGATTTACTAAGAGTAAAGCAGATTCCAACCTTTACTACAAGGTTGAGGAAAGAAATCCAGTGATACTCCTATTGCATGTGGATGACGTGATTGTGACAGGTGAGGATGGGTTGATTGCTCATACGAAGAGGAAGCTTGCTAATGAGTTCGAGATGAAGGAATTGGGTATGATGCATTACTTTCTAGGCATGGAGGTGTGGCAGAGTGTAGATGGAATCTTCCTTGGACAAGGAAAGTATGCAGTCGAGATCTTGAAGCAGTTCGGAATGATGGACTGCAAGGCCATGGCCAAACCTATGGAATCAAACCTGAAGCTATTGTGTGATGCTTCATTAGAGTCGGTTGATGCTACGATGTATCATCAGATGATTGGGTCCTTGATGTACTTGACGAACACGAGACTAGATATTTGTTTTGCAGTGAACACATTGAGCCAGTTCCTGACGGATCCTAGACATGTTCACCTGATTGCTGTAAAGGATATTCTGAGGTATTTGAAGGGTAAGGTTGATTATGGGATCAAATATGATGCGAATCAGAAGGTTAACCTGAAGGGTTATGTTGATTCATATTGGGTAGGCAATGCTGCAGATAGGAAGAGCACTTCGGGGTGTTGATTCAGTATGGGATTAGGGGTGATCTCTTGGTCTAGCAGGAAGCAGTCTTGAGTAGCACTGAGTACACCCGAAACAGAGTATGTCGCAGCTTGTTTGGCCAATTGTGAGGCAGTATTGATTAGGAAGATACTGTCTGATTTATTTGATCTCTAGTTGGATGCTACTTGCATCTTCTGTGACAACCAGAGTTGTGTGAAGTTATCTGAGAACCTGGTGTTCCATGACAAGTCGAAGCATATTGAGTTCAAGTATCACTATATCATGGATATGGTGCAGAGAGGAACAGTGAAGCTCCTGTATGTTGCGACAGACGAGCAGATAGCAGATGTGTTGACCAAGCCACTAGCTAGGGTGAAGTTCGAGTACTTGAGAGAGAGGCTTGGTGTTCTTCGGATCGAAGATACTTCCAAGAGGAAGTGATGGGACACAAATGCAGGAGCCTTTCCAAGCATGGTGGTAGGTGGGTCCTCCCATGGCTTTGGATGTAAGTGCTGTGTGATGAGCATTCGGGTGATGCTTCGTATGATGATGATCCATATGATCATGTGCATCCGGGTGATGCACCGTGTATGATGATGAGCATTCAGGTGATGCTCTGAGGTCATGGCCGTGGATATCTTGTCAGGTTGTGCGATAACATATAATAGCACCCCGAGATATTTGTAGATACTCTTTCAAGGTTTTTCCTATGGCATATAATAGCTCCCTGGGAGATCTGGCAAATGCTCTTTCAAGGTTTTTCTTGGAGGGACATATAATAGCTCCCTGGGAGATCTTGCAAGTTGTGCTTTGCACATAATCAGTCCTGGGATGCTCTTTCGAGGTTTTTTTTGTGGCATATAATAGCGCCTTGGGAGATCTTGCAGGTTGTGCATGTAATTAGTCCTTGGATTCTCTTTCAATGTTTTGCAAGATGCACATAATCATCCTTGAGATTCCACCGGATGGCCCGCTCGCAAAGATGATGAAGACCTACATGGAGGTAGGCCTACATCCAACATGAAAAAGGGATGGCTTTGTAGAACTTCCTATGACAAGAAGAATTGAGAGATAGCACTACTGATCGAGATGACAAGTATAGCAACAGTGACGACGATGCTCCGTGATCTAGTGACGATGATCCAACTCCAGTATTGAAGACTTATTCCTATATGTATTGATGACCTGTGTCAAGAGAATACCTTCCTAGTTAAGATGGAGTTTTGATGTATTTGTAACTTCGGAAGATATTCACTTGTATATTGTATGTATTACATTTGTACTTTATTGTATCCCTAACAGAGATGTATTATTCCTTCGATTGGAAGTGTCGTAAGTTGTATTTGCAAGTGTCGTAAGTTAGTCGCAACTTATATTTGATGGGTTATTAGAACACCTTGAAGGGGTCGGCCCAGTATAAGTTAAGTGGAAGGGTTATTAGACTCCACTAAGGGGTCGACCTAGTTAGGGTAAAAGGCAGGTCAATGTAAAGTATAAATAGAGTGGTTGCACCACTCTATTTGCTCATTCACTCACTCATCCAACTCGCATAGTTGAGAGAGAGGAGTGTGCACAAGTGGAGGAGGAGTAGCTGTTGAAGAAATCTACCTTTTGGGGTTTGATCTTTGTGATCCTTGTATTGGTGCTCATTCTATCTCTGAGGAAGTTGAGGGGTTTTTCACCTTCTTGATTTTCCTCAGTGAAATGCTTTGTGTCTCTTGTCTCTTGTGTTTGATATGCTATACATGTTCTCTCAATTAAGATCCTAGATCATATTGAATTATATGATGAAAAACTAACAAGAAGTGATAAGGGTTTATTAGTGAGCTTGCCTTAGGGAATATAATATTTAGGTATCATAAGAATGAGGGACTATGAGATAATTTTACAAGGTCACATTTGATAGGTTATAGGTGATATGGGTAGGAGTTATACTAGTTAGGAGTAATAGGGGAAAATATATAGGGGTTAGGGGTTATGTATTTTAATGGTTGGATATTATACGGGTTAGGGTTTAAGTATTAGAGGATAGAAGATAGGTGGGATAGGTTTATGGGAGATAGGGTTTAAGGGGTATTTAAGGGTATAGTCATTACTAGTGTAATATCCCAAAAATAACAGAAATTTAAATTTTTTCTCTTACTACTAAAAATGCCTACATAGATAATGTATTGTAAATTTAACTTCAGTAATGGGGAGTTATATCGATACTTTGTGGAGATGATGAGAGTTTTTAAATTAAAACAAGATAGTTTCGTCAATTATGTTTTTGCCGAAGGTGATAAAGTAAAGTAGTTGTTGTATATGTATACTGATTGCAAGTTTATATATGATAGTATAAAACTTAAGGTTCTTCCTTTTAGTTCTTCATGTTGAGTTTTGTTATAAATGATTAAGATGGTCTCTTTAGGAATGATGGCCTTTGTTGATGGGAGTTGAGGCCCTTGAGAGGAACCTGGTGTTCCATGGAGAGAGATACTCCCCGCAGTGCTACCGAAAGGTAAGGGTAATTCTTGGGGTTCCTGTTCTTACTTAGCAATTGCTAATGGCTCATCCTATGTGTGCATGCAGGTACCTGTACAAAGGGTTCCTCGCATGAATAGAACTACCCTCATGTATTGGCATGTTCCTAAGT
This sequence comes from Larix kaempferi, assembly GCA_027924585.1. Classification (NCBI taxonomy): domain Eukaryota; kingdom Viridiplantae; phylum Streptophyta; class Pinopsida; order Pinales; family Pinaceae; genus Larix; species Larix kaempferi. The sequence goes on along the minus strand of BSBM01000399.1, from coordinate 2,282,723 downwards.
TAAAAGTGTAACCTTGGGGTCCAAAAAGGAACCTTGGGGTAAGGAGGCACTAATTCCTACCCATTCGTGACATTTGCATAACCCCATACTATAGTGCTTTAGGTAAATATTAAACTTGGTAAAATGTGTTAAGTGGAGCATTGAATGCCACACCTATGATGGCGACTTTGGAAGTGGTGACCAGCTGGCAAGGGTTTCACTACAGGGTTGTTACCCTATCAAGTGTTTGTTCCTTCATTTCGCTTGGCTTTGGACTAACCATCATTGTGTCTATGAGTTTTTCCTGCCTTGACCTAAGCTATGCTCATGGTCAGTGCACCATTTGGGGCTTCATGCATAGGGGTGAAACAAAGGTCAACACGATTCAGATAATGGTTAATTATTTCCTCAATTCAATGTTTCTGCTACCTCTATTTAGAAATCGCTATACTCTTAGGGTTAACCTCATGTCGTTTGATGGCTTGGAAGGTAATGGATAGTGTTTCTCCTTGTGTGGCTTGCTAGTTTGTGACTAGTGCTATCGACTTCATTGTTAGTGCAGAGGGGTGAGTTCAGGTTCCACCATCCCTTATTCCCTTCCTCTCGCCTTTGTGGAGTGGTATTGTTTGTATTTGATTTTGGGGAACTTTTGTGAGCCTGGTTTGGGTTCACTGTAACAAATTTTGGGGGGTTCCTGGAGGTTGCTGTTGGCTGGACCTGGTGTATGAATAGTCATTGTAATTATTATTTTGATGGTGGAAGCTTCTAGGGGTCTCTATGCTTGTAGTATGGTTTAATGGATTGGTTTTGGTTGCTATCCATGTAATTATTCCTGTATGTATAAGGGTTTGAACGAATATTTCCATGCCTGTACTGCCTTATGGATTTTCGTTTTACTATTTATGAATGGAAAACAACCTCTGCGTTTCACTATGGATAAGAGAGTTTATATGGGTGTAAATGCTGTTAGTGCTTTCAACCTGCAAGTAATCAATCTGTTCTTTTGTGTGGAAAAATTAGTTAAACGTTTGTTTCCAGTGGTGATGATGTATAATGTTTAGCTTCTTAAGGTAACCTGGGCCTTTGAGTTGTTCATGGGGTTCGATATCTAATCTGGGGATTTTAATTCGAATAGTAGGAGTCACCTATCATTTTGTAATGGGATTCGACCCTGGAGCCTAACAGGGTTTACATGTTTTAAGATGTAAAAGTTATCAGTCAGAGTTTGTGGATTGTGAGATGTAGGGACTATTTTGTTGTTATGGCTCCATGAGAAAAGTCGTGATCCATGTAACCAATGTGTTGTATAGTTTTGACTTCCTGAAATGTTTAAATGATGGGATTTCTTTACTTCTTCCTACGATTTCTAGCTTATGGTTTGCAAATATGTTTAAAGGAAAGAAAGATACAAGCAATCGTGGGTAAAAGATATGGATGCTGTGAGTCTGCGATTTTAATTTGTAATGCTTCTATTTGATTTACTAAGTTTGTTGATCCTATATGGGAATTCATAAGAACATAAATTAAACCCTCACTTTAACAATCATTTACTATTTGTAATGAGATCGTTTTCTTACTGGAAAGTCAATGGTTTTGATTTGGAACTACTGGGTGAATAAAAAGAATTGAATGCCCAAGTCTGTGTTTGCAAAACGTATCTCCTTGAAATGCTCAATGCATTGTTTTCTTTGTAATGGATTGGTCATTTGGTAGAATCGTGTAGATCTTTAAAAAATGGAAGTATTCCTAGATTTACAGAATATAAAGAACTAAATAATATTGTTGTGGTTTCTTCCACTATCTGATGTGTAGAATGACTAAGATATCAGATGTATGTTGTAATACTGTTATTATTTCTATTTAATTTTTTTCCAGCCTAGAGAGAATGTTAATAAATGATTTAATGAGAACATAAGAAATCCCTGTACTACAAAATTAGTAAGACGATTCAGACAGAAAAACACAAGTATTTAAAACAGTATAATAACTCTAAGTTTGCTCCTGGGTGAGCAGAACCTCAAAGTTGATAATATTGGTAATGAGAACAATGCTGCAGTATCAATTCTAATTTTAAAAGCCTAGTTTTATTATAACTAGAAAATGGAACAATGAATACTACATACTTGGCTGCTTGAGCACTTGATCCTTTCCTGTGGAAGCCTGGCTGCTTGGCACTCGATTTCCTTCCTGTAGTAACCTGCACACTCCACAATAATTAATGCAGAACTTGTTAGCTGACCTGTTAGGATGATTTCCTTAGCTGGATAACTTTGGGGCTACCGTGTTACTCCCAACCATGATCCTACAACCATTCCTGGTTCTGTATGGATCCCCCGAGCTGGATTCCAATATGCAAACGAGATAGAGGACCTAGGGTTGCTGCTGGTTCAGTTTCTTGGAGTAGATGACTTCCCTTTGATTACCATAAAAAATTATAATGAAAAAGATAGATGATCCCCAAAACTTGGGATCTTCCCTCTTTATGTAGGGGAGTCTTGAATTATGACTGTTGGAATAATTAGTTTTCTTTAAATTAGATAAATAATATTTAAAAGATATTATTTAATAAATACTAGTCTTTTGCACTAAGACTTTTTCAATGGTTTAATCTATCAGTGATTTTTTATTTAAGCTCTTCATAATAATTATGATAACAATAATTATACTAATAATATTTCTAACCTAGGTATTAATACATTAGTAATACTATTTATAAATGTGGCTGCCCACTAAATATTAATACTCTATTAATACTATTAAATAATGTGGCATCCCACTATGCATAAACTATATGCAATAATGTCTTTTATAAATAATTAATCACATCATTATTTATTAAATATTCTTAATAATAATATTAAATCTTGTATCTTTACATGATACTTAGTTTTAACAACTTAAGGGTAAGGTCCACTTATTTGGACGGTCTTTCGGTAAGCTAGGATAGGCACCTCTAGTCTCTCTCTCCCTCTTTGCATGTCAGATTCCCTCGTTTAACATGGTAGTTCCCGCAGTATTTGATGATAGATAAAAGATGAATCATTTAATCAAATTAAATAAATGTGATGAAAGTAAAAGTGCTATTCAGAGTCTTTTCTGACTCAACACTTTGAGATCCAGTAACCCTAAGTGCTCTTCAGATCCTTTTAACTCAACACTCTCACATGGGCGTTATGCTAGTGCAATTCCAGAGCCTCTGCTCAACACTAGTGCTAGAATGTGGTTGTGAGGCACATCTAGATTATTTAAGTTGCCTCGGATCTGGTATTCGTTTATCAAGCTTCAAGTGCTCCAGGGATTTGGCCTAACACTCAATGTACCTCAGGGCTTACTCCCAGTACATAAACATTCTTCTAGGTACATTGGGGCTTATGCCCAATACGTAGGTTATATGTGTGTTTCTGAGTCCATGCTCAACACACTCATAAGTCAAGTCATGTAAAGTCATAGCTCTGCACAGTAAGTAACAAAAGATCATCTCAGTATATTAGGGTTTGTACCCATATCAAAGCTGAAGAACATCATTTAAAACATTGGGGACTTCTTGCCCAATATTCACTCAAATAAAGAAGTCAGTTAGGGTCCATGCCCGATATGTCAATAAATCATAGGTGCTAGGGTCCATGCCCAATATTCAAAATAAAACATATGTTCTGGGGCCATGCCCAATATAACAACAAAATAGTTAGTCCAAAATTTGGGATATTACAACTAGCTATGTATTATAGGTTAAATTACCTCAATATTATCATGACCTCTTGAATATCACCTCTTATGTACAATTTTGTCTTTGGATATATAGATAAAGTTTATATTAAAGAGAATATGAGACTAAGACAAGTTAACATGCCTTGTTAGGAGACATATTGAGCAATAAAAATAAGATTTTTTGAAACTACATAGCTCCAACTTAGGTTTCAATGGGAATATTATATATCATAATATTAATGTTGTTAGCACTAGTTTTGTTTTTAGACGATTGGAGAGGGTTATACCCATGAAATAATGAGTAAAGCTTCAGTTTTTGGGTCCATAAGGGTGAAAATGAAGTCTCTGAAGGTTTATTCCTAAGTTTGTAAGGATACTGATCAATAAGCCTAAGTTTCAACATTGCAAAGGGGATTTAAAAATGTGAAATTATGCTCGAAGTTATATAGGGGCATAAAAGGACAGAGCAGATCTACGACGATGGAGATTAATGACCCTGAGCGCCCTTCGCAAAGAAAGATGGATGGGTTTAAGTGTGGGTGTAGTGTTGCTATCCCGTGAGAAAATTGGAAATTTGATCAATGGGTAGAAGGACAGATCTACAGCCAGCAGGTACTTCGGTGATTTGACATCAATGGGGAGTTGACATTTTCAGATTTGTGAAGTAGCGGTAGGCTTTGCATATTGAAATGGTGTAGATCCGGTGGAGATGAGATCTATGGTGGAGATTTAGTTCGCATTTTGGACATGCGCGAAGGATCAACACTCTCAAAATCTATGAACTGTGGTAGGGGCCACACCTTTGGACGGTCAGGATGCAGCTAAGATCTAGATCGACGGTTGACAACGTTCTCGTGGATCTAAGGTGGAGGAAAGGCAACGTATGATAGGATTGAAAGCCACGAAGGATTATGGAGTTAAAGGGTGAAGAAGATCCACGACACACAATTGATCATGCAGATGAATATCTTAAAAAACCTCTTTGCCATAGAAGATGCAAGAAGGTTAAGGAAACATAAATAATATAAAAATGCAGCTCCATGAGGATTTGGATACTGTTTGTCTGGTTGCATTAGAAAGCGAAAGACGAACATGTTGCACGTAGACAACTCAGCCAGATTCTCAAACCAGCTATCAGCAACTAGGTAGGCCTCTTGTCTCCATACAAAACTATTTAAATGGCTGAGCTGAGTGAGATAGAACCTCCAGGATTTGAACACCGGAGGATAGGCAATTTGCTAGAGGATAAGGATGCCAAAGTTTATGATACAGTATTGATAAACAACTCCATTGAGACAACGAAAAACATATTGAAGCTAATTATGGACCAGGGCATAGACGTTCATAAGGTGTATAGGTCTTTTTTCCATCTTTTTGCAATAGACCAAACCCTAAGCTGCCCTGAGTTTGTAGACTGGTGCGCTATTAATTACTCCTCCTATGATAGGGTAATTATGGACTTCTCCAACTCAAATATCCTATGCCCAGTCAATCCCCTCACTATTAGAAAGGCCATGTCAATCCCAAATGAATTCTTCCATAAATCCAAAGGGTTCACAGAAGAATCCCTAATTCAACATTTCAGATAGGCCACAGCCGAACTTAAGCAGAATTTTTTCAAATTTTGGCTACTGCGTAATGTTTCCCTCGAAGACCAACCTTTCTCTCGTGAAGACAACTTATTTAGGGAAGGGTCCAGAATTGTTATAACCATGCTAACCCAGTTCCTAAGATTAGATACATACCAGTATATCACTGAGCCTTTAATAAGCATGTTGTTTGTCCTCGGCACATGTCCACTTGAAGCTGATGATCCCAATCAGTCCACCCAGTGTGCCTGCCTAAGATTTGATGAGTCCCTTGCCGAGAACATCCATTCTTAGCTAGTGGATTTCCCCAAGACTATAAGCTTCAGGTTTCAGTCATACTTGCTGAGAATGTTCCTATCATTCAATGAAGAAAATTTGCAGATGACTGAGAAGCTACTCAGACAATAAATGTATAGAAACTACAACAAATTCATGAATAAACTCATGTCAGAGGTGTAGTATGTTTCTTACAGAAGAAGTTGCCCAAGGTATTGACATAAATGAAAGAAATGTTGCAGCCTTCCTGTCACGTCCCCTCCCATCAAACTGATGCAAGGGAGTAAACATGTCCAAACATACCGAGCTTATTTGACAATATCAGCCCCATTCATTAGTAAGAAATTCATGGATAAATAGAAACTTATGTGTGCAGATCATTCTTAATAAACACAACGGAATTCCACACTATCCACATACCATTTCCTCATGCATTCGGCATATAAACAACAGTCATTAATTAAAACATTGCAGAGCACATAATTAACATAACTCAAACCATAGGAATACTTATCTTGAAATGTAGTGCAGAATCACATTCACTATAAACACAGCGGGATAACCATAATAACACACACGCAGAAGGGAATACATCAAACTATTTCTTCCAGGAAGAATAATGAAACAATCATACAATAATCAATCCCATTCTCATGCTATGCAGAGGCTTCATGCCAACTAGCTTAAGATAATCATATCATTCAATTAACATGAATAATTAAACATGCAGAACATAACACAACATGATCACAATTTAAACCACAGAGAATACTTATCTTTAAGATGAAATTGTCCAACAACAACTGGCTATGTGAGATCAACATTCCACCCAACCATAGATCTTTGTCCATCCTATATTCTTTCAGCTAAGAGATCACCCCTGAGCTGGGATGTGTATCCACTAAGGAGGAACTAAACAGTCTCACTCACAGCCATGGTTTCACTCAAACAGTCATGCTAAGCCAACACATAGTTGGGTTTATCAAGCATGCAATAAACAAAGGAGGAGGATGCTAAGCGAGTGATCTCAACCATAGATCTACAAACATCTCAAGCTAAATTCAAGCAATCCAATCCTCTGTTCAAACATTCACACTTGGATTTCTCACAATTCTGTCATCAAATAACTCAATCCCGTCACTGGATTTCTGGGCTATAAAAACTGGGTTTTCCAATGGATTTTGGGGTAATTAATGCTCTCAATTTCGCCCCAAGGTTCATAACTATGGATCCCCCATTGGATTTCACTGTCAATACCAATTTTTGGGTGTTTATGGCACTTCAAAACATGGGTTCTTGCAAAGTTGCGATTTGTGGTTTTTCTTACTTCTGGGCATGTGTAATGGATTAAAATTGAAGCTTCCATGTTCAACAATGGAATGGGAATGAGGAAAAATGAATTTCCATGAGGTAGAGTGACTTGTGGTTCAAAAAAATAGAGCCCATACTCTACCATATGAATTTCTAGGTTGCCCATGCTCCATTGAAGCCATGGACTGATTTCTCAACAACTTTCTTACAACTGAAATAAATGTCTGCAAGGAAAGTCAAATGGATTCTCAAGATGACATTTGGCAGCCTATGGTTCAATCCCACAACCCCCTCACCACTCCCTAGTGGATACACATGGCCCCTTCTCATTAGTTGCTTCCATAGCCAATTTTGGTATTTTATTGCATGATGTTTATTTACATCGTTTTTACAATGTTCCATGGCTAAATAGCACATGGGTAACATAATATCTAATACTTTCCTTTTTAAATAAAATTTGAGCATCCACTAGCGGGGCCTTGGCCTTGACCTCCACGTATTGTATACATACATCACATGTATACAATATTTACATTAAAAGCTAATATATCCTAAGGGTCAAAATGGGGTATTACAATCACCTCCCTCTTAGAATAACACCATCCTCGATGTTCCAATACTTAGGAATACATAAACAATTTACACGTCCAAAATTTTCAAAAAATTTGCAGATCTGCCTTGCATTCTATCCTTTACTTTGAACTTTCAGGACCAATTTCTTTGGCTCCCACAAACTGCTCCTACTGGTTCTTACCTTCCAGCTCATCCACAAGTCTGAAAGCTTTATGACTGCTACCCTCTTGATGTTCCTTTGTTGGGCAGTTGTGGAGGCAATGATTCCCTCCATATTTCCAACATTTCACTGGATGCAAAAGACTATAGTTCGAAGGAAAAATATTGTAAAGGCTAACTATTGTGCAGATTGCACCATTGATTGGGCGCAGATAGGATATCTACGGTCCTGGTTTGATTTCGCATGGCCAAGTTGCGCAGGAGAAAAAGGGCGCAAGTGGTTGCGACGGGGAAAATACGGTGCTACGTGTCATATGCAGACAATGTCGCAAATGGAAAAAGTGGTATACAAAAACAACTCGAGAGGATGCGATACCGCCGAAGTAGAAACGGTAAGTTGCCGACTACGTGGACCGCTAAGATGAGCCAAGGGAGATCGTGTGGTTAAAAAGTCAAAATCCGAAGAGGTGCAAGTACAACGGAGTAAAAGAGCGGCCCAGATTATTGCTTGATAGATTGAAGGTTCACGATGATTAACGCATCAGGAAGATGCGAGATGGTTAGAAGATATAGGTGGTTGCGGCAAAATATACCACCTAACAGGTGTCGGCACCAGGACTTGTCGCAAAGAGGATGGGCGGTAATGAAAACTACTCTAGATAGATGCGACACCACTTTGTTGATATACAGTGCTAATAAATGGAAAACAGAGATCAGAACATAAAGGATAATCCGACGACGGATAGAGAAGGGTGTTAAATCAATTAAAAGAACATCAAATATGACGGCTATGATTGATGAATGATAAATCAATGGATGAAAAATATGGACAGCTAGCAAAAAAAGACCGAAGAATAAGAAAATGAGGTTATATATATAAAGGCGCATATGTAAAGTTGACATTTGTTTCTTGGAGTTGTCGGAGTCAGGAGTTTCTGGACGTGTGGAAGACGAAGGAGACGATAGAAAAGGTCATTCTCAAAGCTTCTCATTGACAGGTAGGGCCTCATAACCGTCGTTATTAGCAATCTAAGTCTATTTATAACAAGAAAATGGATGAAGAACTAATTTCTAGCAGTATTAGGGTTAAAATTGCTCTAGAAGATAGGGATTTTGACATATTTCATACAAAAGTTTGGCTGCCTGTACCAGAAATTAAGAGAAGGTTGAAAGTTTTGCTTGAAGAAGGTTTAGATGTGCATAGAGTATTTCAGTCGTCTTTCATCCTTTTTTGCATTGACCAAACTATGCCCTTCCCCAAGTTTATATCATGGTGTGAGTCCAATTATTCTGAACCCCAATGAGTTATCATGAATTCCCAAAAGTCTAAGATTGTTTGCACCATAAATCCGTTCATCATCAGTAGTTCTTTTGGAATCCCTCCGTCCCAAGCACCTGAGTCTGAAAGTTTCTCTGAAGAATCTGTTATTTCTGCATATAGACAATCTTCCTTCGAAAGCCAACTAGATTTTTTAATCACCTGTCTTAAACCTGACCTGGAAGTTGAGAATACTCCTTACCCTTTGGATGTAAATTTCTTCAATGAAAATACCCAATTGTCCCTTTCTTTAATAGCTCAGTTTTTAGGTTTGCATACAGATAGGTGGATGACAGATTTACAATTGATTTTATTATCCAGAGTTAGTATCAGTTCACCAGGAACTGAGAATGATTCAGTGCCATGCCTCAAGTTCAAATCTTTTTTAGTAGAGAAAATTCATTCACAGTTGAGCAGTTTCTCCAATACACGACATTTTAGACTTCAGGCGTAGTTAATGAAGATGGTTATGTTTCACAGTATAGAATATTTACAGTTCTTGAAAGTACTCTACACAGACACCTTAGAATATAATGTATTCAATTACATGAATTATATTATGTCTGCGGTGTATAAAGTGATTTTTGAAGAAGAATTACCGAGGGTTTTACCAGAAATGGAGTCTTTGATGCAATTGAAGGATGAAGTGGTAGTAGGTGATTGGTTTTTATTAAAAGACTCCACAATAATAATATTGTATGGTTTTGTACATGAACCCTATATAGTACCTTCCTTCTTAACTTTGAGAATTTTTGCTCTCGAATTCGATAGATAAAAATTGACTCTAGAAGACGAGCAATTCTTAAAGTTTAAAAAGGGTTCTGATTTAAAATATCCATGGCAAGTAGGTTTGTTCATTATAAAAAGCAAAGATGCTCTCTCAGATGTGGAAAAATTGTTGGAGAATATGGAGTTTAAGAAGGATATACCAATTGAATATGATCCTTTACATTTCATCTCTGAGAGAAAGAGGAAAAATAATATGAAGGCTTTTGAGCATAAAGAAACAGAAGGAATTCTAAAAGGATGGAATTTGTTTCGTTATGAATATGAAGATGAGGAAATTATAAATTTAGAAGTGGGAGATCTTATTCTGACATAATTGACAATAGAAGCAGATCAGGTACCAAACACTTTGGAAATTGGAAGGAAAAGAGAGTTGCAGGAGATTATAGATGCAGATAGTGAAGGAGGAAATGAAGACAAAAGGCTTAAAGTGGAGACACAATATGAACTGGTTATTTCAGCAGACAACAAAAAATGTGAGGAAGAAAAGCTTTCAGTTCCAGAAGTACAGATACAAGAATACAATTTTCAAGAAGTTAAAGAGAGTGGTGATGTAAATAAATTCCAATCTAGGCTCAACATGTATAAACATTATGGACAAAATAAGAAATCCTCTGCCCAAAGGCTTTTTAATTTAATGCTGACAATCAGAGTTTTATGAAATTCAGAGACTTCTTTGATAACAAACAGAGATATAAAGAGAACACTTTAAATTTAGCAGTATCGACAGAAGACAAAGTGACCAAAATAAAAGTCAATTTGAAGAAAATACCAGTACCAGACAAGATCCAATTGCATAAGCAAATTGGAGAGGTGATATATGAAGATTTTGTGGAAGCAACATTGAAAGTCACTAAACTCGAAAGTGTTGTAAATAAAATGGAAGGTCAATTGAAACAAGAAAGACTACTAGAGAATAAAGCTTTCCAACAAAAAGTAAAAAAATTACAATTTGACTTAATTGAAAGTGATGGTGGGAGGTAAAGCAAGCAAACAATTGTTGATAAAAAAAGATAATTTGATTCAAAAGTTACAGAAAAAGATGAATATTTCAAATACTCAGCTGATTCAAGCTCCAAAAGAAACAAAGCTAGAGCAAGAAAAAGAAGCTTTGTCTAAAGAAGTTAATGATAGCAAAACAGAATTATTGAAATTTGCTGAAAGAGAAGCTAGCTGGGAAAAAGAAAAAATAAGCTTAAGAAATCAAATTAATGACTTGAAAGTCTGAATGGATATGGAAATGATGTTGATAGTCTTTTATAGGCTATGTCCCAAATTAGTTTGAAGGATGTCGAAATTAAGGAATTAAGAGAGGAGGCTCAAAGAATGAAAGAAGAAAATGAGAAAAAAGACGAAGAAACAAAATCCTTACAAGACAAATATAAGGAATTGATTGAAACTAACAAAAATTTGGCACATCAGGTGATAGGACAAGCAACTATGTAGGGGTGTAAACACACGGTATGGGACTTAATCATTAAAGAAGCCAAAAATTTTAGACCATACTTGGATTTTATGAGAGTAAAAGAAAAAATCGTTAAAGATGCTTTCATAAGTTGTACTGCAATAAGAGAAAATATGAACAGGAAGCCCAAGGAGACAACGCATAATGCAATTAATTTTCTAAATAGTTTAGCAGAAGAAGATCTAAAGACCACGTGTATTAGGAACATAATTACAACAATCACAGCAGCAAGAAGAGTTTTGGGAAAACATGCAAACGTTGAAAATGTAGAAGCCAAAGCCAAAGCAATGAGAAGGCAAGTAACAGGGTTCAAAAAATAGTTTGAAATATTTATCGAGAAAGGATTACCTACATTCTGGGACGATGATCAGGAGTTAATTGCTCTAGATGAGTATAAAAAATTGTTATTTAACATAAGAATGGATCATGAGAAGTTTCAACATCCGAATCATCTACTTACAGGGAAAATTATAATGGAGAAGATTTCAAAATGTGAAAATCAGATCACATCCAAGGAATCTCCAAGAAATTACACTCTCTCATATAAAAAATCTCACACAACTGGTCAAAGGCACAAAAATAATGCACAAGAATGGATTTCTGTATTACTTCTCATGAATAATAATTACAATAGACAACATATGAATGTTGTAGAATGTTGTAGGCTATTATTAAATAAAATTATAGCAATAATTCAAATGGCTAAAGATGCCAAAAGAATCTCCTAATCATCAGACTTTCTAAAACTGCCCATCCCCCTTAGGTGGCAAGTTGGCTTTCCAAAACTGCTCAAAATCTCACGAATTCTCTAATTAGTGAGATGAAGGTGAAATATAGCCAAAATAGATGCTGAATACGATATTTGAGTGGAATTGATGTTAAGGAAAGTTTTTGGTGAGAAAACACTTTCCTAGGTTGACTAGCTTTTTCCTATGGGGGAAAAAGCAGTTAAAGCAACAACTTTCTTCACAAATGAGTCTTCCTTCCTAAATCTTATCTAGAAATGTTTAGGAATGCACCCAAGTGGCCTAGGTGACTTGTAGATCACACCTTGAATGGAATCTTATCCTCCCATGTTGCCTTGTGGACCACACAATGGCAATTTCCTCAATTATTACATAGAATTAACCAACAAGTGATTAATTAATGCATCTTATGTAATTAAATAAATGGTAGGAAGGATTAATTATTCCAACACCCCCTCTTAAGTCTGACTTAAATGATCTAAATATCATAATATATAAAAAATGCTAAGGGCCCAGTAACAAGACTTGGTCACCCCGTACAAAATACTGCCGGTCCACAAAACAAGGATAGAAGGAAAACCTCATGGGAAAAACCTTCCCTCAAAACATGGACATATCAAAATTGAAAGCTTGCTGATCAACCCTTGACTCCACCACATCTCCAACCATCCCAAGCAGTGATCTAAGATAGCTGAATGTCTTCTCTGTGAAAGCCTTGGTGAAGATATCTACAGTTTGCTCACCCATGGGGCAATACTGCAAATCTATGATCTGGTCATGCACTAGGCCTCTGATGTAGTGCATATGAATCTCTATGTGCTTGGTCCTCTGCCTCTGTACTGGATCACATGAAACTCTAATGGCACTTTGTTTGTCACAATAAATGACAGTAGGAGTACTGAAGGAAATCTCAAACTCAGATAAAATCCCCTGCAACCAGACACATTGTGTAGCAACATTCACTGCTCCTCTGTACTCTGCCTCCGCTGAAGATAGTGCTATCGCATTTTGTTTCTTGTTGGACCAGAAAACAGGGCCACCTCCAAGCATGAAAAAAAATCCTGATGTGGATTTCCTGTCAAGGCTATCACTAGCCCAATCCGAATTTGTGAAACCCAAGAGATCTAAGCTCAAATCTGCCACATAGTGAATCCTATCACTCTTTGTGCCATGCACATAATGAAGGATTCTTTTTTAAGCCCTCCAATGTAACTCATGTGGCTTCTCCATGTATCTAGATGCCACACTCACAACATATGCAAGATCTGGACGAGTGTGAGTCAAGTAGAGTAAGTTTCCAATCAACTGTCTGTAGAGTGTACTGTCAAAGAGCGGTGTAGATTCTGCTTCTTCCATTTTGACTCCAGAAAGGAATGGAGTCTTAGAAGGCTTGCAATCAGCCATCTTAAACTTCTTCAATATATCAGAAGCATACTTTGACCGACATACCTTGGTTCCTTCTTTTGTTTGTGAAATTTCAAGCCCCAAAAATTGCTTGAGAATTCCCAAGTCACTCATGGAGAATGCTTGGTGCATTGCGGTCTTAAGTGATGCTATTTGTTTAGTGCTATCAGCTGTGATCAACAAATCATCAACATACAACACTATTAACATAATAAAACCATCAGCAAACTTCATATAGACATTTGGGTCAGATTTACACCGAACATGGGATTGTGACAACAAAAAACTGTCCATCTTTGCATACCAAGCCCTGGGGGCTTGCTTGAGTCCATACAAATATTTTTTCAACCTGCAAACAAGGTTTGGATCTGATGTGTACCCCTGTGGCTGCTTCATATATATCTCTTCTTCAAGTTCCCCATGGAGGAAAGCACTTTTCACATCCATGTGATGTACTTCCCACCGCTTGGAAGCTGCCACTGCCAAAACTAGTCTAATGGAGTCCTTCTGAGCTACCGGTACAAATATTTCATTATAATCAAGTCCTTGGACCTGAGAATACCCCTTTTATACAAGCCTTTCTTTGTACTTAATGGCTGTACCATCCGCTGCACATTTAGTCTTATAAATCCATTTGCATCTTACCAACTTTCTGCCTATGGGGAGCTTGACTAGCTCCCAAGATTCATTCTTCTGCAATGACTGAAACTCCTCATCCACAGAAATATTCCATCTAGGATCATGTGAGGCATCCTCATATTTTTTTGGATTAGAATCTATCATCATATAGCACTTCTCAGAAAGATAAGGATCATTCACATTGAGAGCAGTCTCAAACTGTGATCTAGTCCTTCTTTGGTCCTGAGGGTTTCCTGCTAGTTCACTTGATGCTTGCAAAGTTCTTGCAGCCCACTTAGGCCTTGGAGGTGAGTTATAATCTGCAATAAATTGATCCTCCTCATCAGAAATATCAGAATAAAAATATCAATAACATCACTTAATTCTTCTTCAGTCGGTGGTGAAGATGAATCTCCAATTTCTGCGCTCTGAGAGGGCTCTTCCTCAAACTGCACACTTCTTTCGATGAATGCTTTATGAGTGATCATGTTCAACAACTTATAAGATTTGGAGTCCTTTGAGTATCCAACGAACAAACATGGTTGGCTTTGGGGCTGCATAGCCCTCCTCTTTTCAATCGGAATCCTAGCCCAAGCCTTTAAGCCAAAAATCTTGAAATGAGAGATGTTCGATTTGTTACCTGCCCAAGCCTCGAAAGGAGTGATGCCTTTGAGATATTTGTGTGGCACTCTATTATGAATATAGGTGGCACAATTTATTGCTTCAGCCCATAGCTTAGGAGACAAATCTTTTGCCTCAAGCATGCATGTGGCCATCTCCTTAAGAGATCTGTTCTTCCTCTCAGCAACCCCATTTTGCTGAGGTATATATGGAACTGTATGTTGCATCTGTATTCCCGATGAAGCACAAAATTGCTGAAACTATGATTTCACATACTCACCACCATTATCAGATCTTAACACTTTAATATGTCTACCGGACTGATTCTCAACTGAGGCTTTGAATAACTTGAATAACCCAAAAACTTCTGATTTAAGCTTGATGAAATAAACCCAACAATACTTGCTGAAATCATCTATGAATGTGAGAATATATTTTGCTGAATTCAATGACTCATGAGGAAATGGACCTAATATATCAGTGTGTATAAGTTCCAATGGTGCAGTGGTTCTCTTAGTGGTAGATCTCCCATACTTGTTCTCAGGGTGTTTTCCTAGGATGCAGGATTGACAGACACCTTTGGAAAATTTGATATTGGGAGCCCTATAACCATCTCTTTCTCATGAAGTTGGAAAAGGTATTTGTAGTTTAGGTGGCCAAATATTTCATGCCATAGCTTGCTGGACTCATTGGCATGGGTAAATAGAGCAGAAGGTGAGGAGTTTGGCACAAAATGAGAAAACTTGTAGATTCTAGAACAATGGTCAGTAGTACCAAATGCAATAATTTTTTCTATTGAAATTTTTGCTATCTCAACATCATTGGGGGTAAAGGTTACTCTCTTGGGAAGCCCAGTATGGGTCATCTAATAGACTAACAGTAGGTTTGCAGCAAGTCTAGGGACATATAAAACATTATTCAATGACCCAAACTCGAGATCTATGCTACCGTTGCCTTTGCTAGAAGTTTCAGAATTGTCTCCCAATACAATATTCAGACCACTGGAAGAGTCAAGTGAAGTAAAATACTTACTTGCAGACACCATGTGTCTTGAAGCACTAGAATCAATGATGAATGATGAATATTGGGAAGTGTTGGCCATCATTGCATGAACTCTCTCTTTGTCATCGGAATTTGATCCTCCATCCTTTCTTCTTGCACTCTCTAGGAGAGGGATGTTGACTTTGTCCAATGCCTGAGTTAATTGGTCGATGGTCTTCTTCATACAAGAGCTTTCGGGATGAAATCCCTTACTGCAATAAGTGCACTTTGTCCTCTCATTCTTCTTGTTCGGATTCTTCTTGAAGTTGATGGCTCTCCATTAAAATTCTGCTTGTCTTTCTGCTCACCGGTGAGCTTCTTGAAGTTGCCTTTCTTCTTGCCTTTCGAATTCTTTGAGTCTCCAACATTTAGACAATGGTCTTTGGATGGATTTTTAATGGCTCCCATTAAGACCAGCTTGTCTTGTTCTTGAGTTGATGACTCCATGAATTCTGAAAGTGATGGGCTCTTCCAATTTTTAATTGCTTTCCGGGTGGAATGGAAGGTGGAAACAAAAATTGAATAGTCCGGGCCAAGCTTGGAGAGAATGGCCAAAACTAATTGCTCATCTTTCTTGTCTATTCCACATTGCTTCAGCTGCAATACAAGAGACTTGAATTTGGAGAATAAGTCTTGTATATTATCGAAATTTTGCGGACTCAAAGAGACTAGCTCGTTATCCAATTGGTCGCCTCTCAATTCATCGGTTTTACTGAACAATTCTTGAAGTTTCAGCCATACTTCATTGGGTGAAGTGAGGCCATCAAGATGAAATAAGAGTTCTATGGATGTAGTGAGACATAACAACCCATAGGCTTCATCCCTTCGATTATGCCATTTAGATTTCTCCATTGCTGAGGTTGGCTCAACTTCTGTTTCCATGGTCACCCTGTAGAGCCCTTTGCTCCTCAGTAGAATCTCCACCTGTGCTTTCCAATCAAAGTAATTGAAAGGAGTGAGGATGATATGCTGTGTATGATCCATTGTTGCAACTGATATAAAATTTTGGACTGAAATTAGAACACTTCTGGATTCCAAAATGCGCCCTGCAGAGAATAGAATTCACCCGGTGAAATGATCAATGCGCCCTTCCTGAGACTGTTGGATCCTGCAAGACAATAAATAGATGAAAGGAATAGCTTTATGGATTTGATACCATGTGAAAATAATATCACATCCAAGAAATCTCCAAGAAATTACACTCTCTCATATAAAAAATCTCACACAACTGGTCAAAGGCACAAAAATAATGCACAAGAATGGATTTCTGTATTACTTCTCATGAATAATAATTACATCAGCCAACATATGAATGTTGTAGGCTGTTATTAAATAACATTACAGCAATAATTCGAATGGCTAAAGATGCCAAAAGAATCTCCTAATCATCAGACTTTCTAAAACTGCCCATCCCCCCTAGGTGGCAAGTTGGCTTTCCAAAACTGCTCAAAATCTCACGAATTCTCTAATTAGTGAGCTGAAGGTGAAATATAGCCAAAATAGATGCCAAATATGATATTTGAGTGGAATTGGTGTTAAGGAAAGTTTTTGGTGAGAAAACACTTTCCTAGGTTGACTAGCTTTTTCCTATGGGGGAAAAAGTAGTAAAAGCAACAACTTTCTTCACAATGAGCCCTCCTTACTAAATATTATCCAGAAATGTTTAGGAATGTGCCCAAGTGTCCTAGGTGACTTGTATATCACACCTTGAATGGAATCTTATCCTCCCATGTTGCCTTGTGGACCACACAATGGCAATTTCCTCAATTATTACATAGAATTAACCAACAAGTGATTAATTAATGCATCTTATGTAATTAAATAAATGGTAGGAAGGCTTAATTATTCCAACATAGAAGACTTTGAAATTCTAAACAAATTGGTTTTGATTGGAGAAAGAATTCCACAAATTTCCTTTACAGATCATATTGAGATGAGAGTCATGGTGAAAGAAATGGCGAGTTATGATCTTCCAACTGCCGAATAATGGACAAGCATGGAGAGATATGGAAAAATGAAGTACACACTTCGTACTTCAAAGTAGATGTTAAATCCTGTTTCAAAGTGAAGACTTGAGAAATATTTTATTTAAAAGAAATTTGTAATATTTTTATGACTTTGATTCAAAGACATTTGGCAAGTTTAGTTAAGTTATTTCAGTTTTTAGTTAAAAGAAGCAATTAGGTTTTGCTTCAAGAAATTTTGTATAAAAGACAATGATAGTCATTTTTGAAAGGGTTGGAAATTTTTTGAGAGACAAGAAACTTCTGTATCGGGTTGATATATTTTTTTGAATAAAGGAGCCATACAGTGAATGACATATTTTTACAGAATTAGAGATTCATGCATTGATCATTATTACAGTCTGTATTTTTCCCTTCTTATATTGTGCATGTTTATCTTCTTTGTTATACTTCCATTTTGTTATATCTTCTATGCTTAGATGAACATTGAAATAAATTGAGATTCATATGTATATGCCTCGAATTTATCGCATCTGTGTATTCATTTCTTTCTCTAAAGTTAATAGTGGATTCATCTAAAATCTTATGCTCATTATTGATGGACTGTCTTTCTTTCTTTCTAAATCACTTGCAAAAAGATTTGACCATAATATGACAGCTACCTTGCCTCTGTGAAAATCTCTATTGTTGTTTATCTGTTGGTATAAAAACTTTAAGTTTTGACTCCATGCCCAGTAATTCTTATTTACATTTCAACCAAGTGTTCATTTTAAAAACTCAGTCATTTTTCATATATCCTTAGCCATTTATTATATTTTTGAGAGAGCCCTCTCTGGTAGGGAAAAATCTAATTTCCCTCCTAAAGATTGGTTTGAAATAGTTTCCTTAGGGTTTATCCTTCTACAACCAAAGGGTAAAATCTGAGTGATAACATTTTGGCGCCATTGCCGGGGGAGCGAAGGTTTCATTTTCCCTGGGAAGAACGACATTGCATTCAAATTTCTGTGGGCAAAGAAGTTTGATATTCACAGTTGGTTGTATTTTTCCCTAGCAACTTCACATGTAGAATTTTCAGTTATAAAAAAACGACTCCAAGAAAAGACATTGTGGCTTCCAGAAAAATCCCTACGAGGGGAAATCTGAGTTCACAGTTGTTGTCTGGTGTAGATAGTCCAGAAAGACTCTTGAAGAAGAACAAAGGAAAAGACAAAGTAGGTACTTATCAAACAATAGATTCTTTTCCTAATTTTCAAGAAAGATTCTTAGATGATGAAAATGTTGATATAAGTGAAAGACCTTTGTTTGGAACTAAATCAGAATCAGATTTAAAAGAAACTGAGGTTGATCAAGATGGGTGTTGGAAATTTTTTGAGAGACAAGAAACTTCTGTATCGAGTTGATATATTTTTTGAATAAAGGATCCATACAGTGAATGACATATTTTTACACAATCAGAGATTCATGCATTGATCATTATTACAGTCTGTATTTTCTCCTTCTTATATTGTGCATGTTTATCTTCTTCATTATACTTCCATTGTGTTATATCTTCTATGCTTAGATGCACATTGAAATAAATTGAGATTCATATGTATATGCCTCGAATTTATCGCATCTGTGTATTCATTTCTTTCTATAAAGTTAATAGTGGATTCATCTAAAATATGATGCTCATTATTGACGGACTGTCTTTCTTTCTTTCCGAATGACCTGCAAAAAGCTTTGACCGTAATATGACAACTACCTTGCCTCTGTGAAAATATTTATTGTTGTTTATCTGTTGGTATAAAAACTTTAAGTTTTGACTCCATGCCTAGTAATTCTTGTTTACATTTCAACCAAATGTTCATTTTAAAAACTCAATCATTTTTCATATATCCTTAGACATTTGTTATATTTTTGAGAGAGCCCTCTCTGGTAGGGAAAAGTCTAATTTCCCTCCTAAAGATTGGTTTGAAATAGTTTCCTTAGGGTTTATCCTTCTACAACCAAAGGATAAAATCTGAGTGATAACACAATGCATCACAACATGTGCACCCACACTTATGCATGCACATTTACAACATTTACTCGAACTTTTCGTATGCATCCACTCAATGCATAACTACAAGATTTATAAAACCTCTTAATGCATATCCACTCAATGCTACCTTGTATTGATTCATGAATACTATGCATTCAAACATATTATGGCCTAACCATGACTACCTCATATAGGATGCATTACCATAATCAAGACCACCAGTCCTCACTTGTTTTGGTTATTAAGCTCATAACCAACATACACATGGCATGATATATTTTTATATGAATGTAGTCTAAATTTCTAAACAGTCACATGGTATGAGACCTCTTGCCTTCACCACTCCATGCTCCACTACAATATGGCAGTATGGCATTCACATGAATGCATTTCAACTTTAAAAGCATACCATTTTATGATTACTAACCATGGTTGAATGGATTCTTACCCAATCCCCTTTCAACACATATGCAATCATTATAATTAAACCATTACCTGTATGGATCCCATTTACACCTTTCATGTTACCTGATCAGTTGGCCTCTTACAGAGGATTATAGAATTTTTCCACCAACCTCTTGATCATGGATTTGTTGCCCTAACCTTTTCTTCATAAGGTTGTTGGCCACATGCAACAACATTATCAACATATTTAGCCATGCTTTTGTTGTCTTTGGTCCTACAACCAATACCAACACCAATAGTGATTATCAACCACAATATTTGCCATTAGTGCTTCATTACATATGTAGAACCTTACTACATTTACCAATATGTACTATCATATGTGTGCATAAACATCTGCTCATGCACTGTGCAATGTTTATTAATATGTCAACTAGTGCATATTCATGCCATCCATCTAATCTCTTGCATTTTTGGCATTCCCATGCCATAATTTTATGTACATAAATCTTATAAAATATAAATACAGTTAGCAAGACAGGGGTTAAGGAATTCTCCCTTTCCAATCCCTCATCTTTGCATGAACTTCCTCTTCCACATCATAGCTGGTTCGATTTCATGGTCTCTAGCAAGCCATTGTTCCCCGCTACTGACACTTTGCTGCTCTAAATATATATGATATATGAAAAACCTCATTCAAAATCCGGTGATGCACCACTGTTCCCTACTAGATAAGCTTTCCAATTCCTATCCACATGCTCCATTCTGACTTCGGGTGTGGGAATTACATTACTTCAAAAATCACAATTTTCACCAAAATTTTGCACTTTTACATAGTTGCAAAATATCCTGAAATGCCAACTTCAGCCACCTGTAGAAGCAAATATAGAAAGATTCAGATAAACTTTTCTACCAGAATAAGTTAGTCCATACAACAAGGAACACTCAGAAACTTGCGGATCTCTGTTCCAATCTACCATTCATCTTTTATGAATTTCTGGGTTTGACTACTTTTCACTTTTAACATTTTTCCATAATTTCAAATTTTGGGCAAAAGTGGCTATCTCCCAAATTGTGCATTTTTGGAAAATCTCTGTCTAACGTGAATTGTCTGTTTTGATGGGAATATGAAATGTTGAGTTCACTAAATTTCTTGAATCCTTCATCTAAGGCAGGGTTGATTTTAAGAACCCCCCCAAAATTTATATGTATAAAAATGGGCGAATCTCCCCGATATATAGGAAAACTTGAAGGCGATTTTATCAATAATATAATATGTATATATAATTTTTTTGGTGAATCTTTCATTTCATTATATAATGTTGTAAAATCTTGGCGAATATTTCACTAAATTATAAGATATTGTAAAATCTTGACGAATATTTCACTTAATTATAAAAATTTGTAAAAACTTGGTGAATCTTTCACTAATTTATAGAATATAGTAAAAATTTGGCGAATCTTTTTCCAATAAGACTAAAGCTTTTGATTTTGTAGATTACTAAGGTAGTGCAACAGAAGAACATACACCGAAGCTCAACTGTGGACTCTCTCGACTCCTAGACTCTCGAATGAACAAGTGTATGAATGAGAAGAGGATGGATTTATTTATACATTTCACAAGCAGTATTTGATCACTCACAACTAGAAGGTGTTGACGAAACACGACTGCACTAACTAGATTCAAGGAAATTAGGGACTCTACTACTTGTTATCTCATCCCTTAATGGTCCAATGGACATGTGGGGTCATGAATCTTGACATGCCAACAAATTGATATAATTAAGTGAATATACTAGTAGTGGGCCACTTCCTTTATATAGAGAGATAGTTATTGGACCAATTCCAAGCTTCCAACCAATCTTCTCACCAAAAATTATTCTCTTTGGTGTCGAATGGTAGGAGAGTTGCATATTTGTCAGTGAATACTTAAAATGGCTCAATCCACACAAATTTTCCTCAGTAAGTGACCATCACTGTTTTAAAATGTCCCAACACCATAAAGGCATCCATAAATTGATAAATAACAACCCCATGCACTTCTAAATTCACCCAGTGATGAAAATAACGCCCCATGCACTTCTAAATTCATCCAGTGATGAGAAAAATGACCCAGACACTCTAATACTTGCCCCGAGCACTTCAAAATTCTCCCAAGGATGATAACAAATCCCCATGCACTTCAATGTTTTCCCTAAGCACTTCAAAATTCCCTCGAGGCACTTCAATACTTACCCCATGCACTTCTAAATTGACCCAATGATGATAGAAATGCACCATGCACTTCAATACTTTCCTCATCCACTTCAAAATTCTCCCAACAATCATATAAACACCTAGACACTTCAATTTTTTCCCCAGGCACTTCAAACTTCTCCCAGCAAAGATAAAAACGCCCCCATCCACTTCCATGATTTTCCAGGTGCTTCATTACTTGCCCCAGCCACTTCAAAATTTGTCCAATGATGATAAAGATGCCCTATGCACTTCAATAGTTGCTTTAGGCAAGGGAGAAAAACACCCGACAATGATATAATCACCCAGGCAATCACAAAAATGCCTCAATCCACACAAATTTGCCCCAGCAAGTGATAAATTTGCCCATCATTGTTTTAAAATGTCCCAACACTATAAAAGCATTCATACATTGATCAATAACAACCCCAAGCACTTCTAAATTCACGCAGTGAAGAGAAAAATGACCCATGCACTTCTCAATTCACCCGGTGATGAGAAACATGCCCCATGCACTTCTAAATTCACCCAGTGATGAGAAAAACACTCCAGGCACTTCAATACTTTCCCCTAGCATGTCAATTTTCTAAAAGATGATAAAATTGCCCTAAGAACTTCAATATTTTCCTAGGCACTTCTAAATTCTCCCAAGGATGACAAAAACTCCCCGTGTACTTCAATATTTTTCCAAACAACTTCAAAATTACCTCGAGTCACTTCAATACTTGCCACATGCACTTCTAAATTGACCCAATGATGATAGAAATGCCCCATGCACTTATAAATTCACCCAGTGATGAGAAACATGCCCCATGCACTTCAAAATTCACCCATTGATAAGAAAAATGCCTCAAGCACTTCAATACTTGCCCTGAGCACTTCAAAATTTTCTGAAAGCTGATAAAAATGCCCTAAGCACTTCAATATTTTCCGAGGCACTTCTAAATTCTCCCAAGGATGATAAAACTGCCCACGCACTTCAATATTTTCCTCAAGCACTTCAAAATTGCCCCCAGACACTTCAAAACTTGACCCATGCACTTCTAAATTGACCCAATGATGATAGAAATGCCCCATGCACTTCAATACTTTCCTCGACCACTTCAAAATTCTCCTAATGATGATAAAAACGCCCAGACACTTCAATATTTTCCCCGGGCATTTCAAAATTCTCGTAACGAAGATAAAAACACCCCTGTCCACTACTATATTTGCGCAGGGACTGTTAACACCTAAAAAGTGCTCACTAGCTCATTCCCTTATTCACATGACCCATTTGTCCACTTTTCCACCATCTGAGCCTCTAAAACCAACAAAAGGTCACCAAAAGACCTTAGTACACCCCTTTTTCCATTAAAGAAAGATTATTTTTCCTGAAAAGCATAAAAAACCCTCAAAAAGGGTCCAAATTCCCAAAAAATTAAAAAGGGAATTAAAATATTATTTTTATTCAAAAAAGGGAAAAGGAGGGAAAAGTACCTAAACCATGTTGGTCAATACCATTTGGTTTCCAAAAAACCACAAATGGTATTCCCCACCACCAAAACCTATAAAAAGGTGGTAGGGGCTCCTCATTTCAGGATCCACTCATATTCCTATCCTCATGCTGCCAAAATCTCCCTTGAGTATTTGGCCATTGTAGCAAGCCTTGGAGAAAGGACCCATTGGAGATTGGAGTTGCTCACCATTGGAGCCATTCAACAAACCTTCATCACTTGGAGGTATTGTACTTGCAAGCATTTGCTTGCCCCATTGTCAATACAAAAATTCTTTAATATTTTCTTATTCTTGTTTTTAAAATATTTCCATTATTTGCTTATATTCTTGCATAGATCCATGATTAGTTTAGTTTAGATTAGTTTCTTGTTTAATTATATTGAAACTGCTGCTACTAGTTAGCAGGTGCCCATAGCACTAAGCCTGGTTGCAAAACCGGGCCAACAGGGACTTCATTAGATGCCCTAGTCACTTCAAAATTATTCCAATGATGATAAAGATGCCCTAGGCACTTCAATACTTGTCCTAGGAAAGGTAGAAAAACACTCGACAATGATATAATCACCCAGGCAATCACAAAAATGCCCCAATACACACCAATTTTCCTCTGCATATGATAACTTTGGCCATCACTGTTTTAAAACGTCCCAACACTATAAAAGCATCCTTACATTGATAAACAACAACCCCATGCACTTCTAAATTCTCCCAGTGATGAGAAAAACGCCCCATGCACTTCAAAATTCACCCATTGACAAGAAAACTATGCCCCAGGCACTTCAATACTTGCCCCGGGCACTTCAAAATTCTTTGAAGGTTGATAAAAATGCCCTAAGCACTTCAATATTTTCCCCAAGCACTTCAAAATTTCCCCCAGGCACTTCAATACTTGCCCCATGCACTTCTAAATTGACCCAATGATGATAGAAACAACCCATGCACTTCAATACTTGCCTCGACCACTTGAAAATTCTCCCAACGATAATAAAAACTTCCATACACTTTATTTCCCAAAGCACTTGAAAATTCTCACAACGAAGATAAAAACGCCCCTATCCACTTCCATGTTTTCTAGGCACTTCATTACATACCCTAGACACTTCAAAATTCGTCCAATGATGATAAAGATGCCCTAGGCACTTCAATACTTTCCCTAGGCAAGGGAGAAAAACACCCGACAATGATATAATCACCTAGGCAATCACAAAAATGCCCCAATACACAAATTTTCCTTGGCATGTGATAACTTTGGACATCACTATTTTAAAACATCCCAACACTATAAAAGCATCCTTACATTGATAAACAACAACCCCATGCACTTCTAAATTCACCTAGTGATGAGAAAAACGCCCCATGCACTTCAAAATTCAGCCATTGACAAGAAAAATGCCCCATGCACTTCAAAATTCACCCATTGACAAGAAAAACGCCCTAGGCACTTCAATACTTGGCCTGGGCACTTCAAAATTCTCCGAAAGATGATAAAAATGCCCTAAGCACTTCAACATTTTCCGAGGCACTTCTAAATTCTCCCAAGGATGATAAAACTCTCCATGCACTTCAATATTTTCCTCAGGCACTTCAAAATCTCTCCCAGGCACTTCAATACTTGCCCCTTGCACTTCTAAATTGACCCAATGATGATAAAAACGCCCCATGCACTTCAATACTTCCTTGACCACTTCAAAATTCTCCCAACGATGATAAAAACACCCATACACTTCAATGTTTTCCCCGGGCGCTTGAAAATTCTTGCAACAAAGATAAAAAATGCCCTCGTCCACTTCCATGTTTGCCCAAGCACTTCATTACTTTCCCTAGACACTTCAAAATTCATCCACTTATGATAAAGATGCCCTAGTCACTTCAATACTTTCCCTAGGCAAGGGGGAATCACACGTTTGTTATTATCTAGCATTTATCAAACACTAGAATTTATTGAAGTGAAAGAAATCATGCTAACTCTCCATCAAATCCTTTCTCTCATGGTGATCTATATAACCTAGAGAACTCTTCAAGCTACCATTTGAGAGTTTATACTCTGTCATTGTGAGAATCTTGTTGAGCTTTTAGGTTGAATAATGATATTTTATTACTGCAAAGAAATTCCATAGATGGATAGTATGAGAACTTGCAATTACAAAGCTTTGTCTCAAGCTCTAGAAGATCCTATAAGACTCACTATTTCATAACAAAGGCTATGAGGACCTTTTATAACTTGTTAAATTGTCAAGGAAGTTACAGAGTCACATAATATATCCAACAATTTGTCTCAAGCTCTAGAAGATCCTATAAGACTCACTATTTCATAACAAAGGCTCTGAGGACCTTTTATAACTAGTTAAATTGTCAAGGAAGTTACAGAGTCACATAATATATCAAACAATTTGTTTCAACTTCATAAAATTCTTTCATATTTGGAAAGTTGTGAGATCCTTTAATTGTGTTCTTGCAACATCATGTTGTGTGTCTCCTTGTTGTTGTGGATCCTCTTTCCATGCTGATGTCTTGTGCATAGTTGCATAGTTTTTGGTTTCTGTAATAGTGTATTTTTATTCTCTATGGCTACAATGCTGTGTTGCAAACATATAATCACTGCAATGTTGAGTTGCAAATTCCACAACTTTGAATTGTAGGTCATCAATTCCCACAGTTGTATGTTGCTTGGGTTCTAGTTCCTGCAATTTTGGGTTTTCCACCTGTAAATTTGTGCACTTCCTAGGTTATAATTATTTTCTACCACAACCTACAATTGCATGACCATCACTTGTGCTATATGATGGGCTTGATATCATATAAACTTTATAAGATTACTTTTCAAGTTTATAGATTTAATTAACATGGCCTGGAAATATGATTTATCTGCACATATCAAACCATCAAATTATGATTTAAGAGGTTCTTACTTGTTTTAAGGGTTCCACGAGAAATAGTTTCATTTCAAAATGAGTGAGTGTTTACCTTGCAATGAACAATATTTGTTACTATGGGTATGATGACAAAGTGCATGATATTAGGGAACAAAAATGCAATAATGGCTTCCAAGCATCACTAACTATTTCTATGGTTATTCCAAGTGAGAATAAGAAATAGAAATAGATCCTTATTTTTTGTTATTCTTAGTCTTGACCGTAAACTATGTAGAAAGACAACTACATGCAAAACAAATGCAGAGATACCAATTTGATTTGAAATAGGGCACCTAACATAATGAGTTTATCCACAGGTTATGATATCTTAATCTTACATGCATAGTCTCCAGTCACACTAATATAGAAAGATTATGAAGCAAATTGTCTAAGATGGTCCAAGATGGTGGTGTGTTAAAGCATTTTCCTGTAGCATGCATCAACATTTAGCTAAGGTTTTGATCCAGTAGTGATTATTTGGGGGATTTTTGCAACAATTTCAGGTGCTCCTCTATCATAGTTTGGGAGTAGCAATTCATCGGTAATTCTGAGCTTGGTGTTCCTAATTGATACTCACCCCAAACAATCAATCTTGGAAAAAATATTTAAATAAAGATTGTTTCACTCCTGTAGAGTGTGTCATCATGCCAACAGACAATCCATAGTACAACATTTAGGATTTTATAGAAGGAGGGGCTATTGGTTTGGCAGGGAAGAAAACATAGGAAGCTGTTACTAGAACCCATTCTATTATTGGAGCATTGGACATAGTAGAAGCCAAAAGTTGAGTGCCTTCATCAACACGAGGAGTGTTACATCCCTATTTGCATAGGGTATCCATCTAGATCTTCCAGAAAATGTTCTAAGTTGACCTGGGCATAAGAGGAAATATGACAGCTAAATCAGGCATATTAATGCAAATTTCAAACCTGTCCATGCCTATTCTTATCAATATCCATGGATAATATGTTTGCATTAGACATCATCTCTTCAATATTTTATATGGATTATGAATTACACCCATTTTTTGCATGGGTGTGCCCTAATTCAGAAGTGGGTCTGTCCTAGGAAATATGGCCACTCCTGGATAGTCTATCCCAAAGAAAAGTTCTTCTACAGTGTCCATAATCATTTCTGGGAAATTCCTAGGTGGATCTATCATCTGGGCATATCTTTGATCAGTTTAGGCAACTTCCAACAAATTTCAGTATTTCTAGGCACGGAACAGTTGTGAGGAAATTTTGACAACAATTCATTTGTAACAACAATCTGGGTAGCCTTATGGAGTTATAAGAGTCACCTACAACATTTGAGCAGCCTATAAGAGATTCTTTGTGTTTTGTAGTAGCAGCCTTTGATGAAAGGGCATGTCCATAGTGGTAGCATCTCAAGTTTTATATGTATACTTTTCTAAAATATATATGTATCCTCTTGTCAACCCTAAATCAAAGTCCAACAAATAAAGGCAACACAATGTTGAAGTGGAACAATACTGGAATTGGCGGACAGTGGTTGTTTTGAAGGTCAGGGTTTGAAGAAAGAAAATCAAAGAAGATGTCCTTGGATTTTTAGGACAGAATAGTATAGATGGCTTTCTATATCTTGAATTTTTTTCCTCTATGGCAAAGTATACAACCCTCAGTTCTCATATCTTGGATGTAAATATTGTGAAGATTGGTTTCATGGAGATGATTTTGGGTTTACCATCATTGTGTGATTGACTTCAAGTAGTACACCTATCCGTCCTTGTGCCAACAAGGGTAATTTGTGTGAGGCGGAGATGAACATTCATACCCAGCCATGGTTTGCAAAGCATTCTTGTCCAACATTTAGTTGTAAGAAGAGTTTTTGTTTCTCATTTGTGTTCATCTACTATGGGAGAGGTAGCAGCCCTGTTTCAACATAGGAGGAATCGCAGCCCTGGATGAGGGGATTTGTTGTAGCCCACACTCCTCAAAGAAATATCGGATACCTCAGTTTTACCTCTGTTTTGGGTTGTCTCAAAGTAAAGAGAGCAGAGACACACCTTCCATTTGTGCCTTAAAGATCAAGAGAATCAAGGGAACAGACCTATCTCGGTTCTGCAATTAGTCAAAGCCTATCCTTTGAAGGGGTTTCAGTACTGATTATGGTTTGGGATGATATATGCACAACTTGAATTCCTTGTACTGTGGAAAAGGTAAGTGCAAGTATTCATAACAATTATCAACCGAGGTTCTAGTGACCAAACTAAAAGCATCTTTCATACTTTGTTGAAAAATATTTCTCTTGGATTCAACAAGACAAATTTGCATTAAATTTATCCTTTGCTATGCATGACCATAGCTTGGATTTCAGATTTTTGCATATTCAAACTTCCTTTGGTCTCACGACTTTTGTTTGTCCTCAAAATATCTGAACCAACTACCATCCATGTGCTTAAATTAAGGAAGCCTAGTTTGGCACTGCACATATGTTTCTTAGCATCCTAATTGATCTTATTTTTGCAGACTATGTAGGCACAATGTGATTTGATTGACAACTATAATAATTTTCCATTTCTCTTGGTTTGATTGCTAAACCAAGTCAAAGGGAGCTTCATGGGTTAGAGAAAATGAGGTGTTGTCCTCACAAGGGTTCAATTTCCCAAAGTAATATGCTTAAACCTCATGGGCTGGTGCACCCCCACAAAGGGGCCCTTTGATTAGTGGAAGCCACCATGGTCGCTAAGCTGGAGGTCACATTCCATTGTCCCACCTCTTGATAGGTGGTGGATAGCCATCAAATTATAAAGGAAACTATGAATGCCTTCCTTGATGGCTAAACAAATCATGTAAGTAGGGATACATTTCACTAACAATATGATAATGGTAACATGGAAAAAACATATGTGATGTTTTTTAGAAGTATATGTTTCTCTGCTTATATAGAGTAACACAAATATCATACATGACGTCAAGCAAAGAAAGATAAAGGTTGTTCAACAACTTCAGTAAAAAGCTAGCCCGATTCAGGAGAGCAGAAGTTGAAACCTCAAGACACATATATTCATTAAAAAATAAAAAGGCTACGATGTTGGAGTGAACACAAGTCATTTACCCTGGTGTACAAATCTCTTTTAAATTTAATAATTATGCTTGAATGACTGTGACCTTGCACCAGATTGATGAGTTGCTAGGGCGCAAAGGATATTCAGCTCTATCTGGATTGGAAACAGGCCAAAGAATATTATAACATCAACCATGTATTTCTCAAAGAACGAGGAAACAACATATGTAAAATGCAATAATTCCACCTAGAGCACAAAGTGTATCAATCAAGCTTTAAACCTTCATCTTCTCATCCTTTAACTCATTTTGTGCTTTCAGATATTGATGATAAGATTCTAAGACATTTTTGTAGTTCATAGTTCTATGGAAACTTAGAGCTCTTTTATGGATGATCAGATTGTTCCATCCATTTACATGGGCACCCCCATGTCTTCCAAATGCATGCCAAGCTCAGTCAGTTTTAGAGTCGTACAGGAACCATCTCTAACACCATCATCTAAAATTTTACACTTCATCACAATGATACACTGAATAATCCCAAAAGGAAGAATTTTATGGGCTAGAAGTATAGTACCAAAGCGTATAAGAATATCCTTATTAGTAGGCCAATGATTTTTTCCTCCTAGGGGACTCCAACTAGCAAGGTTGACTGCTTTCTTTTCTCTTCTATTCATGAGGATCCAACTAAGCCTTATGTTGTTCCAAAGCTCTCTCCAAAGTATCCCATCTTTCCTTTCCCTCTCAAGAGATGTAATTAGTGGCAGCCCATCTGTTGAGGAAATATTAGCCTCGCCCTCATTATTCTCACCTCTATTAAAAATACTTATCACATCAATATTGAAAGTATAGTTAGATAACCAACCATGAAAATCATCTGCACATGGGATTCCCCAAAGTATTTTGGAATAAATTACTTTATCTCTATAATGCAGATCAACAAGTGAAACAAAATCAGAGGGAGAAACATTGTGGATCTCTTTATCACGGTAATATGAACGCAATTATTCTGACTTGCTGCAATCCATATCATAGTGAATAGTAGAAACTCTCCCTTTGTTCACAACCATGGGAAAGAAATATGTATAGAACTTCCAAAAGCCAC
Organism: Larix kaempferi; assembly: GCA_027924585.1. Classification (NCBI taxonomy): domain Eukaryota; kingdom Viridiplantae; phylum Streptophyta; class Pinopsida; order Pinales; family Pinaceae; genus Larix; species Larix kaempferi. The sequence continues at coordinate 2,251,962 of BSBM01000399.1, read as the reverse complement.
CCAATGCAGAAGTCAAACTTCTTACTTCTACATTTCTTGTAGAAGGCCACAGTGAGGAGCATAATTCCTCCCAAATATGTTCTTCTCTTGCAGCAGAACGAATGAGAGAGGATGCACATCCTACATTTGCAAGTGTAGCGCTATCCACCCACTTTAAGATCTCACAAATTAGGTCACCATTTAAAGACATGATCCCTCCATTTCCTAAGAATTCAATCAAAAGACCAGCTTTCAGAAAGCATCCAAGCCTAGCATTAATTGCATGTGCATCCTTCAATACAGGTCCAAATGGAGTGAATAATTCATCATACATACACACACTCAAATTGGCATTGTTATCAAGCAAAATATGAATCAGGAATCAGTTGACACCTAAAGAATAATTGTTGCTAATGTTTAACAGAGCAACATAAAATTCCAAAGTAAGTGTCTCTCGTAGACAAATTAGAGTATTATTGGATTGAGGTTTCTAAAAGTATGAAACTCTTTCAATTGTTCGCTTAATGTTTCACTTTTGATGCAGGAATTTTTTTGCCATACTTGGAGGCATGCTATTTATCTTAGGGTTTTATTACACCAGGCTTGCATACTATGCATACAAAGGTTACAAAGGGTTCTCCTGTTCAAACATTCCACCAATTTGGGGAATTTCACAACTACTACACCACTGTTGACAGTAGCCATGGTTAACAGAACTTCTAAGCATTTTACCTTCTGTTATGTCTAAGCAGTTCTACATAAGAGCTATTAATTTGTTTTAAATTTTTTTAATTTCAAAATTTCACCAGATAATTATAGATCTTGTAAAATAGTGAAACTGGTTAATCTTCCTCATTTTGGATTCAACTATTCACTTAATGCTTCACTTTTGATGCAGGATTTTTTTTTACAATACTTGGAGGCATGCTATTTATCCCAGGGTTTAATTACACCAAGCTTGCATACTATGCTTACAAAGGTTACAAAGGGTTCTCCTTTTAAAACATTCCACCATTTTGAAGAATTTCACAGCTAAAGAAAAAAAATTGTTTTGCATTTTACTTCATTGAAATGAAACAGTTTGGGACATTTAGGCCTCGCAGCAGTTGATCTCTTCTAGGAGTAATGCAGTACGATCCTCCTCTAGACTTTCGTTTGGACAGTCTTCTATTCAAATTTTTCTCTACTTGGACTTGGATCTTGATACACTAGCAGTATTTCCAGATTTTGGATCCATGCCCATTGTACATTCTTGTTCCATATATGCTCTTTGGCTTAGATACACACTTTGTATTTACTTTGTTGTATTTGGCAGTCCTATTGACTTACTTCAGTGGTCATTTTTTGGACATCAATACAATTTTCATGATCATTATTATCATTTTTATTATCCTGAAACTTGGCATTCACTTGCGGAAGTGGACTAGAAAACCTATACATATCATCAAAATCAAGGATAATCTCAACATTTACCCATTTTCATCATCAAAATTTCCTCAACGGAAAATTAAAAAAAAAAATCCATATTCTGAAGTAAAAAAAATTCTCCAAATATAACAATCCCATCCTCGGAATGGTCATAAGACCAATAAAAACTAGAAAGAAACTTGAATTGGGGGGAGGTTTGAGGTCACATTCCCCACAATCTTGGTCATCTTCAATTATCCAGTTTGTTAGTCCACTGTTGCTTTAGTGATTGCTTTTTCCCAATGGTTTTAATCTACTCCTAAATCATAAATGAATCTAATCTTATGCTCATCAGATAAATACAAAACCCCACATGATCTATAGGGTCGTGTATTATCCCTAGAAGCACCATCCAAGAATCCCGATGGGAAGGATTTATCAATGTTCAATTCTTTAATGCTCCTTATCTATTCCTGTATCTTTGTTTTTGGAAGCTCCTCGTATAGAAGTTTCACCCTATGAAATGCTTGAATATGGGATTGATCATCATCTCTTTCTAAGATAGCCATATACACCAACTCACAATAGTTGTCAAAGCAATATGATCAATCACCTCGTTTTTTTTCCAATTATCCATTTTAGATTCCACTATGTCTCCTCCCCCCTTATAGCTGTCAAAGAAATATGATCAACCACCATTGCCATCATATGATAAAAAGAGAAAAAAACTAACATGTTTTTGACAAAGTTGGTACAATTTTGAACTGGCAAGGCAAGCACCATAGAAGGCTCCTCCAGGTGCAGGTTCCATGTTATTAGTCGAAACACAACAATACTACTTCTGCACCAAACTCCTTAAAAGTTGTTTTGTTATATCATTGACACTTCAATGAGCACTCCCCTCTGTCATACCTAGCTGTTTTATCCCTGAACATTCCTGGAGCCAAAATATTTATTATTTCGACCATGCAAACAAGTTGTCCTGGATATCCAACAACGTAATTTAGCATTGCAACTACTTGCTTAAACTCAAATGCTTGACTGTGATGCTTCGTTACTCTGGTAGAAGGCACTTGCTTAAACTTAGATGCTTGACTGTGATGCTCCATTACTCTGGTAGAAGGCGATGACTCATTATCAAGTAATTCACCAGTTTAAGAGATTCTAAAAGTCTACTTCCCCTGGCTATGCTGTGTTTCAATATACTGTAAGAGACCATGTCAAGACCACAATCATCGATTGCCATGTTAAGTAAAAGCTCGGACACTTCCTATTCTTTACCTTCCTTGCATAGACCACATAACAATATATTGTACAAAATAATATTTGGTGGACATCCATTCTCTAGCATTTTATCATATAGCTCAAAAGCTTTGCTTACAGTGCCTACCTTGCAATGCCCATACATTATGGAACCATAAGTAAAAACATCAGGAGACCAACCTTTGCCATGTATATCACTAAGCATCATTTCTGATGTTGATATTTCTCCTGCCCTATAAAAAGCATGGATTAATATATTGTATGAAATTTGATCTGGAGTACATCCTTTCTTGCACATCACACTGAAAAGCTCGTATGCTTCTTGCAAGTTTCCTTTTTTGCACATGCAATCCAACAATATATTGTAGGTAACAACACTAGGAAGGCACCCTTGTTTCGACATACAATTCAACAATTCAAAGGCCTTCCATAGCATTCCGACCCTACAATGATAGTATATCAAAGAAGTATAAGTCACTACCATGGGAGTACAGCCTTCAACATGCATTTTACCTAGAAGTTGTTTTATGGTTCTCAATTTATTGCCATCCTTCATAGTGCAGCGATCATTATGTTATAAGAAGCTATATCAGGAGTGCAACTTCTTTTTGACAGCTCATCAAAAAGTTGAAATGCTTGTTGTAACTTCCCTTCCTTGCACAAACCATTTAAGAATGTATTGTATGTAACCAAATTAGGGCGGTAACCCTTGCATTCAATTTCAGAAGTGCACAAGCTTCTTCTGACCTGTTTTTTTTGGCATAAACCACTGGAAAAAATATTAAATGTAACAATATCAAGAACACAACCCTTTCCAAGCAAATCTTGCAGCAACTTGTGGGCCTCTGCAACTCGGCCTTCCTTACAGAGACCTCCTATTAGTGCAGTGTAAGTATATAGATAAGGAGAAAGACCCTTTTTGGAAATAACATCCATTAATTGGCAGGCTTATGAAAACATCCTAGCATTACAAAGAGTGTGAAGAATAATTTTCTAAGAGACCAAATCCAGAGAAAAATTATGCTTAACCATCATAGATAGAACGCGACTAGCTGCCTCAATGTTTCCTTTCTTGCAGAGACCATTAATTAATGTAGTAAATGTTACAACATTAGGATTACAACCCTCAGATGCCATATCATCTAAAACACTGTAAACTTCCTCCCACCTACCTTCTCCACTAAAACCATGCACCAGAGCAGTTTAAGAGTACACATTTGGAGAACAACCATTTTCCTTCATAGAGCAAAAAATCTCAATCGCAGTAGATCTTTTGCCTGCCTTGCATAAACCTAGTATCAATAGATTGTAACTAAGGACATTTGGAGAAAACCCCTTACCAAGCAATATCCTCAAGAGGTGGTAAGCCACTTCAACTTTTCCCATTCTGCAGAGACCCAATATAAGATTATTAACAGTTGGTACTCCAGGGACACAATTTATCTCCAACATGTCTTCAAAGACATCTAATGCAACCTCCATATTCCCTGCCTTTAACAAAGCATTCAAAAGCGCCTTGTGCATATACCTACAAGGATGAATCCCTTTCTCAGTCATTTATTCCATAAACTTCAAGGCATTATCCAACTTTCCCAACGTGATGCAGCCAGTTAAAAGTAATTTGTAAGTCACAACATCTGGGGATGCCCCGAAATGATGCATCTCTTGAAGAATAGACTCGACGGTTTCAAAATTTGCATTACTGTATCTGAGATAAGAACTTAAAAGTTTATTATATGTGTGTGCAGAATGTTGACATCTAGAACATAGCATAAGTTTCAGATGCTCTGGACCTTCTTCCACTGTTCTAGCCAGTGCACACCCTGCGACTACTGTCCGAGAAGTTGTTTCAGTAGGGTTGGTTCTAATTTGTTCCCCTTCCATTATCCCCTGATTCTGAGGCCATTCCTCACCCATTGAAGTTGCCTCTGAATGAGATAGCTTGTTACCACAAATTATTGTTTTCTGAATGGCATTCACCACCACTGGAGATATTGCAGCAGTGGTTGAATTCGCCACTTCTTTTGATATAGCTCCTAACATTGTATGCTTGGGAGTTCCAAACCTAACAATATTTTTGGAGCTGTTTTCGTTTCGTTTGCAGGCCATAGCTTTTCTACTGACTATCTAAAAATGGCTCCTCCCACTGCTATTCATCCTTGGCCTTGGCCTCCACCCATATCTAATGGGTCAACTGCCTACACATATAATATGTGCGTCATACACAACTACCCCAGAATGCCTATTGCAAGTATTTACCTCCTAAAACATGCCTATTGCCAATATTTACATCTAAATATAAAAAAAAATAAAAATAAAGGACCTATTAACAGCCATCCACTTAGGCCAATTCAGTCCATCTGACATGTGTTAAGACCTTTTGATGACTAAGGGAAACCAACTCCGAGAAGTGTTAAACCCTTTGATGAGGAAGGGAAACCAACTTCTAAAGTTCAAACACCTTCTCTCTCACACAAGGGACTCTAGAGTCTACACCTGCCAAGGTTTACAATCAGCATCACCATTCAACATCACCATTACTCTTACATATTATATACCCAGATAACCAGTCATGCTTGCAGACTATATGTATTTCATGTTTTCATTCTTTCAATAATCCATGATTAAAAATGGTTCAGTTATTGACCTGGATGCCTTGACTCGCAGCACTGGTTGCAATCTAGCTTCTACCACCAATAAAAATTTCCCCTTCATGGTTAAATATGTATAGCCATTGCCTTAATGACAAGATTTTAGCTGCACAGAGCTAGCCCGCAAAGGATTACAACTCTAGCAGAATGAAAATGTGCAACATTATACCAAATCCAAATAGTCAAAAGCCCATGATGTCAACACCAGATTGTGACTTCCCAATTTAAACAGTCTTACCAAGATCATCAGACCCAATCAAATTGGCAGTTTCAGAGGGATTAAGGGGAAAACTACTCTGAAAAATGTTTCAAAATTGCCTTTTGTTTGAATAAAAACATTGCTGGGGTTTTGGGTTTTTTAGAAAAGCTAGATACGTGCACCCTTTCTAAAGTGTTTTGGGATGATAATGTGATGATAAATTTTTTATGACAGCCAAAAGTCATTCCACCAGGTGATGAAATTGATTACACTTATAAGTTGTATGATGAGAAATATCCTAACAAAACAACATACAAATTTTGGCCATGGTTAGGAAGCCTTAACAAGCTATTAGTCCCAGCTTATAAGACATAAACCATAATAACTATTTGACGATTGATCATAATATATCGCTAGAGTGTAACCAAGGTAACCTGAGTTCAATGCGGGAAAATAAGATAGCTTCTACCTGGTCTCTTTTAGAAGACAAGAACTAAGTATCTAATCTACATATTTAGCTGGAAATTTTCTCAATTAAATTTCATCATGTCAATGATGGCTGTATCGATATCTGTCAGAATAGATGAACTAGTAAAGCATTGGATGAAGCTTGCAACATCTTGGTGGATTTTTCATCAATCGTTTTCAACCAAGCAGCATATGTAAAATTGATGCTCCAGGTTTAAGCTTTTCTAGTAGATTATTTGTGCAATTAGAAGGAATTTTGTACCCTAAGAACTCGAGAGAAGAGAAACATAACCAGCACCAAATCTGGAAATTTCACCCGCATCAATAGTTATAAACAGGTTAATGATATGTTTGTTTTCACAATTATAGTGTTTAATTCAATTTGCCACAAGTTCATAAAACCTGTCTAATTTAAGCAGCAGAAGACTAAAAATTAGTCATTAGAATCAGATTATAGTATGGAAATAACTTGTAGGGACTTAATTAAACTCACCATAGAATTGAATGAAAGATGATGGAACAAAAAATGGGACCACCATGAAAGTAATCCATATAAAGCTCTCCAAAGGCCACCATCCTGAATGCCATGAGTCGCAAGATTCATGCACCTTTGTAGATCCAACTGTTGTAAAAACATGGTGGAATAAAATAGCTAAGGTAATGTTAAGGAGAACAATTCATAGGCCTATAACTGTGTTGAATATATAATTTTGATCAATATGTTCTAGTGAAAGAACTCTTTGTATAGACATGACAAGAATAAACTCAATAATGGATGAATCTATGAATCATTTATAAAACTAAGAAACAACGTTACAACATGAAAAAGGAGAGGAAATGCACTCAAAAGGTAACAAACAATTCAGAAAATATATGAACTCCAGAATCAGATCGCATGCTCATAAAACCATTCCTTTGTTATAAAATGACGATATGCCTAACATCAGTTATTGGAGGATATAATGGCTAGGATCAGAGACTGAAGGAACAACTCATTTTTTTACATAACATCTCCCCTTGACCATTAATAAAACGATCTCTAATACAATAAAATTATAGGAAAAACTTCAGAAGCAGGCTCTAAAATTGCGCATCTACAGTCATAAACTAGATATTTTAAATAACTATAAACTACAATTACCAAACGAGACCAAGCCAACCATTGAATATAGCTTTTACAAAACAGAATCTTGTTTGGCAGTTGTCAATTTAACACTAAAGGAAACCTATATCCAATCAGATAGTTCATAGGTTACAGAAAACAACACTTTGCTATCCAGCGAAAAATTATTCAAAGAGCTAAAAAACAATTAGGTCATCGTCCTCCTGAAAGTCAATCATATGGTACTTTAACATGCTATTGTTTATTAACACTAAAGGAAACCTATATTTGATCAGATAGTTCATAGGTTACGGAAAACAACACTCTACTTTGCTATCCAGCCAAAAATTATTAAAAGAGCTTAAAATTTAAAGGTCATCGTCCTCTTGAAACTGAATCATATGATAATTTAGCATGCCATTCTTTATTAGCTCGTGCAATTGACAAATAAACCCATCATGATGAATCAAATATTACCCAATTACAAAAATGACCAGATCCTACTTGCAAATGTTGGGAAATTCATTCACAATAAAATAACCAAAACAAATTCTTTAGAGAACAAATAACTGTTCATACAAATATATCAGCAAACCCAAGTAGTTCTGAACCATTTGCATTACATAGAGGCAAATATACTAGCACTGTATCAACATAGTGCTACTATATTTGCCTATTTGCCTCTATATTTGATCCTATAGTACAACTTAATATAGTGCTAGTTTTTTTAACCATTTGCCTCTATATAATGCATCTGGTGTTTGTCTACAATCATTCTCAGTTGAAGCGGTTAAGAGTTTTTGGACTTCGGTGCTAGCCTCAATATATTGAAATTTCTCCTATAGGTATTATACCTACAAAATTTTAATCATGTTTATAAAAAATATTCAAAAAGGAACCAACTAGTTTAGTTGAGCATTGTGAACAAATCCACTTTTGTATTTTTTCTTTCTTGTCACCCTGATAAAGGGCTAGCATGTACAAAATCACAGATTACCCATGGTGGGAACATAGGGATAAGGATAGCTCATTCAATGGAGGTACACTTTATGTCAAATGCAAAGTTGGAGTATGTTCATACAATGTTGATCCAACAGGTTTCCAGTCTTTGTTGCCGCAGGTGATGCACAAGGTTAGCACAATCTTTCTGTCTATTTACTATATTGTTGATGTAGGGGATGTAAATATGTCAAAGATTAGCATCTGTGAAATGGGAATTTTTACTTTTATTATTTACTTCGATTCCCATATTTTTATTTTTCCTTGGGAATTCTTTGTGTTCTAATGAGAGATTGGACTAAAGTATACCTGTGGCAATTATACCAAGGAAAAAGACTAAAGAAGAGGATACAACTTCAATTGAGCAAGTGCAGTATTTTTATTTTTTTCCACATATCTTAATTCTTGAATGGTATTTTATCAAGCAAGTTTCTGATGGAAGTAAAAAGTTAAGTTATGGAACTAGATTAGGCAAAAGCTATGGGTCTAGACTCTTTAAGGTCAATCAGCTAGTTAGTACATTTTCAATTGATCCTAGCCTGTTGGCATTTGCACAACTTTGTTGTGATAGTGCTTGCAAATATGGGTAAGTATTATACTCATTAAATTTTTCTAAGCCTCATAATTACATAGCTCCTGATAGTTTATAAAGCCCCATAGCTTGGATCCAAAATGGATCTGTATTTCATGTTTTCAAGTTGTCTTGAAAAATAGGATGCCAACAGCTATGTAACTGCCACCATCCATTCCATTATGAGTAATGATATCAATGGCTCTCATCTAAAAGTGATTTTGCAACACATTAAATAGTTTCTAAATCAAACAATTGAAACATAATTAACTGTTGGGCATTTTTTCCACCAACTAGGAAAATTTAAATATGCCTGGGCAGCTTTTGGTCGCAACTGGGTGAATTTAAATATTCCTGGGCCTTTTTTTGTCATAGCTAGGTGAATTTAAATATTCCTAGGGCATTTTTTGTCACAGCTGGGTGAATTTAATAGTGCATGGGGCGTTTTGATCTCTGTTGAGCATTTTGCATTTTTATCTATTGTATAACCCATTTCTCTCAACATGGGTGCACCCTCCTGTTGGTATTATTTTCTTGGGTGAGTTCTATGTTGAGTCATTTAATAAATCAAAAGTTCCTCTTACCTTGGCATTTTAAATCTTCTGAAGTTTGCTTATTTCTCAGGCAATTTGGGCATTGTCCAATACCACGTTGTGGCTTCCCCTTTGACTGCTCCCAAGTATAATGATAAACAACCAAAACTGACATATCACTGTCTCGCTATTTCATTGAAAGAAGGCTAAAAAGAACATAAGAGAGATAGGACCTAAAATCGAAAATAATTCCAACACTGCAGCACGTATTCAATGCTGTAAATTTCGGAAATAACTTTAAAACATTTTTAGGAACTAGCATCTATAAGAACTTCCAAATAAATTTAGAGAAAACTGAAGCTATTACTCAAGGGCTGCACGAGTTGGTCCAGCACCATAGCTACCACCTCCATGAACAAACCCTGGCCTTCCACTGGAGCCCTGAAAAGTTCAGATACACAAACTAATAACAAAAAGCAAGATACACCTAATAGAATCCTGAGAGAGATCTAAACAAAACTAACAACAATAATTTTACCCTAAATGAAGGTTGAAATTCTGCAGGTGCCCCAGCCTTATCACCAAATTCTCCAGGAGTTCCACGAGGAGGGCCTCCACGGTATCCTATTGGGTCTCCAAAACGTGGTCTGTCTCCTCCTTTAAAGCGAGGCCCTCTGGCATGTACATGAAAGTTAGAAAATATTATTACAATAAATTGCCTATTAAGGACTTTGCTGTGCACTGGTTATTGGGGGTGAAATAGCCATATGAACCCAGCAATGGGTGTATATCGGGGCGAATGCCTTATTTTTGACAGATCAAACTAGAAATGAGGGTGAATGCCATATTTTTTACAGATCGAACCAGAAGTGAAGGGCGAATGCCAAATTTTTAGCAAATTTCGGGGGGCAATTTCCATATTTTGTGAGATTTTTAGCAAATTTCGGGGGCGATTTCCAGATTTTGGGAGATAGGGTTGTTAGAGGGGAAGGCTATTTTCCTTGAAAATATTATTTTGTTAATAAATAGTGGACGATTTTTTTTCCAAATTTTTTTTAATATACAAAATTCGCCCACCTAATTTTTTAAACCCCTCTAATTTTGCCCATGGGCTATAATTCGCCCCTAAAATCATCCTTGATCTAAGGTCACTTTCATCTACTGCAAGATTTTCAAAATCTCCACAAAGTGGCCCGAAATAGTGCTTTTTGGCCTTCTCACTCACCCCGACTCCACATCCTTTGGATTTTGGTTCCAAGTTTCCAAACTTAACACCGTGCTTGCTCCATGGCCACTCCATATCAATTTCAGCCCGATCCGATCTTCTGTCAAGCGTCAGGACAACGATTTGTAAAAGCCATTAATTCCAACTTTATGCCAAATTGGAGCATAATGAGCTCAGGATCTTCATTGGACCTTTCATGGCATTCATTAATGGCCTCAGAATGCCACTGAACTCATCCAATTCTGATTCCACATGCTCCTGTTATCCAAAAATCAATTTTCGGGCTCTATACTTTTTTTATTTTTATTTTTATTTTTTTTATCCCGCAATCTGCAGGTTCCACAATCCCGCAATCCATATTGCAGGTGCAGAATGCCAAATTTCCAACCCAGAGATACATCATCCCGTAATCTCACAATCAGCAATTGCGGGTGTGGAATGCCAAGTCGCACTCACGAAAATATACCATTTTCGCAATCCCGCAACCCCGCAATTGCGGGTGCGGAATGCCAAGTCGCACTTATGAAAATTTACCATTTCTGCAATCCCGCAACCCGCAATTCCGCAATTGTGGGTGCGGAAGCCAGGTCGCAACTTCAAAATTTTAACTTTTTTCGCAATCCCGCAACCTGCAATCCCGCAATTCCGCAATTGCGGGTGCAGAATTGTGGGTGCAGAATTGTGGAAATCCAAAACGCAAACTTTTGCAAACTCTCGTTCCCGCAATCCACAACTGTGGAAACACCTCTGTTCCTGCAACTTGTGGGGTTCATATCTCCTTTGTCCCTTAACCAAATGAGACGAGTTTGGTACCATTGGAAATCTCTTGAAGAGCTCTATGCAATGGTGTTTTCCTCTTCCACACCTGAGAAATATGATCCTGACATTTTTCCAATAAAAAATGCCGCCCAAACTTCATCAATACTGCGTTAAAACATTATGTTACCTACCTGTAACTCAAAGTTTTGCCCAAGCAGCCCCAGTGCTGCAACATGGGCTCTGATACCACTCTCTCTCATCCCCTCCCATCAAACTGATGCAAGGGAGGAAACATGACCAAACATACCGGGCTTATTTGACAATCTCAACCCCATTCATTAGTAATAAGTTCATGGATAAATAAAAACTTATGCGTGCAGATCATTCTTAATAAACACAACGGAATTACACACTATCCACACACCATTTCCTCATGCATTCGACATATATTCAACAGTCATTAATTAAAACAATGCATAGCACAGAATTAACATAACTCAAACCACATGAATACTTATCTTGAAATGCAATGCAGAATCATACTCAATATAAACACAGCGGGATAACCATAATAACACACAGGCAGAAGGGAATACATCAGACTATTTCTTCTAGGCAAAATAATGAAACAATCATACAATAATCAATCCCATTCTCATGCTATGCACAGGCTTCATGCCAACTAGCTTAAGATAATCATATCATTCAATTAACATGAATAATTAAACATGTATAATAGAACACAAAATGATCACAATTTAAACCATAGAGAATACTTATCTTTAAGATGAAATTGTCCAACAATTGGCTATGTGAGAGCAACGTTCCACCCAACCATATATCTCTGTCCAACCTATATTCTTTCAGCTGAGAGATCACCCCCGAGCTGGGATGTGTATCTACTAAGGAGCAACTAAATAGGCTCACTCACAGCCATGGTTTCACTCAAATAGTCATGCTAAGCCAACACACAGCTGGGTTTATCAAGCATGCAATAAATAATGGAGGAGGATGCTAAGCCAGTGAGCTCAACCATAGATCTACAGACATCTCAAGCTAAATTCAAGCAATCCAATCCTCTATTCAAACATTCACACTTGGATTTCTCACAATTCTGTCATCAAATAACTCAATCCCGTCACTGGATTTCTGGGCTATAAAAACTGGGTTTTCCAATGGATTTCGGGGTAACTAATGCTCTCAATTTCCCCACAAGGTTGATAACTATGGATCCTCCATTAGATTTCACTGTTAATACCAATTTCTGGGCGTTTATGCATTTCAAAACGTGGGTTCTTGCAAAGTTGCGATTTCTGGTTTTTCTCACTGTTGGGCATGTGTAATGGATGAAAACTAAAGCTTCCATGTTCAACAATGGAATGGGAATGAGGAAAAAGAAATTCCCATGAGGTAGAGTGACTTGTGGGTCAAGAAAACAGAGCCCATACTCTACCATACGAATTTCTAGGCTGCCCATGCTCCATTGAAGCCATGGACTGGTTTCTGAACAAATTTCTTACAACTGAAATAAATGTTAGCAAGGAAAGTCAAATGGGTTCCCAATATGACATTTGGCAGCCTATGGTTCAATCCCACAACCCCCTCACCACTCCCTAGAGGATACACATGGCCCCTTCTAATTAGTTGCTTCCATAACTAGTTTTGGTATTTTATTGCATGGTGTTTATTTACATCATTTTTACAATGTTCCATGGCTAAATAGCACATGGGTAACATAATATCTAATACTTGCATTTTTAAATAAAATTTGAGCATCCACTAGTGGGGCCTTGGCCTTGAGCTCCACGCTAGGAAAACATACATCACATGTATACAATATTTACATTAAAAGCTAATATATCCTAAGGGTCAAACTGGGGTATTACACTTCCCCTGGAAAGAAGATTGGGGATTGGTTCCTATTAAAGCATGGCACAATGATCAGAGTCTATGGTTTTTCCCACCCACCATACATACCACTTGCTTTCTTAACCACCAAACTATTTACCATGGATCTGATTAGACAGAAGCTGAAGGTGGAAGTTGAGCATTTCCTGGATGACAAGAAGGCTTCAAATATCACTTTTCCATGGGTTGTGGGCCCATTCATTGTTAAAAACAAGACGGCCCATCCAACCATTGAAGTTGTGATGAGTGAAATGGGGTTTCAAACCAAGGCTTCCATCAATTATGACCCACACCACATCATCTCAGACAGGAGACAAGAGAGCAGAAGAAAAGGTTTTGGACATTTTGAGCTTGCAGGTCTGGCTGAGACTGCAAATTGGTTGGATTACCTTGGCATAGGTTAGATGCATATAGAGGTACAGGATGACCCCACTGCTCTGGTGTAGATATCCACATTACCCCAAATTGGAAACTCTAGCTTGGTTCAAATAGTTTCAGTAGGCCTACCCCTTACCAGTAGCTCTAGAGAGTCCAACAAAGTGGAAACTATTGATGTCATGGATATAGATGGAGACATAGAAAGAGCTCCCAAAAGGAAGAAAGTAGAGGAACCTGAGCAACAGTTGGTACCCGGTGACAGCTGGTCAAGGAATGAAGAAGTAGGTGAATATTAAGATTCCTTCTTTCGAGGTCAAATTATATGTGCTCAACCAAACATCCACTGAACTTGTTGCACCAAGCACGAGTAGAGCGTAACTAATGGATGGGTATAAAGAGAGCACAGAAGCAGCCTTAGAGGAGTCTAAACTGTATGCAGAAGTGAGGTAGATTTCCAATAAAGAGGTGTCTTTGGTGGCTAGCAGAAGCCATGCCCAAAACACTCTGAACTTGGATTTGGCTACCAAAAACAAAGCAACTAAACTAAAAATGAACTTGGAAGACATCCCTTCCCCGATATGATAAATTTGCACAAGGAAACTGGGGAGGTTATCTATGCCAAGTTGCTAAAGGCTGCACTAGAGCTGTCTAAATTGAAAGTTAGTAAGAATAAGGTGGGAAATCAGCTCAAACAAGAAAGAGTGGAAAGCAAGGCCCACAAGGCACAAATTAAGAAGCTGCAAAATGCATTGTTGGCTACTGAAAGCTAGGAAGAAAAGAACGCTAGTATACAAAGGTTGATGGATGAGAAAGACAAGGATATTCAGACATTGAAGAAGAAGTAAAAGATCCCTTCCACCCAGCTGATAGAGGCATTTGAGTTGACAGAGCTTGAGGGAAAAGAGAGAGGAGTTGAAAGATTGCAAAGCTAGATTGTTGAAGTTTGAAGAGAAGGAGAAGCAGCGACAGGTGGGTATAGCTCTTGTGGTGGAAAGCGAGAAGGACTGAAAAGCCAAGTCTGAAGACCTTGAAAGGAAATTGCAGGAGAAGAACAAGGAATTGGAGGACTTGGCTTCTCCTTCCCCCATTGCATCTGGGGACTTCTCCCTTGTGCAGACTATGGCATAGGAAAGTCTAAGAGACCTTTAAGTGGAAAAGTTACGAAAGCATAATGAAAATCTGAAAACCCTGATGTCAAGGGAAGAGCAGGAAAAGAAGGCTTGGGAAACCAAGTACCAAGAGTTGTAGGTTAAGAATGAAGAGCTGATAAAGCAATCTACAGGCCAAGCCTCGCTGTAGGAGGCCAAGCAGGTGATCTGGGATGACATCGGAGAAGAGGTAGAGAAATTGAGGCCATATCTTGATTTCATTCTGGCCAAAGAGGTTGTAATCAAGTTAGGCAAGCAAAGCATAACAATAGTCAAGGAAAAATTGAACAAGAAGCCCATGGAGTGTGCAGAAAATGCCATAGAATTTCTGAATGGGTTAATAGAGGATGAGTTGAAAGATGCTAACATCAAGGACATATTATCCACTATCATTTGGGCAAGGAAGGTGGTGAACAAGCATCACCAGCTAGGCACCATTCAGGAAAGGATAGACACCTTAGCACATCAAGTAAAACTTTTCAGATAGATGTTTGATACACCATTCAAGAAGGGGCTTCCACTCTTTTGGGAAGAAGATGGCACCATGAGGACTAAAGAAGAGTATTAGGGCAAGTTGGTAGAATGAAAAGATGATCATGCAAGTTTTGAGGACATGAACCAATCATTAATAGAAAAAACAATGGTAGATAAATTGGAAAAGGAATGTGAGCTAGTTTTAGTCTTCAAAGAAGTTTGTGCACCCCTTAAAAGCTGCTCATATAGGGATCATACATAGATGCGAGTATGTTGAAGGAGGTGGCCACGTCAGACTTTCCAGCTCTAGATCAGTGGAAGACCGTTGAGAAGTATGGAAAAGCCAAGTTGAGATTGCATCCATGAAGATTTGAAGATCATGAAGATTTGTATCTTGAGAAAGTAGTTACTAAGGCATTTTGTTTATTTACTAGAGTTTGTTACCAGCTAGTGGATGCTCGAAGGCACTTGTAAAGGATGTTAAGACTACTTGTCAGCATTTGCTGTTTTTGTTGTAACTAATTCTAGGAGAGGATGAAACTGTCTGTATAGGTGTCATATCAAGTAGTAACAACTTTCTGTTAGAGTGATTCGAGCCTCAGGGCTAAGGACACATATATATATTCATAGGTAATGAAGAGTAAGAGGTTGTTGGTTGGAACCCGTGAGTCCTTCTGCGGTGTATATTTGAGATACTCCTTTAATAAAATTGGCAGAGTCGAACAAGTGGTTTGAAGCAGAGATTCTTGTGTTATTTGTTTACAGTCTGTACTTCCTTTCCTTCATATGAATGTTTCCTTGTTATCTATGCCATACTGTTTTCTTTTCATGTTTGGATAAGTGTATATTGAGGCAGAATTCATATGGTTATGCTTTGTTTCTTTGATTCCAAGCATCCACAAACCTTTCTCTACTAAAGTTAATACAGAATTAATCTTATAATGCTCTATGTTAATGGATTGTCCTTATTTTCTTCCCTATCACTAGGCAAGCAGCTTTTTGACTATAAGTGAGTAGCTACCTCGCCTCTGTTAAGAATTCTCATGCAAAGCATTGCCACTTTATCATCCTAAGTATTTTGACTCCATTTCCCAATGAATGTTCACCTTGCTTCAACCAAACACCAATCTGATTTTATTTTAATTCATATATCTAGCCTTGATAAACAAATATTGAGAGATCCCTCTCTAGAAAGATAGAAGCCAGCTCTCTTTCCTAAATCCTGGTTTTGTGTGTTACCTTAAAGAGACCTTTCCACAACCTTAGGGTTGATTTGAGTGCTAACATAATTGGTGTTGTTGCCGAGGAGCGAAAGTTATATTGTCCTTGGGAGAAACGACACAGAGTTCCAGTTTTCATAGAAAGAAGGGATTTCTGTGGGCAAACAAAGATTTCTGCTTGTAAAGAAGGTTGTATGATTTTCCTTGGCGACTCCACTCATCAGGATTTTGGTTGAAGGTAACTCCACTGGGGAGATTGGCGACTCCACATTGATTTCCAAAGAAGGTTTCAGAAGGCATCCTCGCCCCTAGAAATATCCATACAAGAGGTAATCCTAATCCTGAGACTTTACTAGGTGTGGAAAACCCATAAAGTTTGTTGAAACGTAGAAGTGGAAAGGAGAAAGCTAATGTTTCTAATATTGAAAACTCTTTATCTCAAGAAATTTTTATGGTTTTCTAGATTTGGATTCAAATCTAAGTGTTAGAAAGCATTTATTGAGGTAAAAATCAGAGTCAGACCTATAGCAAACAGAGATAAATCCAAATAGATTCGAGTCATATTTGCTAGATCCTTTGTGGTATAACTTGTAGAAGATTGTGAAAGTTGAAGAAAATATCCATTACTCTCTAACCTCTCAGCCACATACTACAAACCTTGTTAGAAATCCACCTCAGAACCCTCCTGTAGTACAGAAACGACCTAGACCAATGGCAACTAGGTTTGCACCCTTAGCTTTGCCAACTGTTTTGCATGACCTCCCTCAAAACTACTCATAGAGAATTTCTCTATATGATGGAGATGGAAATTTTACAGCAAGGAAACATATGGATAGATTTGAATATTTTATTGATTTAGAGGAGGTGGATCATGATGATGCAAAGATGAGGTTGTTTGCATAGAGTTTGTCTGGGGAAGCTAAGATATGGTTTAAAGATTTACCAGCAGCATCTATCGCTACCTTTGAAGCTTTTCAAACACTATTTTTAGATAGGTGGGAGGAAAAAAAGAGCCCTCTACAGATATTATCTCAATATGACCATTTGAAGAAAGGAAACATTGAGTCTGTGCATGAATTTTCTAGCATATTTATGAGGGTATGCAACTCAATACCAGCTGATATTAAACCCTTAGTAGGTGCTGCTGAAATTCATTATGTCAATGCCTTTGATGGAGATTTTTCATGTATGTTGAGGGAGAGAAAGTCAGCTACTCTGTCAGCTATGTTGAAGGATGATCTAGAAGTAGAAGCAAATATGATGGCTTCAAGGAAGTTGAAAAGTAAAATAGAAGTAGATGAGAAGAGACAAGAATCCCAACCATCCACTACTGCTTCCTCCTCTGCAAGTGATGTCAAGTTGGAAATGATGATGAAGACTATGGAGAAATTGATGGATAGGTTAGCCCTAGATAACAACCCACCTAATAGAGAGCAACCTGGAAATCAAATAAGAAATCCAAATTTTAGAAGACCATTTCCTCAAAGAAACCAATGAAATCCTGAATATCAACAGATAAGACCACCAATCCCTAAAAATTTGGTTGACGAGGAAGGGAAAGAGGATCTAATGGATAACCTGATTCATCACTTTGATGACAGTGATTCTGAAATACATTTAACTAAAGAAGAACACAATTTTTTCACTCAAGAAGATGATAGTCATATTTCAGAGCTAGATTTAGACCAATATCAAAGAAGATATCAGAATTCCATTGATTATTTTTCAGAGAAAATTAAAGCTAAGAAATTGTGATATAACCACAAATAAAGGAAAGTCCATTCCAAACCAGTCTTCCAACACCCAACAAAGTTAAGAAAAATGAAAAGAAAAGTAGAGGGAGGCTGTTATACAAGAGAACCCAAAAAATAAGGAACAACAACCCAAGGAAAGTAAACAGTCAAGGCCCATTGATGTAGATAAACCAGTTTCATCCTTCAATCTGAAGTCAGAGTTATCAAATGTTAAGATTCTATCCCCTTTAATGAGTTGTTGAGGAATAATGAATACATGGAAGAGATTACTAAAATGGTCAAGAATCAAGGTGAATGTCAACCAAATATTTTAAAAGTAACAGATGATGCTCCCACAGTTGTCTTTGGACCCAAAATTGAAGATACAGATGATGAATAAGTTCCCCCATTCTATCTAAGTTTGAATATCCATGATATGATTTTGCACAATGCAATGCTAGACTCTGGGGCATCTCATAATCTAATGCCAAAAACAGTAGTGCGAAAGTTTATGACTGGAGGTTACTAGGCCTTATAAAGACTTGTTTTCTTTTGATTCGAGAAATGTCAAGTGTTTGGGATTAATAAAGGATATGTTGGTATCTCTTGCACAACTCCCAACCAAAAGCATTGTGATGGATGTTGTAGTAGCTGATATTCCTGCAAAGTTTGGTATGTTGTTATCAAGATCTTGGCAATCAAAGTTAAGAGGAACTAGGAAAACGGATTTGTCATATGCCACTATACCCATGTTTGGAAGCAATAGAAGGTTATACAAAGAAAAGAGACTAGCCTATGTGGTCAGCAGTCAAGATAAGCCTGAAAATCATCCCATTTATGTTGTTGACACTGATTTGGGATCCTTTATATTTTTCAATGATGGGCCATGCATTGATCCTGAGGTCCCTGTACAGATTGAAGTTAAGGAGGATGAGGAATTTCCAAAAAGGCAAGAAGCCTTGGAGAGAAGAATGAAGAAGGGTTGTGGACTATGAACTTTGATGGGTCTCTAAGTAAAAATTGAGCTGTGCCAGGTGTTTGGATTATATCTCCATCCATAGAATTTAAAGCCTTGTCTTATAAACTGAATTTTGAATGTACTAATAATGTGGCAGAGTATGAAGCTTTGTTGCTAGGTTTGTAGGATTTGAAAGACATCAGGGAAAAGAGAATAGAAGTGTTTGGGGACTTAGAGTTTGTGGTGAATCAAGTGAATGATAGTTACCAAACAAAACATCCCAGGATGATAGCATAAAAGAATGAGGTTTGGGATATGTTTGGTAATTATTTTACAGAGCATAAAATCAGTGTGGTTCCCAGAATAGAAAATCAAGTGGTTGATTCTTTGGATACAACTACTGGTGGTTTCAAGACTCCTATTTATTCTCAGAAAAAGTATAAAGTTGAGATTGTGAACAGACCCTTAATACCAGATAAATCCAAATATTGGAAATTTTTTGATGATGATATGCAAATAAAGAGGTTTTTGGAAATGTCTGATGAACTTGTGAACGCCCAGATTGATACAGAGAATGAAAATTTGGAGTGCTTCCAAGATGGTGAATCGACTGAAGGTGAAGAAGCTGAAAACAAAGCTTGGCAGAATACATTGGGAGGAAAGGACATAATCCAACTGAAAAGTAATTTTATTCCACGAGGCCTGATCCCCCTAGAGAAGCTGTTTGATCAAAACGATGTGGCGAAAGACCCTAAGGTGAAGCCTGTTGATGATGCTGTTGAAGAGAAGAACTTAGGGACTGAAGAATAACCACAAATTGTAAGGCTGTCCAAGAAGGTGCATGCAAAGGAGAAGGAAGAATATGTAAAATTGATGAAGAAATACACAGATGTATTTTCTTGGAGCTATGAGGACTTGAAGGAGTATGGTATTTCTATCATACAGCACACCATCCCAATAAATCTCGGGGAAAGACCCTTCAGAAAGAAGTTAAGAAGAGTAAACCCCAAGTTGTTGCCTGTGATAGAAAAAGAGATCAGAAAATTGTTCAATGCCAAGATTATTGTAACTTTGAGGTTTTCAAAATGGGTGGCTAACTTGGTTCCTGTCAGAAAAAATAATGGTGAGATTAGACTCTGTATTGATTTCAGAAACCTCAACAGGGTCTCATTGAAGGACAATTACCCACTACCTAAGATGGAGCACATTCTTCATAGGGTAGTAGGTTCTGAAAGGATTTCAACTATGTATTGGTTTTCAAGATATAACCAATCAAAGTACTCCCAGAAGACCAAGAAAAGACTGCTTTCACCACACCCTGGGGTACATTCATGTATGCTAAAATGCCCTTTCGTATAATGAATGCAGGAGCTACATTTCAGCGTGCTGTGGACATTGATTTGGCAGAAGAAAAGGATAAATTTGTAGTTGTCTACATGGATGATATTACTGTTTATTCCAGATCTGATAAGGAACATATCAAGCACTTGGAGAAATTCTTTATAAAATGTAGGAAATATTGCATCTCATTAAATCCTAAAAAGTCTAATTTTGCACTAGAAGAAGCAAAATTTTTGGGGCATATTATTTCAAAAGATGGTTTGATCCAGAAAGGGTTAGTGCAATTTTGAAGCTTGAGGAGCCTAGGAGCAAGAAGGAGGTGCAGTCCTTTATTGGATAGGTAGGTTTCCTAAGAAGATTCATTCCTAGCTTTGCTAAGATATTGATGAACATTACTAACATGCTGAAGAAGGGAAATCAAATAAAATGGACAGAGGATGCTAGAGAATCCTTCAAAGGTATTAAAAGGGCCACCACTGAGGCTCCAATTCTGGCAAGCCCAGATTTCACTAAATATTTCCTAGTTTTTTCGTATGCATCTGAGCATACTATAGCTGGAGTCTTGTTGCAGAAAAATAATCAGAATGCTGAGTAGCCTATAGCATTTTTTAGCAGGGTATTGAGAGAAGGGGAATTGAAATATGATATCATGGAGAAGCAGGCTTATGCTTTGGTGAAATCTTTGAAAGACTTTAGGGTATACATTATTCATTCGCACATTTTTTCCCATGTTCCAAATAATGCAGTGAAGAGTATTCTTACCCAACTTGATCTAGAAGGGAAGATGACCAAATGGATTGCTATGTTGTTGGAGTATGATCTTGCGATCAATCCTACCAAGTTGATTAAGGGACAAGGGCTGGTCAGAATGATGACATGTGCTAATTGTGAATCTTTGCAGTTCAACTTCTTAACTAGCCATTCAAACTAGCTAGACACAGGGGTGCAGGTAATGCCAGAGTTTTCTATGTCTCCATGGTACACTTATATTATGTATGTACTGCAAAACCTACAAGCTCCTGCAGGATTGAGTAAAACAAGAGCTAGATCTGTAAATCTAAAGGATGAAAAATTTTGTATTATGAACCAATACTTGTATTGGAAGGACCCTGGTGGTGTATTTCTGAATTGATTGTTGGAGGATGAAGCTCAGCAGACAATGAAGGAATTCCATAAAGGATATTGTGGAGGAAAACACTCATGGAAGGTAACAATGAATAAACTTTTGAGGGCTGGTTTTTATTGGCCTACTATTGTTTTAGATGTTTATAAAGAGACTATCACCTATCATCGGTGTCATATCTTTGATGGTAAGAGGAAACTGGTTCCACTTCCTCTTAACCCAATTTCAGTAGAGGCGCCCTCCTAGCAGTGGGGGTTAGACTTCATTGGGGAAATCAACCCAAATGCTTCAGGCCAACACAGATGGATTCTGAAAACAACAAATTATTTCACAAAATGGATTGAAGCCATACCCACCAGAAGAGCCACTAATGCTGTGATCATGGACTTTCTAGAGAATAACATTTTGGCAAGATTTGTATGCCCCAGGAGAATTGTAACAGATAATGCAACTGCTTTCAAATCTAAGAAGATGATAAGTTTCTGCCACAAATATCATATCAGCCTGAACCATTCTACTGCCTATTATCCACAAGGGAATGGCTTGGCTGAATCCTCTAACAAGAGTTTGGTAAGGATAATTAAGAAGCTATTAGAGGAGAACAAAAGAGATTGGCATACAAAGCTGAAATATGCTCTATGGGATGACAGGATCAGCACAAAAAGGGCAATTGGAATGTCTCCATTCCAGTTAGTATATGGAGCTGAAGTTGTTTTTCCCACATCTTTAGGAGTTTCGGTCATGAAGCTATTGCAGGGGAATGAGAATGAACCAAATCATATGCAGAGAAGGATAAATAAGATGATAGAGTTGAATGAGATCAGAGGCAAGGGCTATGGCAAGGTACAAGTGCATCAGGAGAAAATGAAGAATACTTTTGATAGGAAGGTTAAGGAAGAGCAATTCCAGATTGATGATTTGGTCTTAAAATGGGATTATCCTAGGGAGGATAAGCATGGAAATTTTGACCATATGTGGACAGGTCCTTACATCATTGCAACACACAGATGTGTAAATTATTTCATTTTGGAGCAGCAAGATGGGTCTGAGCTGAGTAGTGGCCCAGTGAATGGAAGATTTCTGAAGCACTACTTGTCCTGAGGATGATAAGTAACCCCTGTATTATAGATGTATATATTCCTTTACATTTTTATCAGTACTGATGGTGAACCACGATATTTGAATCCCGAAGAGAAGGCCCTAAGATCTATAGGGGTAGCCATTTATTTTGTTTTGTTTTTATATGCGGAAAAGCAAGAACAGTGGTTTGAAGTTTTGGAAAGCGTCCCAATGGATCAGGCACTGGGTCTGCGGGGCTCTTTGCTACCTCACAAGGAGGATAGCATACCCAATTGGAGCCAGTTGTTAGCACCAGTTTTGTTTTTGGACGATTGGAGAGGGTTGGAACCAAGAAATAATGAGTAAAGCTTCACTTTCTAGGTCCATAAGGGTGCAAATGAAGTCTCCGAAAATTTATTCCTAAGTTCGGAAGGATAATGATCAATAAGCCTAAGTTTCAACATTGCAAAGTGGATTTAAAAATGTAAAATTACACTCGAAGTTATATAGACACATAAATGGATGGAGCAGATATGCGACGATGGAGATTGATGGCCCCGACCGCTCTTTGCAAAGCAAGATGGAGGGGTTTAAGCGGGTGCACTATTGCTAGCCCGCAAGCAAATTGGAAATTTGATCAATGGGCGGAAGGAAATATATACAGCCAGCAGGTACTTCGGTGATTTGACATGCGCGGGGAGTTGACATTTTCAGATTTGCGAAGTAGCAGTAGGCCCCGCATATTGCAATGGTGTAGATCCAACGGAGATGAGATCTACGACGGAGATTTAGTTCACATTTTGGACATGCACGGAGGATCAACACTCTCAAAATATGTGAACCATGGTAGGGGCCACACCTTTGGACGGTCAAGATGCGGCTAAGATCTAGATCAACGATTGACAACATTCTCATGGATCTAAGGTGAAGGAAAGGAAGCGTATAGTAGGATTGAAAGCCGTGAAGGATTCTAGAGTTAAAGGGTGAAGAATATCCACGACACGCAATTGATCATGTAGATGAACGACTTAAAAAACCTCTTTGTTGAAGAAGATGAAAGAAGGTTAAGGAAACAAAAATAATATAAAAATACAGCTGCACGGGGATCTGGATACTATTTGTCCGGTTGCATTGGAAAGCGAAAGACGAACATGCTGCACGTAGACAAATTACCCAAATTCTCAAACCAGCTGTCAATAACCAGGTAGGCCTGCTGTCTCCATACAAAACTATTTAAATGACTGAGCTGAGTGAGATAGAACCCCATGATTTGAACACCGGAGGATAGGCGATTTGCTAGAGGATAAGGATGCCGAAGTTTATGATATAGTGTTGATAAAAAACTCCATTGAGACAATGAAGGATAGATTGAAGCTAGTTAGGGACCAAGGCATAGACGTTCATAAGGTGTATAGGTCTTTTTCCATCTTTTTTCAATAGACCAAACCCTAAGCTTCCTCGAGTTCATAGACTAATGCGATGCCAATTAATCCTCCTCTGAGAGGGTAATTATGGATGCCTCCAACTCAAAGATACTATGCCTAGTTAATCCCCTCATTGTTAGAAAGGCCCTGTCAATCCCGGATTAATTTTTCCATAAATCTAAAGGGTTCACAGAAGAAACCCTAATTCAACATTTCAGATAGGCCACAACCAAACTTAAGTAGAGTTTTTTCAAATTTTGTCTACTACCTAATGTTTCCCTCCAAGACCAACCTTTCCCTGGTGAAGCCAGCTTATTTAGGGAAGGGTCCAGAAGTGTTATAACCATGCTAGCCTAGTTCCTAGGATTAGATATAGATCAGTATATCATTGAGCCTTTAATAAGCATGTTGTTTGTCCTCAACACATGTGCCCTTGAAGCTAATGAGCCCAGTCAATCCACCAAGTGTTCCTACCTAATATTTGATGAGTCCCTATCTAAGAACATCCATTCTCAGCTAGTAGATTTCCCCAAGACTAGAAGCTTCAGGTTTCAGTCATACTTGCTGAGAATGTTCCTATCATTCAATGAAGAAAATTTGCAGATGCCTAAGAATCTACTCACACAATAAATGTACACAAACTACAACAAATTCATGAATAACCTCATGTCAGAGGTGTACTATGCTTTCTTCCAGAAGAAGATGCCTAGGGTATTGACAGAAATGAAAGAAATGTTGTAGCCTTCCCCTGAGAATAAGATTGGGGATTGGTTACTATTAGAGCATGGCACAGTGATCAGAGTCTATGGTTTTTCCCACCCACCATACATATTGCCTGCTTTCTTAACCCCCAGACTATTTACCATGGAGCTGACCAGACAGAAGTTGAAGGTGGAAGTTGAGCATTTCCTGGATGACAAGAAGGCTTCAGATATCACTTTTCCATGGGTTGTGGGCCCATTCAATATTAAAAACAAGACAACCCTTCAAACCATTGAAGGTGTGATGAGTGAAATGGGGTTTCAAACCAAGTATGCCATCAATTATGACCCCCACCACATCATCTCAGATAGGAGACAAGAGAGAAGAAGAAAAGGTTTTGAACATTTTGAGCTTGCAGGTCTGGGTAAGATTGAAATTGGTTGGATTACCCTGGCATAGGTTAGATGGATATAGAGGTACATTATGATCCCACTGCTCTGGTGCAGAAAGCCACATTACCCCAAATTGGAAACTCTAGCTTGGTTCTAACAGTTTCAACAAGCCTACCCCTTACTAGTAGCTCTGGAGAGTCCAGCAAAGTGGAAACTATTGATGTCATGGATATATATGGAGACACAGTCATGGATATAGATGGAGACACAGAAAAATATCCCCAAAAGCAGAAAGTAGAGGAACCTAAGCAATAGTTGGTACCGGTGACAGCTGGTCAAGGCAGGAAGAAGCAGTTGAAGATTAATATTCCTACTTTTGAGGTCAAAGAATATGTGTTCAACCAAACATCCACTGAACTTCTTGCACCAAGAAAGAGTAGAGCTAAACTACTGGATGAGTATAAAGAGAGCACAAAAGCAGCCTTAGAGGAGTCTAAACTGTATGCAGAAGTGAGGCATATTTCCAATAAAGATGTGTCTTTGATGGCTAGCAGAAGCCATGCCCAAAACAACCTGAACTTGGCTCTGGCTACCAAAAACAAAGCAACTAAACTAAAAATGAACTTGGAAGACATCCCTGTCCCCGATATGATAAATTTGCACAAGGAAACTGGGGAGGTTATCTATGCCAAGTTGCTAAAGGCTGCACTAGACCTGTCTAAATTGCAAGTCAGTAAGAATAAGGTGGGAAACTAGCTCAAATAAGAAAGAGTGGAAAACAAGGCCCACAAGGCACAAATTAAGAAGCTGCAAAATGCATTGTTGGCTACTAAAATCTAGGAAGACAAGAAGGCTAGTATACAAAGGCTGCTGGATGAGAAAGACAAGGATATTCAGACATTGAAGAAGAAGTTAAAGATCCCTTCCACCCAGCTGATAGACGCATCTGAGTTGACAGAGCTCGAGGAAAAGAGAGAGGAGCTGAAAAAGGAGTTGATAGACTGCAAAGGTAGATTGTTGAAGTTTGAAGAGAAGGAGAAGCAGTGGCAGGTGGATATAGGTCTTGTGGTGGAAAGTGAGAAGGCCCTAAAAGCCAAGTCTTAAGACCTTGAAAGGAAATTATAGGAGAAGAACAAAGAATTTGAGGACTTGGCTGCTCCTTCCCCCATTGGCGGACTTGGCTGCTCCTTCCCCCATTGCATCTAGGGACTCCTCCCTTGTGTAGGCTATGGCACAGGCAATTCTAAGAGACCTTGAAGTGGAAAAGTTATGAAAGCAGATTGAAAATCTGAAAACCCTGATGTCAAGGGAAGAGCAGGAAAAGAAGGATTGGGAAACCAAGTACCAGGAGTTGCAGGTTAAGAATGAAGAGATGATAAAGCAAGCTACATGCCAAGCCTTGCTGCAGGAGACCAAGCAGGTGATCTGGGATGACATCGGAGCAGAGGCAGAGAAATTGAGGCTATATCTCGATTTCATTTTGAACAAAGAGGCTGTAATCATGTTAGACAAGCAAAGCATAACAACAGTCAAGGAAAAATTGAACAAGAAGCCCATGGAGCGTGCAAAAAATGACATAGAATTTCTGAATGGGCTGATAGAGGATGAGTTGAAGGCTGCTAACATCAAGGACATATTATCCACTATCATTTGGGCAAGGAAGGTGGTGAACAAGCATCACCAGCTGGGCACCATTCAGTCAAGGATATACATCTTAGCACATCAAGTAAAACTTTTCAGAGAGATGTTTGATCCACTATTCAAGAAGGGGCTTCCCCTCTTTTGGGAAGAAGATGGCACCATGAGGACTAAAGAAGAGTATCAGGGAAAGTTGGTAGAATGAAAAGAGGATCATGAAATTTTTTAGGACATGAACCAATCATTGACAGAAAAAAAGTGGTAGATAAATTGGCAAAGGAATTTGAGCTAGTTTTAGTCTTCAAAGAAGTTTGTGCACCCCTTAAAAGCTGCTCATATAGGGATCATACCGAGATGCAAGTATTGTTGAAGGAGGTGGCCACGTCATACTTGCCAGCTCCAGATCAGTGGAAGATCGTTGAGAAGTATGGAAAAGCCAAGTTGACATTGCATCCATGAAGATTCGAAGATCATGAAGATTTGTAGTTTGAGAAAGTAGTTACTAAGGCATTTTGTTTATTTACTAGAGTTTGTTACTAGCTAGTGGATGCCCGAAGGCTCTTGTAAAGGATGCTAAGCCTACTTGTTAGCATTTGCTATTTTTGTTGTAACTAATTCTAGGAGAGGATGAAAGTGTTTGTATAGGTGCCATCTCAAGTAGTAACAACTTTCTGTTAGAGTGATTCGAGCCTCAGGGCTGAGGACACCTATATATATTCATATGTAATGAAGAGTAAGAGGTTGTTGGTTGGATCCCGTGAGTCCTTGTGCTGTGTATATTTGAGATACTCCTTTAATAAAATTGGCAGAGCCGAGTGAGTAATTTGAAGCAGAGATTCTTGTGTTATTTGTTTTACAGACTGTACTTCCTTTCCTTCATGTGAATGTTTCCTTGTTATCTATGCCATATTGTTTTCCTTTCATGTTTGGATAAGTGTATATTGAGGCAGAATTCATATGATTATGATCTGTTTCTTTGATTCCAAGCATCCACAAACCTTTTTCTACTAAAGTTAATGCATAACTCATCTTATAATGCTCTATGTTAATGGATTGTCCTTATTTTCTTCCCTATCACCAGACACGCATAATTTTTACTGTAAGTGAGTAGCTGCCCTATCTCTGTTAAGAATTCTCATGCAAAACATTGCCACTTTATCATCCTAAGTATTTTGACTCCATTGCCCAATGAATGTTCACCCTGCTTCAACCAAACACCAATCTGATTTCAATTTTAATTCATATATCTGGCCTTGATAAACAAATATTGAGAGATCCCTCTCTGGAAAGATAGAAGCCAGCTCTCTTTCTTAAAGCCTGGTTTTGTGTGTTACCTTAAAGAGACCTTTCCACAATCTTAGGATCGATTTGAGTGCTAACAAATGTGTTGGAGGTGTTAAATTAATACATTATAACCATAGTAAAATGATAAAAAAAATTAAGTAAATTAAAGAAAAATCAATCGATATTATTTCCAGAATCAATACCACAAATTCCTATCCAACAAATACAAGTAAAAAAATGGTATCATATCATCATCAAAAACTTTTGTCATTGCTAATTCTAGAATAATGTAGTTTCTCACAAGGACCTTACATGATTTACTATTTGAATAATAGAAAATATATTTATTACAATGTCCTGCACTTGAATGTTATTTTTGGGTTATCGATGTGCCCTATTACTTTAGCATGTAGCTTAGATGAAATATTAAATTAAGTTAAGTAGTACCTATCATGCGAAAGGAATACAAATTTAAAATTTTATCCCAATTTGAAAAACCAATACCACTCTCGTTCTTAATCCACTTGTTTATATACCATTTAAGTTTTATACATTAAAAACAATTCCATACATCTAACTGGAATATATCTAAACATCCCATAATATTATCCATTATCCATTAGTTTAACTCTTATTCTAGTATAGTATTATCCATTACCTCTTGTTCATTTTGAATGAGAAGGAAAGAGTCATAAATCACATTGCCATTAACAGGCAAGATCCATGAGATATTATATGAATACCGACTTTAGCATAATATCTTAGTTAACCCATGATATAGAATTAAAATTACTAAAGGTCTCTAATAAGAGATTAGAGAATCCATAAGTTCTTACGTGATTAAGAGTTTTCCCGATATCCAATGCCTCTATAATGTTTCTCTTCGTGTATTAATCTCCTTAGAAATATTTGTTTCGAATTATCTACCGAGTGAAATGAGACTCACGTAAAATGAATGACACTATACATATTGGCACTTTTTTTTATAAAGAGACTACTATAACTCACTAAATATATTTAGTGGAAAGTTTGGAATCATATAATAGCTTGATTGTTTTATAGTTAAATATTGTTATAGGTCGATAGCTTGATTTATTACCCTATTGGATTCATTGGACATAATATTGTTACTATAATTATAATGCACAAAGGAATCCAATTTATGTCACATGGGAGGTGGTCTAAAACTAACTAGCAAAGAATTTAAACATATATAGTTATTTATCTTCTCTTACAAATTTCTATGTGATTGAATACATTAGTTCCATGTGGGAAATCTATTTTATCAAATGAAACATATATTGTCAATTATCCATCCATTTGTGGTTAAATAGGTGTCATTTGAAGGATGATAGTGTGCCAAAATATGAAATAGATAAAGATCGATAATTTATAACTAAATAAAATTTGGATGATCATTTTCATATCCTTATCTTTAACATGCCCACTCAACTTCATTGCAATATTTAGAGTATATGATCCTCATAGAAAATTTGAACTAATTTATTAATACTCCCATTGGGTAAGAAAATCATTAATCCTAAAGAAAGTATGGTTAATGATGATATGTCTTGTTCATAACACTACCTTTTACGTGGATCTCGGAGATAAAAGTGATAATCTATCTAGTATTCCTATTCAGGGTATTTTTTAAGGATTATAAAAATATACTTAAGTATAATATTCTAGGCGATTATTTTAGATTGAAAAAATATACATACATATATATATTTTTTTTCAATGTGGTTCACGTACCGGTTCCACCGGCCGGCATCGCTACGTCCATGGAATAATTTCTGGCGGGCCCACCCGAAGGGGCCATCACACCCTCGGCACATTTTGCGTACCTAACCCCAAGAGTGTCGAGGAGAATGGATCCCGCGACCTCACATGCTGGGAGGCCTAACTACGGTGCTTGACCGATTGAGCTAACTCTTGGGGCTGAAAAAATATACATATATAGATTGGTAGGTGAATATTAAATATGAAATATACAATCTACTACTGAAACTTGTAAATTTTGGCGAATATTATGATAAAAAAACATATTTTATGTAAATAAAGACGATATTAGAGTCTAAAAATGGCCAAATAGCGAATTTATTTTTTGAAAAAAACCTCAAAAAATAACCAATTGGCTAAATTTCGCCCCTAAAAATTTCCCTGTTCCTATTACATAGAAAATTGTCATGTAACTAGTGAAAGGTCATCTATCCTTCAATCCTATCTCATGGAAAAATGTATTGCTAGGAAATATTAAAAAATGGTTTATTGGGTTCTATTCATTATAATAAATAATAACACATGGGATTTGTCACCATATTCAATCCTTTGATTGGACAACTTATGTTGATTATGAAAATATTACAATAATTTTACCCCACATCAAAATTTATTCTTAATTCGCTAGGTTATTTTTTCCCTAGAAAATTGTATATTCGTGCATATATGTAGATACATCCTTCTATTATTCTATCTTAATTTCATGCTTCATGACCTTCAAGAATTGAATATTAAATATCTAATTCAATATATATTATCTATAAATATGTGTTCAATAATCTCATTCACTCTAATGTCACCAAAGAATAATTTTTTAATATCATTTTCCAGTAAACCCTCAAAACATAGAGTGGTTATCAAGTACCGTACCTAAATATACATATCAAAATGGAATATGTACTAGTACAGTCTTGTATGATTCGAGGTCCTTTTTTTAAAGTTTTTTTAGGTTCTAACTATACCCACTACCCAGTTTATATCCCTTGTACATTTTGAGCTACTAAAAATTCTAAAAAACATGCTAAAAATGTATGAATGTTAATATCACTAAAATTCCAAATTCATTAAAATCCAAATGTGATACTATTGTTTCTAGTAGATGCCATAGGAAAGTGAAAATCATTTATAGTGAATTCTATTGGATTTAAATGATCATACGAAATTTTTATCTTGAATTTTCAATCACTTGCACTTTCATAATTGAAATACTCACCCATCAACAAATATATCATTCACTTACAATATGAGTGGTTTCAAGAAACTTTCTCACTTTAAATTGGTGGAAAAATTACGTATGCATTGACTTGAAAAATGCATGAACTAAACATTCCTCATTTTCACCTCTTATTTGTTATTTGCATTCAAGATTCATTAGTTATTTGTTTCATTTTGTTTTACTATTTCATCCTTGTACCACCATTTGAAACGATATTCATAGGAGTTAATCCCAAGATAACATATGAAGACAACAAATCCTCTTATGGAATGGCCTGTAGCTAATTTCAATTCATGGTAATAGGACAATTTTGCATATTGTAGTTTCGAATAATGTTTGTGTGTGAGTTAGATAGTAGTTAGTTTAGGGAATACTAATTGATTGAAAAATAATAAGCCTTTTTTCATGAAGAACATTTATGATTTTTTTGAATAGCTTAAACCCTTCCCCATTACCTATCAATGTGTCCATTCTCCATCTCATTATTAGATTATTCCCTATATTATGTACAATGCATTGACCTATCATAACAAAGGCTAGAACCATTACCTCCTAAAGTATAAAATATTATTTCCATTTCTTGATTAGAGAAATAATAAAATCTTTCATTGGGTCAAACTCTATCTATTTTTGGGCCACTACTTGACACCATAGGCCTTTACCAACTATCAATATGAAAAAAAAAATAGCTACCTAATATTTGCTAAAAATATGAATATTCTCTAAACCCTACCCACCGAGATATTTGGGAGTTGCAATGCGCTTCCATTTCATGAAACCATCCACATTTTTATCCCTTCTCCTAGACCATTAGAAATTGAATCTAATTCTATAGATATTTTCCAATACTACCTTTACGATATAGAATATGTATATCCAATAGATAGGAAGGAGATCAAGTTAATATTTAACTAAAATGTACTTTCATGATGAAAAAGACAAACTACTCATTTGTGATTGAATTAGATAGAAGCCTCTTAAATATGATTGCAATAACCATCGCACAAATTTTATAAATGGAATTAATTAATAAAATGGGAATGCATTCATCGAGGTATACTATGTTATATTTGTTTTAAATGAGGTCAATAAAAGTATAATTGAAGGTAGGTAGAACCTTCCAAAGGATCTTGAACCATTAATGGCCTTCAATAAACAATCTTTGGAGATCTCATATAGCCGTAAGAAAAATTGAATTGTCAAACCATCCAAACAATCACCTATAAGGTAGATGCCCTAAAATTTGGCCACTAGGTTACCTCTATCAAGTG
Organism: Larix kaempferi; assembly: GCA_027924585.1. Classification (NCBI taxonomy): domain Eukaryota; kingdom Viridiplantae; phylum Streptophyta; class Pinopsida; order Pinales; family Pinaceae; genus Larix; species Larix kaempferi. The sequence continues at coordinate 2,219,755 of BSBM01000399.1, read as the reverse complement.
TGGGGAAGAGGTTATCCCTAGAATGGTGAGATGTCACCTCCAAATTAAGGTGGTAGGATCCCCCCTGGGAGAAAAGAAACAACCTCACCTTAGGTTTGACCTTCTCTTGCATGATGTCGCATTCCTTGGGTATTCCTGAACACATGATGGTGGAGGATTTTTTAAAGTTTCCTATTTAGACAACTTACTATGTTTCATAATGAGAAACAACCATGGGGCATTATTTGGATAGGCTACCTAGCCCCAAGGTCCTACTTAGCTACTAAATTATTTCATGACCCCCATGGGAGAGTTTAGTGAGTTGGTTAGGATATTGATGTGTGTTAAATAATTTATTCTTTAAAACTAAAAAATAATAATGATTTCCTATATTGGAAATGTACAAATAATTATTGGTTTTTGTGAAGTCACTCTCTCTTTAAGCTAAATGTCGTAATGTATGGTGCAAAAACATCATTAACAAATCAACTCTGCACAATAGGAAATATTTCAAAGAATACAACCATACTTGCAAGAAAAAACCAATATAGACTAGGGTACATGATGATGAAATGTTAAATAATAATCCTCCAATTATTCCAGACATAAATTTTAGTTGAAAGGATAATCCCAAACCACAAGAAAATTTACTTAGAACCAAATTTCTCCTTCTCCCAAATTTCTTCAAAAAATGCACATTCTTTTGTTTAGTCAGATTGACTTTTTAACATCACAGAAGTAGTAAAAATACTTAAGAATAGATGAACCGTTAGTTTTGAGAGACACCTTGCTTAAGAGGCATTATGTGTCAAACATGGGTTAGGAGACACTATGGAACATCACTTAAGATACTCTCTCTAGTGTGTCTTAAGCAATGTTCCCTAGGATCTCTTAAGCCATGCATGACACATAATGTCGCTTAAGCGACGTGCCTTGAAAATTAAGTAAATTTTCTCTTCAATTTTTCACCCACTTGACTTAAGTTCGACATTGAGAATTTATATTTTCATTAAACAACAAATTGGGACCCCAAATGTAGTAGTGAGACATCTGTCCATAGTGACTATGCATCAATTGGCACATATATCATACTAGGTGAAATGAGCATGCTAACTTTTGGTGTACCCATAATTAATTTTCACAATCAATCCCGGGTGACATCACAAACAATTGTATTGTAGAAAGGTGGTCTAATAAAAAATTTGACCACACAATTATGTGATACCAACAATGAGCTAGCACCATTAATGACCTAACCTTGATGATATGGTTGTGGGTGAGGCATGAAACATAAAGCCAATGCTTTCACAAGAGCATATGTGACTAAATGCTTTTGAATCCCATTGTCTAGGATCAACTTAACCATGTGAACCTTCACTTGAAAATTATGAGTGTAATGACATGCCATAACCATGACGTGATGATCCAATTCATTAAGGTTGGACAAATCAATTCATGCTTGAGGAGTTGTAGCGAGAGGAATTGGATGGGGATTAAGAAACAATGTCTCAACAATGTGTGAATGGTAAAGGTAATGACAATTCTCGGTATTGTGTGAAGCCATATTATGAAAAATACACTATTGACTAGTTGTGGATGGATATGTGGAATGTACACTGGTTTATTTGGGGGACAAGGCTCGATGGACAGGAGAATGTGGAGTAAAATTTTATACTTGCGCAATTTTTCGCTTTGCTACAAGAGCGTTTTGAAAAGATTTAGAGAGAGAAGTAGTAAAGTCTAGAACCACTTCATTCTGCAATTGGGGAACTGCACTATAATTAATTTTGATCATTAATATCTACTTGCAATTAGAAATAAAGAGTTCTACTTGGAGTTTATAGATGGCCTCAATATATTGATGTATTGATTGGATGGAAAACTATTGCAATTGAAGTTGTCATGTCCATAAACCTTCACTATATATTGCAAGATAAAAATGTTCATGAAAGGATATGCAAAAGCCATACCAAATGGTAATTGAATTAGAAGTGTACATGACAACCATTTCGTTGAGTTCTACACATAATATGTCCTCGACCCATTGATTCTCGAGTATTTCCCACCATTGTTTTTCCAACTGTTGGAGGTGACATATTTGTAATGAAATATTATCAAGATATGGGAGATCCTTCTTGTATCTAAACCATGAAGATAACACTCTAACCCATTTATCTACTTGCTCCCCATCATATGCACTAACAAACTAAGGCAGTGTTACTTTAGGTCCTCAATGCATTCTAGAAAGAAGATGTAGATGAATGGCTATGGACATTTATATCAACAAGATTCTAAACTAATTCCAAAATAACTTGAGTTTTCTCTTGCATGGGTTGTGTATGTTGGTGGAAGATTTGTTGCTACTACTGAGCATGAAAACCCATATGTAAAATATCCTCGTTGTGAGTTGATTTAGGAGTGTTGATTTTATCTCCTGAAATAAACATAGACTAGTTGTGGTTTCTAGGTGATAGGAGGTCTTTAAATTTTTCATTTTTTTAGATGCATTTGAGGTTCTTTTTCAAGAGTTTGAAGTATGTAATGAAGTTTGAAATAACAGTTGAGGATTACTTTTCTCCAAAAAGAAAATTCAGGTTTCGGTAGCTTAGGCGGACCTAGCGATGGTTCATTAGCTACCAAAAACCCCACTTTCGGCAGTTCACAAGATGAAAGACGAAACTCTTCAACTACCGAAAGGACAGGCACGTATCATGAATCATGGAATAGTTTTCGCTGGCATAGGCGGATACGACAGTTGTTCATTAGCCACCGAAAGGCAAGTGTTTTTGTAGTTCGCAGTTTAAAAAAAGAATCCTCCACAGCTACCATAAGCGGAGGCATTTTCACACGTTTTTCTGGCAGCTTACGTGGTCAGAGGAGAAATCGTCAGCTACCGAAAATAAGCCAGTTTTTGAATGGTTAAAATGTCTAATCAAAGGACTTAGTCATGAAGCTTAAAGATAAGAACCATCATTCCCTAATCGCCGAAGAGGGCCATTGCCAGCAAAGACACGATCTCCTCGAATTAAAACCCGTTGCAAATGATGATTGCTCCTAGACTGATTGAACCCTACCTCTCTCATATTCATCTAATTTCTAAAGGCTATGCATCCTGAGTAATCGGGTAGAATTGACAGGTCATTTAAATCCTCGTGATTGGCTTTCCACTTCCATCCTTCGAAGTCAGGGTCCTTAACCGAGGCATCCCTCATCCTCATTTCTTACATGTCGTTGAGGTGCCCCTTCCCAATTTCGCGTCGAGTTTTATCCTAAGGCTTGATTTTTTTTTAACAGCAGGTGTCGACAAGTCTCTTACAGATGAAAAAGGAAGGAGCTGTGCTCAGGAAGGAGCTAAATGATGTTGGCTATCTCGAGTCGCACCTTGAGGTATGTCAATTCTTCAAAAATGTGGGATGTTATAACTATTGTCAAAATATTCAAGGCTCCCATCAGCAAGTTGTAGAGGCCTTCGCATTGTCATTTGATGGGGAGAAAGCTCAAATTGGGATAGAAGAAATCCAAGTGGATGAAACCCTCATAGTAGAGATTCCAGGGACAGGAGAAAGATGGTTTCAAACTACCACCACCCAGAATGTTGAGTTCAGATTGTATCTAAAACCTACACACAAGGAAATTACCTGGAACAAAGATGTCCCTATGTCTTTCTTGGAGGAAAATTGGTAGCACCTTTTGAAGGCCATCCTGGTTTATTTTACATGTGAATGCAGATATTCCAGAGTGTTGATCTATCATTTCAAACAATTGAATCATTTCACTGGTAGAAGCCCTTTAAATCTGCCCTTCTATCTTCATAAAAACCTAACAAAGATGGCTCACCAAGTCCAAGCAAAGTGCAGAGCAGGTTATCTCACCATGGCCTCATTAAACTCTTGGTATTAGAGCATCTGCAAAGGAAAAATAAACAATGGTTTTCTTTCCTTTTCTGGAACGAATTCAAAACAGAATTGCAACCCGAAGACAAGGAAAATCCTTCCTCTAAAAATTCATCCACCCCTAGAAGTGAAAAGAGAAAAAGGTGAGCCATCTCTTCGTTGCCAGTAGTTCAGCTTTCCCTTTCTTCTAAGCCTGAGAGGATTGGGAAAAAGTTAGAGTTTAGTAGTAAGAATGAGGACGAGGGAGCTAGTTTAGAAGGAAAAAACATCCTCAACCTGCCATACACAGATTCCGAAGAGAATGAAAAGCCAAAAGCTGGGGTATGAGGTGAAAGTTTGTTCTCACCTACGCTCGACGAAGAGCCAAATCAACAGATTGTTGAAGCATCAGCCAGCCATTCAAAGAAGACCTCATCCTAGAAGATTAATCAACTGTTAAGACAGGTGTATGAGCTGGAACTTCTTCAGAGGGTGATCAAGGAGAAAAATGAAAGGTTAACTGAAAGAAACAATGAGTTGTATACCTCCTTTCAAGGGTTAACCAAAAAGCACAGCAAGTTGAAAGGGAGGAATATAAGATTGATAAGAGACAATATCAGGTTGAGCTGGAAGGTTGAGCTTATGGGAGGTAAGGAAATGACTCAGAAACCCCAGCCTAAGGTACACTCAGACCTTGACACCTTAGCGGCAGCAGTAGTTAGTTTCGTTGACACTCTGGTTTTGGCCCAGGCTGAAGAGAAATCCAAGCAGCAGAAAGATGAGTAGCATAAGGCGGAAAAAACATAGTTTTGTCAAAAGTTTTGCAGGCTAGACCAAGCAGTTTCGGTGGCTTAGGAAAACATAGGAAATTGTTCATTAGCTACCAAAACTCCAATTTTCGGCGGCATAGGATATAAAGGTGGGACTCATCTAGTTACCGAAAGGAGAGGCCAACTCCAAACGTCTAAAGGTGCCTCAGTGGCTTAGGAGAACACACTACTTGTTCATTAGCCACTGAAAGCAGGGCTTTCTATAGCTAATCAAATTTTAACCCAGTTTTCCTAGCTGCCGAAAATACAGAATAATGCAGAAAGTGGTTTTTGCATCGAACCTGACTTTGATGATCCAAGCACCTTGAGGGCGTTTTCTAATGATGGTTAAAGGTTTAAGAGAGTCATGATTATTTTTCTGTTCCATACTGAAGGGCGCCAGCAAGATGAGAAGAGGAATCTTCTCGCCTACTTTGGGAAAAACGGCCTGCAGATTCTCCAGGTAGCAGTTCGACCTCACTCACTAGCCTCCGAAGGCCCATTACAACTGTCGAAGATAGGAGGACTGGCAAGATGGCGGTTAGTTTTGGAATGTGTGAATCTTTCATACTTTCTTGAAAGTTGTTTTTTTTATAGCTATTTTTAGTAGATTCGATCCAGTTTTTCAGGATCTTGACCATTTTGTAAAGGCTATTAAGCTTGTGACTGATGTAGAACAATGGTTCGATTTTGGAGATAGCACACTGATTGTACTTTCAGACTTCTTATAGCATATCATAATATAAGCTTCTTTTTCCTATTATGTTCAGATTTACCTCTCGTCTGTTCTATACTTGTATTTGATGATTTATTTCATGTCTTGAGCTGATCCAGTGTCTAAGAACTGTCATCTTTTCATTTCGCTGATTAATTGAGCTTTACAAGTATTTTCTTCGATTATAATATTGGCCATTCATATGTCTGTCTTATGTATGTTTTTGCTGAGATTATAAGTTTTGTCCATCCATATACTTTATTTAAAACCTCTGAACAGAGTGGGATAAAAGCCTTGTCCATTGAATATGTCTATGCATGCTTTGATTGAGTAACGTTGTGTTAGTCGTTCCATTTTTTATCCACCTATCCACCCATCATTGAGAAAACAGTAAGTTACCAGGCATCTCTGAGATACAATCTCGGAGAGTTTCCTGGAGTGATAACAGTTGATGTAATTGTAACTTCGGAATGTATTTCACATATATGTATATTGTATTCCTATAGAGATGTTATTATTCCTCTATACGGAAGTGTCGTCATTTATATTGTAAGTATCGTAACTTATACTTGATGGGTTATTAGACCACCTTGATGGGGTCGGCCCTGTATAAGTCATGTGGGTTAAAGGGTTATTAGACCACCCTATTGGGGGTCGGCCCTATCAGCATTATGTTATGTGGTTAAGTTAAGGCCGACCTAGTAAAGGTTTTTAGGCAAGTCAAGTCTAGTATAAATAGAGTACGGGAGGCACTCTATTTGATCATTAAAGTCTCACTCATACACTCATTGGAGAGTGGTGCACTATTGGAGGAGGAGAAGCTGCTACTAGGAGTATATCTCTTATGCTTGGGTTTTGTATCATGGCTCTATCTATCTCTGAGGAAGTTGCAGGGTTTTTCACCTTCTTGGTTTTCCCCGGTGAAACTCTGTGTCTCTTGTGTGCTTGCATTATTGTGTCCATGATTGATATGCTGTAGATATGCTGTACATGTTGTTCTCTTAGTTAAGATCCTAGATCAGATTGAATTATATTCTAAAAAACTAACATGGTATCAGAGCTAGCCTGAAAGAAGGCATGGTATGGCATTTATGACACTTGTTGCACTTGCGAAGCTAGGGCTTGATATAGCAAAAACCAGTCATCATAGCACTTTCGCTATAAATTAATTTTGGAGAAGTTTCAGTATCTGAAAATCTTACATGTCGAATATAATATCCCCATGTACCTTGTGTCCAAAGGAGAGCCTCTAATTCGTTGTACTTTCAGATTTATGATCTGTACAATATATGGTTTCTGCCTCTTCCATATCTCCGTCATAAACAGGTGACCTAGGAAAAAAGGTCACAACTTGGGATAGGAAGCTCCAAATGAAATTTAGTAAAACATGGCAGGTAGGGCACAGACTGTACTTTCACAGGTCCATTTTCAGAGGCTGAAATTGAACCAGTTACACGTGGCACTCCGTACAAGTTTGCTCTCTTGTTTTATCCCATAAACATGTCACATTGCGACACTTGGCATAAATCTCCCTCATAGAATCCATTTGAGGTCAAACCTTTGGGGTTGGAAATTTAACAGGTCAGGCTACCACAGGAAGAAGTTTCAGACCCTGTAGATTTGAAATTTCTGAGTTACACCAGAAACAATCATGTGCATATTTCTATCAAAACAGAATTGGATTTTGAGCACCTTCATTCATGGCTACGGGAATTTAGGGTTTCAGAGAAAGTTGGAATTTTTGTAATCGGAGACCACGGCTGGATGCTCCTTGGAAAAATCAAAGTTTAGAGCTTTGGATCAAACTATTTGGTTGGGTGAAGCTCTGCGAAACTCAAACCCTAATTTAGGGTCCTCCCTAGTGAATGAGGAAGATTGAAAAGCAAATTTGAGGGGTGAAACTTTGCAGTTTTCAAATTCTGAGCATACCAGGTTGATCAACTCATCAAGGTGCATCTTTCTATCCTTTAATAAGTTTGAAATTCAAAGTTTGAATTTTTAGGGTTTCCCTAACAAACCCTAATCCAGCTCCAGATCCAATTTATGCAAATCAAGTGGATTGGGTTAATCCTAGAAGAGAATGGATTGGTCACCTGCATAAGTGAAGAAGTTCTAGTTTCAGAGGGAGATGAGGCTAAGGCCTTACATAAGAAGATTACAAGCAAACTCGACAGGTATGACTTACGGGTATGTTTTGAAATCTGTTCATGATTAAGTTTATGATATGTTTGTCTTCATTAAGATTAGTACAATCCTGATTAATTTTAGACTTATCGTATCACCTTAATAAAAAATATGAATGCATGATAGAAGATATTCATTGATTAGGGTTTTGACACTTATGATTGTACTGATGCATTGTGGTGTTGTATGAGGTTGATGTTGTCTGCTAACATGAAAGGTACATCAAGAAAGACAAATCATGTTCTAGTTCAAGAACATATGACCATGGTGACATGAAGACAAATATTCATCCATTGTCATGGATCACATAGAAGATCTACTTACGAGGTATGTATAACTTGGTTCTATAATTGTTAACCTATGAGATATGCAGGTTACTAGCACAAGTCATTGAAGAGAACAAGAAGACATTATGTGGGTATGTTAGACATAACTAGCTAGCATGCTAATCCAGGTATGTTTTTCCTATATCAAGTTAGAATCCTACCTTGTGTTAGGATCTTATACCTTTGTATGATTGATAATGATTATTCATGAAGTTAGAAATTTAAGTAAGTAAGGACTTATGCATATTATGTCTCTTATCTTGATTGATGATATGACTAACCAGTAGAGTCCTATGGTCAAATAAGAATATGCATGAGCAAAAGAAGTCTTCCCTGAAACCTTGAGTACTAATGCTTATTATCTGTGTTTGAAATGATCATGACTATACATGTTTAAGATTATGTTGTTTTAGTATTTATACTAATGAATGTATGATTATGTATGAGATCTTGAGGATGGCACAATCATGACACTAGTGCACACTTAAGCATGCATAGTGGTCCAAGATGAATATAAGTCCAAGGACAGGTAATCTAGGAAGCAAAGATCAAGAGGGAGCACACTCCAGTAGTTCCTGCAAGGAAGCAAAGATTGAGAGGGAGTCCACCCAATAAACAATTAAAGATAAGTATTTGAATTGTAATTTCTTGTATATTTGATTGTTTAAATAATACTGTTCAAAGATGTATATACTTATGTTTCTAGACTTAGGTTGTGTATTATGCATATTATAATAATTGCATTAATGAACAGTATACTACTAATATACATGTAATGGGTAAGTGGCCTATGGCACTGTACAACATTCCATTGTTACTTGTCTAGAATGAAACCTCTTTGCTAACATGTTGGGAGTTGTGCACACTCTTAACAATGTTATGGTAGAGATTGGAAGGCATCTAGAAAGTCACGAGATATGGATAAATGTTGTATTGAAGCATTGGCTAAAATAATTGCATGACTGTATGACATATTTCTTTATGTGTAAGAATTTGTTCTGAAAACTATGAGATGTTTCTAATCATGCAATTTAACTTGTTTTGTAGGAAAGATCGTATACCATCACCTACAAAACAAGGACTACAACATTTGTTCCAGCAACGAAGTTCAAACTATCTATTGAAGATATTGAAGAATCTGAAGTTCCCAAGATACAGGATACAGTAAAAGGATGCCATGGTCGAGAAGTACCAATCGATCATGTTTGGGATGTGGTCCCAAGACCTAAAGGGAAGTTTGTTGTGACTTCCAAGTGGATCTATAAGATCAAGCATGCTGCAGATGGTAGCATGGAGAAATACAAAGTGAGGTTTGTAGCTCGTGGCTTGTCCCAGAAAGAGGGATTGACTATGAAGAGACTTTTTGCACCTATAGCCAGGTACACTTCCATCAGATTAGTACTTGCTCTAGCTGCAGTGATGAAATGGAAGATACACCAGATGGATCTCAAGACAACTTTCTTGAATGGTGTAGTCGAGGAGGAAGTGTATGTGGAGCAGCCACTTGGTTTTGAGACATATGACAGGGAGTCATATGTGTGCAGGTTGAAGAAAGCCTTGTATGGCTTGAAGCAAGCTCCTAGGACTTGGTATGGTAGGATAGACAACTTTCTATCTAGCTTGGGCTTTACCAAGAGTAAAGAAGATTCCAACCTTTACTACAAGGTTAAGGAAGGCAATCTAGTGATACTCTTATTGTATGTGGATGACCTGTTTGTTACAGGTGAGGATAGAATGATTGCCGACACGAAGAGGAATCTTGCTATCGATTTCGAGATGAAGGACTTGGGGATGATGCACTATTTTCTAGGAATGGAGGTATGGCAGAGTGCAGATGGAATCTTCCTTGGACAAGGGAAGTATGCAGTAGAGATCTTGAAGAGGTTCGGGATGATGGACTGCAAGGCCATGGCCACACCTATGGCATCGAACCTGAAGCTTCTGTGTGATGCTTCATCTGATCCGGTTGATGTTATGGTATATCATCAAATGTTTGGGTCCTTGATGTACCTGACGAACATGAGACCGGATATTTGCTTTGCGGTGAACACATTGAGCCAGTTCCTGATGGATCCCAAAGGTGTTCACTTGGTTGATGTAAAGCATATTCTGAGGTAACTAAAGGGTACAATTGATTATGGGCTCAAGTATGATGTGAATCAAAAGTTTAACCTGCAGGGTTATGTTGATTCAGACTGGGCAGGTAGTGCTGCAGATAGGAAGATCACATCTAGGTGCTGCTTCAGTATGGGATCAGGTGTGATCTCTTGGTTTAGTAGGAAGCAGTCCTGCGTAGCATTGAGTACAGCCGAAGCCGAGTATGTTGCAACTTGTTCGGCTAGTTGTGAGGCAGTATGGCTGAGGAAGCTATTGTCTGAGCTATTTGATCTCCCGTTGGATGCTACTAGTATTTTTTGTGAAAACTAGAGTTGTGTGAAGCTATCTGAGAACCCGGTGTTCCATGATAGATAGAAGCACATTGAGATCAAATATCACTATATCAGGGATATGATGTAGAGAGGAGTAGTGAAGCTCCTGTATGTTGCGATGGATGAGCAGGTTGCAGATGTGTTGACGAAACCACTAGCCAGAGTGAAGTTTGAGTACTTCAGAGAGAGGCTTGGTGTTCTTCAGATTGACGACACTTCAAGGAAGAAGTGATGGACACATTTGCAGGAGCCATTCTAAGCATGGTGAGAGGAGGATCCTCCCCATGGCTATGGATGTAAGCACTGGATGATGAGCATCAGGACGATGATCCAGTTACTGCTTTGTATATGCATCATGTTGGATGCTTGATATGATCAGTTGGATCATGTATTTGTATATGCATCATGTTGGATGCTTTGATCAATTTGATCATGTATTTGTATATGCATCATGTTGGATGCTTTGATCAGTTTGATCATGTATATGTATATTCATCATGTTGGATGCTTGATATGATTAGTTGGATCATGCATTTGTATATGCATCATGTTGGATGCTTGATATGATCAGGTGGATCATGTATTTATATATGTATCAGGTGGATACATTGTATGATCAAGTGGATCATGTACTTATGTATGATCAGGTGGATCATGTACTTATGTATGATCAGGTGGGTCATGTACTCATGTATGTATTAGGTGGATACATTGTATGATCAGGTGGATCATGTATTTATATATGTATTAGGTGGATACATTGTACGATCAGGTGGATCATGTACTCATGTATGTATCAGGTGGATACATTGTATGCTCAGGTGGATCATGTATTTATATAGGTATCAGGTGGATACATTGTATGATCAGGTGGATCATGTACTCATGATATGTATCAGGTGGATACATTGTATGATCAGGTGGATCATATATTTGTGCATGTATTAGGTAGATACATTGTATGATCAGGTGGATCATGTATGATGATATGTATCAGGTGGATACATTGTATAATCAGGTGCATCATGTATGATGATATGTATTAGGCAGATACATTGTATGCATCAGGTGGATGCATGGTATGATCAGGTTGATCATGGATGATGAGTATCGGGACGATGCTATAGATGACATGCATCAGGATGATGATCAAGATGATCACAGATGACGAGCTTCAGGATGTTGCTCCAGATGACATGCATCAGGATGATGCTATGATGATGATCAAGATGATCACAGAAGACGAGCTTCAGGATGTTGCTCCAGATGACATGCATCAGGTTGATGCTATGATGATGATCAGGTTGATCATGTATACATTAGGATGATGTATGTTGAGTATCAGGTTGATACTTTATGGTCGTGGACAGGTTGTGCAAGTAGCATAGAAAAGTTCCTTTAAAATCCAGACAGGTAGAGCGGTGTGCTCGTAACAACCTGGGATGCTCTATCGATATCCAGACAGGTAGAGCGGTGTGCTTGTAACATTCTGGGATGCTCTGAGTAGGTTTTTCTATGGTTTCGCATAGAAAAGATCCTTTAAAATTCGGACAGGTAGAGCGGTGTGCTTGTAACAGCCTGGGATGCTCTATCGAGATCAAGACAGGTAGAGCAGTGTGCTCGTAACATCCTGGGATGCTCTGAGTAGGTTTTGCGAAAGTTCACATAGAAAAGATCCTTTAAAATCTGGATAGGTAGAGCGGTGTGCTCATAACAACCTGGGATTCTCTATCGAGATCCGGATAGGTAGAGCGGTGTGCTCGTAACATCCTGGGATGCTCTGAGTAGGTTTTGTGAAGGTCAACATGTAAAAGATCCTATAGTCTACGCCAGGTTTTGTTGACGCACGTAATCAGTCCTAGGTTCCACAGTATGGCTACTGATGATGAATACCTACATGTGGTGGGCCTACATCCAGCATGAAAAAGGGCTGGCTCTGTAGAACTTCCTATGACGAGTAGTTCAGAGATTGATTGAGATAGTAGCAGTTGTGACGATGACGCTGATTTGATGACGATGATCCAGTGATGATGATCCAGAGAAGAAGACTTGTGCTAGTCGATCTATGTCGAGAAATACCTTCCTAGTTAAGAGGGAGTGTTGATGTAATTGTAACTTCAAAATATATTTCACATATATGTATATTGTATTCCTATAGAGATGTTATTATTCTTCTATATGGAAGTGTCGTCATTTATATTGTAAGTGTCGTAACTTATACTTGATGGGTTATTAGACCACCTTGATGGGGTCGGCCCTGTATAAGTCACGCGGGTTAAAGGGTTATTAGACCACCCTATTGGGGGTCGGCCCTGTCAGCATTATGTTATGTGGTTAAGTTAAGGCTGACCTAGTAAAGGTTTTTAGGAAAGTCAAGTCTAGTATAAATAGAGTGCGGGAGGCACTCTATTTGATCATTCAATTCTCACTCAAGCACTCATTGGAGAGTGATGCACTATTGGAGGAGGAGAAGCTGCTGCTAGGAGTATATCTCTTATGCTTGGGTTTTGTATCATGGCTCTATCTATCTCTGAGGAAGTTGCGGGGTTTTTCACCTTCTTGGTTTTCCCCGGTGAAACTCTGTGTCTCTTGTGTGCTTGCATTATTGTGTCCATGATTGATATGCTGTAGATATGCTGTACATGTTGTTCTCTCAGTTAAGATCCTAGATTAGATTGAAGTAAATTTTGAAAAACTAACAAGGAGGTGCCATGAGTACAATTTTTATCTTTTTTTTCTAACAATGCTAACATAGAGAGCTTCTTTATAAGAGTTTCTCTCTTGATAAAATATTGGCTATAGATGTTGGATATAAAGGGTGTTATCCCCTTCACTTGCCTTGGCTGTGGAAACCACAAATGCAAGCTTTTCTACCAATTAATACATAATTAAGTACATAAAATAAGACCACTGAAATAAATTATTCTCTTTATTCACCAAACAACTAAACTTCTACATACCAAATTACCTCATTCATATAGGAACATATAGGAACATTGCATATAAAAAAGGAACGATTCAATTTGGTTACATTGTCCATTTATTATAATATATTATCTAACTATCTTATCAACAATATACATCACTATGCTCTAACAGCTATTTCACTTTATTATGCTCCACTCTCTAATATCCATTTCAAGCATTATGCTCTACTCCACATTCACTCATATTTTGCAACATCTTGAATTCAATAGCAATTGAGAAAGAGAGAACCAATCTTACAAGACGAGAAGTATGGAGGAAAAAGAATGTATGCATGAAGAACCATATTTAATCGAGCCTCTCTTCTATGAGAAGGAGAAAAAATATTAGTGAAAGAACCATATTTTCATATTTTCTTTTTCTATATAGATAAAAAAAGGGTTGGAAAACCCTTTCTTACTATTTATCTATTATGTTCAATTTTATGAATGAGGGATAGAGATCAATTTCAATTTGATATGGAAGAATGTTAGCTATTTTTTTCTCATTCTTCTTTCTATTATAAAGATCTAAAAAATAAAAACATAACTTTATGAAGAAGATCTAAAAAAAATATAAAAACATAACTTTATGAAGAAGTATCAATTGACTTTTTAATTTTTAAGAAAGTAAAAATATTTTATATGAACAATTTTGAAATATACACAATTATTAAGCTAAATGATAAGTACGATCACTTTAATGACATTTTGATAAATATAAAACTATTATATATAAACAATTTTGGATTAGCTTTTGAAGTGTCCACTAACCCTTATTGATATAAATAATAATACCATCACACCAAATATACTAGGAAAAAAAGTTCAAAATATTTAAAAAAATAGCATGATAGAAAGGTGGAGCATTAACTCAAAACATATTAAAAATAAAATATCCCACTTCAAAATTTGTACGTAATGCTCATAAATAAATGATATTAAAGATAACACCATCGTTCTGTTTCTTTCTCCCTTGCCACTTTGTTGTGATTATTCTAATTTGTTGTTATATATGCAGTGGCCCAACCCTCGGTGAATGAGTGGTTCAACAAATGTTGTTTTTGTTTAATCAGAAACAACAAATTCTTTGTAATGCTCAATGTGCACTACGGGAGTGCACTACGGGAGTCTCACACCTATACCGATCAATCCTCGCCAACTAACATTTAAATTATATTTCAACGTCCACTACATTACACTGCAGCAAAGAGATGTATAAAAATATATTAATGAATAGCATTTTTGGGTTGGTTGATAAACGTGTCCAGCGAAGAAAAGTACAGCCCTTACATTCAATCTGCAGTCCATCCCATTATCTCAAAATACAGAGCTTCCATTCAATCTTCAGCCCATCCCATTATCTTATCTCACAATACAGCCCTTCCATTCGATCTAAATCCCATCCCCAGGAAAGATCTTTGAAAAGCAAAACGTTGATCTCCAAATAAGTTCATCCACTGAAATTTGCATTCAGTCAAAATCTGAAAAGAAAGATTCCTACTCTCCTTTTCTCCTGTATTTGCGTTATTAGTTGTGTTAGACATCGATCCATCGTATCTCGCATGAAATCTGAATCATTTCATGCACCAAAACTATCTATATATATCCGGTAAGCTGCGCACCATGTCATTGCATTGTCCAGTTTGCTTAGATATTTAGGGTTTATCTTTCAAGCTTTGATATTTACGGTTTATCTTTGAAGATGAGGACGAGCACAGTATGGAAAGCTCTAGTGTTAGCTTTGGCATTTGAAGCTGCAGCAATCGGAGTGGCAGAAGGTGCCATCTCCTGCTCGAAGGTGATCTTTGATCTTCTCCCCTGCCTTTCCTTTGTCACGGGGGACGCTGCTAACCCCACGGCGGCTTGCTGCAACGGCGTCAAGAGTCTGAACGCGGCGGCCAACTCTACTCCGGACAGGCAAGCGGTGTGTAAGTGCATTAAATCTGTGTCTGGTTCCTCCACCTATGACTCCAGCAAGGCCGCCAACATACCATCTCTCTGTGGCGTCACCGTCGGCTTTCCCATCAGCGCTTCCATGAGCTGTGACGCGTACTTATTATTTCCCTGATCTGTGGTTTTATTAGTATTCTAAATTATGACTGCTTTCTTATTTTCTTCTTGCTGTGGATTGATAGGTATTTCATCTGGTTTTCATGACAGGGTCCACTAAGCCGAGTCGAGCAATGCAGGAGGACAAGGACTGCGAACGAAGGAATAAAATTCTAGAAATAAATGGAATAGTGTCATATTTAGTACGGAATAAGATGGCTTGTTCTCTTCTCTGTAATATTTTATAGTTTTCTATAATAAAACATATTACCAGCCGTTGCCATGGTGGTGTAATTGTACGTTCAATGAAATGGTTTTGTGAATGCTGTAAATGAGAGAATTTAGGTTGTGTTAAATAATCGAAAATATTTAAAACTAGCATTTGCTCCAAGAGGGGCAAAAGGAATGCCAAGAGAAAAAGAGTACAAGGAAATAAAGAAGGAAATAAAGTTAGCTGTTTGGGCAGATTATGGGCAATAGGTCATACTCTTTGCCTCATTGAAACACAAAACAAAATCACAATTTTAGTATGAATTTTAGACTAACTAATAGAAGCACCTCCAAACATGATGTAAACAATTTCAAAGTAACCCTGAAAGCTAATAAGGTGAGGAAACTCATAATCAAATACAAATAGGAGAGGTGAGGCAACTCATAATCAAATACAAATAGGAGATATGTAACACTAGTTTTTGGAACACATTTGAATCTTGGAATGTCCTATAGTTGTATTAGCTCTGGGTTCTAACAACAATCAATTGGGAAACATACCCTAAATAAATTTGTCCCTAAAATGGATCTGGGATGGTGTGTTTTTTGTGAACCTCGTAATGTTGTGAAGTGTGATTCCTTTCAGTATCATAAACCATCGCTATAAAGGCTAATGCAAAAGCCACGAAATAAATACCACTAAGCTATAAACAAGAAGACAAATTCAATTTTAAAAAGAGCAATTAGTTGGGCGAGCATTAAATCCTATGATAGCCATAACAATCTAGGGCTATTTGTATAGATAGAAGCCTCTATGCAAAGCAAAAAGGTAACTACAATATTATATCATAATACAATTATTGTAACTCTTGGGGCAAAAGATGAGAATGACATTTCTATTGCCTACATCAAAAGGATGGACACTTTAATTGTTATACATCAAGAGGGATTGACACTTTTAATTCACTTTTAACAAGAGTAATCACTAAATGAACCTCCTAGAATCTTCCACTTCATCACAAACAACAACCATCATTACATAAAATATGTTTTATCATTTATTTACAAAAGCATATTTCAAACTTATGAAACATCCAAGTTTTATTATTATATATGTATTATAATTAACAACCGCTCCATAGATTTAGATTTGAAATGACCTCTCACCATAAATCTGTATGAATCATAGAACACTAACTTTATTATCATATTAGGTCGCGATGCATAAAAAACAAAAGTACATGGTATAACCGATAATTAAATTAATAAACAAAGAACCTTACCCTTCATTAGGGAAGGAAACATGCTTAAAATAAGGAGCAACCATAGTGACCCTAAAAAGAAATGATATATCTTGAATTTTTTTTATATTATATTTAAGGAAGCATCAATACCTTCGTGGTGTAAGTTATCCTTTGAATGTGTATGCATATAGGGATATATATACCACTTAATAATTGCTTTGGTACTACTAATTCTTTTATAAATTTAAACACCTAGTTATATTATCCAATGTTTTGAAAATCATGACTCTTTCCGCAATTGATCTACCAAGTACCATGTTTGTTATATATATATATAAGATAATAATAATAATACTAATATTTATAATCATATTAATTATCTTATACCTAATAAGTTTTGAATGTTTATATATATTACATAGAATTATTAATGATTTTTAATTATTTATTGATGTTTAAATATTATTTATATAAATCAATAATAAATGTCATAAATAAATATGCTTAATTATTTAAATTTAAATTAAATAGTGATGCCAAAAATATTTATGTATATTTTTTAAAAAGAAAGTGTTATTAATTCAAAATATGAATACAAAACTTTCAACCAAAGTATTCCATAACTAAATATACTTGATAAGTATTTTTTCAAATAACATAGAAAGTAACAATTTCAATAAAATTTCAAACTCCTATTTAAGTTAAATGACAAATGTATTATACATTAGCAAAACAACCTCTTTCTAATGGATCTTACTAAAAAGAATATGATACCAAGAGAACCATATGAAACTTAAAGCCTTAGCACTCATGAGCAATAAAACAATTCCAAAATAGGCAACATAGAGTCTCAAGACCTAATCACAAAGTTGTTAAGTATCAATAGTGAAACCTAACACCTAACGTCAAGAGGCACTCCTTGAAAGGAAAGCTTTGGAAAACACGAATCCATGCAAAAATCCATTATATGTAGGAGATCCTAGAGGATCATACCATGCAACCTTGATTTACCCACTTAGCCTCCTCATATTAAAGTCCCCATCTTTTATTCAACTTCTCTTGGAAAAGGATGTGATTACTAAATGTAGATAAATCTATTTAGGCTTATAGATCTAAAAAGGTTCTCATACCTCCACCTCCATTCTCCCAAATACGCTTCAAAGTAAACATGTGATCTCATTAGCTAGAATCATCCATTAAATACTTTGAATGGTCAAAATATCATTTCACATCAAAGCCATATTCACAGGAAAGATAGTGTGATATTTTCAATAGCCTAGCACCCTCATCATAGAGACATTTCCTTACATAAATCACTTTATTAAAAAGTCTCTCATGGAATAATATGTTTAAATGGGTTAAAGTGAGAAGTTGTCACTTTTCAAAGCTAAACCGAATGACAGGCCAAACCCAATGCTCTTATAATACCATTCCAATGCCCAGAAAGGGTCATAACAATCTTTTTCCAAGCTTCCCAAATACTTCCTAAAATAGAGGAGACGTTAATTTTGAAGTCACACGAGGATGGAGTTGTATAGTCTACCACAACCTAGAAACAATTAAGCTCGTGATGTGGAATTCAAACAAGGATCGAATTTGTCATGCTAGTTTTACAAATGGATGTTGTATAATCTGCCACAACCCAGAAACAATTAAGCCTGTGATGTGGAATTGAAAGAATTCTAGGATGATTTGGGATTGTAATACTTCTGAATATAGTACCATTTTTATCGCTCCACTTCATTGGTAATGGATTGTGTTTGGGCTTGAGTGGATAATTCAGTAGGATAGCAAAAGTATGTGGGATGTGATCAGACTAATCAGAGCCTCCTTATGGAAGAATTGTTGCCATGCAATTTTTCAAGAGCCGACTGTCATTCAACTTGGAAAAAGTTTCTACATTCAGATCAGGTTTGGCTATTTGAATTTCGGACAGAGGGCACACCTTTTGGGAAACACATCGATACTTTCCAAGATGGAGCCTAGTTAGATATGCTTTCTCTCCTTGTTTATGTAGGCAGGGGGAAACCAGATCAACCGCTTTGTGGCACCTGGATATGTCACTGTTGTTACATATTGATTTCTACTATAATATATGATGCATTTTAAACAAAGATATATATGGGACATATTTTGAATCAGTGGGGAATTTAATTGAACGCTTCATTAACCACAAACCAAGCAGAGGTTGATTTATGCATCGATATAGATAGGTGGCACTAGGCACACAATATGGAGAAACTATGAGATAGAAAAAACATTTAGACCAAATTACCACAATGGTGATTAATAAAATTTTAAAAATAACAATTTTTGGCTCAGGAATTGTCTTCAATTTGATGGGTGGCATGATCATTATCATCTAATATCCCTCCGTCCTTCCAAACATATGTGGTTTCTCACCACGTTTATCTTCAAAACTCGCCACCAAAATACGTATAAAAATTGCATGTCTTTACATCCTCTTCTATTTAAATCCTCATCGCATAGTCATAACTAAATATTATTATGCATGCACATCCTCACCTTATAATATCAATTGGGTCAAGGGGTAGAGGCAACCATAAATTATCAAATGTATCAAGACAGAAATAGTAGGAGATAACTATAAGCAAGTCTTATATTAAATTTACCATATAAATCTTTAATTGGCACTCTCATATGAGATTTGACGCATTGGATTGTTGTGATCTTCTTATGACTCCTTACCAATGTGATTGTAAGGCCTCTTTGATGGTGAAGTCGATAATTTTAAGTCATCTTCCTCATTCTCATGCCTTCTGGTAAGACAATAAGAAGGGTAGTGGCCCACATCAGCATGGAAAATAGTTTCGACATATAGGTAGATAGATTAATTCTTTCATTAAATAACTTAAATTTCATGCCCATGACTACGAATTCAACAAGCTCTTAATTACTCTTGTATCTAGAGTTTTCGCAAATCGAGCCATTAACGAACTTATTTTGTTGTTCTGGTTCAATTTA
This sequence comes from Larix kaempferi, assembly GCA_027924585.1. Lineage (NCBI taxonomy): Eukaryota > Viridiplantae > Streptophyta > Pinopsida > Pinales > Pinaceae > Larix > Larix kaempferi. The sequence continues at coordinate 2,199,987 of BSBM01000399.1, read as the reverse complement.
AAAGGAAGACTGTCGAGACTCAAACATGCAGTGACTTGCAAGGCTCCAGTTGAATTAGGCTTGATTTGCTTATGAAATCCATGCAGAATTGACAAAGAAAATTTAATTCTAACACTCGTTAAAAAATTTATATACACACGTAGCAACAATTACAATTTGTAAACTTCATAAACCATTATTCATGTATTTTTTTGTTAATAAATATTCTAAACTTTTTTATTATATTTGAAAATAAGTTTACCATTTTTTAGGCAGATTCAAATAAGGTAGATTAAGGTCGGTTAGGCTCAGGCGAGGCAGTCTCAACAAGTGGGGACCTAAGGAAGACTTGGATTACAAAGCTGGGGGCTGTAAGAAAAACTCGGGTTACACAGTATAAGATAACGTATATAAGCAGCTACGTGTATAATAAGCACCACCCCAGCTCGCCACCTATCGGAGGTTCAATTGATTCAAAGGGTAATACTAAACCATTTCCTCTGTACACCAACCCTAAGCCACAACCTAAAGGTAAGTTTGCAAAGTATTCTACCACGTGGATACACCAGCCCTGAGCCACAACGTGGGTATATGATCCCTAATCCATGACCAGAGGTAAGTTCCTAGAGTATTTTGCAAAGTGGAACGCAACATGTAAATTTTAATTTGCAATGTGGAGAGAAACATACAACAAAATTTTCATGAGATCCAAGTTTAAGCTAATACAATTCTTAAAATGATGTTGTCCACACCAACGATGGTTCCTCAGCACCTGCAACGCAGTTAGATGGAGGAAATGCAATTGATAATTTTAGCTCTCTCCTTATGTCCAGCTTCTGGCTAAGAATTTGCTGGTCACATGCGATAGTCCGAACTCTTTTTTTATTGCATGTGAATACAATTCTGTAGCATAAGTCAGGTTGGTTAATTCCAGCTTCTGGCTGACAATTTGCTGCATCTTTTTTCTTGCTTGTGAATAAAATTCTGTAAAATTTTGTAGCGTAACTCAGACATTGTTGATTACATTTTAACTAAACTTCATTTCAATCCATTTTGTGATTTTCATGCTCAAGCCTTTCTCCTTAATGTTGCAGGTTAGAAAAGGTAGGACAAAGATGGCTTTAATTATCGGCAAATATCTTCATCACCGTGCAGTGAAAACCTTCTAGTAGAGGAGAGTCCATACTTTGTTCTGGTAAACTGATCTAAGAAGAATATAAATTTCATATTAAGTTAAAAAAATAGGGTCTGAATATTTCAAATACTTATTTTGTAGAAGTAGCTATAAAAAGGAAGCACAGAACCCACCAGCTTAGGGCGAAGAATGCATTGTGTGATTCAATGCAGTTGTGTTCATCCTTTAGCACCACGATGAGATCAAGCACCACCAAGCTGGGCCACAAGGGAATGGCCAGTGATCCACACGTTTTATCGCCCATTCACACACACACACTTCTTAACCGCGTCGAACGTCGTGTTGAATCGGGCTGAAGGCTACCATGATCTTGGGAATTCCAGATGGGCGAAATGGGGAGCTCAATAACTTCCTGCTCCAGTCGTACAAGATGCTGAAGATGCTCCACTCGTACAAGATGTTGAAGATAGATCTACAGTCGGTTATTTCTACCATAGAGTAAAGGATCTATAGGTACAAGATCTACAACTCACTGGATATTCAAGATCAACAACTTCGGAATTCTGCATATACCCTAACACGAACTTCAGAATTCTGTATGGGATCATGTCATCCACCTTATGCAAAGTTCAAGGTCCGTATTAGTTTTAATTCCTTTGTTGTTATTTGCCCAAATGCTCCAATTTTGTTTTCCAAGCATCCTTTGAATGTTTTTCCTCAGCAAAATAAGTGAATTAGTGTGTTTACTGGATGTAATTTTATTTTTCCTAGGATCCATACAGTAGGTATGCATTCGACCATGGTTTCAAGCCTATTTCTCTTTATCAAGGTCTTAACAGAACAACTATTGGTTCTTGATTTTGGGGTTGTGCTGATTTCTTTTAGAGTACATAACTCTTTTTCAATGGTCTTGACAACCTCTGCTTCATCTAACAGAACTCAAGTGCCTGCACTAAACATGAAGCTTTGGTATGCCCCATATCTAGAGATCCCATGTGGAATTGTTTTGAAGGGTGCGACCCTGGTCTCGATTCGCCCTTATGAGTTCCCAATCTGCAAGGAAACTAATGGATTTTTGGCTGGAGCATTTGAAGGACCATTCAAGACTGCAACCAACCTTCTTGCAAAGAGGAGGACATATCTTCTGACATATCTTATGGAGATGAATTCATTCTCTGAACATAGGTGGTTAGCTGTATTGTTACGGGATTCTATATGAATATAATTGAGTTTGTTTTCATACATTCAAGAAATAAGTGAATGAAATATCAGTTGACATCAGAGTAAAGAGATCATGAGTTGTGTGAGAATTGTGGGTCATTCATTGTTTCAGCTATTCTTTGGAAAAGAAGAGAGGACGGAGGTATGTTTCACACATCACAATCCCAATTAGCCATAGACATCCAGTTCCTCCATATCGAGCTAATAATTGGCTCAATTTCATAACAATTTGTTGCACAGAAGATGAGACTGACAACCCTATGGATGCTCCTCCTGCCTTGGGCTGCTCTACAAGCCACTTTAAATCACACATTTGGTCCAATTCCCCGAACTTCATAGAAATTGGGTCTTTATCTTTGTTTCCGGAACAGAAAGCGGATATCTTTGTTTTAATAGGAAGGATCTGAAGCTGCGCTAGGGTTTCACCTTTTTCTATTCTTTGCACAAGTTTTTTTATTACAACTTCAGGTGACATCCTGAGGCGTGTAACATCCTAAAGTCTGTAGACTCTGTTAGACCACAAGCAAATATTTTTTCTTTCAAATTACAACTGCATGCCATGATTGTAGAAACATGGCTTATGGGAAACATTCTCTCACAACTACCCAATATCTGAAATTTATATATTAGGAAGTACAGAGGACTGATGATCAGAGCCTTGAATTGGTTCTGTGTAGTTTAAATTGGGTTTCCAAAATATGGATAACATCAGTGCTTCTTTCCTTCGCCTCCATGGCATGCCGATACTTCTTGCAGGGTGTCGCCGGAAGATAACCCACAACTTTGGTTGCATGTTCCATTCGCATCAACAGATCCAGAAGACTGAGGAATATGTCTGTCAAAGACAGTCACGAAGCCAAAGAGCCAACACCGTTCACAAAATATTAATAGCAAGTGGCTTGAGACACGAGATTTTCCACCACATAGAGTAGAAGACTGTCCAACTACGACAACCGCAGAACGAAGAAGCCAACACCGTTCCAAAAATACATAACGAAAATTCCTTGAAAAACGAAGGCAAAGAGAAAAAAAATATGGCATTTTCAGCTGGGGTTGATTGGTAGAAGTAGAAAGAGCAACAATGGTTGTTGAAAACCGGCGTAAAAATAATTTGAAATCATGAAAACTGGAAGAGTGAGGGAGTGAAACAGAAACAACCATCCACATGGCAGCATTCCATTCGCTCTATGAGCGAGGAATCTAGCCGACATGGATGGTTATGCTTCTCCGCTGTGAAACACGTATGGCGTAAATATTTAAGATATGTTATAATTTAGGTTGTGTTTTATTATAATTAAATTGAAAATGTTTAAGATATGTTAAAAAAAAACTGTAACTTAAAAGCTTTACATCATAAAGGAAAGACTTTCTTCTACAAAACATAACCAACATAACAAGAGTTGAACTGATATGAAGGAGCAAGAAAAATTGAAAAAACATCCATCTCTTAAACCAAAAAGACCACTCAACATGCAGTCAAGAAAACTAGATCAACATATTTGCAGTAAAAAAACACTAGATGATATAGGAACAAACCAACACTCTTAAAAAAACCCTATAAGAACAAGAGTTTATGACTTCATCATCCATGAATTCCTCAAAATATAAAAGACCATCCATATCTCCCATAGCCAATTTTGACAGCCTATGTGCCTCTGCATTGAAAACCAGATAGATCTGGCAAAATGATATTTGCTCAAAAGTCTTGATCATTATCAAGACTCTTTTCATCCAGTGCTCCAGATTGAGAGCATGAAGGGTTTGATATCCATTTTCCCAATCAATTATGACTCTCGAATCCCTTAAAAATAATATGGCACAAAAACCTCTTTTGTTGAGAAACCATAACAACCTCCATAGAACCAATAATTCCTTCAATGTATTTGAACCAATACATGCTCCCATCCATAATTTGACAGCATGATTCCTTTTAATTTGAATAAACATTCAGCACCAATGTGATCCTTTAGAGTAAATGAAACCAATAATTTGAAGATATACTAAAAAAAGAAACAATTATTCTAAAACAAATATAAAATATAAAAAAATTAATATCTTAAAAAATATATTTATTCATTGCATTCCATAAACCCCATACCACAAATAGGGTATCTGCTTAAATTTTACTTTTTTTTAAATCCATTCTAACATGCAATTTTCATAGCCGAGTCTACCCAAGACAAGAATGTACACAATTTCTTTCATACAAGATGAAGAAATTACAATGGCAAAAAAATGATGTTTTAAATATATAATTATGCTTGAGATATTTAGTAATATATTTTTAATTTTTATTTAATAAATTAAGTTTGAAATTACTGAAACGTGTTAATATATGAAATCTATTTATGTTGTTATCAATATTATAGTATTAAAATATCAATCAACCTCATTATATCCATACTATCTTCAACCATTAAATTTATAATTTTCTCTCTAATTGAATACTATATCCAACTATTAAATATATTATATCATCCAACTACTAAATATATTACTTACCCAATTCTAGTTTTCTATTTTTTTATTATATTGATTCTTAACCTACCAAAACATATTATTAGCAAATTGTTTTAAAAGGTACCAGGCTTATGATTAACACACCAAAACATATTACTAATAAGTGCATTAAAAGGTACAAGGTTTATTATTAGCAACATATTACTAGTAACTATATTAAAAGGTACAAGGTTTATTATTAGCAACATATTATTAGTAACTTTATTAAAAGTTACATTAGCTCGCAAATAGGTAAAAGTGTGAAAAATGAAATATAAGAAGAGTGTTATGTAGCATTAGGTTTAGTTAACACATTGAAGGAGAAATTAAAGTTTGTAAGTTTTTAAAAACATTCATTTTAATTTTTTTATCTTGATTTGTGTAATGGATGAGTAAAATGCATTCGTGTTTTACAACTTATTATATGATATTATCTATATTTTTATAAAACTAATAAATGGGTATTTTTGTCCATTATGTGATTTAATGATTTAATGGACAAAAAAGACTATAAAACTTATCACTTTAACAATATTAACTAAAACTAACTTGGAGTGTATTTTAAAATAGTTTTCCAAATGAAGGGTATGGGGAGAGGTGAGCGAAGTTTAATGTTAGGCTCATGATCATTACTTACCATTTACCTACTTTGCAACAATCGATTAAAAACAATTATATGGTTATGTTTCCGCCAACCTTATTTTTAGAACAATCAATAATATACAAATTAAATCAAGAAACATTTCACATTAGGTATTTGTTGGGATGTTGGCAAACAACGACTTCACTTCTTCTAGCAAGTCTTCAAAATGTTAAGGGAGGGATCAAGAATAAAGGTTCTGAGGGAGGGAGTCGTGAGTCATACACCCTAACACTCACATATTCTGAAATGATATTCGCTATCTAGTGCCTTTTGATTGTGACACACTATCCATTATCAATTTCATATGCGTTGCATGTGTTATGTTATGACCTAGTTTTGTTTTGGTCATTGACCCCAAGCCATATGTTACTGATTGAGCTTAAACGTAAGTGTTAAAATAAAAACTATTACACTAATTGACAATATCTTTCAATGCAATCTTGCACTATGAACCTTTTGATGCATTTAATGTTACCTAACATTGCATTTACATGACACCTTTCCATGTGCAGATATAAGGAATGAAACTAGAGAGATAGTGCAATGCAATTTGTTTTTGACCTAAAAAATGATCAACATGCATACAATTGCAAAGTTCTTCAATATACAAAACACTACTTATAAATTTTTTTCAATGAGCCTTTGCTTTGCCTAACATTCCCCATAGGCCATTACAAGATGTCCTCCTTAATTATGTGCATTAATGACTCAAGAAAATTGTTAGTTCATAGCCCATGAATTTGTTTCATGCATGCTAATTACTTCATGTTGATCCTCTAATGATATTGATGTGCTATGATGATTGGATGTTGATTTTATGTAGGTTATGAATGTCATTCATTTCAAATGGTCGATGGTAATTAATGTTGTTTCTTCATTATGATGTATGAGTGGTGCATGTTGATCACTCATCCTTGTACCTACAAGTTCCATAGAGTGAATGAATAATGGTTATTGTAGTTTATTTAACTAACAATATTGTTATCATTTGTTTGATTGAGCCTTCTTTATGACAAACACTTGCAAACAAGAAACACAATTAATAGAACATAGTTGACTGTGTGATGCACAAAGGGATGTGTGTATTGTAACTCATTGATGCTAAAATCCCCCTGCACACGTCTTACACATCAAAATGTGGAAAACTCCTTCAAAAAACTCAATTTTGACTTGCATACACGTGGGTACATCTTTGAAAATTCGAAGAAAAAAAACATGTATGACCCCATATGTGTTTCAACTAGTTGGAAGTCATTGCTAGTCCACATGGTCTTAGTTATACCCTACTGAACTCCCTAGACCACTTCTCTCAAGTATAAAATAAAGTCCCAATATGAAGGAGAAGAAAATATGCCAACATTGTAATTATATGCTAGAGTAATTGAGTCAAATTTTCCTTAAGGTTTTTATAGCATCATTCCCCTCATATTTACATGTGTGTTGAGTTTTCTTCCCCCCTAAAGTGAGTGGGGATAAATTGATTGTCCATAATCAATCATTTTTATTCCTATACTGAGGAAGAGAGTGGAAGCAGATCTGTTAGTGGTTTGAGCAAGGAGAATCCATATTGGTGGCATAGGCACTACGCTAAAGATTCATGTGATATTTTGCTTTTGTAGTTGTGTCTTGGTTGAAATATAAGGTCAATCTTCTTTATCTCCCCATGTAATTTTGTTCATTATATGATTATTTGTCTGTGATGTTTTGGGGATTGAATTGGTTTTAACTTGAATGAATCGACTTATTAATTTAACTATGAGTTCAACAAGTAGCTTTTGTCATTTTATTTAATAAGAAAAAGTTGTTTGAGCATGGTTTTCGGTTGTCACTATTGAATGCAAGTACAAAAGGATTCAATTTGAGTAGAGGACAAGATTAGGAGCAATAAGCACTTGTGGAGAATTCAACCAATAATATCCTGGTAATCCCACTTCTCACTCTCTTTGAATTCATATTTGGTTGACTAAGTAAGAAGTTAGAGTAGGATCTTCCCTTGATATATTAGTATCCCTAACCCTAGCTACTAGGTTATTTTTTCCGTAACATAAATGTCAACTACAATGGGGAACAACTCATTGAATGATTCCTCAAAGGGTTCATATTTTTCCTTCAGATTCTAGGTAGATTCAATTGGTATTTTTCCTTCAATTTCTAGGTAGATTCAACTAAGTAAAGTGACTATAAATTAAAAAATACCCTTATATTCCTAGGATAGATGATTCGTTTGAATAAGTAAGGGGGGGAGGATTTATTCTCCAATATTGATTTAAGATAAAGATATCATCAAGTCAAGAATAAGGATGAAGATATACATAAAACAACTTTCAAAACTAGATATGTGCATTATGAATTTGTAGTCATTCCTTTTGGCCTTTTTAATGCACTAGCTACCTTTATGTGTCTTATGAATGGTATATTCCAAGAATATTCGGATCAGTTTGTATTAGTTTTCATTGATGACATACTTGTCTATTCTAAAACTAAACAAGAACATGGGGAGAATATTCAAATAGTCAAAATACAAGTATTAAGAAAACATCAACTCTATGCGAGATTCAGTAAATGTGACTTTTATCAACAACATATTCAATAATTAGGGAATAACATTTCAGAAGAAGGGGTAGCAGTGAAACTTGATAAGATAAAATCTCATATGGAATGGCCCACCCCTAAGAATCTAACCTATGTAAGGTCTTTTGTAACATCCATGTTTTTCCCCCATATGTAATGTGTAAATATTATGAACATGCTAGAAGCCTCAGACATTGGTATGGATTACTGTTGCTTGGTTTTTCAACCAAGCATGTGCAAGGATGCACCTATTAACTTGTAATAGCAGTCTCAAATGAAAAGCAAATAACAATAAACTTAATATAATCTAACATTAACATATATAAGAGAAATAAAGAACTAGATTTCAAAACATAAGCAATAAGATCTATGGAAGAACAATAACTTGAAAAATATTTGATTTTGTATTACCTCAAATGGTGAGGATGATGGGTGTTGAGCAACTCCAAGGTTGAGAAGATCCAATATCCAATGGTCTCTTCTTCTCCAAAGCTTCAATGGGGATCTTCAAACTCAAAATGGGAGGCAATGGCCCTCAAAGGAAATTTGGCAGCATAAGGATAGGATGAAATGTGGATGAAAAGTGAGGAGGCCCTATCACTTTTTTATAGTTTTTGGTGATGGGGAATACCATTGTGGTTTTAAGGAAACCAATGGCATGGACCAGCATGGTTTAGGTCTCTTTTTCCCTCTTTTTCCTTTTTTGAATATTTTTTATATTTTTATACCCTTTTAATATTTTTTGGGAATTTTGGACCCTTTTTTAGGGTAAATATATATTTTGAGGGGAAAAAAGGTGTATTGTGGTCTTTCTGGTGACCTTTTGATGGCTTTAGAGGCTCAAATGGTGGAAAAGTGGACAAATGGGTCATGTGAATAAGGGAATGAGCTAGTGAGCACTTTTTGGGTGTTAACAGATTGCCCCCTGATGTGTGAGGGCAGGAGCTCATCGTATGGCCAATAGAAATCATAATTCTTTTGTCTTTTCCTGGGGTTTGGAGAAGAGAAGAGACCGATTGGAGATTGGAACAACGGCCCCTTGGAAGCTGCAACAAACAAAAAATATTACATGGCCTCAAAATGAATGAGGAATAGTCTCTGATGATGGACGAGGCGGGCATACCCATGCTTGTATCAAGACATATACATAAAAATTAGGCCCACGAAGGGGGACCTGAAAAAATACATAAAAATCTGCTGGTACATCATAAAGGTCCAGAGGGGACACGATGCTGGGATATGCTCATGGTCATACCATGACTGATCTAAATAACTGATACACTGGAAAGAAAGCAACAACCGTTCTGAATAAGGTATTAGAAGGGTTGATGAACTGCTGAAACTGAAGGTGTCCAACAATCGTAGGGACTCAATAACTGTGAGTCAATTTCGAGGAGCATATGTAAATGTATACTCGAGGGAGTATAAAACTTGGGTACATCTGAATACTGTCGCCAAGCGCAACCCGGATATCTATAGGAAAATGTAACTAGTTGTTTCCTTAATTAGACTCTCAAATGTGGTAGAGTCAGGTGATATTCGGGGTCTTCAACAAAAAACTGAAACGACCGATACCCTGTACGAGTCTCAACGATGCGATCAAGGTGTTGAAGTCAAGCATGTGAGAAACAATCATTTGGAGAGGCACTGAGGACTCCTTTCGAAATGATCCATAGGAACTCATCATAAATGGTGATGAGTCCAAGGCACAGGGACCTCTGGGTCTATCCTCTGGAATAGATTTGGTTGGTGTCGACAGAGGGAGACCAACAACTACTAAGGGAATGATGTTTCCTTGATAGGAGCACGAGGTGCACAACTGATATGTGATAATACTGGTGGTAGGACTGACATACTGTGGGGATGGGGAATGACTGGGGTCATAGAGTGGGTGGACTCAAACTTCCTTTGTTCAAAGCACGATGACATGGTTGACCTGGCAGCGTAGGAAACTGACTTGTAGGTGCGGGGATTATAGCTTTAAGGGATCAAGCGTATGTATTGTAGATTAGAGTGACTCTAGGGGGGAAAGCTGGTGAATGCTTTTGGGAGACTCTCAGGGTGACATACTGCAGAATACTCTGAACAAAGGCGACCAAAATGGGGAAGCTTCCATATGAGTAGGCGTGATCTTTGTGGTGCCGAAAAGCACCATTGGTTCCTTCTTCATAGTTTTAATGAGATCCAAGAAGGGATAAAAGTGTGCTCTGAAATGGTACTATCATGTGGATTTATGCAAGCCCAGGACTGTTCATGCTCGTGAGTGCTTTCATTTTTAAGGAGTCTGAAAATGATTAGAAGACTCTGCATTGGTGGTGGAGTACTGTCCTGTGGATTTATACGATCCCAAGACGGTGTTTGCTCATGGTTGCTTTAAATTTTAGAGAGTCTGAAAGTGGTAAGTAGACTCCATTGGTGTTCTTTTTCGTCTATTAGTCTCCAAGGCCCGAAAAAGCATAAAATGATGCAAATGGAGAACTCTTCTAGCCGATGTGACTAGAGTATTCATTTTTCGTAATTAGTCTACAAGCTCCAGAAAAGGGGTAAACTTATACCAGGTAGACGCCCTTTCAAATACTTTTAGCGAGCATGAAAGGAAGCAAGGTTGCTCGGCGATCTTTTCATTGTTTTAGGAGTCAGAAAAGAGCTTAACAGAAACTCCCTAAGTGCCTTTTTCGTAAAGGAATTGCTCAACCCGAAAAAGGGATAAAATTATACCGAGCAAAAAGGTATTGGTGAGAGCGAGGAATGATCTCGAGCATCGTCATGAGCACGGAAAACTGAATCCGGTGACATAAAGATCGTTAAAAACGGGCAACGGCCGATGTGGCATGCAAACCAAGGCGATGAGTGGCAGTTTGAAAAAATGCCCAAAAATTATGGGGGTGAGAGAGAGAAATTGTCTCAAGCATCATCACGAGCGCAGAAAACTGAATCCGGCGATATAAGACTTGTCAAAAACGGATGACGGCCGAAGTGGCATGCAAACCGAGGTGACGAGGGGCATGGAAAAAATGCCCGAAAAAAATGGTGGTGACAGCGAGAAATGATCTCAAGCATCGTCATGAGCGTGGAAACTGAATCCGGCGATATAAGACTCATCAAAAATGGATGACGGCCGATGTGGCATGCTAATTGAGGCGATGAGGGGCATGGGAAAAATGCCTGAAAAATTGGCCTGGTGGAATTGGGAAAAGGAGTGGACTATCATGAAGTTCTCGCTGTGTTGATTCCAACGCTGCCAACAGTTTGAAAAACGGACATCGTATGGTGCCGGAATGGTTGTTTGAAAATTGTTAAATTGCTATAAATAGCAAGTGGGCCCAATGTGACAAGTGTCATTTTCACCATTGAGTTTCATAGAGTAATTGAGGTGGTCAGAGCATTTTCTCTATTTGTGGGAGATTCGACCATTGGTTTTTGATTCTGTGAGTTTCAAGTAAGCCTATGTGCCTTAGCCTTTTCAATTATTTCCTTTCTGGTTAGCGGCGGGCCCCCGAAGGCTGTGTAATTCCACTTTGGCTTTCCAATGTGGAATATCGCGGGTTTCAGCTCATTTTCCGCGATGCACATCATGGGTATTGGCTTGATAGCCGCGATGTGCATCGCAGTTTTCGGGCTGATAGCCGCGATGTTCATCGCGGGTTTCTGGCTGACAGCCGCGATGCTCATCGTGGGTTTCGAGTTGACAGCCGCGATGTGCATCGTGACTGTGGGGCCGATATCCGCGATGTGCATCGCGGCTTTGAAGCTGAAAGTCGCGATGGGGTTTTTTGAGAAAAAAATTTTGTTCTAAAATTTTTTCTTTGTTTTTTGGCAGGATGCTGAGGAGGCCACTAGTGTCGTGGTGGGAGAGAGAGATAGATGTGGGATTGATGGGTCGGATTCATGATGACCCGGGTGTGCGAGCAGCCTTGGCTGAGGGTGGACTCCTAAATTTCGCTTAGGTTCCTCTTATGCGTTCAGTCAGAGATCTGCTGAACAAATTGGTGGATTTCTGGGTTCCAGAAGAGGGTGTATTCATGGTGCAGGGTGAGCGACTAGAGATCACCTTGAGTGATGTTTATTTCCTTATTGCCTCGTTTGGGGGAGATTGGGGAGTTGCAGCCGAGGATTCCGGCTGGCTTGGACATCAAGGATCTACTAGAGAGATTCTGTGTTCCTGGGGCTCGTACCCAGAACAGTGCCCTGAGTATTCTGGACCTGCGGGAGCTGGCGATGCAGGCAGTCAGGGCGTGTGTTTTGCGGGTGCTTGGTGCACAGGCGCCACATCATTTGTCTAGGGGGAAAACGATGATGGTAGACCGTGTGTTGAGAGGGACCTACTTTTCCTGGGGTCAGATGTTTTTGTCCTGTGTTCGACGGGAGCTGAACAAGGTTAGTCAGGAGGGAGGGGAGTTTAGCTATGCCTCCTTCCTTTGTTGCTTCTTCTTTGAGCGGGTCCCTACTTTGCGGCCCCGTGTGCCAGTGCGAGATGGGTTGAGGAGTGAGCCGCAGATGGTGCGGTGGGGGGAGATGATGCCCCGGGGTGGTGGTGGTATCCAGCGTTTCTTTTCTGCAGATATGTATGAGCAGTGGGAGCAGATACCCCTACTTATTGATGATTATCTATATGCTGGTATGAACTTCCGAGGAGATCCGAAGATTCCTCGGGATCAGGGACAGGCCTAGGGTCTAGACGGTATGTCTTTGTTTTTGGTTCTCTGTTATATCATGTTTAGATGTTTTTTTTATGAGTATAGCTAGAGATATTTATATGATATTGACTTGGTTCACTTGTGTGATTTTGTAGATATTGGTCTAAGGCCACCAGCTAATCATATAGGCCGCCAGGGATAGATGATGGTGGTGGTGCCTCCACCTGTAGCGGCACCGTCTCCTCGTGCTCAAGGAGTTGTGCATCCTCGAGATGATGCCCTAGAGGGCATACGTGAGACTTTGGAGGGGATTCTAGTGGGAGCACCAGAGGAGTGTTGGAGGGATTTGGAGCGTCTTACTATTGAGCGTTGTTTTGATGCGCCCAGTGAGTGGCAGTCTATCCTGCTCAGAGTAGCTGTTGTGATGGCCGAGAGGAGGGCTCGGGATCAGTATGATCCGGAGGAGCCAGAGGATCCTGGGGATCATGATGATTAGGTGATCTTGTACTTGTCCCCAAATGCTGATGAGCATATGGGGATGATTTTGTTGATACACATTTTGTACGACTAGTGTATTTTTTGTATATTTTGGGTGTTGAGGGCACTCCTGACATTATGAATTTTACGATGATATATATATATATATGTTGTGGTATATAGTTGTGTATGCACATGGATGCACATCTTGTCTTTTCGTTTACATTTGTTGCACGTGGATGCAATTGTAGTTTGTTTGTTTTCCCGTGGAGGCATGTTTGAATTTTTGTACGCCCGTGGAGGCATATCGTGGATGCAATGTTTTGTTGATTTTATAATTCCTATGTGATTCATGTTGGATGCCCTACATGTTTTGGTTGACGTGCCAATCTAGAATGTTGTTAGCCATTTGGTCTGCTACGTGTTATGATTTCTTGGGACATGAGTGAAAGAGATGGATTCAAAATGTTGAATCATTTGTTTAGTGCGCGGGAATTTTCTAAATAGACAGGGATCGCGTACCTGGTAATCATTGTTGAGCTGGGAAACAAGGAGTTGGGAGTCCAGGAAAACACTAAGGTGACTTATGCTCATTTGGAGAGCAGCGGCTAGGAGACCGGTCACGGCGTCGTACTCAGCTTGGTTGTTTGTGGCAGCACCTATGCACACTCCGTCAAGGTGGATCAACTCATGTGAAGGGGAATATATTACCCAAGCTGCTGAAGCAAGGTTTGGAGACCAATGACTTGCGCCGTTGGAAAAGCCAATGTGGTAGAGTAGAACGGGATCCATCTGTGGTCATGCAGGAAAAAACAAATTTTTAGGTTTTGAAAATTTTACAGTGAAAAAATCAATTAAAAGAAACTGTACAATATGGACTGTGGTGTCCAAGTGTTTTCATGGGTAGAATCTTTTAAGGTACAACCCGTTACGGGGGTTGCACATGGGATTGCCCTCTGAATTGGTCAAAATGTATGCTCCATGTCCAAGGCAAGTCTGTATAATATATGGGCCTTGCCACATAGATTGGAACTTTCCTTTGCCTGTTTTGTCATGGGCTTGGTTGTAGACAAGTACCAGGTCGCCTTCACTAAATGCTCGTGGGTGAACATGTTTATCGTAATGAATTTTAGATCTATTTTTTGTGGCTTCGATTGTTTGGAGAGCTGCGCGGCGATCTTCGTCGGCCTGTTCTAAAAGAAGTAAGCGTTCTTCAATTAGTGATGTATTGGGGAGAAGTTCTACGAAAATTTGTAATGTTGGTATCTGGCATTGAATGGGGAGGACGGATTCCACTCCATGAACTAAATGGAATGGGGTAAAGCCGGTGGCGGTTTTAGTCGATGTGCAGTAAGCCCATAATGCGGGAAAAAGCATATGATGCCAATTGGATTTATGTTTGTTGACAGTGCGCTGGAGGATGGTTTTCAAAATTTTGTTAACAGCTTCGACTTGGCCATTCCCTTGGGGGTAGTAGGCGGAGGAGAAATGATGTTCAAACTTAAGGAGTGTTGATAATTCTCTCCAAACAGAGTCCTCGAAGTGAGAGCCGTGGTCTGAGATGAGTTGTTTTGGTACTCCGAAACGAGCAATAACATGGTTGAGGAAAAAACGGGCTGCAGTGTCGGCTTTGCAATTGTAAGTAGGCATGGCTTCTGCCCATTTGGTAAAGTAGTCAACAGCCACAATAATATGTTTATGGCCACCAGCTGACGCAAGATTGCAATCTATGAAGTCGATGGCCCATTTTCAAAATGGTCCAACGGTGACGACTGGATGAAGGGGGGCGGGTTCTTACCTTGGGGGCAAAGAGAGAATAGTTCTGGCACATTGGGTATGCAGAGAGGTTGGTCGGTTGGGAGGGTACTCGGAGATGGGGCAGTAGGTGTGACCTCAGGGGCTGAGCCGTATTGGTTTCAGTGGGTTTGAAGATTGACATCATTGGATGACATTATTAGCAAATGGTGAGTGTTGGACTCTGTATGCTGGTAGTCGGCTACCGCATAAGTAATTTGCTGCTGTGTTGCAGTGGATTCTTGAGGGGGATCATTTGGACGAGTGTTTACCGTGCCTTGGTTTGGTAAGGGATTTTGCAATATCATGGGTTGTTGTTGAGGAGGAGGTGTTGGCTGTGCAGCATGTCGTTGTTGTTGGGCGTCGTCGGTCCAGAGTTGACGCGCTCGATCTAAATGGGGACAATTATGTGTGTAATGGCCGTAGACTCCACATATGGAACATGGATGGTTTGTTCTCAAGTTATTATTTTTGGCTTGTTTCGGTGGACGATCAGGGTTTTGGTTGGGGGGAGCAGCATTATTATTATTTGGAGGATTAGGTGGTGGTGCACCTTGGTTGTGTTGCTGGTTGTTTCCGCAGTTACGCCCTCTTCCATGATTTTGTTGATGTCCTTGGTTACACCGGTTGTTCTGGTTTGGAGGTTGGTTTTTCTATGCGTACACATTCCCTTGGGCAGTAGGTGGGTTTTGAGGTCGTGCAGGCTCTGGAGCCGGTTGCAGTGGGTAGTAAGCAGGAGGGTTATGAGGTGGACCTGGTGTTTGTTGCGGTTTTGGGTAACCTTGAGCTGCTGGAAATGTTGGAGCAAGAGGTGTTGTCTGTTGAGGATAATAAGCCGCTTGGGCTTGTGGCTGAACTCGAGTCTGGTGGGCTACCTAGTTATAATATGGAGATGGTACATAAGCTGATGGTGCTTTCCCGTAACACTATGGTGGACATGAGGGTCCATGAGTGTGGTGGGTGTGTATTGCTGGAGTATACAAAGTTGTAGCTCCAGAATGAGATGTGGCCCTAGAAAGATCTGGGGCATTATTTGTACTCATCATGGTAAAAGGTTTGTTTTGCACCATAACCTGGTCGATAATACCGTCGGCGGCATGGGATGCCCCCAGCGTGTCAGTCCGGGATGGATCGCTGCGCGGGGCGTCAGGTAAAATGGTGTATAGATATCCAGACTGGGCATATATGAGGTCGAATTGCTGAGCTTTTAAGATGGCTTCTTCTTCTGACCGGGGTCATTCATAAGATACATCTTTGGCTACGAGGGGGAGGAGTGATTTGAGGAACCAATCCAAAAAGATACGGTCATCAAGATTTATCTTATAGAGGCTACGGCGCTTACACCACTCATGGATATGATCGGTGATATGTGTAGCAGTGTTCTGTCTACAAGACAAAAGTATTTCCACTCCTGCATTATAGCGTACAGGTAGTTGAAAGAACTGGAGGAAAGTTGAGGCGAGGGATGTAAATGTGTTGTGAGTCCCATGTGGTTGCTCAATGTACCATTTGGCTGCAAGGCCAGTGAAATTTCTTTATAAAAGTCTCAATCTAATAGAATCATCTACTATGGAGTTTGAGGAACACCATAGGTGAAACGACATGATATGGTTTTGGGGGTCTTCCCCAGCTTTTCCTTCAAATTTTGGGATATATGAGGGAAGCTTTATGGGCATGGGGGTCCACGCAAGGTTGTGTCTAATAGGGCCATTAGTTAACCTTGCCAGGTCTGGTAAGTTTAGACTAGCCATGTATGGCAGACTGGCAGATGGGTGTGGTATGGTCACTGGGGCATAATTGCTAATGGTAGCATTAAGGATTGGTCCAGTGGCCCCCTAAGGATATGTTAGGTGTGAAAGGGATGTGTCCTCCAGCCGATGTGGTGTGGGAGGGGTCTGCGCTCCCAAGTGAAACATGGGTTGCAGATGGGTTAGGGATGGTTCTAGTAATCCCTGGGATCTGGGTAGTGGCGATGGGGGAAGGGGTGACTCCCATGTTGGGCATACCTAATGTAGGTGTTGGTCCTGTGTTGGGCATGCCTAAAACAGGTGTGGCCCCCATATTAGGCATGCCTAAGGGGTTTGTGGCTACCGTGGTTGTCATGGTAGTAGCGGGGTTTGTTGATGTAGCCCCAACAACACTGGTGAAAAGGGGGTCAAATTATGATCCATCCATGGGGTTGGTTGGTGATGTCTCGGTAGGGTGTTCGGATTCAGCCTCAGAATCAGATGTAAAATGAGGTGTGTCAGAATCGGATGGCTTTGTTCTATTCCGATGACTTGTGGAGTCAAGGGATAACGCTCTATGTCTATGACGTGTAGAGTCAAGTGTACCGAACTGAGGGGGTTCACCCTGGAAACGAAGGGATCATCTTAAGTTCTCAATGGTGAGAGATGTCTAGAAATACCAATGGATGGTGGTGAGATAAAAAAACTCAAGACCCTAATGCAACAATGTGTGCAGGAGGGGAGTGTGAAAAAACAATGGCTCTCAGGCCAACAACCAACCTCAAAAGCACTTACTATAACAGCTGTGCTATAGTAAGTGGAGGAATCAAGAAAAGTGGTCAGAATACCAAAAATCAAGCGGCTTCTAGAAAAAAGTGGTGCTTATTAGACTAAGGGGGGTAGCAGAGCATGCAAACGCCTAACTAAAAGTGGTATTATGACTCCATGAAACATATCCTCTGCAAGGTGATGAAATCCAAGTCAGACAATATGAGTAGTGGAATCAAAGGCTAGATATCCCCATACCGGGAGGGACACCGGGTAGACAATCCTAAAAATTGGTCACTAAGATATCCCGTTCATGACACATTCGGTTGGGTGAATCTGCAGTTTGGTTCTATCGTCGCTGTACTCCCATACGGGTGGTACACCGAGAACTGCGAAATGTATCCTTCGGTTACTAAATGGATAGCGGTATTCCACTCAGGCTTCTGGAACTAGTCTGGCTACTTCAACCCTCCTAAGGGAGAGGCCTTCCCGATAAATTGGTGTATAACCGTGTTTAAAAATAATAAGGGATTTTTGGGACCCTAGAATTCAAAACACTATGTCTCAGATGTAAATAATTGAGAGTGTTATTGGAACACCTACCCCCCCAATCCTACCTAGCTACAAGATTCTTTAAGTGCTCCCCAAGTGGGGTTAAAGTGTTTGTTGAGTTTAGGCAGATTTTAAAGTTCAGTTAATTAAAAATGTGGCATATTGGGTGCAAGTGTGATAATTTAATTGAAAAAAGAATTTGCCTTGCTTGGGCGATTGATTACAAATTAAAAACAAGACGATTTCAATTTGCAAAAAATAAAAGGCTTTTTTTTGAAATGTAAATGCTTTAACAAAAATAATTCGAAAACTATGGAGTTTTGAAATAATTTTTTAAAGGAAAGCAAATCTCGTAAAAATGCTAGAAATCAATGGATTTCTAAGTGCTTTCTTGGGCAAAACTATTGAACAAATCAGAAATATGGTTCGAAATTTGCAAAGAAGTGAAATCTATGATCTAAACAAAGTGCTAAAAAAACCTTTCTTTCACTAGTTGAAAATTTTTAAAAAGATTTTAATTGAGCATATGTAATAGAAAATGATTTACTATTGCTGCAATAATTAAAACAGAATGCTGGAAAAAATTGTAGGAAAAATAATGCTGGACGAAAGAGGCTAAATGGGCAAAAAATGCAGCAGAATTTTTTCTAAAAATTGGGCTGAGCGAAAAACAGCGGCATCGCGGGTTTATGGGCAAAAGCCGCGATGTGCATCGCGAGTTTAAGGTGCACAGTCGCGATGTGCAGCGCGGGAAAAAGCCACGAAGCCACGATGTGCAGCGCGGAAAAAAGCTGTGAATCCGCGATGTGCAGCGCTGAAAAAAGCCGTGAAGCCGTGATGATCAACGGGGGAAAAGGCCGCGAGGTCGCGATGATCCGCGCGACTGTCGGGCGAATAGACGCGATGCAAAAATGGAAAAATGGTTGCCAGAAACGAAACTGAAAAGTGAAATTTCGGGCTGTTAAAGGCTACAGAAAGGGCTAAAGGCTAGGGCAGCAATGGATATGTTGTCTAGTATGGCAGATCTGGAAATTGGAATGGTAAAAACTAGTAAAAAACAAAGATCTAAAGCTAAAATTTAAGATTCAAAAATTCGAATACCAGTGGAGTCGCCAAAAACTGTTGCTTGGTTTTTCAACCAAGCATGTGCAATGATGCACCTATTAACTTGTAATAGCAGTCTCGAATGAAAAGCAAATAACAATAAACTTAATATAATCTAACATTAACATATATGGAGAAATAAAGAACTAGATTTCAAAACATAAGCAATAAGATCTATGGAAGAACAATAACTTGAAAAATATTTGATTTTGTATTACCTCAAATGGTGAGGATGATGGGTGTTGAGAAACTCCAAGGTTGAGAAGCTCCAATATCCAATGGTCTCTTCTTCTCCAAAGCTTCAATGGGGATCTTCAAACTCAAAATGGGAGGCAATGGCTCTCAAAGGGAATTTGGCAACATAAGGATAGGATGAAATGTGGATGAAAAGTGAGGAGCCCCTATCACCTTTTTATAGTTTTTGGTGATGGGGAATACCATTGTGGTTTTAAGGAAACCAATGGTATGGACCAACATGGTTTAGGTCTCTTTTTCCCTCTTTTTCCTTTTTTGAATATTTTTTATATTTTTATTCCCTTTTAATATTTTTTGGGAATTTTGGACCCTTTTTTAGGGTAAATATATATTTTGAGGGGAAAAAAAGGTGTATTGTGGTATTTCTGGTGACCTTTTGATGGCTTTAGAGGCTCAAATGGTGGAAAAGTGGACAAATGGGTCATGTGAATAAGGGAATGAGCTAGTGAGCACTTTTTGGGTGTTAACAATTACCAAGATATGTAATGTGTGTATGATTTTGTTACGATTTAATAAAATTTCTTGGGTAGATGCAGGAAGGATCAGATGGAAAGTGATCCAAAAATATTTGATGAAGGACCTTTTACTGACTTTAGTGCATGTGAACATGAGAAATTATTATTGTGTTCATGTTTAAACAAAATCAACCATATGACAATACAATATAAATTCAATCACATAAACGAAAACCTATGTGATAACAAAGTTCACCAGATTATGTTGGCTACGTCTCCAGGCTCGTGCAATCATCGAACATCTTGCATTAATTCTCCCTGAATAGGGACTGATTATCTCCCATAATAGGGGTTGATTCTCTCCTTTACAAAGGGAAATGATGCAATCTTAAACAAGTCTACAACTTTCTCTCCTTTTAAAAGGGAAACCATGCATTCTCAAGAAAGACTATAACTTTCCATCTCTCCTTTACAATTAGGGAAAATATGCATAAAAGTTGATTACATCACAAATGGATTTCACCTACAAGAAGTCTTTACCAGCTGCTCACTATCTGGATTGCATAACAAGTGCCTTTGAAAAGACACACTCTCTTGAATATCCTTCACCTTTTTTCTCCATATCGAGAATTTCGAAGCCCAACACCTATATCAATATGAAGATCTGTGGTTGCTTATGTTCCACGACAACTGTCTCTGAAAATGTCACACTGTCCTTCAATCCCTTGACCTGTGTCCTTCGGACAAAGAATGTTAAAAGACCAGCAATTGTATCAATGTGCATGGTTTTAGTTGATGACCATAATACTGTAGGATCTAATAAATTTCATACTCACCTCATCATGTCCCAAAAGAGCTTATGAAACTCAGACATGTTTAAAAAGTTTCCAAATAGGCTTTAGGAAAATAATGCCTCTCACAAATAAGTGGCTGCAAATCCCATTACAACATTGTGGTAGAACTTTCTTCCTACGGGTAAGAAGAGGTTCTCTTAGATCAAACTGAGATTATGCCTAATCTAAGACAGTATACAACAAATGCTACCTTAAAATCCTAGATCTAATAACTGTATACAGATTGAATGTATTTAAAGAAGAATAAATGGTATAACTCACCTTAACCAGATGTTTGTTTTTGCTCCTAGCTCCAAAGCTTCCTCCATTTTTCTATCTCTACAAACCTTATAGGATCATAGGTTTGATGCCTCAAGTTTTCCCTCCCTTTGGCTCATGGATGGCCTCCCCTTTATATCATTTAGGAAGCCAACCATATGGAGAAGAAGGTGGATCTAGGTGAGAGTTTAGTGGATCAACCAGGATAAACAAGGAGGATAGGTTAGGATCGAATCACAGGTTGCAATCCCAAGGAAATCTCCCAGAAGGTAAGATCCAAAATCCATGCAAAGGGTTGTTACGGATATTTTAGTGCCTTAACAACTGAGCATAGCGCGAAATTATGGGGGTTTTCGTGCCCCTGCAGGTATGCAAGGCGTGAAAATAGGGAATTTTTGCGTCTTCCTATACTAGCAGGGCACAAAAATAATGCCAAGAAGTGGTTGGATAAGGTGGAAGGTGGCTCAATGAGCTGGAATTCGGCTGAATGTAGTTGGATTGTCCTCCTAAGTCTCCAGATGAGGCTAAGGAGGGGACCAACAAGGTCCAACACTCATTAGGAGGAAATGTCGTTAGGTCGTATGACACGAGGATGCGACACTAAAGTTCAAAGTGTAATTGTGACGTATAACAGATTCCCCCTAAAGTATGAGGTTAGAAGGAACTGATGGCCGCAAAACTTTGCTAATAAATTGTGCGGAGATAACATCAAGGGAGTCGGAGCGGAGCTGCAAGAACACATAATGTTAAATACCACCTAGGCGGGCATACCCATGCTCAGAACAACTGACTCAAAGCATGGCTTCTGACCAATACATTGCAGATCCATGAGAGAACTGAGATGATATAGACTGTGGACAAATCATGGATACTATGAACAATTGTAGATCCATGATATGAAAATAACATAGCCACGGCAAATACAATAGTGGATCTGTGTGACAATACATCACTGAGGTCATCAACATGATGTCTGTGTAGAGACCTACTCAATAATCTCCATCACAGCCTAGACACGAGAAAAACATCAGTAGCACCCAGGGTATTCTACCTGATCCTGAAGCGATACGATCCTAACCATGTGATTACAAGGTGTTGAAGTTGAACATGGTAGGAACCACTTGATTACCGGTCACTGATGTGAACCATTAACAAGCGCGAGGGTGACCACCAATAATGACAATGATCCCCAAGGTATCTCTAGTACAACCTAACGAATGTGAATAAAGTTTGTTGAAGTCGAACATTCGAGGGATTATTCGATCAGAGGCCAATGATGGAAACCTACTGTTGAATACGAGGAAACCTGCCATTGAGGCATGGAGGTCCCAAGGTACTAAGGTTGGTTCCTAAGCCTAATTCTTGCATGATGAGGTGAAGTCGACATGAATAGAATTGTCGAAGGAGGGCCATAATGAATCCCACATCAACGACACGAAACCGATATAAGAAAGAAGTGTGGAGAAAATGGATCAAGAGAGTACATACTGACTCAAACTTGGAAGATTTGACATAATGGTAAAAGGTTGACTCGAAGCAATACTAATCCTTTGAACATATAATGACATGGAACAGATCTTGGCAGTCGAGATTGATTAGTAAGAAACCACCACAAGGAGAGTGGACTCAAGGCGAAGAAGACGACTCGTGACTGTATTTATGACCCATCAGGAAGGACTGAATACCCAAATAAGACAAGGCGTGGACACATGCCATGTTTAAAGGTGAAGACTCACAAGCTTCCATCAAAGGTAAACTTGACTTATTTCCAAATTTTCCCCCATCATAACTAACGAGTACCTCTTTGTTGTTTAACGAGCTTTAAGAGGATAACAGATGCTCGGTATATCTCATCTGTCAGATGAGTCCAATATCACATCTTTTATGAACCTAAGAAAGGAGGGGTTCTTCCCAACGCGGGCCCTTCAGTGTTAAATTTTAACGAGTCCAAAGAAGGTAAACTCAGTAGTTTTTCATGTTTAGAGAGTCTGAGAAAACTTAAAGAAGACTCCAGGATTGAGTTTTTCGTAAGAATTAGTCCCCCAGACCCGAAAAAGTGTAAAATAATATCTGGAAGAACTCTCCCAGTCAGGAGTTGACTGAGGTATGCCATTCTCATAAATAGTCTAGATGGCCTGAAAAATGGATAACCTACCACTGGATAGATGTCCTTTCAAATACTTTTACAAGTGTGAAAGAGACAAGTGCACTTGGCGATCTTTTCATAAAGAGGGAGCCTGAAAAGAGCTTAAAGAGAACTCCAAAGGTCCTTTTCGTGAGTTAATCATCTTAGTCTGAAAAAGGAATAAAATAATACTAAGATGATACTTCCCTCATTGTTTTACGAGCACGAGTAAAGTCGACTAAGCTCGACACCCTTTTTCTTGGTTTTGACAAGCACAACTCAGGTGTGAAAAGTGCTTGGAATCTTTTTCAAGTTTAGGTTCAGAGCACAAAAAAGATAAAGTAAGCTCAAATGAAGGTTAAAATATGTCACATCACCAATGTGAACAACACATGAGAACCTGCCAAAGTCGGTCAAAAAATCCTGGAAACAAGGCATTAGTAATCAAAATATATGAAGAATTGACTCAAAAAGTCTTAAATAAAATAATAGGTAAAAATGTCCATTTAACATGTATAAAAGAAGGTAAAAGAGGAAATTACCCATCTTGGCTCGATTATTTTTATCCATAGGAAAGTTTTTACCTTGTGGAGGGAAAATATTCAACTAAAGATATCAGGAGATCCAGGGCACCATTTCGACCACCGTTCGGACCAGGTAGAGCCTCTCAGGCTCATCTTTCATTTCATCCTTTCATTTTGCAGTTTCATGCCATTTTTCCTGATTTGAGAGAGGCTCTAGGGCATAAATTTTTGCCCCTGATATTTTCGCACCCTCTCTATGTCGAGAGGCACGAAAATATCGGAAATTTTGCATTATGGCCTTAAGGGGGGCGCAAAAATACTCAGTTTTCGCGTCCTTGGACACTGTTTAGGCACAAAAATACGCAGAGAAAGAAAAAACAAAAGCTTGTTTCTCTTCTTTGGCATGAAATCAGGTTTTCATCTTCTCACAAATGCTTCCTTTGATGTTTTACAGGAGTTTGCAACTTACGAGAGTGAAAATGGTTGACTGGAAGGAAAGAGAGCATGAAGGGGATGAGAGGGAAACCCTAAATGATGATGCCACACTATCGGAATTGCGAGAATGTGGTTTGCTAAAAAATTTCAAGACCAGAGGTATTTGTAAGAAAGGGAAGTTACTAAACTACATCATCCAAATGTGGGACACTGATATCCAAGCTTTCCGTATCGGGGAGCATACCCTTGAGATAGAGCTCAAGTACATTTACTTTCTGACTAGTATCTCCAAGAGAGGGGCACGGGCCCAATTGGCTGGACACCGAACCACAGAGGAGACGATAGATACATATATTGCCCAATATTGCATACAAGGGTTCCATAAGAAAAGTGAGAAAGTGCTCATTGCGGATGTGATAAACCTCCCCTTGAGAACTAACTTGTATACTATAGCGCATGTGGCGGGGAGTGGGGGGGCTCACCATGCTACTGAGGCACATATGAGTTATGTGATAGAGTGTATGGAACCAAAGTTATTCAATTGGTGTGAGGGGGTCCTAGTGAACCTCAAGGATCAAGTCACCAAATGCAGGAACGGGGATATCCACCAGTTCAGATATGGAAGTATATTAGTTACGTTCTTCCTTGAGAGGGTGCCACTGTTGCATCCTCAGATAGATAGGCCAGTCCATCTAGCATTCGAGCCTTGGATGGGGTGGTGGAGCGACTATGCTGGACGGCTCGGTGGTCCACAGGTCCTAGCCTTCAGCGAGGACTTTTTCTCGTGGCTCGAGGAGCAGATCATTATGATCAAGGACTATCCCTATGAGGGGGTGGAATTTCGAGGAGATATCGATCTGGTGCTGCCTGAGGATGATGACTGGGGTGACTCAGGTATGTGACCTTCACATACATGTTTTTGGTATTTTTGTTATATATATATATATTTTTGTTTTTAATGCACGAAAAAGACATAACATACGTATGTGTAATGCTACAGAATGTGGACCAAGGAGGAGGCAGGAGGACTTCGTGATGTAGAGAGGAACCTCCAGGGATTGACCATGGGTGTCCCTCCTATGAGGTTTCCCAACGTACCATACCATCTCTAGAGGCATACCATAGGTGTGCCAGAGCGTATTGGTAGATTGCTTCGCCATGTGGTGAGAGCAGTAGTATGTTATCACGAGCACCATGAGCCTCATGACTAGGGTTTGGGCAGTAGTGTTGTTAGTGGCATGTACATGATATGTAGGCTAGAGAGCCAGTTTTTGTATGGGACATGATCCCAATTTTGTCTTTTGGACGCATCATATTATCTGTACTTGAAAAAACACTTTTATGTAATATTTATATACATGGACCTATCTCTATGACTTGTTTATTTACTACGAGTTGTGTATTTACACTTTTTGCATGCATTTGTTATGATATTTTGTTCATGTGTGGGCCAGATGCCAATCCAATATATAGTTAGCTAATGAATCAGCCACCCTATTGAATTCTCTTGGTACATGTTGATATTGGATATAGTCAAATGATATTTCCAAGAGGCGTACCCTTCTGAATAATCGAATTAATGTAGGATCATGGACGGTGTAGACGCGATTCAACTGAGATACCACAAGTTGAGAGTCCAAGTTGACTAAAAAGGTGCGGATCCCGAGAGAAGCAACTTCAGTTAGGAGTCCGATAACTGCATGGTACTCCACGATGTTGTTTGTTGCGGGGCCTAAACAGATGCCACCCAAGGATATCAACTCGCTAGCAGGGGAATACAGTACCCATGCTACGGAAGCAAGGTTTCGGGTATGTCGACTCGCACCATCCACGAATCCATAGTACGCCAAAATCTGCGCATACAAGCACAAATCGAGATAAATAACAATGTATGAGATAGAATATTCATGCACAAAAGTGAACTAAAATCATACTAAATACATTATGTACAAGATGTTATACGCAGGCTAGTCCTACACATATAATCTCTTTAGATAGAGCCCATTACGGGGCTAAACTAAAGGTATACCATCGCAATCGAAAAGCTCATAAGCTCCTTTCTCTAACACACGTTTTATGACGTAGGGACTGTACCACATAGATTCCAATTTTCCCTTACCTAACTTGTCGTGCATCTGATTGTAGGTAAGGACAAGGTCACCCTCGTTAAATACCCGAGGTTGAACGGATTTATCGTACTAAGCTTTGACGCATTTTTTTGGGATTCATTAGCGAGTGCAGCGTCTCGATGAGTTTCATCTAGCTTGGCTAGATATAGAAACTGTGTCTCTTTGGCGTTGGTGTTAGGTAAAAGTTCTACTACCATCTTCAGAGATGGTATTTCACACTCAATCGAGAGGATCGCTTCCAAGCCATAAACCAATTGAAATGGTGTGAACTCGGTTGCATTTTTAACCGAAGTCCGATAGGACCAAAGAGATGAAAAGCGAGCTAAGGGCCAGTTTGATTTTTGTGTTCCCATGGTGCGTTGGATCATGCGTTTCAAGACTTTACTAATTGCCTCTACTTGACCATTATCTTGTGGGTAGTACGGGGTTGAATTTTCATGGCGAAAACCTAGTTTGGCACTCAGTTCTTCTATCATGTGATTCCTGAAGTGGGAACCATGATCAGTTACGATGGCCTATGGGACGCCGAACCTGGCTATAATGTGATTGAATATGAATAGTGCTTATGTTTTTCTGTCCTTAGCGTATGTAGGCATGGATTCATCCCATTTTGTGAAGTAGTCAATGGAAACGATGACGTAACTATGCCCCCTGGCTTAAGTGGTTTACAATGCGTGAAATCGATACCCCATTTTGCAAAGGGGCCGACGATAATGACAGGGTGGAAAGGAGTGGGGTGCGAGCGTTTCTTAGAGTGAAAGAATTGACACGGGGGGCACTTCTTAACCGCTTCAACGCAGTCTTTGAAGACCAAGGGCCAAAAGTAACCCGCTCGCAAGATATTTTGGGCGGTAGCCATCCCAGAAAGGTGACCACCACATGCGTCGGAGTGGCAGTCATTCAACACATGTTCAGCCTAATCAAGGGTTAAGCAACGACGTAGCACGGAGTCAATACCACGACGATACAATGTATTGATAATAATAAGATAATACTTAGTGTGGTGTTGAATACGGCGACGGTCATCACGATTAAGATTGGCCGAAAGCGTTGGGTCTGGAGATACAAGATGATATCTCCATACCACGGGTCAATCGTGATGATGAGAAACAAGGATTCATCCAGAAATGAATCGATGGGATCCAATTGATCATCGGTAGGGGGCAACGTAAAAATTAGCTCGGCAAAGACCAAATATTTTTTGGATTTCGCTTTGGAAAATTCCAAATCGAACTCTTGAAGAATGACAATCCAATAGGAATATTCCCCCCTTAGCACTTGACGCGTTAGGATATAATACATTGGGTTGAAGTTCGCAATAATAGGGGTTTTGCGAAGCAAAATATAGTGTCTGAATCTCTGGACCACAAAAATTGTGGCCAGATCCAGCTTCTCCACATGTGAGTAACGTGTATACGAGTCAATGAGACTCTTGCTGAGATAGTACACAACATGTTCTTGGCCGTTACTGTCTTCCTGAACCAACACCATGCCAATGGTGGTAGTAGAGGCAATGAGATATAAAATATAGTCCCGTGTATAGTCAGGGGGTTGTATCATGGGTGCATTCGTAAGGGCCTTAAAAGATCGTTGGGCTTCATCATCCCAAATGAAAGGAATGTCTTTTTTGAGAAGCCTCATGTAGCCCTTAGTGATCTCGGTGAAGTTGCAGACAAAGAGGCGTAAGAAGTTTGCATGCGCTTGCAAACTCTGGAGTCCTGGGATATTGGAAGGGGAAGGTAAGGATAAAATAACCTCAACCTTAGACGGATCAAGGCGTATGTCATCCTTGGAGATAATGAAACCTAACAATCTACCAGATTCGACACAGAATACGCATTTATGTGGATTCAGGTGAATGTTGTAGTGACGACATCATGAGAATATTGCACTCAGATGATTTGGATGGTCCTCTCGTGAATTGGAATGCATGGGTAGGTCATCCAGATAGGGTTCCAAACCATGCTAACTGATATCGTGAAATGCATAAGACATGGCCCGTTGAAAAGTGGCCCTGGTGTTCTTAAGACCAATGGGTAGCTTGTGGTATGCAAAGGTCCCCCATGGTAAAATAAAAGCGGTTTTGTGTTGATCGGATGGGAGTATCTTGATCGGATTATAACCAGAGAAGCCATCCATGAATGAGAAGATGACACTCCCGGCACAATTGTCGATAATATGGTCGATAAAAGGCATTGGGTAGTTGTCCTTTGGACAAGCTTTGTTCAAGTCTTTGTAATCGAAACAGACCCTAATTGTACCCCGTTTCTTTGCGACGGGAACGACGTTGGACACCCAATCTGTCAATGGAATAGGGTAAATAAAACTAGCACAAAGAAGTTTTTCAACTTCCGCTTTTATGTTAGTCGTTTTGTGGGGATGCACGGGTTGGAGTTTCTTCCGGATTGGTTGGGAACCAAGATAGACTTGTATCTCATGAACCACAATGGAGGGATCTATTCCTGGAATTTATTCATAACTCCAAGTGAAAACGTCACGAAATTATTTGAATAGGGCAGTATAGAACTCTACCTCGGTAGGTGTGCATGTTTTGCCTAGATGGATTTGTTCCACGACACCAGGTTTCACAGATATGTCAATGGGAATGGTTGCCATGATGTTTGCTAAGTTCCCTTCAGAAAACACATCATGTGTAGGTATGGGAGTCTTAGTGTTGACGTTGTCCGGTGAAACAATGGATTTAGAATCAAGATCCACCACCTAAATCGAAGGGAAAGAAGACCGATGATTGTGATCTTCCCAGGGTGGTTCATCGATGCCCATGATATCCATGATAGATTCGTCATAGGGAAAAATATGTGTAAGGGAGTCAATGTAGGGAAAAGGCGAAGGGATTTGAGGCAAAGGATGGGCCACCGTGTGGTGGTCAATTGTGTCGATACAGTCGGAAGCTGACTGAATTTCCTGGTAGGTTGCTAAGTTATGTTTCAAAGGCATGGAAGAGCCGAGGGTTTCAAACTCGGAAGGACTTGGCACCACATACGAATCATCAGATTCATAGGATTGAGGAGTGCTCATAGAAATCATATTGATTGAAAAAACTACGGGTGGAATTTCCGGAAATACTCCGATAATGGAGGAATATTTCAAGAGACCAACACCAATGTCTTCAAAATGAGGCTGGGAATGTGCCAGCAATGGGACATTATTGGTGGATTTTTTATGTATATCTGGAGTACAAAAATCTAACTGATCTATAGCGACGATCTTTCCTTGGTGAGGAAATTGCATTAAGCGAAAAATGGAGGATGCTACGGTAGTCATGGCATAGAACCAGTTACAACCGAGTAAGATGTTATAGTCTAATGGAGCATCAACAATTTCCACATGAATAGATACAGTCTTTCTCCCTAGTTCAACGAAAAGCGAGGGGATGAGTCCATATGGTTGGAAACCGCATCCATTAAATGAGTTTAAGGTGGTTGGAGACTAGCTTACTTATGGAGAACCTATAGCTCTCCAGCAGGTCAAAGACATAATGGAAGTGGAAGTGCCCTCCTCCAAAACGGTACGATGGATATTGTTTCCACAAATCCTAGTGTGAATCTAAAATGCCAACTGGTGAGAAAGCCTTGGCCTGAAATATTCCAAGTTGAATAAAATTGTATTGGAAGAGTCTGGGTCAACGAATCCAAGTGCTGATAACAAGGATTTATGCTGTACCAGGCAGTGTTGTAGAACCTCGAGAGTAGACATGGCACAAGGTGCTTGAGCTAATTCTTCGACGATGTTGTAGTTTTGGGCCGCTCAAGCGTTTGGATTAAACATAGCCTTTCGAATGGTGGCCTTGGGTGGGTGTAGCACGGTATCAATGAAGGGTCTCTCAATATGGAGATGACCATTAGAAGGAGGCGTTGAAGGGGGATCCTTTGTGTGAGACTTGCCTTTGGAAGTCTCGGTTTTGTTTGAACTTGGGACATAATCATACGTCTTTGAGCAAGTAGATATGTGAACCATCTCATTACTCATCATGAGAACTTCGTGATTTGAGGATGTTTCTACTTTAGAAGAGTTGTTTTGGTTTCCCCCTTGCAGGGGTTCATGTGTGACCATTTTTTTTGTTGATGAGGAGAAGGGTCGGTTAACACTGTCGGGTGGGAAGAAAATTTTACAAATTTATTGACTTATTCTTTGTAAGGACAACCTTTTGTGTAATGATCTTCCTGACATATGAGGTAGGGGAAATTTTCTTTCCGTCTAGGTTTGTTGTCATTATTGGGCTGTTGAGGTTTGAGATTTTCCTGCTGAGTAGAAGGTTTCTTGGATTTTCCTTTATTGTTCTTCTTTTTTCCTCCGGATTGTTGTGACGAGGATTGGATGGCATTCACCTCGGAGGACTGAGTAGGAGAGTTATATTTTTAGATGTATCCGGAGTTTGAGGTGGAGCAGCAGTATTTTGTTTCCCACTCGATTTGGTTGCAGGCTGAGCCTTCACAGAACCAACTACTCCATCGATAGGAGGTTCGGTAGCGGGCTTTGATGGATCATTGGTGGGGCGAGAGGCATGAGGAATGAGCTCGTATAATGTTACGGATTGGGTATAAAGAAAATCCATATACTGTGCATGAGATATTGCTTGTTCCTCTGTAATAGGTCGGCCCATAGCAACATCCCTAGCAATGGGTGGCAATAGTGACTTTGTGAACCAATCAACGAGTAATTGGTCTAGAATGGGTGCCTTGATTAATCTTCGGCGTCTCTGCCACTCATGAATGTGATCATATATGTCGGTGGTAGTATTTTGGTGCAATGAAGTTAACAAGTTTGTTCCGGTATCATATCGGATGGGGCGCTGGAAGTGTGTCAAAAACTACATAGCTAGGGTGTTGAAATCTCTGAAGGAGTGTTGAGGTAGCTCGATATACCATTTTGCTGCCGTACTGGTGAGCGTACGTTGGAAGAGCCGTAGTTGAATAGAATCATCCATCAGTGAGTTTGAAGAACACCAAAGATGGAATGTAATAATGTGATTTTTTGGATCTTCCCCAGGTTTCGCATCGAAATTTGGGATGTCCAATGGTAGTTTGGCAGGGATGGGTGGCTAGTGAGGCTTGTGCCAAATAGGATCGTTGATAATTCTGGACAAGTTGGGTAAGTCTAATGTGGCCAAAAATGGAAGTTGTCGATTGGGTTGCGGGAATTGAGTAGTACTGATGGGGTGTTGGGATTCATGTGGGGCCTTGCACCGCATATTGCTGCATGTTGTACTCAAACATATTACCTGCAAGGTACTGTTGGAAGTTTTGAGCATTAGGGATCATTTGGTTCACTGGTGGTTAGTTTAGAATCATAGGATTGATAAATTGATTCAAAATCGAGTTGGATACCAGTTGTTGCGCATGTTGTTGGATACCAGGGGTTGTTTCCAAATCCTTGGTTGGGTGGATTTCCCATTCCTTGAGAAGATAGTGGTGCACTACTTCGAAAAGGTGAAGATGACAACGAGAAAGTAGGATTTGTTCTCATAGTAGGAATATTCCCCGAAGAAGTACCAAAAATTTCATCTGGAAATAGATGTAGGGAAGGTTGAAGAGGACTTTCAGGCGTCAATTGCATAGGTACTGAAATAGTGAGAAAATCATCGAGGGCTTGGCCCAGGGTTGTGTTCCATAAGGAATAGGCTGGATCAAAAATGTTTGTCATCCTTGAGATATTAGGGAAGGATTCTAGTTGTGTCCAGTCCGTGGTCCTGACCGACCTACATATGATTCGCCGTAAGTAGTATCACGGGATGAATATCGGGGTGTTGGGGAATCACAAGAGATTACTGCTTGAGAAGTAGGTGCGGGAGGGTATTGCGAGGTTGAAGCCAGTATCTGACTAGCTTCACGTCTAAATTGTCCCGTTGCCACTTATTGTTTGGATAGATTAACCATTTCGACTCGAATTGATGTCATGATATCTAGTGCTCAAGGGAGGTTGGGAGAAGGCATTCCAAAGGATATATTGCTATATTGATATATTGCTGTAAATTCGGTAGAGGGGTGAAACTGTCTAGCGGGTGCAGGTTCGGATTACTCAATGATATTGATGTACTCTTCCGGAAGATCAAATAATTATGGCCTTACGGGGGTAGTGATAACCTTCGGTAGGATAGTACCTTCCGATGTGACATTGATTTGATATGAGGTACTAGCCTCAGGAGATAACGTAGTGTCCACTGTGGTGTGAATTTCTGGTACAACAGTGGATTTTGGTACTGCACTGGTTTTAGGTACTATACTAGTCTCTGAAACAGTGATATGGTTCAGGGGTACTATAACAACTGATGGTATCATACTAGTAGATGGTGGAACAGTCCCCCGACCAACTGGTCGTCTAGTGGGGGGGGTAGGTATGCGTGAAGAGGGAGGGCGGGTAATGCGAGTTACTAGTTTGAGATTCTTTCCTTGTTGTCTACGTGATTTCCATTGATCTGCCATGGACCTAGATGAAGTGTCCTGGGGAAATTATGGTGAAAAAAGAACTCAAAAACCCTAGAGCAACCGAGTGTGAAAAAGGGGAGTTAGGAAAAGAAGAGGTGTGCAGGCCAACAAGCAAGCTCAACAAAATGTACTGAGATCGATGTCACAGTAAGCAAGCGATAACAAAAATGGCCAGAATGCCAACAAGCAACACTAAAAAAAAAAAGATCCTCTAAAAGGTGAAATAACAAGCAAACTTCCTAACTAGGAGCTGGATACCTCAACCGATCATGTCCTTCGCAAGGTGATGAAATCCAAGTCGAACAATACGAAGTGAGAGACCAAAGTGGAAGGATATCCCTCTACCAAAAGGGATCCTAGGTAAGAGAGCCCTAGAAGAAAATCCACTAAGCTACCTCATTCATGACACGTCCGAGAAGGTTAACTGAAGCTTCTTCCTTTGAGCCCTTGTATCACCTATACAGAAAATACAAGGAAGACAATGTATAGATGTCCTTAGGCGCTAAGTGGAGTGTGGTATTCCACAAAGTCCGTATGGAACCTGTCCTCGTTGCTTACCCCCATGGAACGGGAGGCCCTCTCAACAAATTGGTCGATGACTGTGTCAATAAGTAATAGAGGATTTTAGTACCCTAGAGGACAACAACTATGTTTCAGATGAAAAGTGACAAGGGGGAATTATTTGGATTCTTATCCCCGGTGTCCTACCTAACTAATAGATTCTTTCGTATCCTCAAGTGAGGTTAAAATGTGTTGAGTTAGGGAGATTAAGTGGTTTGTTGTCTTACTCAATCAAGTAAGTGGAAGTGAAACTGGATGGTGTTGTGACTTGACTCAAACCATGCATATGCAAATGAATCAAATATGCCTTTCTCTTCAATGAATAGCTAGCTACAGTAAGGAGAGAGCTCTTCAATCCTATAAGCAAAGTGTAGATGCAAAATTTCTCAAAGGTGAAAACCACTCAATTTGTATTTTTGTTTTTATGTGACAAACTAAAAAGTACTCTTTCAAAGTAAATGAATCCAACAATGTTTTTCTACTTCTAATGAGCAAAATGCATGACAAGTAAAAATGAAGAGATGCCTTCTAAATGCAAAAACAACTTTGATATTTTCAACAAAAGAGAAAGAAATCTTCGAAAAAGTTCTTCAATATCAATTTTATGAAAAAATATGTAAAGATGTTTTTTCAAAACAATATAATCTTCCCGATACTGTAATCAAGGATTCAAATGAATAAGATAAAATGACCTTGGATGTTCAGAAATGACCAATATTTGCGAATATGTCAAGAAGGTAAATGACCTATTTACTATTTCACATAAACTCATAAAATCCAAACCTAAGAAAAATGAATGACGCAAACCAAGACAACTTGCAGCCTTGCTTATGGATATCAGTGTGAATGTGCAGACTAAGTGCAGGGAATGATGAGTGTGTAGGCAACACTAAAAACAATGACCTGGTTACCAATCTGCTCAAAGTGTCTACAAAGGGATCCTGAAAATCAAGCAAAGGTTGCAAAGGTTTCAAAAAGAAACAAAATGCAAGCGATGTAGCGTAATCAAACAGGTCACATAAGTATGACCACTGTTAGCAGAAGAAAGCTGGAGCAGAAGGTCAGAAACCAAATGACATGAACCAAGAAAAAACCAAAAAGTAGCTTTTCACAGAGAATTTTCGGGGGTCTCTAGGAAACCCAGGCGTGAAAATTGGAAATTTTTGCGTTCTGCACAACAGCTGGGGTGCGAAAATATAGAAATTTTCGCTCTGGTAAGTATGGGTAGGGCGCGAAAATATATAGTGGGGGAATGAAGGGAAAATTTTGAGAAAAACAATTTAATCTTTCTCGGGTTTTGCAGACCCAGGGGACAAAGTGTCGAGGTTCAACTTAATGTCAGAGGTTCAATGATGAAAAATATGTAGAGAACAAGGGATTTAAGTGAAAATAAAAACCAAATTTCACAATAAAAAAATAATAAAAACTGGATCTAAGCCAATGGAGTCACCAATTTCTGTGGTAGAACTTTCTTCCTATGGGTAAGAATAGGTTCTCTTAGATCAAACTGAGATTAAGTATGCCTAATCTAAGACAGTATACAAAAAATCTACCTTAAAATCCTAGATCTAATCACTGTATACAGATTGAATGTATTTAAAGAAGAAGAAATGGTACAACTCACCTTAACCAGATGTTTGTTTTTGCTCCTAGCTCCAAAGCTTCCTTCCTTTTTCTATCTCTACAAACCTTCTAGGATCATAGGTTTGATTCCTCAAGTTGTCCCTCCCTTTGGCTCATGGATGGCCTCCCCTTTATAGCATTTAGGAAGCCAACCATATGGAGAAGAAGGTGGATCTAGGTGAGAGGTTAGTGGATCAGCCAGGCTAAACAAGGAGGATAGGTTAGGATCGAATCACAGGTTGCAATCCCAAGGAAATCTGCCGGAAGATAAGATCCAAAATCCATGCAAAGGGTTGTTACTGAGATTTTCGCGCCTCAAGAACTGAGCATAGCACAAAATTATGGGGGTTTTTGCGCCCCTGTAGGTATGCAAGGCACGAAAATAGGGAATTTTTGCATCTTGCTATACTAGCAGGGCGTGGAAATAATGCCAAGAAGTGGTTGGATGAGGTGGCAGGTGGCTCAATGAGGTGGCATTCAGATGAATGTGGTCGGATTTGCCTCCTAAGTCTCCAGATGAGGCTAAGGAGGGGACCAACAAGGTCCAACACTCATTAGGAGGAAATGTCGTTAGGTCGTATGACACAAGGATGCGACACTAAAGTTCAAAGTGTAATTCTGACGTATAACAAACATGGAAATAATAACCTTCAAGTCACAATAACCATGCACGAGTGGTAGACACTATGGTCTTTAAAAACCAATACAACATAATGTGCACCATTACAATATTTCCGACAAGGCTCAAGCATAAAGTACAATGCCTCTCACTCTCATCATCACTTAAGAGTGGCTAAAAGAACCTTTACACGATTTCAAGGCATTTTAGTTTCAAGTCACAATGCAAAATAACATGCACTAGCGAAACCACTACAACAATGTTCACATGGCCAATTCCCTTGTTTACAATGTCATCGACAATGCATAAGTGGTGGAATCTATGATCTAACCCCAATATAAAAAAAATGAAAATTGTATTTCCCTTGATTTACATTAAAAATTGATATGGAAATCCTTACCAAAGAAACATATATGACATCATTATATAGTGCTTAGCACCATTCAATATTAACAAGGAATTATAAAGCCACATTTAAAAAGGCATAAAAAACTATATCAAATTTTTTATTACCCATTTCATAGAAAGTGCTTGGAAGTCATCATGTCCTCGGCTCCTATGCCTTCGACCTTGGCCCCAATGGCTCAATGACTTATCACGATCTTTCCCTTTGTGACTTGTCTTGTGACTTTGCTTGTCAAATGACTTGTCCCCCTTAGCACATTGGTGAATATATTATATAGCACATGGAGTCCTAACTGTACCCCAATTTCCTTGGAAACAAAGATCTTAATGTGGTATAAAGTAAACCATTCCAAATAAAAATGGAATCACCGTTTCCAAAGTCCAACCGCCACCAACCAAGCTTGGTGTAAAATTTTGATGGTTATAACAAGCGCCAATATATGGTTATTACACCGCCAAACATGTTTATGGTTAAAACAAGCGGCAACCATAGTATATGGTTATTACACCGCCAAACATGTTTATGACAGATCGTTGGATTTAAATCCTCTGCCAAATGGATTGGATCAACATAGCATATTACGGTTTTTAATGCCAACACACATGTATATAACATGCCAAACCATGGATCACCAACACCCATTTGCAAGTCATCATTGAAAAGTGTATATCATGATGAGGGATAATCCCTTGGACCCTTTCATATACTGAATGGAATTTCAACAAATATTAAATAATATATTTTCATCCACATATCAAGAGACAAGTGATGGCATAGTGGTAGAGCGTTGGGCTTGTATATGGTAGGTCATACATTAGATTCCATCGTACCTGCAACAAGTTTTTGGTGGATAGAACCTACATCATGGTCAACTAGATTTCCACGTGGTAGCCTCCGGTTGGTCCACATGTACATACCACTGCCACGTGTAACAATAGGATTCATCCACGTATATTCCATTAGGACCATGTCGAATCAACACTTGCAAATTGCCACGTCACCAACAATCCTACCATGTGGTGTTCTATGGATATTCCATGCCACCTCCATATAGGCTGTGAAATTCTAAATCACAGCAAATCATGAAGATGAGTATACCTCACAGAGAAAGAATGAGCAAAAAAGATGAATTACAGTGAAAATTGCGGTAAAAATGAGCAAACAATTAATCATGCATGAGAACTCAGATAGGAACATAATAATGTCACATCATCAAATAATCAACATAGTCAACAATGATGTTACAATGGAGAGAATTCGAATCACTTGGGAGAATTCGAGTCTCAGTCTATCTAGCATAGGAATTGTCACCACTGGATAGCTCCGGAAGAAGCAAACTCAACTCAACTGAACCTAAACTCAGATCACTGAAGACACAATCAATTAACTGAACAAGGAGGGTGCATTAGTGAGTTTGTCATGCAAATCACTTAGAAAAGGGCGCATGAGGCCACAATCAGTGGCAATCAGAGCACAAACTACCCACAAGAGTCAGCGAACTTAGGTGGACTGAACTGGAACACTGAGTTGGCTCCTAAAATATAAGGAACTGAATTAAATGGTCCTAAAATGATGCATGCAGGGTGCATTAGGTGGCTGATGGATCCTATATTACATCTGCACACCACTAGGGGGAAAATTACATCATCAACTACTAGGAAAAAA
Organism: Larix kaempferi; assembly: GCA_027924585.1. NCBI lineage: Eukaryota > Viridiplantae > Streptophyta > Pinopsida > Pinales > Pinaceae > Larix > Larix kaempferi. The sequence goes on along the minus strand of BSBM01000399.1, from coordinate 2,162,525 downwards.
AATTGCTAGGTAGGACAAGGATGGGAGTATTAATTATCCTAACTCCCCCCCTTAATCTAAAATTGTGCATCCTGGGCCCTGGTTACTAAGACCAAATGTCACCCATACAATCAAATAAATTATTCAAATAAAATAGCTATCCATGAACCAAGGAAATGGGGAAAACCTCATGGGAAACCCCCCCCTCAAAATAGGACAGTCGGGAGCTCAAATAGCTTTTACACCAAGTAAATATATGAGATAAAAAAATCTCTTATGAGTGAAAAACATAGTGAATATGTTTGCAATCATCTCCTTTGTAGGACAATAATGCAGTGAGATGGTCCTATTGTGCACTAGCTCCCTGATGTAGTGCATGTGAACCTCAATATGTTTAGTTCTTTGCTTCTAAACTGAGCCACTGGAGATCCTGATGCACTTTGAATTTAAAAAAAATGTCTACTGAAGGAAAAGTGCGAATGGAAAACTCTGTCAAGATCCCATTTAACCAAGCTACCTGGATAACTGCATTCACAACCCCTTTGTACTCTGCCTCTGCTGAAGAAAGTGCGAGTGTTGCTTGCTTCTTGCCTGACCAACAAATTGGTCCCGATCCCAACATGAATATGTACCCTGAAGTAGATTTCCTATCAGTATTGTCTCTAGCCCAGTCCGAGTCAGTAAAACCAACCGGATCTAGTTGAGCACCGGCAGAATAATGAATACCAAACTCTCTCATACCTCGCAATAGTGCAAGATCCTCTTAGCTGCTTTCCAATGCAGCTCATGTGGCTCCTGCATGTACCTAGCCACAACACCAATAGCATATGATAGATCTGGACTCGAATGTGTCAAATACAAAAGATACCAATCAGTTGTTTGTAAAGAGTGCTATCTACCAAGGGATTGGAACCACCTTCTTCCAATCTAATTCCAGATAGGAAGGGAAAATATGTGGCTTTGCAATCAGCCATATGAAACTTTGTCAGTAAATCAAATGCATACCTTGACTGTGAAATCATGATCGCTGAATCATTTTGAGTTACTTCAAGACCAATGAATTGTTTTAATAGTCCTAGATATGTCATATCGAATGCTTTGTTCAAGGAAGACTTGATGTGCTTCAACCTAGTAGCAGATCCACCTGCGATGAGAAATTCATCCACATACAAAACAATCAACAATAGACATCCTCCCTTCTGTTGCATGTAAACATTGCAATCAGATTTTCATCTTTCAAACTTTTGTGACAGTAAGAAGGAATCCATCTATCCATACCATGCCCTTGGGGTTTGCTTGAGTCCATATAGTTATATCCTTAGTTTGCATACCAATGAAGTATCATCAGTGTACCCCTAAAGATGTTTCATGTAGATCTATTCTTCTAAGTCACCATGCAAGAAGGCACTCTTTACATCCATGTGATGTACCTCCCATGCATTCGACGCTGCAATGGCCAAAACAACATTTATTGAATCCATTCTTGATACAGGAGCAAATGTCTCATTGTAGTCCAAACCTTGAACTTGTGAGTACCCCTTTGCAACCAACCGATCCTTGTACTTGGTTGTAGATCCATCAATTGCAAGCTTTGTTTTGCAGATCCATTTGCATTGAACTAGTTTCCTACCTGGGGGAAGAGAGACAAGATCCCATGTCTCATTGTTCTGCAATGACTCATGGTATTCATCCATGGTTTCTTTCCATCTCGGATCATGGCAAGCCTCTATGTAAGACTGTGGATCATACCCCACCATCATGAAGCACCTCTTAGGGAGAAGTGGACCTGTATGGAAAAGTGCAATGTTTGCATCTTGGTATTGAGATATTGTTCTTCTATAGTAAGATGGATCTCCAACAATGTCCTCGGCTACCTCAATAAGATTTTGAGCCCATTTAGGCCTTGGATTAGGAGTAGGTGATGGATCTTGATTTGGATCTACTAGATCTTCATACTCAATATCTAGATCTGAATGATATTGATCTTCTTGTTCGGAATCTAAATGTGGATCACCTGTAGAAACATCATTAGGAGCAAATGGAAGAGGTAGATCAATTATACCTTCTTCTTCAACTGGTTGTAGATAATGCAATGGATCCTCATTGAATTGAACACTTCTTTCCCAAGAATAAAGCATTCACTACTTTGAGGTTGAAGTGCTTTCCTCTTGTCAGAGGGGGTTCTGTCCCATGCCTTGGATCCAAAATTCGTCAGATGAGAGACATCAGGTTTGTGTCCCTTCAATGCTTCAAATGGAGTGACCCCATCAATAGATTTTTGGGGTACCATATTCTGAATGTATGTGGCACAGTTCATTGCTTTTGCCCAGATATTTGATGGGAGATCTCTTGCTTAAAGCAAGAAGGTATCCATCTCTTTCAATGACCTATTCTTCCTTTCTGCTACACCATTTTGTTGTGGTGTGTATGGGACATAATGTTGCATTTGAATACCTTCGAAAGCACATAGATACTGCAACTACTTCTTGATGTACTCCCCCCCATTATCTGATATGAGTGCCTTGATCTTCCTTCCAACAATGTTCTCAACTAAGGCCTTGAAAACTTTGAAGCTTTCGAATACCTCAGATATCTGTTTGAGAAAGTAGATCTAGCATAACCTAGAGTAGTCATCAATGAAGGTCAGAAGGTGTCTGGATCCATTCATTGAAGTAGTGGGACTTGGTCCTGAAACATCACTATGAATCAGATCTAGTATGCAGGAATATCTCTTTGTCTTCCCAACATCATACTTTCACTCTGGGTGCTTCCCTACCAAGCAACCTTTGCAGATTCCTTGAGAGAAATTTTTGTTCGGAAAACCTTCAACCATCTCTTCCTTGTGCAATTACTGTAGGTATTTAAAGTTTAGGTGTCTGAATCTTTCATGCCAGAGTTTGCTTGTCTCAATTGCATGAGTCAAGAGAGAATTTTGATGTGAGTATGGAAAAAAGAAAGAGAACTCACATGCCTTGGAGGCATGGTTTGCAACTCCTTTGGCTATTAGCTTCCCAAATGAGATCTCTGCAACCTCAATTGTGTCAGGTCCAAATACTACTTTCTTTGGTGAACCTATGTGTGTCATTTGATAAACATACAACAAATTAGCTGCTATAAAAGGCACACACAACACATTGTTGAACTTTCCATGCTCAAGCTGTATAGTTCCCTTCCCTTCAGTAAATATTTGAGAGTCATCTCCCATGTGTATGCTAGGTCCATCGATGAGATCTAATGATGAAAATGGCTCTCTGGATGAAACCATGTGGTTGGAGGCTCCATAATCAATAAGAAAATCTTGGGATTGTGAGAATCCAGCCTTCAATGCATGGCATCTCTCATGATCTTCTGACTTTCCACCTGGATCAGTATTCCTTGTGCCTTTAGGGAGAGAAATGTTATGATGTTCAAGGAGTATTGCCATTTGATCTATGGTATTCTTCATACAAGAACTATCAAGATGGTTACCCTTCTTGCAGTATGTACACTTGTATTTCTCAAATTTATTTTGTTTGTCCTTATTGGAGCTAGAGGCTCCTTCCAATGGACTAGACTTGGCATTCTGCTTATGTTCAAATTGCTTCTTCTCTTTTCCCTTTTGCTTCCCTTTTGCAATTCGCACTTTTCGACCCTCCATCCATAAGATCTTGATTTTTGGATGCCTTCAAGGAACCCATCTGAATCAATTTGTCTTGTTCTTGGATGAGAGATTTAGTGAAAACATCTAAGGATGACATTTTCCAACCAGGGATTGAAAATCTCCCTGATTGGAAGGTAGAAACAAAGATGGAGAACTCGGGACCTAGCTTGCTCAGAATGGATAGCACCAACTACTCATCCTTCTTCTCAATGCCACACTGCTTGCATTGCATGACCAAAGATTTGAATTTGGAAAAGAATTGCTAGATGGTTTTGAAACTGCTGGGTTGAAGAGCAATCAACTCATTCTCCAGAATATGGCCCCTTAGCTCATCTTGTTTTCTGAAGAGGGTCTCCAACTTCAACCAAAACTCTCTTGGAGTATTCAACCCATCGAGGTGAAAGAGTATATATATGGAAATATGAATACACATGAAACCAAATGCTTCATCCAATCTATTCAGATACTTGGCCTTCTCACCAGCTACTTGAGGTTCGACCTCCTTTCCCATTGTTACCCTGTACAGTAACTTGTTATACAACACCATCTACATATCAGCCCTCCAATCAAGATAATTTAAGGATGTCAGGATCCTGGTAGAGATAGGAGCATTCAAATTCTCCATTAGAACTATTGGAGCGAATATAATGTGGTATTGCTGCAATGAAAAACTTTCAATAACCTGCAAAAAACTCTCAATTTTTGGAGATAGACTACTACTGAGCACTTCTTTAGGACAATTGGAAATTTTATTTGGATCCTTCACACCTCGATAGACCTCAAAGGATTTCTCCAATGAATTCAATGCAATGGCACCAGAATTTGTTGTGGAAATCCATAGGCTTCTGGTGCACTACTGAAAGTAGCTGCTCAACCTATGCTCATTGAGCTCTGATACCATGTGAAATTCTAAATCACAACATATCATGGAGCTGAGTATACCTCATAGATAAAGAATGAGAAGAAAATATGAATTACAGTGAAAATTGCAGTAAAAATGAGCACACAATTAATCATGAAAACTCAGATAGGAAGAGAATAATGTCACATGATCAAATAATCAGTATAGTCAACAATTATGTTACAATGGAGAGAATTCAAATCACTTGGGATAATTCGTGTCTCAGTCTATCTAGCATAGGAATTGTCACCACTAGAGTGATTTGGAAGACCCAAACTCAACTCAACTAAACCTAAACTTAGTTAACTGAAGACACAATTAGTTAATTGGCCAAGGAGGGCACATTAGTGAGTTTGTCATGCAAATCACTCATAAAAGGGTGCATGAGGCCACAATCAGTGGCAATCAAATCATAAAACCCCCACAACAGTGAGCTAACTCAGGTGGACTGAATTGGAACATTGATTTGGCTCCTAAAATATAGGGAACTGACGTAAGTGGTGCTAAAATGATGCATGCAGGGCACATTAGGTGGCTGATGGATCCTAGATGACATATGCACACCACTAGAGGGAAAATGACATCATTAACTACTAAGAAAAAATAAATAATGCTAGGCAGGACAAGGATGGAGTATTAATTATCCTAACATAGGCTATGTGTCACCCTTTTTTACCATTTTTCCATTGTTTGTTGAAAACTTCAAAACTTAATATCTCGGTCGTCCGGAATCTGTTTGAGGAAAAACAAACATCACCAGAAAGTTCACATCGAACCCTTCATGATGGTGCCACTTTCATCAGCATTGAATACTTTTAAATTTTGAGTGATCCTAGATCCTCCTGGATCAAAAAGAGACATGGGGCTATTAATCCACAAGTGGAAAAGGTTAAAAATGGTTAATGCGGAGAGACCCTAGCTTTTTTATGTCCTTGGAATTACCTAAATCTTAGGAAACTATCTAACCTAAGGTCAGTTATATCTTTGTTGTGAATGGAATCAAGCATGTTTAATTAAGCTAAGTGAGGGGTAAGAGAGGTGTATATCTCATGAGTGGACACTTGTCTAGTTTCCAACACACATACAAAAAGGTTGGGAACTTGGTTATGTTGGATATGGTTGTGGACCAGTCGAACTAAGTTTTATTGGGAATGGTTGTATACCATTAGAACTCAGTTCTGCTGGAGGACTTTTGACCAGTCCATTGGGTGGGATCTGCAAAAGGGTGGCATAGCGTGTATCTTAATTGTACCATTGTATGGAAGGCGGGGAATCCATTTTTTTGTAGAGATTCACTATAATCCCTGAGACATATTGAAATCCTTGAGATTGGTGTAATGGGGAAGTGAGACTTTGGGGAGACCTATATTTTCTACATTCCTTGGATTCTTAGTACAAAGAATCCCCTGCCGGCTTGCATTGGAGCACTAGAAGGGAATTGGAGGATACTTGAAGGACTATTATCTTAGAGAAGGGGGGTTTTCCTTTTTTTGTTGCAAGTTGATGGTGGATAGATACTAAGGATTGGGATAGATGTTGATGGGGTTTTTGCACCAGAAGGTTGCATGAGGGATTGAGTAGGGAGGACCGCTTGAGTATCCTATGACTGGGTTGTATGAATGGAGAGTTGTAGAGCACATCACACTTATGGATTGATAGCTCCAACTCAGGGGTGGTGTAGCTGGTGTTTTCACACTAGCTTGTGTTAAAAAGCACCTGCTAAGAATTATGGAAGTCTTAGTAATAGTTTGAGTGGAAATGTAAATAAAAAACAAGAAGAAATTTATTGTAGTAAAACCCTTTAATGAATGGTAAAATAAATTCTACACTTTGTAAAGCAAATGCATGAAAACTAAATCTAAACTAGTGTAATTTTCTCTTTCACAAACAAATGGTAAGGAAATAATGTTTTTCTTTTATTGCATAAAAATGTTTTTTACAGTAGAGAGTTACCTCAAACTAATAGACGAAATTGGGCCCTTGCAACCATCTAGAAAGGGATGCTCCTAGTCTCTAAAGTCTTTGGTTTTCCTCCACCAACTACTCACAGGGTGCCAATGCCAACTAGGGGTAAAATTCAAACACAGATGGGTGGCTCAGGGTTTCGGTAAAATTTTTGGTAGAGTGACGATAAGGTAGCAAATGGAGAAATCGTGTGTAAAATGGGGGACCTTCACCACTTATTTATAGAAATAATTTCCCTGGTTTTTTTTCCCATGGTATTGAGAAGACCTTGGTAATGGGCAATGGTATTGGGGTTTTCCCTCTTTTTTTTTTGAATGTTTTCTCCCTTTTTTAATTTTCTTTTGCATTTTTGGGGGATTTTCCTTCTTTTTAGGGAGAATATACCACATTTACCTATTTTATGAAAAGGGAAATAATAATTATGGGCCAACTTGGTCTTATACTTTATGATTTTTGGGTAGGTGAAGCTAAAATGTGGAAAAAGGGATAATTGGATGATGTATCTAGGGAATGAGCATGATGTGCAAATTTTTGGTGTTAATAGATTGCCCCCTGATGTGTGAGGGAAGGATCTCATCGTATGGCCGTTAGACATCATAGGATCTCTTTGTTACATGATAGTGAGTAGGGGGGTGGTGGAGAACGAAGACCATGTCAGAGAGTGGAAAATGTGCTTAGTCTGGAGTGTAAGGGCTATATCTGCAAATACAACCCCTAAAAAATAGATGAGTTACACATAATCTCAAATATATAAACGAGGTGAGCATCCATGCTTGTATCAATGTCTCAAGATATACAAGTAGCAATGAGGCCCAAAGGGGACCTGATCAATACATGAATAATTGTTGTGTACATCATAGATGTTCAAGAAGGACTCAAATCTAGAGTGTAATCATGGTCCAACAATGGCTGGTCTGAAGAATTGGGACTAGAAATAATGGCATTCGTCATGAATGCAATATATAAATAACTGATGCTTTGCTGGATCAGAGGGGGTTCAACAACTGTAAGGACTCAAACTGATGAAAGTATGAATCTCGGAGGTACAATACATTGCATCTAGAACTGAATATACTAGGGAGCCTGAAGTTCGGGGGATTCCAAACATTGTTGCAAATGTAGCCTGGATATCTGAGGAACATAATGCTGGGGGGTTCCTGAGGGACTCACCGATGTGCTAGAGTTAAAGGGACATCCGAGGTCTTCGACTAGCTAATGAAAGGACCAATACCCTGTATGAAACTCAATCGTGCGATAAGGTAGTTGATGTCGAGCACGTGAGAAACAACCATTCTAAGGGGCACTAAGGGCTCCCCTCAGGTTGTCCATAGGAACTCATCAATGATGGAAATTATGCCAAGGTACATGTACCTCTGGGTCTATCCCTTGGAAAAGATGTGCTGGTGTCGATAGAGGGAGACCTGCAACTACCAAGGCATTAATGGTTCCTTGATAGGAGTGCGAGGGATGTAATAGTGGAATGTAACTGGACTGAGACATTGAAGTTGGACACGAGGGTAGATGAGTAGCGAGATTCAAACTTCCTTTATTCAGAGTATGATGGTAGGGATGACCTAGCAGCATATGAAACTAATATCAGGGGAGTGGATCATAATTGGGATAACTGAGTGGGGATAACTATACTGGATGTGACTACAATGGGATAGCCTTAGAGGAAAGAGTGTTGATCGTGGGTCAAAATGATTCCAAGGGTGAGTTGTCATAGAATACTCTAAACAAAAGCGATTGGGGATGTTGTTGTAATGAGGGACTATATGTGATCTGTAGGGGTTCTGAGAAGCATGATTTGCGCCTTCTTCATTGTTTAATGAGCTCAAAGAAGGGATAGAAGTGTGCTCGATATGACATTATATTGTGGATTTTTTTTGAGCCCGAGACAGTAAACGCTCGCTAGTGTTCTAAATTTTAGAGAGTCTGAAAATATAAAGAAAACTTCGTGAGTGGTATTTTTTGTAAGTTGGTCCCCAAAGCTCGAGAAAGCATAAAAGTGTGCAACAGAGAACTCTTCTAGACAAAGGGACTAGAGTATTCCTTTTTCGTAAATAACACATCTAGCCCAAAAAAGGGGTAAGCTTATATTGGACAGATGCCATTTCAAATTCTTTAACGAGCATGAAAGGAAGCAATATTACTCAACAATCTTTTCATTCTTTAAGGAGTCAGAAAAGGGGTTAAAAGAAACTTTGTAACGAGAGTCCACCTAAAGGGAATGGACAATGAGTGACAATATGCAGGGATGCATGCAGTTTCATTCCTGGAGGTCAAACTATGCAAACTACCGATCCTAATGGGAAAATAAATGGCATGGGTTCTAACGGAAAGGGGGTACTAAACAATCACCTGTGTGAGGGAGGCTCTACTTCTGAGCAAGGGAAAATGCAATGGAGGTTGGTTTGGGCCACTTATGCGGGTAGAGGGGGTCCTACAAGTGTAAAAGGGGAACAAGTCGTTCAATGCATAAGATATTCTGGAGGAATTTTTCCTATATGCCGGTTAAGATATTATACTTGCAGGGGCAGTTGTCACTAGAGTAGAAAGTGATGCCATAACCTGTATCTATACACAAAACAAGGATACCTAGGCATAAATGTGTGTTTGGAACTTGAATATAGCATGCAAATACATTAATAAGGTTATTTACATGATGGCACACAAATTGAGGTGAGCCTAAAATGGCTCGAAAAAAGTTGAGTGATCATGAGAAATGGTCCTCATAATAAAAATAACATGGGATTATGATTCTAGTGGGGCGAACGACATGAAAAAATAGACGCAATATGACTCCGCAATAATGAAGAGAAAAAAAGGGGTCAAGAGGTCCTACAAAATAGGAGGAGCCCACATGCTACATGTCATTGTCACTATTGAGTGTTGAGAGTGTGTGTAGGGACCCAAAAAATAACTACTGATTTCTCCTGATTGGATTGGCGGAATCGATTTCTATGAATTTTAGGTAAATGCTCTCATGATTTATAGTATTTTTGTCCATTCAATTTTGTTTTTTTGGCTCTCTTGGGACCCCAACGAACCCTGTAAGGGTTTCTACACCAGGTCTCACCTTTCAAAGGGAACAGTGCGACTAGATCGCACCTGTCAGGGAGAGAGGCATGATTTGGATCGCACCTATCCAAGAAACAGGCGCGATCTTGATCACACCTATCCAAGAAACAGACGCGATAGGTTTCTAGGAGATAGGTGTGACCTCAGTCGCGTATTTCATATAGACAGGTGTGACTGGGTCGCATACTTCCTAAAAACAGGTGCGACTTAGGGCCGATGGGGTAATGTTTTTCTCAAGTACTAATCCTGATGTTGTGGACATGCAAGATGACTTGAGTGAACTAGCGAGAGCGGGACACAAGTGATATTCGCGAGAATATTGAGGATGACCAGGTTGTGATGGATAACTTGTCCTGACATGGGTTACTCAAGTTTGTGATGACCCCACTGGTGTGAAACACAAATCTTATTTTGAACAAACTGGTGGATTTCTCGGATCGAGATGCAGGGGCCTTCATGATACAAGGCAAGCGATTGGAGCTTACCCTAGAGAATGAATTCTTCATGATGGGTCTCCCAAGGTTGGGAGTGATCGAGGACATACAAATGAGGAATATGTGGGAAATATTGATGGAGGACATGCTTGTCATGCAACTGCTTTAGGACTGCACAGGTGCATGATTCATAGATATTGATCTGCGACATTGAGATCCTGGAGACCTGGGCGATCACAACAATAGTGGTGTGGGTGTTGGGATCGAGTGGGACCCATAATATATCGGGTGGCTAGTTGATGCTAGCAGATCGGGTACTTGCGGGCACTTACTTTGGGTGGGCGCAGATGTATCTAACTGTGGTTCAACGAGGGCTAAACTGGGTGAGTTGGGCAGGTGGGGAATTTTTCTTCCATTCCTTTTTGTGCTCATTTTTCTTTGAGAAGGTGTCGACTATACAATCGCACATGGTGGTGTGCGACGGTGGTTTGATGGATTCCAATATGAGACGGTGGTGTGAGATGATGATTCAGGAGGGAGGTGGACTATTGGGAAATTTTTTACTCGGGATTTATTCACTCATTGGCACTAGCTACTGATAGTGATATAGGACTATTCATATGCTGGTACGGACTTTCGATGGGACACGAAGCTTCCTTGAACTCCCGACCATGCCCGGGGGCCCGACGGTATGTTATGCATTTCTTTTTGGTGTATAGTCATGTCTTATACTGTTATCATAGATGGTTGTCATTGGTAGCTAGAGTTTTGATATATTATCGGTATTGATGACTAGTCATGTTTGTGCAGATATTGGACTGACATGGCCTTTTAGGTATGAGAGGCGTAGGGGATAGAACCTATAGCTCGTGGGCAGTGATGGCATCAGAGCGTAGATGATACACTGGATTTGATGTATTTAGGTATTGACTTACTACTAGAGGGAGTGGCGGATGACAGTTGGAAATGCTTAGACCACGAACTGATCGTCGTCTGCTACTAGGCACCAACTGAGTGGTGGACCTCCATGCAACGGATCGCTGTAGTGGATGAGATGGTTTGGGAGATGGCCTTGGGTGACACGCCCCTCAATGATGATGAGGACTATGAGGATTTCGAGGATGACAAGGAATATGAATTAGATGACTAGTTGGAAGCTTGTGGGGCTGCCCGCTAATGCCATGGGAACATGGATTTTTGCTCAAGGTATTTATTATGTTTTTTGAGGAAGCTATTGGTGCTCTTGTATGCAGACATGACTACACTATGTCTTTTGGATGTTATGTCATTATATACATGTGCACATGGATGCACTTTTTATGGTTGTGAGCCTTTATTTTTATGACGATGATGATGTTATACTTATGCTTATTTTTATATACACTTGAATGCAAAAATGATATGGTGATGTGTGTGAAGGGTTTATTTCCTACATGCGATGATTGATATGTCACTCTAGAACATTAATGGCCATTTGGTCTGCAACACTGTTGAAATGTCTTGGGACATGTATGAATGAAATAAACTCAAAATGTCTAACAAATTGTCTAGTGCACAGGAATTTTGCTAAAGAGGTAAGGGTCACGTACCCGATAGCAATTATTCAACCGGGAGACAAACAGCTGGGAATCCAGGAAGATGTGGAGATAGTGGATACCCAAATGGAAGGTGGTGGTCAAGATATCGATCAAAACATCATACTCAGCTTGGTTATTGGTGGCCAAACCGACACACACTCCTTCAATGTGAATCAACTCATGAGAGGGAGAGTATATGACCCATGCAGCTGAAGCGCGATTCAGGGACCATTGACTTGCACCATCAACAATATTTACATGAATGGAGGGAACAAGATCCATTTGATAATAATCATGGAGAAAAACTATAATGCTCATGCATAAAAAAAGTGGAAAATAAAAAGGCGCAAACTATGCTACAATGAATAGAGGGTCGGAGGATTTCGAGTAGAATATTTTGAGGTACAAGCCATTATGGCGGTTGTTCAAGAGATGTCCTTCATAATCGATAAGGATGTATTCCCTCTTGCCGAGGCAGATCTTAACAACATACGGGCCCTACCACATGGACACTACAACAAATTTGGATTTTAGGGGGGGTTGTCTTCCACCCCCAAAAGTCACTTTTGGGGGTGGTTTTGGCTTTGGAGGAGGTCTTTAGAACCCCCCCCCAATAGCACCGATGCTAATTTTTTTACTTTTAGAGGCAGTTTTGGAAGAGATCAAAACTGCCCCTAAAAGTCACTTTTAGGGGCAGTTCTAAACCCCCCCTAAAAGTGACTTTTGAGGGCGATTCTAAACCCCCCTCGTAGAAACCTATGGGGGCGGTTCCGAACCCCCCCTAAAATTCCTTATTACAAACCTTTGTGGGCGGTGACAAACCCCCCTCGTAGGTGCCTATGGGGGTGGTTCTAAACCCCCCCAAAAACTTCATCTTACAAACCTTTGGGGGCAGTCTTAATAAAACCGCCCCCAATAGCACTGATGCTAAAAGTTTATGCTTTTAAGGGCGGCTTTGGAAGAGATCGAAACCGAATCTAAAAGTGACTTTTGGGGGCAGTTCTCCCCCTACCCCCAAAAAAATTTGACTTTTAGGGGCAGTTGTAAACCCCCCTCGTATACACCTATGGGGGTGGTTCAGAACCCCCCCTAAAAGTCCTTATTACAAAACTTTGGGGGCAGTTACAAACCCCCCTTGTAGGTACCTACAAGGGTGGTTCTAAACCCCCCTCGTTGTAACATACAAGGGAAATTTTGAACCCCCCTCGTAGTGACATATGAAGGTGGCGTAGAACCCCCCTCGTAGTGACATATGAAGGTGGTTTAGAACCCCCCTCGTAGTGACATATGAAGGCAGTTTAGAACCCCCCTCGTAGCAACATACAAAGACAGTTTGAAAACCCTTTATAGCCATAATAAATCATAATAAAATATATTTTATTAAAAATATCAATAGGGAACATAGGAATCGAACCACCAACCTCCTGCTTGTAATGCAGACGCTCTTCCATTGATCTAGAGCCCTTTCAGAATTGTGGAGAGAATATGAACACCTAGATTGCATCATTTGTAATTCTAAGAAAAGACAATAATATCCAAAGACAACCATGCTTAAAATCCAATTTATTTTTCAAAACACATTGATAAGCACAAAACTCTACGATAAAAAGCCTAGAGCTCCTTCTAACTTTTGGAATTGTTTGAAGAGACCCCAAAGATGTCTAAACACAAAAATCTACATAAGTAATTTCACATAGGATCTATGTTGGTAAAGAAACTGGGATTTAAGTCCCTCATTTACAGATAATTAACATTTATCATATACTAGATCCACATGGTATACTTCAAAATTGCTAAACACCATAACCATAAAAGCATTACAAGATTATACTAATCCAATGAAAATGAAAGGAAATGCAAGAAATCATAAAATTGTTAATGAAATCACCTTCATTCAGTACTTATACTGGTATAAAGATGGATCTAAACTAGTTGTTTTTGACCAGTAGTTGTATTTGATGTCTCCATACAGTGCAGTATGATTCAATAAAATGTTCTGAGAAGGTAGCCATGAACTTGATGATTCCTGTCTATCAAATCCAAATGTCCTCCAAAGATGCAGAATTTACAACAGGGCTTGGAGTGTATTCTTTTGGTGGAGGTGGTGGATGAGAAGCTTCCTTTGAAGGAGCATTTTCAATGGTAGTTCCCTGCCTTGAGGGTGTGTACTCCTTGAATTTTGCAATGTAGTCCTCATCTTCCACCATAATTGCTATAACCTGATTCAAAACCAGTACAATAAAACCTTCCAGATTTTGAATAAAACCTACTAGTTCACACAAACTGTTAAAATATCTAGATGCACCAACACATTCACACATTGATGTAACAATTAGAACTCCTTTGCCAACTCTAAGCCCAAATAAATAATTCAAAACGACAATTGCAACCGTAGACTGAGAAGAAGACTTCTTAATGATTTTGAGTATACCTCCACAACTTTAATTTCCTTTGATCCTTCACCATGGACAATTTTTTCCAAATATCCATCCTCCATACTCTCCATATCGACAATTTATTTATCCCAAAACCATTTCTTAACAATCAACATTCTTCAACAACATTACGAAATAAGCAAGGAAAGGAAATTAGTTGACCTTAGGAGTTTCTTTGAAAGAAGAAAGAACATAAAAAAGTAGTAAAGAATGCCTACAGTTTCAATTTCACAAAGTACATCCCCAAGTAAAACTTTATCTCCCTCTTTCTTTTTCCACTTAGCAATGCTATCCTGCAGAATGTAGATTATCAATATCCTAGGTGCCAATGATCATAAATTTCAAATGCTCACTTCATAATTGGGAAATGTTAACAAAGGAAAATGTATGAATTTGGAAGATATTGAAAGATGCATGGAACTTATTTTTATCTAAAATAAATTGCAAACACTAACAAATTCTAATGTCAGCATAGGACTGCCAGATGTGACATCAAAATTCAGCTCTGACATTGTTGGAGAAAGTGAAGGCATTCCAATCTCCTGATGCAAAGGAAGCCCTACAAGAATTGTTATACAGTGTAACTTTTCTATAACTCTTAACATCACCTACTGCCATTTTGCTTGTTAAGATAGAGACTGAAGTAATATTTCACCATAGATGACAAAGCCTCGAGCTTCTGCAAAATCCAATTTACCGTATGTACCATCCTTGGAATGAGGGGAAGAGTGCCTGGCATGTTTCCCCAGGATGTGTATTTCAAAAGATGTCATTGTAGTACAATGACTGACTACTGGAATGAGAGAAGCAAGGCACAATCAAAGAAACATCTCAAAAGAAGTATGTTGCAACCAAATAAAAAGTATGCATATCCTTAGCAGGTGAAGATATGCATATCCATTTTTTCTCCATACTTATTCAATCATCTATCTCAGGTATAGCTTATTACAGTTGTTGCCAATTTAGTTTAGCATCTAGAAAATACATGTGAACAACATCCGCCAAAGTTAAATTTTCTACCTAGCCAGAAGCCATAACACTATGTTATCATTAGATTACAAATACTCGAGTTCAGTCTAAGTAGGAAACAATATTCCCAATAAATCCATACTCTAATACACTAGTAATTCCATCCAACAATAGCTCTTGAATCAAATCAATGGTTGTGAATTTATAGGCCAAAGGTAAATTTTCTAACTAGACAAAAGCCATAACACTATGTTATCATTAGATGACAAATACTCGAGTTCAGTCTAATTAGGCAACAATATTCCCAATAAATCCAACTCTAATAGACTAGTAATTCCAGCCAACAACAGCTCTTGAATCAAATCAATGGCTAGGAATTTAGGTTAATTTTGCATAAAAAAGAATGTGTTGTATAAGGATTGAACAACCACGACACTTAAGCCTGCATAGAAATCTATTGAAAAATAACGTAGACAATTAGAATATTTTAAACTCGTCCGTAACATCAAATCCTACAATCAACACTCTTACCCCTGTAGCTTTATGGGTTAAAGTATCTATGTTCTCGACTCCAAAAACAATCATCCTTTGTAGAGTCCCTATAATCAAATGAATTGATGTCACTTGTGCCTTTGAATCCTGTTAAGATGAAACCGAGTAAGAATACATACTAGCGCTGAGGTACTTACAAATCAACGAGCTAAACAATTTATAATTTTTACCATTAAATATCAGTAGGGATTCTTTATAGTGTATGCCCTTAATATTTATAGAAAAAAAATATTATGGATAAAAGCACATCTTTTATAATATTAATAATTGTGGTAAGCAAAGAGAATAAAACATTCAACATGCCAGACAACAAAAAATAAAAGAGAACAAAATTATCATCATAAGTTCTATTCTCACTCCTTGTTTTGCACAATTATGACCTTAAGAGTGCTATTATACACATTCTTGATCTACTACCTAAGTCACTGTTCAAAGCTTATAAATTCTACGTTTACATCAATAGTGTTGAGCCAGTGAGCAGTTCCAGTTGCATGTGTTCCTTGCAGTATATGTGCTCTAGTAAATTTCCAACCAAACACAAGGATGCTTGTGCAGGAAAAGTTAAGTTTCCCACGTGCATATTCTATTTTGAACAAGTCCCAAGAAGAAATGGAATTATGCTTCTTCATACTAATAGTAAAGCTTAGGAACATTGGCATAGAAATGTTGAAATTTCAACCCATACATGACATCCAGAGCAACACGTCCAGAAGAAGACAAACATAAAAGATGACTGGAAATCCAGAATGGGTTTTAATAAATTGTGAAAGCATCCAAACAAGAGGATAAAAGTATATCACCTATGAATAATAATCACACAAATAAGATATAAAGGAATTTTTTTGATTTAACCAAAAACTTTTCATTATAAGACGCGTATTTTATTTCCCAATTTCCATCAAATTTTAGAATTTAGGATACACATAGCTACTACCTCTAATGAGAAATTAATATTTCTATAAGAGAATAAGTGATTTCTTAAACTAATCATAATGATGAACATATAGCACAAGTTGCACTCATTGAAAAATTACCATATTCAGTAAACATCCAGAACTCAACATTACAGGCCTGAGCAGATAATTATCAGATAATTAACATAATATTTGTATTTTTCTGAATCCACTGAAATGGACTTCTAAAATTATAAACATGCATGTCACCTATGATCATTTAGTGTTCTCTGCAGCAGTTTTCCTGTATCTACAATAAAACTACATAATCCACCTAAACACAAAATATAGATGTGTTATCATCCCATAAAATTCAAAATTTCTAGAGTTGTTGAGGCATTATCATACTCAAAATCCAAGCAAATAAATGTGCACTTTGAAGATAGTATGAATAGAATCAGAGTGCATATCCACATTTGATGTTCCACTGCATCGTAAACCTTCATGGAACTGATTTTCAATATGACCAGAGGAGAGCTCCCAGTTCTGGAAATGATAAATCGTACACTTGCATAACCATAAAGAATATTTTTCAAAGATGATACATATCAGTGTTCACAGTCTAGTTACAATGTTACATGATAATGCCTAGCAAACCAATTTGTACACTGATGGAAAGTTTTCCCTCGTTTTAATACATAAAATAGAAGCAACTTTCAGCTTTAGACATCATAATAAGAATTTCACACCTTTCCCACATCGTATGCGCATAACATCTTCCCATGCAGTCTCTCTTGTTAGATCTCTAGCCAGTCCATGGCTAAACTTTTCCTTGTAAAGACTCGCCTGAAAGGATGGGTAATAATAAACCTGGCTACTTGTATATTTTGATAAAGTACCTGAAAGGTAGAATACAATATTCAGTGAATAGTGGTCATCTATTTCAATAACGGGTACACAAAATTGTTCTTTAATAGAGTTCTTTAACAGGAGGTTCTCATAAAATGAATACCTAAGGAAGCTATATTTGTATATTGATCGCTAAATGCATATAGATTCACCCCAATCTGATATTTTGTAAGATCTGCAGTCATCTGTTTATAGAATGGGTCCTCTGCAACCTGAACTGTGTGCTCTTTATCTGTACCATAAATGCGTGTATCATCCCCCCTTAGCTTTAGACGTCCAACCCCAAGAGAAGGTAAAGTTCTCTGAAAAATGAGCATCTTTCCCCGAAGTTGGCTCTGCTCAGATTCCAAAGTACAACTGGTTTCAAAATAAAAACTTAAGAGCCATATTGGCAGAAACTACCATGTGTATGAGATTATCCTTCATAGAAATAATTGCGATGAATCAAGTAATTAATATGAGGCATACCATGACCATGAAAGCTGCTTTAAGAGAAGGTCCAAAAGCAGACTCGATATTGGTATTTTCCTCGAACATTGACAGAATACTATCTAGCAGAGCTTCCACCACATGTCGAGAATCAGACAAATTCACAAGTAGATCATCTGGCAATGGAAAAATTGGGTCATCCAAATCTGCTACAGCCATCATTTGAGGCTGCGTCAACGATGACTGGCACACACAAGTAATGCACATTAGCATCTAGAAAAACACTACCTAAGACACAACTGTGACAAGAAAGAAAATGAACAAGCCTAAATCCTCAAATGAATCATCCAATCAAACAAGGAATTTTTGAAAATGAAAGCAAGAAGTGATAAAATTGCTTTCCTTTAGTTTATAAAAATGCAAAGCATTGTCAAATGTAAGAAATCCAATATGTGTTTTGGGAAAACCAGGAAGTTTATCCAAAGACAATTTTATCGTCTCCACTGCAACCTGAAAATCATAGGAAAAGTCACAAACACAGTGACACATCGAAATAAACTACAGAATTTTTCAATAAGGTTCTAATTGATTTTCATAATAAATTACTCAGTAAATGGATTAGAAATCATATGACAGATATCGTTTTTCATCATACTTCTGAAACTCAATAGTTTATCAGAAAAGTAGGTGTTTCAAATAAATCATTTACCTTCATTAACGTTGCAGCTGCATATATAAGTATTCAAGTGAATGAAAAAAAAGCATAGCTATAATCCGTTGACTGAAAAATGTACAATTTGATCCATCCCATACCAATAGAAAAGCTTCAAAACTGGTTCATTCTACAGGGAAACAAGCAACCTAAAAGAAACCGATATATCTTTCCAATAACCTTTCAGTGGGTGCAATGAAGCATCCATCAATCAACACATTTAATTCATTTGGCAGTTATTCATCTAAACACCACAATTTGTTAAGAGCATTTATTGAAAAGTTATAGATGATGGTAGAGAGATATGATTGATTGTGGAGAGGGAGAGGGCCAACATCAATCCAACAACCTAGATGCCATCACATTTGAAATCAACTTCTTACAACTGCAAAACCCGACACCAAGTATGAACCCCTATGATGTTTGTTTCCAACACATATCAGATACAGAGCAAAAAACCAATCAACTCTATTAATGATGAGAAAAATCACAGGTATGAACTATCTTGACCTCAAACCTAAGATCTCCTAACCCACATGTTCTTAGCATTAAAATGACCAAGGAGGGATTTTGGTCCCCACCCACGTGCCATTCTCCAGAATACTACAAGAACCATGGTAAATAATGCTGCCTCTTCAGGATTTCCAATAGATCAGTTTCTGCTTTAAACCAAGAGACATAAAACTTCTTCACATTAGCAGTCTATAGGCCAGATTACTCTATTCAAACTTACAAGGAGAGCTCCCTATTATGGTTTTGGCTAAAATGTCACAATTGCCTTGTTCCAGTAAGGTTTTGTTGTTTAATTTCTTAGAAGACGAAAATGATGCAGCATCCCAACTCATATTGAGAACAAAGGATCTTAAAGAGAAGGGAAATATCTGAATAGATGATGGTTCTAATCATTTTACTATTACAGATACAGATAGCTGCTATAATAACGTGGGACATCACGGCTCCATAGCCAAGAGTACTTCAGTTCTTGATTTTCCTATACAGAGAGAAAGTTAAGATGTTTTTGTGTCACTAGGAAGCTGCCTACCTATTGTAGATAGAGTTGATAATATGTGTATTCATGAAACTTAATCTACATCTTCCGTGGATACTAGAAATACCATGGCTTCAAAGAGTTTTTAATTCACTGTTCAAAGTGCAAATGATCAAGGGACATAGTTTTCTTCAATTGAGGAAACATTTCTCAGATCAAACTTAGCCTCATGTATTTATCCTCAATGTAGTAAAACGCATGTTGATGTACTAGTTAAATCAATGGCATCTACTATCCATCTACAACATGAAAAACTAAACACAAAGTTAGTTCAATTCATGCACCAAGAAACTATGTTAATAGAAAATCAAAGATTTTTAGTTTTAGTAGTTGCCCAGATCACCCAATACAAACTAGAGAATCTCCCTTTGCAATTGATGGTTGTAAAGTTTGTGGGAACATTACAACTAGCCATGTGGGGTGCTTAAACCCTACAGTAAAACATCTTGAAACATATCTTGCAGGCAGCTCCTCTCGTGGAACATTGGAAGTCCCTTCATTGCATCCTTTACATGATAATACTAGTGTCTGAAGCCCATATAGAGCCAACATGAAAATAGTTCAAGGAAGTCAATATCTATTTTCCCATGGATATATTCATCCCAGATCAAAAGGATTTAGGAAGGCAGTAATTCCATGCAATCATCGGTTAAATATGGATTTAGATAATGGATTCTTGAGAAAGCCACTAAGATATCAACATATTATAATCAATGAAACAACAATAAGATATCTAATTGGCTAATTATTTATGGGGATAACTTATAAATATGCATTAGATAATGATACAAACCCTCATTGGATTCCTTGCCACTTCAAAGACCTACATAAATCATGACAAAACAATATGTTAATATGACCAAATGATAAATATGTAAATAAATAGGCATAACAACATGCATGAAGTTCTAAAATGGAAATACCTGAATGCGCTTCTCTTGGTTTCAAGAATAACTTATTCTCTACTAAAAAAGGCCAACCACGTGAAGTTTGAAGCTCATATGCACCCCCTCACATCACTCTCAATTACCAACACCCAATCTATCTACTACAAAATAAATGAAAGTGACATAACACAATAAAACATATAAGATCCATGCATTAAAAAGTAGCAAAATACACTATAATTGCATGAAAGGTAAATGCAAGTAAGAATCTAAGATATAAAATTTCACAGATACAACTTAAATGAGAACATATAAATAAATCATGCATGGTACTTATAGATCAACATCCAACCATGTGCCTTCACAATCTTGTCGAACATAATCCATGCCACCATCACCTATAGCTTCATCATCTTTGCATTTTGTCCCTTCAAAATATGCAACACTTGATAAATCTGAATACTCCAATTCATTTTTGTTACAATTTCTTGGCCCCTTTGGAGGGCATGTCAAAACTACATACCAATCATCCTCTACCGAATCTTGTACATAAAATACTTGTTTCACTTGTGATGCTAGAATAAATGGATCATCTTGCACTCTATCCTTACTCAAGCATCTCTTTAGATTCACCATGTTAAATCCAATTTCATCAACTTTCATTCCATTCTTCTTGTGTACATCTATCCAATCGCATTTGAATAGTGGATACTGCACCAAATAGTAGTCCAATATGATTATTTCTTGGATCACTCCATAATATGTTGTCGTTTGTTGTATGGGATTTTTATCTTTTGCACTTGATCTCATTAATGTTTGTGCATCAATGCACACACCACTATTTTGGGTGGACCTGACATTTTCTATTCTTTTAACATGAAATATACACCCATTGATTAAGTAGTTGTCATACGTAGTTGCATATTTCCTTGGGCCACGTGCCAACCATTTAAGGGTATCAGAAATATTTTATTTTCCTTCCACCTGTAAATTTTTAAATGCCGTTAGAAAACCATGCAATTTCAAACTATATAAAAATAATCTCGCTTTCATACATCATAATAGTCTTGAACAATGAAGTTTAATTAATTCTAATATGAAGAGCATATCATTACATGTTCTCTTAACTAATCACTAAATTGTTGGTTGTGGAGCTTTTGTAATAAGACTTCATCTTTTTGGGCTTGGATGTTTCTATTGGCAATTTCAGTAAAGTGCATCCTAATTTCAAGTAATGTCAATAAACATTTTTTCAAAACATTTTGATAAACTATAATAAAAAATGATTTCATAAAGCTATGCCTATTACTTACTCTATCCAAGGTTCAATTTCATCTATGTTGTGCAAGACCCATCTGTGGGATTGTAACAAACTAGTATTATCCAATTCAATAGAAGTTCCACTAGACAAGGCCTTCCCATATTGATCAACCTCTCCTTCTTCATCATACCAAGCTTCATTTCTACTAGGCATTCTTTCAATATAGTCCATACCTTTGACATATCCAGCACAAAAATTGATGGATTCCTCCACAGTGTAGTTTTCAGCTATGTAGCCTTCGGTCCTATTCCTATTCTTCACATAACTTTTGAAAACTTTCATGTTCCTAGAAAAAAACACAATTTATAGTAAAATCAAAAGTACGAATAAAGATTTTCTAGTAATGTAGTATGTGCACATAAAATGTTGTATTTTATGTAGATTTGTACACTTAGTGAAATTTCACTAACCTTTCAAAAGGGTACATCCATCGATATGCAACAGGTCCACAATAACGTAGCTCTTGCACCAGGTGTACAGTCAAATGTATCATTATATAAAAGAATGAAGGGGGAAAATATTTTTCGAGTAAGCACAATGTTTCTACAACATCATCCTGTAAGTTATCAAGATCTGTTGTATCCACCATTTTTGCACAAATTCTCCTATAAATGAAGCAAAGCCTACAAATAGTGTTTCGAATTGCTTTTGGTAGCACATGGCGCCCTGCTACCGGAAGGATTTGTTGCATGAGAACATGGCAATCATGTTCTTTCATACTATGAAACTTGAGCTCTTCCATAGATACATGATTTCTAGGGTTTGAATTGTATCCATCAAGTACTTTTAATGTGAACAAAACACCACAAAGACTCTCTTTCTCCTTTTTTGAAAGAGTGTGTTGTGCGGGTGGAAGAAATATTTTTTTTCCTTGTTCTTGTGGCCATAGTGACCTCCTTATACCCAACTATTGTAAGTCATCACGAGATTTTTTTCCATCCTTCGATTTTCCTTTTATATCCAAAAGGGTTCCAAAAATACTTTCGCATACATTCTTTTCTACATGCATTACATCTAAAATGTGACGAACTAGGAGTTTCTGCATCCAACCGTATCAAAATGAATGGATGATAATATGGAAGAAAAAATAAACAATATATTCAAATTAAACATAGTGAGATGCTTCATGAATCATACATTTTAGGCCTTAATTTAATGTTTGCACATACCTCCCAATGAGGCAAATTGAATAGAATTGACCTTTTCTTCCACATGTCAATATTTGAATTTTCACCCTTCGTAAATTTCTCTTTCTTTTTGTACTTTTACTCTTTCCCCAAATCTCTTCCCTTCCTCCCGTTTCTGTAAAAATATCTGAAACTTGTACAATTTTAGGTACAATGCAAGGCTTTGCCTTCCCATTAAATGGTGCTTTTTGAGAACAATAGTTATGATTTATTGAAAGATATCTCCTATTTCCTAGGTACACACACTTCCTACGTCTACATTTGAGATATTCTGAATCTGTGTTCCTTCCACACATAGGGCATGCACAAAACCCTTTAGTCGTGCAACCAGTCATATTTCCATAAGCAGGAAAGACATGGATTACCCACATCAATATAGCCTTCATATTAAAGAATGACCTTGAATGAGCATCGTATGTCCTCTCCCCTTCATCCCATGTTACCTTTATTTCATTTACCAATGGTTCTAAATATAGATCTATGTCATTTCCCGGTTGCTTGGGACCAGATATTAACAATGACATCATACAAAAGCTCCTTTTCATGCATAACCATGGTGAAAGGTTATATGTGATTAGTACTACTGGCCATACACTGTAATCACTACTCAAGTTTCCAAAATGATTAAATCCATCCATTGCCATTGCAAGTTGTACATTGTGAGGATCATTGGAAAAATAGGGCCATTTAGAATCTATAGTTTTCCATGCCGGACTATCAATTGGGTGGCACATTTTTCCATCCTTACTTGCGCTCTCATGATGCCACCTCATTTTTTGTGAAATATATGTAGAGTTGTAACAAAAAAAAGAAATTATCATATATACATTGCAATTCTTAGAAGATTAAAAAAGATGATTTTTTGAGTAGGTTGGTAGTACAAGAAGGTGCATGCTGTGATGGAATTATAAGAGTTCAAAATCATACCTATACATTCTCTTCAATGTTGGCACTATAGGGAAACACCTCAACAGTTTGGTCAGGATACCTGTACGCACCTTTCCTGAATGAGCATCAAACTTCCATCTTGATTTTCCACATGTTGGGCATTCATTTTTTTTTTCATATTTTCCCTAATATAAAATGCAATCATTGTGGCATGCATGTATCATTTCATAGTCCAAACCCAATGATTTAATCAAACTTTTTGCAGCATATGTAGATTCTGGAAGTGTATTTCCTGTAGGAAGCATTTCTCGTTGCAACTTCAACAAATGGGTGAAAATTGCATCAGACCATCCATTTCTCACTTTAAGGTTGTACAATTTCACAGTGGCCGATAGCTTAGTGAAACTAGTGCAACCTGGGTACAATGGTGTCTTGGAATATTCAATTAACTTTAGATATTGATTGATATCATTCGTATCTTCCATTGATTTTGCTTGGCCATTTTCACAATTCACATCTGGATTTTCATTATAGTATTGATAAGCATAATTCACCATTTGAACCATATGATCGCCAACCATGGCTGCATCATTATCATTGTCATTCTCAAGAACATCAGTATCATTTGTAAGCAATGTTGCAAACTCATCATTATGATTATCATATTGATGTTCGACTATGTGTTCATCACCCAATTTCTGGAGGAAAATCATTCATCTTTGTTGTGTGGCTTTTCTTGCTCTTATCAAATATATAGTCTTGACTAGGAGCTCTCTCTCCATGGAAAAACCAAGTTTTATATGAATTAATTATACCATGAATCATCAAGTGGTCTTGTACTTCCGCCAATGTCAATGCTACAACATTGCAACATTTTTTACAAGGGCATATCGTGGTCTTCTTATCCTCTGAATGCCTCATAGAAAACTCTATGAATTCATCAACCCCATCTTGATATTCCTTTGACATTCTACATACAACCAAATTGCACATCACTACAAATCACTACAAATTACAATGAAGACATATTTTATAAAATATCATGTTGAAGAATCACACATAAAAATTATACCTCGTCTTCAAATCTGTCCAATGCCTTTTATTAGCCATTTGAAAATAAAATTAACCCAAATGCTTCACCTTTCTCCTCGAGAGTTCACCTTTCAACTCCCTAGAAATATACGATTACCTGAAGAAAGTAAATTTTAATGTTAATTTAGGTCTAATATTGATTCAGCCAGTGACCAATGTATTTTTTGAGGTGCTCAAAAGTTGTTTGTAGCTAGGATAAACTTAAGTCAATGTTACATATGGAGAGCCGAAAATAAAAGGGGTGAAGAAGCATACCTAAGTATGATGGAAACATAGGTTGAAGGTTAAGCATGAAGAGTACAAAACCAAGGATTACCTTGCAACAGATCAGAATTTTAGTAAGTACTTGAAATACTACTTGATTTTTGGGTATTGAGAAGCCTTTTTGCAGTGATATAGTTGACTGCATTTAGAATTTGCTGATGAGTTTTTGTTTTTGAGATCATCTTGGTCTGGTTGATGAAATCATATGAATCTTAGAATGACAGAGGATAAGGTCTTTAAGCCCCTTAGTAGGGTAGTCTCATACTTTGCATCATGGCCTATCATGTTTGAACCTTTAGGTACAATTCATGCAACCTATTCTTTGACAAGTTCCACTATTCGGTGGTCTTTTCAACTGTAGGACTCTAAGGTGAAGTGTTGTATTCTAACTCACTAATTGAGGAAACGTTTTAGTATTCTTAAGAGTATGAGAGAATTACAACCTCAATCATAATTCTAGTCCATATCTATGATGAGGCTCAAACTCATTACTAATATTCCAAGGGTTTCAGCTTGGCATGAGGTGAAGTATGCAACCACTCTGTCACACCCTAAAGAAAAAGTACAACTAGTCGTTGAAGCAGGTGGGGTTATAGAAATAGTTGTACAGTAGGTTTCTATTATCTTAGTGGGGCTACAGAGATAGATGTATAGTAGACTTATTTTATCGGTATCAAAGAGTTGTGGAAGGGAGACTTCTATTATCTACTGTTGTTGTTTTCCACTTTCAACTTTCAGTAACTTGTAAGGAATATTCTGGGCCACAAGTGGTAGTCTTCAGTTTGCAAGAGGTAAATTTTAAAACATCAGGTAGATTGGTAATTTTTTTGTTGAACATGGTTCTGCTACCACAACTCCCAACAAAGAAAATTCAAAGTTGAATAGTATTCAAACTGAAACCAAGAGTTACAACTGCACATGTGCGTTCGAACCTAGGCAAATATCATTTTATCGTTAAGAATCAGCTTTCAGACACTGGAATAGGAGTATATGCATAATGACTAATGGAGGTAAGGAATAATGTTAACCCCTTGGTCGAAGAAGCATAGACTATTTGGCCCAATCAAAAACACATAGCTATTGCTGATCGCCAATTAGTTTACACTACAATCTAATATTGAATGACAATTAGCTCTAATGAAAAATATAGTTATCCAGCTTAGGGTTTAAATAAGAAAGAAAATCATCTATTAATTTTTGGAGAGCATTTGAATATAGGTCTACTGTGCAAGTATCTGTTCAGCAAGAGCAACCCACCTTGATTCCTCTGGAAAATACAACATACCACTTGTTGAATAGGAGTTGCACTATAAATCGATTTTGGGATGGGGGCCTGCGTGTTTGTGTATATCTATATATAGAATTGGGATTTTGCATTGAACCTATTGAATTTTGATACTTTCACTATGGACAATAACACAGACCCAAATATGGGATGTGCTACTCTAAATTGAGAGACTGGAATAGAGCTTGACAAACTAGAGGTGCATATCGAATCTTAGTTTATAGATGCATACCAATTAGTAGGTTGGATAATAATTGTGTTGTAGCTTGCATATGAATCTATTAATTTTTTAGATAAATACGTTTAAATAAAATAAGTATGAATTCGATCATGCATGGAGGAGAGCCTCTGGCAATATATTAAATCTTCAAACAAAAGATCTCGCTTGCAGTGAATCGCGAATCTGCTGCTAGAATGGATATTCAAAAATCCTAGTAATATCGTCTGTAGCGGACCACGTATCAGCTGCTGGATCGAATTTTGAAACAAAACCCACAAATCTCCATCAAATCTAGCAATAGATAGATCCATGAATCTCCACAAATTTGTTGTTAGACAAGAAAAACCACGAATCTCATCTACAGAGCATTGTAAAGAATATTTTTCCAATCCCTCTTGTGAAGAGTAGCGAACTAAGCTTGTCAAAATACGAATTTCCCTAAATTTCTGTTACTTCCTCTCCTGGTCGTTGACATTTTTTAAGAAATGTGAATGTGAACTTTTTTGTGGAAGAAATCACCGGTAATTAAAATTTTTCCATAAAATATGACTCTTATTTTTTCCCCATATATTAAGTCCTTATAAAAATAGCCTCGACTTGAATTAATAAAAACACAAATATAAAAAAACAAATTCAATTTTAGAAAAACATTAAAGTATTCATAATGTTCCAAAACATTTCTAATTTAGTCATATTTGAACATACTCTATGGTTTTGCCTCATAACCACATTGGAATAGGCATTGGAATATCTTTCTTCATGTTCCGCTCATCATCATGATCCATCTAGAGCTCAAAAAATTGATCAAATCGAATCACTTACTTTATCATAGTGCTACCCTCGGGGAGGGGCACCAAGAGAGAGACCAACATCAACACAACTTCATACTTTAGTTCAGTGTTGTCACTGGCCTAGAGTTTTTTGTCCATCTCGAGAGACCCATACCATCTGAAATTCTAGACACCACACGACACCAGCTTGATCTTTCTAGTTGGGCATGAACATTAACCACAAGTATCACCCAAACTACGCATTACCGAAACCAGCCCGACCGAAAAGAATTTAGACACCATAGAGTTGTGTGGAATTTCAAGTGCTCGTTTCATAGTAGGCAATGCCGCCAACCGCATTTCCACCCAACCTTAGACAACACTGTCCATCGTAATTCCACCATCGAGCCAACACCTGAACGACCAAGTATTCCCAACGCATGACGATGTGCTCACCATGGTGCCCAAAGGTCCTGTCCTAGATCCACTTGGCTGCATAACTACACTGCAACCTTTAACATTCTTGTCCTAACATGGTAGCCACACCGATGACAACATCACATTGCCTCGTCCTGTCTGACTCAAGGCCATCAACCAAGAGCCGGCCACCAAGGCTACCAAAATTTCTTGGACTCGCTGATCATGTGCACCCTTAACTGGTGTATCCTGGCATGCCCTCTGTCACACCATTTCCCATGGCATTCAACATAGGGGAATTACAAGTGTAGTCTTTGGGGGCCTTCTCCCGTCACTTAAGATCTGATCAGCAGCAAGATCAAACTTATAAACCCATCCCGAGGAGACATAATAGATCCCCACAGGCCTCAATGACAAGCTACCTCTTCCAAACAATAGTGTAGAGGGAAACCTAGCCATTCCACTAGTTCTTCCCCAAGACAACACGCTATTATTAATTTCCTTCGTTCAAACTAGGATGTTAGGAGAGATGGGTCAGCTATCCTTTGATAAAACCTACCTTATTTCTCCTAGATTTTATTGATCTAAATCAAATAATTTATTTAGCAAAGAGAGTCCTTTTGGGATAATGTAATTCATTAATCATGCTAATTAAATGACTTGTCACCGATCTTAGTAGGTGATATTTATTTCATTTTATTCTTCTTTATCTCTTGTTTACATTTCTATAAGATCTTCTTGTGTAGTATCTTTACCATCTTCTTCTACTTTCTTTATGTGTTTTTGTTCAAATTCCTTCTCATTGGCTTCTTGGTCAACCTTTTTTATGCCTCTCCCCTCATTCTACTACTTATATTTATGTACTTTCATGTTTTCCTTTGCCAAAGGGATAAGGCACTATAGCTTCTCCCTCTACTTTAATTGATTTAGCATTACATGTGCCATATTATCCTATGGATAATCGTAAGGCATGCCAACGAGCATTCTAATACCTTGGTAGAAAACATGCAAGTACATGTAGATTTCTTTGGTAGGTAATCTCTTGAATTATGGCATTATTTGGAATGAAAATATTAATAAAGAAGGCTTGGAGGGTCTTTACAGCAAAACCAATTAAATGGATTTACTACCAATCATTATTCATATAATCAATCTTGGAAATGATACATTGTGAATTCGGATATGGGGAAATATAACTTTTATACCCTTTATGGGAAAAATTAAGGTATCTGGAGATCAAAGGAAATATAACAAGAATCCACTCGTCATCAAGATCCATCTAGAGCACAACAAAATGATCAAGTTTCACCAGTACCGTGGAAGCATCAAAGCTCATAATAATGATCATGTTAAATCTAATCAATGTGTTCTTGTAATATTACTTCCACTATTTATGCAGTAAGAGTATTAGTTGGCACAATATGTAAGTAATAAGGTTGCACAGGCTTTCCCACAAATTGTGACATACCAAATTCTTGGGGACACTTCCCATGTCACTTGATATCTCAGCAGTAGGACCAAACTAAACCTATCCCGAGGGGAAATAAGAGACCCCCCAAGGTCTCAACAATAAGCTACCTCGACCTCCATACAAAAGTGTAGAGGGAAGCCTAGGTGTTCTTATAGTTCTCTAATTCCTCAAGTCAACACACTATTATTAGTTTCCTTCATTCAACCTCGTATATTACTAGAGATGGGTCTATCAATTGATAAAACCTACCTTGTTTCTCCTAGATTTCACTGCTCGTTTTTCTCCCTTTCATATTTCTCCACCCCCATGTGGTCTCCAATATTCTAGGTCAAGCCCATATGTGTATGAGTCTATAAATCAAATAATTTAGCAAAGAGAGACATATTTGGGATAATGTAATTCATTATGGATTATTAAATGACTCATCACTGATCTTAGTAGTTGAACTTAATTTCACTTTGTCTTCATATGAGGTTTCGGGTTATATCAACGTGATTGATCCATTAGAATTTTTTTTCCAGAAAACAATTTCCAATGCAAAATTAAGTGAGGTGGTCCCTAGCTCTTTGACTCCTAATTGGTCCAATGGTTGACTAGGTAAGGCAAGTACTACAAAAAAAATAGACATGTTCATGATGGTTGATAACCTAGTATGTGATAATGTATTGGGAAGATTTAGATGTTTGGCAGTTTCCTCAAGAGTTTTAATGCACCATAAAGCCATAGTTTTGCAGATGGATTTTGAAAACATAATATACATTATCCCTTCTATTAGATGATTGTTAACAACTAGCAGTCTTATTCTCAGACTTTTCATTTTGATCCAATGTTGAATTTGGTTAAAAAACTCAATCTTCTTAGAAAGTAGGTGTCAATTAAATGGGAATATTGTGTGTTTTTTTGTATGCTAAATTATGAATATTCAGTGTCACATATTTTTAATCATTATTCTTTCTTTGGATCTATTTGGTGGGAATTGAGAAGATTACTAATTTTTCATGATGACTGAGATCAATACTAGAATTTTTAGTAAGGTATGTTTATATATATGGTATGCTTGAAGACAACTATTCTATTATTTGAATACTTTAAAGTGAATACTTTTTAGTAAGGTATGATTGCTTCTATGGTTGTCCTAGAGTAGCGATATAAATTGGGAAAATGGAGTTTCATATTTACAGGTTAATCTTCAATTGGAACAAAGGACATATATAATTGTTTCTTTGATAAAAAATTTCTCATAGCTCTCTTACTCTTGTATATTTAAATAATTACATAAAAATGCGGGTGAAATGGATGGCTATTTGAATGATGAGGAGGTCATTGTTAACAATGCCATTGATTATGTGTTAGTGATGTTATTTTAGGGGAGTGCAGACTCCGTTTTTGGAACTATCTTCTCTATCCTCAGTTTATAATATGCCCAACTTTTTGGGACTTTGTTTTTATGTTTATAAAAGGTCAGCTGTCATCAAAATTTTTAGACGGGGTTTTGATACATAGATTTCTCTGTGAAGAAGGATAACATTTGTAAAATCTGGAGGATAGTTTTTTAAGTAATTGGAGGAAGGTGTACACTAAATTTGCTTGTTTTTGTTAGACAAAGGACTATGTACCTTTTATTCCCTATTGAATAACAACTTGAGTGGCCATAACATTGAAGAGCATGTGTTTCCTCCTAAGCGGTCACGAGTTCAAATCCAGAGGGGGGTAGGGTATGTATACCTCTGCAGACTTTAGCAGTTAGTTGGGTATGCAGAGGGGGTCCCTTGTCCCACAAACAAGGGTCTCTCATACACCAAATTAGTGTCTCACTAGGCGATGACCTTAAAAATAGATTATTATTATAATTATTATTAACAAGTTACAATTTTTTTCGCTTTAAATATATATATATATATATATATATATATGAAAAAACCCTGAAAATCCAAGTGTTTCAAAATAATTTCAACTTAAACTTTGTAACAAATCAATTTAAATATTTATCAAAACATTTACCTTTACAAAAAAAAAAAAACTTTGTAGTGGCAAATAAGGAAACATTTTTCTTGAAAACTTGAGTGATGGGATATTTTGGGTTTTATCTACTTTCCCACAATACTTTGCTTTTTACTGCCAACTAATTTGGAAGGTTTTTCTTTCCCGCCAAATAATTTGGAAGGTTTACTATTTAGTTTAGTCCTTTGTTCAATGCTCTAGTTAAATCTTCTCTTCTCCCTCTTTTTTTTTGAAAAAAAATATAAATAACTAATTATTTGTCAAGAATCAAACTATATTCTGAATTTAGCTAGAAGATCCTGGGTGGATGTGTAGTTCTCGTAGTCAATTGCATGGATAGAAGCCAACAGAACTGCTCCTACAACTCCTAGTACTGTTCCTAACAATATTTCCTGAGGTACGGTTTGAAATGTGTATAAAGTCTATTGCTCCTAACAATATTCCCGAGGTACGGTTTGAAATGTGTATAAAGTCTATTTACTGTGAGCATTTTACTAATATTTTTTTTCCAATGTATTTTCAAACGAAAAAATGTGGCATATCGTACAGAGCTCTCCGTGAAGGTAACTATCTTCACTCCATGTGGTAAAGAAAAAACACTATACCTCCAGATCACCTTTCACCATTTCCCTCATCCAGTAGCATATAAAACGATTTATTCAACACCGAGCTTCATTTTGTGAATGTTGCATCTTAACAAATAACCTTCCATACAAGGTTTTTTTATACATGCTCTTTTCCATATTGAGGGGCATTTGTAACAAATGTGTTGAAAATTTTATTCTTAAAATTGGAAACCCCAAACTAAGTATGTTGTGATGATGCTAAAAAATGCCCAAGACCTCAAAGAATGTGCCCAAATTTGTTTATTTTCTGCTGTAGGAGTGCACAAGTCAACCCAGAATTATGTTTACTACTACAATGAACTAAAAAAAACGCCACAATTGGATTTCTAGTGCCTTTTACCATTGTTTTGATGAACATGATTTTGTTTTATTGCACAGGTCTACCTAGAAAGTGGCAAAGAATAGCCCAGATCTCATATTTGTTGCTTTTAAGAGCCTAACATATGCCCAGGTTTGATGATTAATCTGCTTGAAGCTATTAAAGTTCCCAAAACTTCCAATGATGTGAGAAAATGTTGTTTGTCGATTTAGAATAAGTTGCTATTGGGGGTGACCATGCATTTCTAGAGATCTTGCGTGCATTTCCCTTATACTTCTGAAACTTGTTGGATCGATTAGTCATATAAACTGCTTTGTATAGATATGTACCTTCATTGATGATATAATTTTTTTTTTGGTTATGCAGGCTTTATACAAGTGGATACATGGAGGTAAGTTATTGTTTGTGATTGAAGTATATCATTATTTTTATCATATTTAGATTGTTAGAACATATTATATTTTATTTTAATAGCAATCTAATAGGCTATGGTTAATCAATTCTCTAATCCATTTGCGAAAAACAGAGAAAGCAAATTATGACACGAAATTAAAAAAAAAATGATTATGAAATTTTCAAAAGTAACGCGTCAAAATGATAAAGTGGGAAAGAAAGGAACATGCATCTTGGAAGGTAAATATTTAGAAATAGAATAATGTATTTTCCTTATGGAATATAATGCTTATTTTTATTGTATGACAATGTTATGCATATTTTTACTCACTTTCTTGGCTATAGTGACAAAGAAGAGGAAAAGCCAAACCATTGCAAAGAAGATTACACCTTCTGCGCTGTTGAATGACTCTATTAGTGCCACCAAAGAAGGAAATTACAAAGATACATTTTCCTCTTTCCAGGAGGAGGAGCAACATGAAGAACAAGCTGGTAATCCCATTAATTCATAATTTTTTAGTTATTCATAACTATAAATCTTATGATTTAGAAATCCATAACACCTGTGCATGCCCTTATTTTACAAAAGATGTTCAAAAACAACCATGCCATCAAGATATTAGTGTGGAAGGGGAAGATCCCTCTACACAAAAAGAGAACGATCAACATGAACAACAAGGTAAACCCATTGATTTATAATTTTGTAGTCCTTCATAACTATAAGTGTTATGATTAAGAAATCCATAACACCTTTGCGTGCCCTTGTTTTACAGAAGATGTTCAAAAACAACCATGTCATCAAGATATTAGTGTAGAAGCGGAATATCCCTCTACACAAGCATCAACTGAGAAAGTCAAGAAGAAAGGTACAGGACCAACCAAATGTGTAGATATCAATAACTCAGAGGAAAATCTTGAAATTCAAATCAATGAAAGGAACCAACCCATTGGTCCAAACTCTGTGAAGCTAGCTTCATTGCTAGGTTTGCTCGCGAGGGAAATGGTTCCAATCACTTATTCTGATTGGAGGAAGGTTTCATATCTATTAAAGGAGGACTTGTGGAACATTATTAATGTGAGTATTAGACATCATGTGTATTTGTTCTCAACTTTTCTATTTTTGCGTGATTTCAAAGTTTATTTTCAAACCATTTATGGCATCTAATAATGCCATTCTTGTATGTTGCAGTCAAAATTCACAATCCCTCCACTCCTTAAAGAATATTGTATGTAATCCATTGGCCATAAGGCAAACAGTCATAGGTATCGGTTGACCGAAAAATTTTGTGACCCTTATGAATCAATAGAGGAAAGATTTAAAAATGTTCCTCCAATTAGGATAACTGAGACAGCTTGGAGAGAGTTTGTCCTATCACGAAGCACCATTGAATTCCATGTAAGCGATAAGTTCGCATATTATATAATCAAGTTATCTAGAATGTATATTTCCTTGCAATGTTGACTTATATGTATTTTTTGCAATTGATTTCTAGGATATAGGGAAAAAAAACAAGCAAAATAGAGAAAAGGAGAGGGACTTCCACACCTCCAGATGTCGAGGTTATCAACGGGTTGAAGATGATATGCTAAGAAATTGTGATGCATTATATTTTATTCGATATTATAAATATTACCATATCTAACATTCATTGTAATGTCACAAATTAACCATACTATTTTACTTGTTGCAACTAGAAAAACTCTATAGCCTCTGACGATACAACTACATGCATTACTAGGGCAGACTTATGGAAGAAGTGCCATCAAAAGAAGGATGGCACTCCAATCACACCAGTTGTAGGAGAAACAATAGTATGTTCTCAAGCTTCTAATTTAGATGTTGATTAGAATTTCCTTTTACATGTTGGAAATGGTTTCTTACATGCTCTGATTTAATTGCATGAAAATGTCACCAAAAAATTCAAGAAGCACAATTATAAGTTGCATCTGAAGAACTTGCAGCTAGGGATGATGCCCTTGCTAAGGTACTAGGGGCTTATTCGAGAGGACAATGTCATGGTGTTGGCTTAGGAGTTACACCAACTAACTTGTTTGGCATCAATCCATACAAGGAAGCGCTAGCTACAAGGCAAGCTACTGTGAAGGTAAAAACACATGAAATCTCATCTCTAAAAACAACAATAACTGAACTACTGAAAAGAGTGGAAGATATATAGAGAGAGAATGTAGTCAACGGTGAATGTGTTAGTGTCCAATTATTTTCTCTTGTTTCAATATACAAATTTTACACTAATGAATTGAATTATAATATATCAATGTTGATATGAACAGGGTCCTACAATACAAAATGTTGAGGCTGAGATCACGCCTGTGGTGGAGGTTAGTTGTTTAACTATCATTTTAAAGAACATTTTATTTTCATCTTTAAATGCATGTATTATATTTTGTTGTCTTTGCATAGTAATACATGGGACAAAACAACCTCTATGAATGGACTAATACAAAAAATATTGACTTCAATGTGGACTCCGTCATCCTTAGTAAGTATTATAAAATTTTGTAACTTAGATCAACTTTATTTTATTTTATCAATTTATTACAAATAATTGTCTATTAGGTGCAGAGTTGTGCATCAAAATATGATCAAGATTTGGTACAGAAAACCCCAATGGCTCCAACTAAACTGCAAATTGACAAAATGAAAAACCCAATATTGGTAAGTTTGTAATTATTTATTCTAGGATCACATATGTTTAACTTCTTATTACCATGCATCTTACTTTGTCCCATTTATTTGCAGGGTCAAGATAATATTAATGAGCTGACACCAACTTCCCAATTTGATTTGGAAGGAAAGAAATGCTATCTAATTGCATTAAATTCAAGGGTGAAAGTTGCAAGGGAGACAATACATAAGACTGACCCAAATGCAATGGTACACTATGTTCCTGTTGGGAAAGGATATTATGTTGTGAATCCCACACAAATTTTAGATCCCCTATTTGGAAATATATCTCTACTACGTCCCAATAGCACATTATCT
Source organism: Larix kaempferi (assembly GCA_027924585.1). NCBI lineage: Eukaryota > Viridiplantae > Streptophyta > Pinopsida > Pinales > Pinaceae > Larix > Larix kaempferi. The sequence goes on along the minus strand of BSBM01000399.1, from coordinate 2,126,856 downwards.
AATCTACAAGATGCTTTGAGTAGCTACATTCCTTGGCATAAGGATGCCATTGACCTATGTAACTAGTGATTATACTATGTGACTAGTGATTCCAGTGATGTTGTATCAACTAAGAATAGTTGATTTATTGAATATTTGTAATCAGATTGGGACATCGTTTATAAAGTTTTTGTAGTTCAGGATTAATATTTACAATGATTTAAAAATTTGGGAACTAATTGCGATTATATGTTATGGACATAATGTGCCATTTTGAAATACATTCTTCCTTGCACTTGAAATGAGATGTTATGTTGTGAATATATGGATTGAACAATCTGTCTATCTCATTTTCATTAAGTTCAATACCTTGGCTGAGTATAGAGGTGTAAAGATTGTATTTTCATTAAGTTCAAAACCTTGGTTGGAGAAAACTAAATGTATCCTTGATAGTAGACTTGTCACAGTTTTCTTCGCATCTGAACTAAGATAGAACAACAAAATCTTTATCAATACATTTAGTCCCTCGGAATCCAACCTGTACATTTTGATATTTGGGAATTGTATAACTGACTTTCATGTTTCCATGACTATGAAGGCTATAATGTATAATTAAGGCTGTAATGTACTTGTGAAAATGGATGTGCTAGGGCTGTATTTATACATCTCCAGAATGCCTTAGTTCATTAAGAATATAACATTATAGAGAATTCATCTCTGAATCCACTTTTTTCAGTGATCAATACGAGACTGCTTGTAGGTTGTGAAAGAAAGCATCAATCTCTTCGAAATAAATTAAATTTATGTTTATTAATTAAATAATAAACTCTGTTTTGTTTATGTCTCTTATTTATTTAATCTTTGTTTAATTAACCATCTAGGCAATCTCTATTTAAATCTATGGCTTGTGCGGGCATCTGAAAAACTTGTTTAGTATATGTTTTTAAGCTATGTGTGGGCATACTCATACATTGTGTGAAAATGATTTTTTTTCAACTTGGAAGGTTAATGTTTCACTCATGTGACCTCCATAGGGAAAATTGAAACCATAACTGGATAAACACTTCAACAAGGAAAAAATACACGCCATTTGATGAATTAATTGACACACACACATCATTTGGTGGGCATTTGAAAATAGCTTTTTAAACTACTGATTTAACACTTAGACGGAATTATAAAACCCAAAGTCAACATGAGGGATTTTTATTTTCACCAACTCCTGAACCAATGATACCAGATGATGTAGTACATCTCACTGAGAACAACCAAACTGATTTCCCCTTCAGACTCATCTTCTTATGAATTGGGCGAGCATTTTACTGGACTGGAGCAAAACAAGCCAGAGGGCACTTTTGGCATACTGATAAATTCATCTTCAGAGACTTTTTGGACAAAATAATGATATGGTTCGATGCACCAATCAACAATCTAGAGACCCATACCCTCATAAAACTTTAAATCACCAACTACAAAAAATGGCGGGCATTTTACAAAGGTCACTTAGGAATTTTACCAGTAATTTTATACTTGGACAATTTGTGCATTTTACTGGACTGGAGCAAAACTGCCTGAAACACTATTTTGGTAGACCCATAACTTCCTCCTCAGACACTCTCATGATAAGATGAGACCATGGTCAGGTAGAAAATCAACAAGCTACAACCTTACCATATGCTGCGGGCATTTACTTTAACCTATGAATTATGGCGGGCATTTTCCTAAGGCCACTTAGGCGGTTTTATAAATTAAACAATGAATGATGTGGTTTTTCTTCATTTTGGCAGATCAATATTTCGCACATGTGAGCACCAAAGAGGAATCTAACACCATTGATGGATATCCAGTTCATCATGGAACATACCCATTCCATCAAGAGAATCCATCAACACAAGGACAATTTATGGCGAGCATTTCCAAATGACTCTGCAACCTTCATTTGGACAACAAAACAAACTTTTTCTCATTTTGGCAGGCTTATATTTCACACGTGTGAGCTCCAGAGGAAAATATGATCCCATGACTAGATGAATAGTTCATCAAAGAACATGACCATTCCAACTGATGAGTTTTATCAGCACAAGGACACTTCCTTGCAGGCATTTCCAAATGGCCTCTTAACCTTGTGATTTTAACACAACCAAATTTCCCTTGTTCTTAATATGCAAAACAAGTTTTTTTATTATTTTGGCAGATTGATTTCTTGCACATATGACCATCATAAGGAAAAATGAAATCATGTATAAATAACCACTTCAACAAGGAATAGATCCATGTCACCCTTAAAAAATTTTGATACCCACACATCATCTGGCGAGCATTTGAAACTAGTCTTTTAAACTACTAATTCAACACTTACACAAATTGTCAAACCCTATGGTAAAATGAGATTTTTATTTTCATAAAATTGGAAATGTGAGGCACCCAATGGATAGAGGCCAACAAGGTGATTCCATCTAGACCAATTTCATCCTCTGAAGCTTCTTTCTCTCTTCTCAACGGGCATTTTTCTGGAGCAGTGCAAATCAAGCTGGGAGGCACTTTTGGAAGATCTATATCTTCACCTACAGAGACTCTTTGGCCAAGCAAATGATATGGTTGGATACAAAAATCAATGTGAAAATCCTCACAGCAGATCTAAGAGATGATGTATACCTCACAAGAGTAATTATGATTAAGCAAGAAAATAGAAGAAGAGTGATCAATACAGTATAATGAGCAACAGAATAATATGGTACAGTAGAACTCGGATAGAAGCAATAATACTTCACACACACTAGTTAATTAATCACAATATGGACAAATAAATAGTACAATGGTAGAGAGGATTCGAATGCCTAAGGTGGCAATTCGAATCAGCCTCTCAGAGTGATCATAAGATCAATAGAGTGTCATCGGAGCACAACTAGGTGTCCTCATGATCATCGGAGCACAACTGGAAGTCTTCATCATCATCAGTGGAGTCATCATGCTCAAGTAACTGTCAACCATCAGTCAAACTAACTCTGGTAGGTGTAACTGAGTGCAACTCAATGTAACTGAGTGCAACTAACTGTAACTGACTGTAACTGATTGTAACTGACTGTAACTGAGTGTAACTAAGTGTAACTGAGTGTAACTAAGTGTAACTGAGTGTAATTGAGTGTGACTGAGTGACAACTGGACTGGTGACTGGGATGCATGCAAACCCTAGAATGCATGCAAACCCTAAAGTTGCATGCATGACTGAAAATGTAAATGATCAAAATACTGGTGGGACTAGGATGGAGTATAGGAATATCCTAACACCCCCCCTTAATCCATCCTAGGCCCTGGTAACTAAGACCAAAGGTCATCGAATACAATGAATAATAACAATCAATAAACCAAGGAAGTGGGAAAATTTCATGGGAAACATACCCCCTCCTAAAAAAATAGACTGTAAGGCACACATAAAAATAAATGCTCCAAACTCAAGCATGTGTGATGCTTGGTCATATGTCTGGAGGTATCTTCTTCTTGGGAAGAAGTGGATCATGCTCAAAAAGCATGTGCTTGTACTTGCTCTTCAGATCGAATGTGATGAGAACAAATCCAACAGTATGAGAATGATCCTTGAACCTGTGATTCGAATCAGCTGAGGTAGGATCAAATCTATGAAGGTGCATATAGTCTTTTGTCTTCTCCTTCGAACCACCATGGGTGAGATTATGCCAAAAATAACTATTACATGTTTGCTTGAAATCAAAATCATATTTAAGACTTAAAAAACAGTTTCTTGAGATCTCCTTTGAACCAGCAGGGGTGAGATCAAAACTATCATATGCATGAGAAATTATCCCAAGCAGTAATTGCTTAGAATCCAAAGTAGATCCAAGACTTGAATCATGGTTTCTTGAGATCTCCTTTGAACCATGAGAGGAGAGATCAAAACCAATAATTGCATGAGAATTTATCCCAAGCGAATGGCAATGGCCATAATCTTCAATAACCTTCTGAAAGCATGAATTTATGATCATATAGTAGTATAAAAGAGGAGATAGCTGGAGAGGAGCGAATGCATTACCTTCAGTAGCTGTTTTGACCTCTGAAATAATCATGTGATCATGATGCATACCAACAGACTCTAGTGCAAGAGAGGATTTAGGACCTTCTGCAATATCTAGAGTGTGAGCTGGCACAAAAAGAGAAGAAAGTTTGAGCATGAGTGGAGAATATGCAAGTTCTTTGTCAACAACTTCAATATGAGATGATACTGGTTCATGATCTGAGAGATCATCAAGGGGAGCGAATGCATGACTTTGCTTTCTTTCGAATGGGTTAGGACCAAGTCCTTCATTCTTTCTGCCAATTTTTTCATCCAGGTGAGCCCATAACTCTTTTGGAGTCCATAACTCTCTTGGAGTTTCAACACCATCACGGTATTTGAATTTGAATCTTTGGTATGCACACAAGGCAAGCATCATTGTTCCAAAGGCCATGTCACCTTTATTCAACCAGTCAATATTCTCTTCAGAGGATTCGAACTCTCTTTCAAAATAACAATCAAAGAGATCATGGCTCTTTAAATATGCTATCATTTTTGGTTTCCATTCATCATAGTTGAATGGAGAAAGAAGAGGGATTCCTTCTAAATATGAATCCATTGAAGCTGTAGAAGACCTGCAAAAACAATAGAGAATAACTGCAACTGCTACTGCTGCAAAAATGCAGAAACTGCTACACTCGAAATCTTGGTAATAACCTGCAAAAAACTCTCAAGAATGGAGATAAACAATACTCTCAACATGCTTTGATACCATGTGAAAATCCTCACATCAGATCTAAGAGATGATGTATACCTCACAAGAGTAATTATGATTAAGCAGGAAAATAGAAAAAGAGTGATCAATACAGTATAATGAGCAACAGAATAATATGGTACAGTAGAACTCGGAAAGAAGCAATAATACTTCACACACACTAGTTAATTAATCACAATATGGACAAATAAATAGTACAATGGTAGAGAGGATTCGAATGCCTAAGGTGGCAATTCGAATCAGCCTCTCAGAGTGATCATAAGATCAATAGAGTGTCATCGGAGCACAACTAGGTGTCCTCATGATCATCGAAGCACAACTGGAAGTCTTCATCATCATCAGTGGAGTCATCAATGCTCAAGTAACTGTCAACCATCAGTCAAACTAACTCTGGTAGGTGTAACTGAGTGCAATTCAATGTAACTAAGTGTAACTGACTGTAACTGACTGTAACTAATTGTAACTGACCGTAACTAAGTGTAACTAAGTGTAACTGAGTGTAACTGGATGTAACTTCGTGTAACTAAGTGTAACTGAGTGTGACTGAGTGACAACTGGACTGGTGACTGGGATGCATGCAAACCCTAGAATGCATGCAAACCCTAAAGGTGCATGCATGACTGAAAATGTAAATGATCAAAATACTGGTGGGACTAGGATGGAGTATAGGAATATCCTAACAATCAACAGTCTAGAGATCAATGCCCTCAAAATATTTTAAGAAATCAACCACAGGAAATGGCGGGAATTTAACTGAGGCCACTCATGTAGTTTTACAAGTAATTCTATACTTGGACAATTTTTGCATTTTCCTAGATTTGGAGCAATATGTCTGAAACACTGTTTTGGCAGACCCATAACTTCCTCCTCAGACACTCTCATGACAAGATGAGACCATGGTCAGGTAAACAAATCAACAATCTACAGCCTTACCATATGCTGCGGGAATTTACTTTAACCTATGAATTATGGCGGGCATTTTCCTGAGGCCATTTAGGAAGTTTTACTACCATTGGTGCAAAAACAACCTAAAACCCTGTTTTGGCATGCCTTTAACTTTGTCTTCCAACACCCTCTTTGAGAACTTAGACTATGGTAAGATATACTCTTCAACAAGCTATAGCATGATAGTTTAAGATAATTTTTATCATTCTCCTATGAGGTGCGGCGGGCATTTTCCCAATGCCCCTTGGACCAATTTTCCAATACATAGCCATTTTTCATAATTTCTTCAAATTGACAAATCTCTATATAACTAGGTCAGATTGTAATAATGACATCATGAAGGTACTAGAGCACCATTAGGTGGATTTGTATATTCATCAACCATGCCATATCATCATGCATGCCATGTCATCACTTCCTTTTTTCATTAATGAATACTTTTGTCATCAATGACAATTCTACTCAACAGGATGACTCTTAAGCTATGTGCGGGCATACTCATACATTGTGTGAAAACGATTTTTTTTCAACTTGGAAGGTTAATTTTCCACTCATGTGACCTCCATAGGGAAAATTGAAACCATGACTAGATAAACACTTCAACAAGGAACAAATCCATGTCATTTGATGAATTAATTGACACACACACATCATCTGGTGGGAGTTTGAAAATAGCTTTTTAAACTACTGATTTAACACTTGGACAAAATTATAAAACCCTAAGTCAACATGAGGGGTTTTTATTTTCACTAAATCTCGAACCAATGATACCGGATGATGTAGTACATCTCACTAAGCACAACCAAACTGATTTCCCCTTCAGACTCATCTTCTTCTGACTTGGGCGGGCATTTACTGGACTAGAGCAAAATAAGCCAGAGGGCACTTTTGGAATACTGATAACTTCATCTTTAGAGACTGTTTGGAAAAAATAATGATATGGTTAGATGAACCAATCAACACTATAGATACCCATACCCTCAGAACAATTTAAATCATCAACTACAAAAAATGGAGGGCATTTTACAGAGGTCACTTAGGCAGTTTTACCAGTAATTTTATACTTATTCAATTTGTGTATTTTACTAGACTGGAGAAAAACTGCCTGAAACATTGTTTTGGCAAACCCATAACTTCCTCCTCAAACACTCTCAAGACAAAATGAGACCATATTTAGGTAGACAGATCAACAAGCTATAGCCTGACAATATGGGATGGGAATTTTCCTTAACTTATGAATTATGGAGTGCATTTTCCCGAGGCCACTTAGGCAGTTTTACTAGCATTGGTGCAAAATAGCCCGAAACCCTGTTTTGTCAGATCGATAACTTTGTCATCAAACATCCTTTTTGAGAACTGAGACCATGGTAAGATAGCCTCTTAAATATTCTATAAATTGATACTTTTAGATAATTTTTATCATTCTCTTATGAGGTGTGGTAGTCATTTTCCTGAGGTCAGTTGGACCGATTTTCCAACACTTAGTCAATTTCCAAAATTTCTCTAACATGCCATATTTTTACAGAATTGATGCCATATTGCAACAATGACTTCATGATAGCTTATGATAGCCCCGGAACACCATCATGTGTATTTCTAGGCTCATCACACATGCCACATCATCATACATGCCATGTCATCACTTCCTTCTTATTCCTTTGTCTTTCATTGAATTTTCCCTGACATTATGTCCTTGGTTATTTCTTTTTCATTATTGAACTCCTTTGACATCAATGACAACCATATTCAACAATAAAAATCCCCATATATAAGTGACAAAATCCTAGGCCATGGTATAAGGAAAATAGCTCATGTCTTAGGCCATATGGGTTCACTATGAAATTTATGGGGACATATGGAACCCAAGGGAAACCCAATACTTTTGAGGGTGGCTTTCTAACCACCACCCCTAATCGTCCAAATTTTCATGACTTTAAGGGGGTTTTTTTAACAACCACCTTGAAAAGGACATTCGGGGTATTTTAACCCCCCCTAAAAAAAGTCTTGACAAATGGACTTTTGAGGGTGGCTTTATAACCACCGCCCCCAAATGTCCAAATTCTTATGACTTTTAAGGGGATTTTTTTCATAGCCGCGTTGGAAAGGACCTTAGGGGGGGGTCTTTCAAGACTCCCCCAAAAAGTGATGAAAATTGGACTTTTGAGGGCGGCTTTGTCACAACCTCCTACACAAGTCCAAATTCTCAACATTTTTGGCGTAGCCTTAAACCAATCGCAACTAAATGCCAAATCAACATAACATTTGGGGGCGGATTTCATTCAACCGCCCCCAAAAGTCCAATTCTTAGGACTTTTGGGGGGGTTTCTAACAACTGGGGTCTTTCCAACCCCCCCCCCAAAAAAAAGTCCTGAGATTCAATTGGAATTTTGGGGGCGGTTTGGTAAAAACCGCCTCCAAAAGTCCAATTTTCAGGACTTTTTTGGGGGGGGGGTTTGTTAGGACCGCCCCCAAAGACCTAAAAATACTTTTGAGGGGTGTTTTAGAAAAACCGCCACAAGCTAAAACCGCCCCCAAAAGGGTAATTTGTTGTGGTGGGAATCAAACTTTCCCTTTTTGAGCTTGTCGTGGGATTGATCGTATGCAAGGACACGGTCCCCTTATTTGAAGGTCCATGGGAGAGCATGTGTGTCGTAATGGAATTTAGAACGATCCTTTGGAACCTCGATTGCTTGAATACCATCATGATGATCTTCATCCGCTTGTTCGAGCATGAGGAATCGTTGCTCTAAAGTAGATATATCGGGTAAAAGTTCGACAACCATGTGCAAGGATGGGATATGGAATTCTATTGAGAGGATGGACTCTACACCGTGGACCAAATGGAATGGTGTGAAACTAGTCATAGTTTTGTTTGATGTGCAATAGGTCCATAAGGATGTAAATAGCATGTGATGCCAATTGGTCTTATGCTTATCTACCGTCTACTTGAGCATGGTTTTGAGGATTTTATTGACAACCTCAACTTGGCCATTTCCCTATGGATAATAAGATGAGGAATATTGGTGCTCAAACTTTAACTTGCTAGAAAGTTCTTTCTAGACGACGTCCTCGAAATGTTTACCTTGGTCAGACACTAGTTGATGGGGGACACCGAAATAGGCAATAACATGGTTAAAGAAAAAATGTGATGCTGTTTCGATCTGGAAATTGAACATGGGTGTGGCATCAGCACATTTGGTAAAGCATTCAATGACCAAAATTATGTATTTATGGCTATCGACCGATGTAGTCTAACACTCCATAAAATATTTCTCATAGATCTGTTTCTCTTGTATATTTAAATATTTACATAAAAATGCGGGTGAAATGGATGGCTATTTGAATGATGAGGAGGTCATTAATAACAGTGCCATTGATTATGTGTCAGTGATGTTATTTGAGGGGAGTGCAGACTCCATTTTTGGAACTATCTTCTCTATCCTCAGTTTATAATATGCCCAATTTTTTGGGACTATGTTTTTATGTTTATAAAAGGTTAGTTGTCATCAAAAATTTTAGACGGGGTTTTGATACATAGATTTCTCCGTGAAGAAGGATAACATTTGTAAAATCCGGAGGATAGTTTTTTAAGTAACTAGAGGAAGGTGTAATCTGAATTTGCTTGTTTTTGTTAGACAAAGGACTATGTACCTTTGATTCCCTATTGAATAACATCTTGAGTGGCCATAACAATTAAGAGCATGTGTTTCCTCCTAAGAGGTCATGAGTTCAAATCCAGAGGGGGGTAGGGTATGTATACCTCTACAGACTTTAGCAGTTAGTTGGGTATGCAGAGGGGGTCCCTTGTCCCACAAACAAGGGTGTCTCATACACCAAATTAGTGTCTCACTAGGCGATGACCTTAAAAACAGATTATTATTATAATTATTATTAACAAGTTACAATTTTTTCGCTTTGAATATATATATATATATATGAAAAAACCCTGAAAATCCAAGTGTTTCAAAATAATTTCAACTTAAACTTTGTAACAAATAATTTAAATATTTATCAAAACATTTACTTTTATAGAAAAAAAAGTACTTTGTAGTGGCAAATAAGGAAACATTTTGTTTTAAAACTTGAGTGATGGGATATTTTGGGTTTTATCTACTTTCCCACAATACTTTGTTTTTTACCGCCAACTAATTAGGAAGGTTTTTCTTTCCCGCCAAATAATTTGGAAGGTTTAATATTTAGTTTAGTCCTTTGTTCAATGCTCTAGTTAAATCTTCTCTTCTCCCTCTTTTTTTTCGAAAAAAAATATAAATAACTTATTATTTGTCAAGAATCAAACTATATTCTGAATTTAGCTAGAAGATCCTGGGTGTATGTGTAGTTCTCGTAGTCAATTGCATGCATAGAAGCCAACAGAATGGCTCCTACTGCTCCTAGTACTGCTCCTAACAATATTTCCTGAGGTACGGTTTGAAATGTGTATAAAGTCTATTGCTCCTAACAATATTCCTGAGGTACGGTTTGAAATGTGTATAAAGTCTATTTACTGTGAGCATTTTACTAATATTTTTTTTCCAATGTATTTTCAAACAAAAAAATGTGGCATATCGTACAGAGCTCTCCATCAGGGTAACTATCTTGACTCCATGTGGTAAAGAAAAAACACTATACCTCCAGATCACCTTTCACCATTTTCCTCATCCAATAGCATATAAAACGATTTATTCAACACCGAGCTTCATTTTGTGAATGTTGCATCTTAACAAATAACCTTCCATACTAGGTTTTTCTATACATGCTCTTTTCCATATCAAGGGGCATTTGTAACAAATGTGTTACAAATTGTATTCTTAAAGTTGGAAACCCCAAACTAAGTATGTTGTGATGATGCTGAAAAATGCCCAAGTCCTCAAAGAATGTGCCCAAATTTGTTTATTTTCTGCTGTAGGAGTGCACAGGTCGACCCAGAATTAGGTTTACTACTGCAATGAACTAAAAAAAAAGCCACAATTGGAGTTCTAGTGCCTTTTACGACTGTTTTGATGAACATGATGTTGTTTTATTGCACAGGTCTACCTAGAAAGTGGCAAAGAATAGCCCATATCTCATATTTGTTGCTTTTAAGAGCCTAACTTATGCCCAGGTTTGATGATTAATCTTCTTGAAGTTGTTAAAGTTCCAAAAACTTCCAATGATGTGAGAAAATGTTGTTTGCCGATTTATAATAAGTTGCTATTGGGGGTGACCATGCATTTCTAGAGATCTTGCGTGCATTTCCCTTATACTTCTGAAACTTGTTGGATCGATTAGTCATTTAAACCGCTTTGTATAGATATGTACCTTCATTGATGATAGAATTTTTTTTTTGGTTATGCAGGCTTTATACAAGTGGATACATGGAGGTAAGTGATTGCTTGTGATTGAAGTATATCATTATTTTTATCATATTTAGATTGTTAGAACATATTATCTTGTATTTTAATAACAATCTAATAGGCTACGGTTAATCAGTACTCTAATCCATTTGCGGAAAACAGAGAAAGCAAATTATGAGATGAAATGAAATAAAAATAAAAATTGATTATGAAATTTTCAAAAGTAACGCGTCAAAATGATAAAGTGGGAAACAAAGGAACATGCATCTTGGAAGGTAAATATTTAGAAATAGAACAATGTATTTTCCTTATGGAATATAATGCTTATTTTTATTGTATGACAATGTTATGCATATTTTTACTCACATTCTTGGCTATACTGAAAAAGAAGAGGAAAAGCCAAACCACTGCAAAGAAGATTACACCTTCTGCGCCGTTGAATGACTTTTTTAGTGCCACCAAAGAAGGAAATTACAAAGATACATTTTCCTCTTTTCAGGAGGAGGAGCAACATGAAGAACAAGCTGGTAATCCCATTAATTCATATTTTTTTAGTTATTCATAACTATAAATCTTATGATTTAGAAATCCATAACACCTGTACATGCCCTTATTTTACAAAATATGTTAAAAAACAACCATGCCATCAAGATATTAGTGTGGAAGGGGAAGATCCCTCTACACAAAAAGAGAACGATCAACATGAACAACAAGGTAAACCCATTGATTTATAATTTTGTAGTTCTTCATAAATATAAGTGTTATGATTAAGAAATCCATAACACCTTTGTGTGCCCTTGATTTACAGAAGATGTTCAAAAACAACCATCTCATCAAGATATTAGTGTAGAAGGGGAATATCCCTCTACACAAGCAGCAACTGAGAAAGTCAAGAAGAAAGGTACAGGACCAACCAAATGTGTAGATATCAATAACTCAGAGGAAAATCTTGAAATTCAAATCAATGAAAGGAACCAACCCATTGGTCCAAACTCTGTGAAGCTAGCTTCATTGCTAGGTTTGCTCGCGAGGGAAATGGTTCCAATCACTTATTCTGATTGGAGGAAGATTTCAGATCTATTAAAGGAGGACTTGTGTAAAAATATTAATGTGAGTATTAGACATTATGTGTATTTGTTCTCAACATTTCTATTTTTGCGTGATTTCAAAGTTTATTTTTAAACCATTTATGGAATCTAATAATGCAATTCTTGTATGTTGCAGTCAAAATTCACAATCCCTCCACTCCTTAAAGATTATTGTATGCAATCCATTGGCCATAAGGAAAACAGTCATAGGTATCGGTTGACCAAAAAATTTTGTGACCCTTATGAATCAATAGAGGAAAGATTTAAAAATGTTCCTCCAATTAGGATAACTGAGACAACTTGGAGAGAGTTCATCCTATCACGAAGCACCACTGAATTCCATGTAAGCAATAAGTTCACATATTATATAATCAAGTTATCTGGAATGTCTATTGCCTTGCATTGTTGACTTATATATATTTTTTTCAATTGATTTCTAGGATATAAGGAAAAAAAAACAAGCAAAATAGAGAAATGGAGAGGGACTTCCACACCTCCGGATGTCGAGGTTATCAATGGGTTGAAGATGATATGGTAAGAACTTGTGATGCATTATATTTTATTCAATATTATAAACATTACCATATCTAACATTCATTGTAATGTCACAAATTAACCATACTATTTTACTTGTTGCAACTAGAAAAACTCTATAGCCTCTGATGATACAATACATGCATTACTAGGGTAGACTTATGGAAGAAGTGCCATCAAAAGAAGGACGGCACTCCAATCACACCAGTTGTAGGAGAAAAAATAGTATGTTCTCAAACTTCTAATTTAAATATTGATTAGAATTTCATTTTACATGTTGGAAATGTTTTCTTACATGCTCTGATTTAATTGCATGAAAATGTCAGCAAAAAATTCAAGAAGCACAATTAGAAGTTGCATCTGAAGAGTTTGCAGCTAGGGATGATGGCCTTGCTAAGGTACTAGGGGCTTATTCGAGAGGACGATGTCATGGGGTTGGCTTAGGATTTACACCAACTAACTTGTTTGGCATCAATCCATACAAGGAGGTGCTAGCTACAATGCTGTAGCTAGGGTTTTACCCCTAGCTTGTGCCAATGAGCACCTACTAAGGAGAAGGACTCCTTAGTAGCAGTTCAGTAAATATAAATTAAAATGCTAAAATAGAAATATAAATTACTCTAAACATGTGCATGGAAAAGAAACAATAAGATGTAAAGAATGGCTTTTGTATTAATTTTTACCTCCAAGGTGAAGGTTGGTGAAGCTCTTGCAATGCTCCAAGAGGGTTTCTCCAAGCTCCAATGTGCTCCTTCTCTTTCTCCAATGGTGGGAATGGGCCAAAAGGGGCTCTCAAGGTGAAAGTAGCTCAAGGGTGAGCTAGGGTTTCAAGAGAGATTTTGGCAGAGTAAGGGTATACTTGATTGTGGATATGGAATAAGGGGTCTCCATCACCTATTTATAGTTTTTTGGTGGTGGAGTGCTGGCCCATGGTTTTGGGAACCATATGGTTTAGGGCAGCTGTATAGGGTTTTTTCCTCCATTTCCTCATTATTTTATATTTTATATTCCCTTTTTAAAGGGTTTTTGCTTTTTTAGAGGAATTTTGGATATTTTTGGAGGAAAAAGGGGTTTTTTAGCCTTTTGGAGGTTTTTTTGATGGTTTTGTGGCCTTTTGGAGGCTTTTTAACGGGATTTTTAGGGTTTTTAAGGGAAATATGGTAGGAAAATGGACAAATGAGCCATGTAATGGGGTAGATGAGGTAGTGAACACTTTTTGGGTGTTAACAGATTGCCCCCTGATGTGTGAGGGTAGGAGCTCATCGTATGGCCGATGGACATCATAAGTCATATATGGTTTTCCTGGGGTGTGGAGAAGAGAAGAAACAAACTGAGGCCCAGAACAACGATCCCGAACAAACTGCAAGAACTAAAAGTACATAACCTCAATAATGGATGAGGAATCATCTAATCATATGGACGAGGTGGGCATTCCCATGCTCGTATCAGGATATAACATAATAATAACAATGGGGTCCAAAATATGGGGACCTGAAATATACATGACCTCAAATACTGAATGAGGAAGAATCTCAATATATGGACGAGGCGGGCATACCCATGCTCGTATCAAGATACATAAAAATAACTGTAGGGCCCGAAAAAGGGGGACCTGTATGATACATAGAGAACCACTGTGTACATCATAAGAGTCCAGAGGGGACACCAAATCTGGGACATACTTCTAGGCTGACCATGTCGGAGCTGAAGAACTGATACATTGGAATGACAACAGTGCTACTAAGTGTGGTACTAGAGGAACTGATGAGCTGCTGGATCATAGTGACAAGGGTCACACTCACAATGGTACACTGAACTGGAACTGATCTGGGACTGAACTGGGTACTCAAGGAAGCATATAACTGGATGGCTTCCGAATACAATCGCCAACGCAGCCCGGACATCCATGGGAACATATAACTGGGTGTTCCGAAGTGACTCACCAATGTGCTAGAGTCAAGGGAAATCCGGGGTCTTCGACAAATAATGGTAGGGATGTAAATCCTGCGCGATTCTCAACGATGCGATCAAGGTGCTGAAGTCGAGCATGTGAGAAACAACCATTTGGAGAGGCAATGATGACTCCTCTCAAAATGGTCCGTAGGTACTCACCACAGATGGTGATGGGTCCAAGGCGCAGGGACCTCTGGGACTATCCTCTGGAATAGAGGGGCTGTCGTTGACAGAGGGAGACCTGCAACTATCAAGGAAATGATGTTTCCTTGACAGGAGCGCGAGGTGGAGAACCGAAATGTGATAGTACTAATGGCAGGACTGACAAACTGGGGGGACAATTGGGCAAGTAGAATGGGTGGACTCAAACTTCCTTTGTTCAGAGTATGATAACGGGGATGATCGGGCAGCATATGAAACTGACTGACGGGAAAGGGATCATAGCTGTATTGGATCTGGGAGGGGGACTGGGCTGAGGGAGACTCAAGCTGGGGTAAAATGGCAGGAGACTGCAGAATACTCTGAACAAAGGTGACCTGATTGGGGGTGTTGCCGAGATGATCGATCAAAGTGCCAAGAGGCACGGGGGGACTTTTTCATGGGTTAGGGAACTAGAAGAAGTGTGTGGAAAATGGTACTGTCGTGTGGATTTATACGAGCCCAGGACAGTTCATGCTCGTGGTTGCTTTCAATTTTAAGGAGTCTGAAAGCAATAAGAAGACTCTGAAGTAATGGAATGGTACTGTCGTGTGGATTTGTACGAGCCCAGGACAGTGCATGCTCGTGGTTGCTTTCAATTTTAGAGAGTCTGAAAGCAAATAAGAAGACTCCAGGGGGTTGCTTTTTCGTGTGTTAGTCTCCAAGGCCCAAAGAAGCATAAAAGGATGCAATGAAGAACTCTTCTAGCCGGTGTGACTAGAGTATTCCTTTTTCGTAATTAGTCTACCAGGTCTGGAAAAGGGTTAAACTTATACCAGATAGACGCCCTTTCAGGTACTTTAACGAGCATGAAAGGAAGCAAGATTGCTCGGCGATCTTTTCATTGTTTTAGGAGTCAGAAAAGAGCTTAACGGAAACTTCCTAAGTGCCTTTTTCGTAAAGGACTTGTCCGGCCCGAAAAAGGGATAAAATTATACCGAACAAAAGGAATGGCCAGGCAAGGAGGAAGTGTTCAATCAAGGAACAGTAATGATGACCATGAACGAGGGTAGGGGGGGGGACACTGGTGGGCCTCCTTGCGGGGTGAATGAAATGGTGGCAAAATAATGAAACATTTGCAATATGATAGGAGTGAATGGCTCATGTAAAAGTGTGGAACAATCCGATGGCGGCCGATGTGGCACGCAAACCGAGGCAATAAGGTGTTGGGACATAATGTTGAAATTGTACCGAGTGAGAGTGAGAAATGATCTCAAGCATCATCACGAGCTCGGAAAAATGAATCTGACGATATAAAGAGTGTCAAAAATGGATAACGGCCAATGTGGCACGCAAACCGAGGTGACGAGGGGGCGTTTTGGAAAAAAGACCCAAAAATATGGGGGTGAGAGTGAGAAGTGATCTCAAGCATCGTCACCGGCTCAAAAAAATGAATCCAATGATATAAAATATGGGAAAAACGGAGAACGACCGATGTGGCACGCAAACCGAGTCGACTAGTGGCGTCTGAAAAATGTGCAAAAAATGACGGGGAAAAAATAATGCAACGAGGTGACCATCATGACGGTCTCATCGTGCTGATTCCAGTGGTGGAAACGGTTCGAAAAACGGACTCCGTATGGGTTCATAACGGCCAAAACAAGAAAAAGTCAACTGACTATAAATAGTGAGTTGGTCCAACATGACAAGTGGCAGTTGTACTATTTGACTTTGACTAGTGATCAGAGTGGACCAGAGGTGAGGTGGCATTTCTGGACGATCCGACCGGCCAATTTCAGATCCGGGAGATACAGGTATTCCGTCAAACTCATACCTGCACGTTTTTTGGGTTCGGGGGGTAGGTAGTGGGTCCCAGGGCTTATTTGTACGGTCCACGTGGGGTGGACCGCGGGTTTTTTAGGGGGAGCCGCGGTCGGAGCCCGCGGGTTCCACGGTGAATGACGCGCGTGGAGGCCACGAGGATCGAAGCGGAACACACGGTCTGGGACCGTGTGTTCTGAGGCTCAACACGCGGTTTGGTACCGCGTGTTCGGGACTGACAGTCGCGGTTGTGGACTGCGACTGTGGGCAAAACAGTCGCGGTCGGAAACCGCGGCAAAGGGGCCTAAAGTCGCATTTTGGAACGAGCTGTTAGGACTTCCCGGGGGGGGGGGGTTTCAAGGTTTATTTCATTGACATGAGTCTGATGAGTTTGCCTTGCGTGTTTGACAGGATGCCGCTGGTACTATGGAGAGAGCGGGAGATCCCAGATGAGATAGTGGATTACATCCGGGATGATGGTCATGTGCGGGCGGTGCTAGGGATGTGCGGACTGCTGAAGTTTGCACAGGTACCCATGATGCGTTCAGCAGGGTTGCTTCTGAACTGGCTAGTGATTTTATGGGAGCCAGACATACAGGCTTTCATGGTGCAGGGTGAGAGGGTGGACCTCACCCTGACAGATGTATATTTCCTGACGGGGTTTCCCTGTCTGGGTAGGGTGGCGGATACGCAGCCGAGAGTATCCGCCAATGTGGACATGGAGGACATGCTGGAGTGATACTGTGCTCCAGAGGCTAGGGTGCATAGGAATGCACTCCGGGTGATAGACCTACAGGAGCCGGCGATACGGGCGATTGCAGCATGCGTGGTACGTGTGTTGGGGTCCCAGTCACCGGAGAAGGTGTCTGGGGGCCAGATGCAGCTTGTGGAGCGCGTACTGGACGGGGTCTACTATGCGTGGGGCCAGATGTTCCTCACCTGTGTACAGCGACAGCTGACAGCGGTGAAGGAATCTGGCAAGGGGTTTTGCTATGGTTCCTTCCTATGTGCGTTCTTCATGGAGAGGGTACCCACCCTGCGGCCGCGGGTACCGATCAGGGTAGGAGGTTTGAGGGAGCCGCAGATGGTGCGGTGGGGCGAGATGATGCGCCGTCGTGGTGGCGGCGAGGTTGGTAGATACTTCACGCAGGATTTATACCTGCAGTGGCTACAGATGCCACTACCACTGGATGACTATCCGTATAGGGATATGGACTACACGGGAGACCCGGAGGCGCCGCGAGCACGAGGACAGGCATGGGGACCAGACGATACGTATTGATGCACTTTCATGTTATGGATGTCAAGTTTTATATATGATGTGTGTTATGATATATACTGTTATTGACTGATGTGTGATCTACAGATGTGGGTCCGAGACCACCACCAGGACACGTCGCACGTAGGGGACATGTGGCGGCACCAGCCTTACCGGGCCGAGGTGAGGTGTGTCGGCGGGACGCGGAGGGGACTTTGGAGTCCATTCGAGTGTTGCTGGATCGGTTACTAGTTGGAGTAACCGACGAGGGATGGCAGGATGTGGATCCCGATGTAGTTCAGGATTGCATGAGGGAACCCCGAGAGTTCAGATCCTTTGCGATCCGGGTGGCTATCTTGGCGGACAGGGCATGGGCACAAGAGCCCGCAGGGGATGAGGATTTGCCGGAGGAGGAGCGAGGGGAGGACTCAGAGGCAACAGATGCAGGTAGTGATGCAGGTTATGACTCTCATTAGGGAGTACAGGGGACTCCCCCCGAGTTTTGTAGCTACGGCATGTATTGTATGAGGCTTTAGGGATGTATAGACATTTTTGTATAGCTAAGTACAGGGGTACTAAGGACATGTATAGCACTGGATATGTACTTTTTGATATATAGATATATGCACGTGGATGCATCTTTTTGTGACGTTGTGTTAGTTGTACGCACGTGGATGCGCTTTATGATGTGTTGTATATTGGTACTGTACGTGGATGCAAGTAGGATAGGATGTTGGGCACATGGATGCCCCTTGTGTATGTTATGTGAGGTATGGCATATGTCACGTCCCCTCCCATCCTACCAGCTAGATGGAGAGGATCGTGAGGTTAAACCGGGCATCCATCCCCGTACATTAAAAGAAACATTCAAGTTTAATTGAAAATATACATATGAAAGTGCATAACAGACGTGATGCTGAACTGGGCGTCTAGCCCCATGAAACTTTTAACCATAAGCATTCACAGAATATAACAGAGACATATGGAAATGTATGATTTTTAAGAAATCACAGCGGAAGTAAATTCATTCAACCTATCCACATACATTCATAATATTCATCAAATGGTAATTGCAATTTAACACAAGAGAATACTTATCTTATACGAAAGTAGTCCCACGCAACTGGCTATGCAACTGCAACGTTCCACCCAACCATAGGCCAGTGTGCTCCTCAATCTCTCAGCACCACTGCCACCCCCGAGCTGGGCATGATCTCTACAAGGAACCAGGGAACAGTAGACTCACACATAGCCAAGCATACACCAGGATGAGCCAAGCCAATTTACAATTGGGTTTATCAGGCTGCTAGGAGATGGAAAGGAAGAATTCCTAAGCTAGTGAGCTCCAACACAGAGCCAGGGATAACCTTGCAAGATCTATCTAGCTTGGCACCCACAATACCTACACACCCAGCACAAGGAAGTATTCTTTTCACTGTTGTACAGTCCCTCAAGCCATACCTTCCCTATCTAGTGCTCTCAGGGTATGCATAGAAGAGTAACCAAAGCTCTCTTGATCTTCTTGAGAGGTTGTCTCCCCCACTAGGTTTATCAAGCCACTTCTGTCCACTACCACTCCAAAACCTCAGTTCACAGGTTCAAACCAAAAGCGAGGATGCACTTAACAACAGAGCACAATTATGGGCATGAGGAAAACGTTTTCCACAGTGGGATGCATGAGATGGGGTTTCAGCTATCTCAGAAAAATGTGGGAACCCATAAAAACGAAATGGGAAGTTGGGGAACAACCCAGGGAAGCCAAATCCGTTTTTAGAAAAACGTCCTTGTACATTCGGGGGCAAAAACGACCTCCATACAGTCCCCAAATCGTGGCCCTTCTCTCCCAAGCCACTGTATATGCAAAAACGAACTCCCAAGCATGGAAAAATGCAGGATTTGGATGAAAAACGTGTAGGGAAAGACCCAGCTAGCTCCAACTGCGTGAATGAGTGAAGACTGACTGTTCAGAATGGCTTTGGGCACCATTTCATGGGTGTTTTCTTACCCAACAAGCAAAAACACGAATTTCCAGGTTGATGGATTTTCCATGCACGAAATTGGCTGCCATACTTCTTCATTTCCAAGGCATTAACTGCCTTAACCAATTTCTTGGAAGAATTAAATGATTGGGTCCATAACCCAAAATGGGTAGTTGGTGGTTTATGGGTTTCCTCATTGACACATGGATTAACACCATTGGCTCAAGGGTTTAAATAATTTCCCTCCCTATTCCTTGTAGAATCATGCCCCATCTCTTTTGTTGCATTGCATAGCTAGCTGTGGGTATTTTTCATTAAAATTCGTATTTACATGATGTCTCATTTACATTGTGCCCATCTAGCACAAGAGTCATAAGCATCTAGTTTAATTGCCGATACATAACGCTAAATCAATGGTGGGGCCTTGGCCTTGAGCTCCTCACCATGATTAAATATCAATATTTACATCATTTACGATTTGATACAAAGGGGGTCAAAATGGGGACGTGACATACCCCTCCCCTTACATTAGCACTGTCCTCAGTGCTCATCAAAATTGAACAAAAATGGATATGCCACCCTCATGGCATCCTCCAGCTCCCATGTAGCCTCATTGGGACCATAGTGCTTCCATTGCACCTTTACCTGTCCGATGGCTCGGTTTCGGAGCAATTTTACCTTCTTGTCTAGGATGCGCAATGGATCGGTTTGGAATTCTCCCTTGGGTTCCACCTGGATCACATCCCAATTAATCACATGGTTAGGATCATGTACATATTTCTTAAGCAAAGAGACATGAAAAACATTATGAGCTTTAGTGCTAGCAGGCAATGCAAGTCTATGTGCAAATGGCCCTATTCTTTCAAGCACTTCAAATGGCCCACAATATCTAGGTGATAGCTTGGCACAACTCCCAAGCTTCAAGGAACTCTTCCTTGATCTTACTCTAAGATACACATGATCCCCAACATTGAATTCCCTATGCATTCTATGTTTATCTGCATAGCTTTTGTGTCTATCCTGGGCTGCTTTTAGATTTTGTCGGATCTTTGCAACCTCTTGCTCCATTTCCTTAAGCAATTCTGGCCCAAGTACAATTCGGTTCACTGGATTGTCCCAAGTCACTGGTGTCCTACACCTTCTGCCGTACAAAGCCTCATATGGACTCATTCCCAATGATTCTTGCTGCCCATTATTATATGCGAACTCTACCAGGTGCAGATAATCCTCCCACTTGGATGGCTTGTCCATTGCATACATGCGGAGCATGTCTTCAAGCACCTGGTTTACTCTTTTTGTTTGCCCATCTGTTTGAGGATGGTACGCGGTACTAAAGTTCAACTGTGTACCCAAATCCGCAAAGAGACCTTTCCAAAAATTGGAAGTGAACTTGGTATCCCTGTCAGAAATTATTGCCTTAGGCAACCCATGTAATCTGAAAATTTCCTTCATGAAAATATTTGCAATGGCATCGGCTTTATGTGTGGACTTAACCGGTATGAAATGTGCTTCCTTTGTTAACTTGTCCACCACAACCATGATGGAATCATGTTGTCTCTTAGTCATTGGCAATCCTGTAATAAAATCCATGGAAATTATTTCCCATTTCCATTCTGGGATTGGCACTGGGTGCAATAAACCTGCTGGGTGTTGGTGTTCAACCTTCACCCGCTGACATTCCATGCACTTAGAGATGTATTCAGCGATGTCCTTCTTCATCCCTGGCTAGAAATAATATTTTCTTGCTGTAGCAATTGTTTTTTGATATCCTGGGTGACCAGAGTATAGAGCTTTATGGATTTCATCCATAACCATTCCCCTTAAATCTGCCGCATTTGGAACATAGACTCTATTCTTATATGTAAGAAGTCCTCCTTCTTCCAAATGATAGCCTTCATACTTCTTGCCAAGGTCTTGCTGCTGCAATTTGCCCTTTATCTGCTCATACACTTCATCCTCAACCATATGGTTAACAATTTGCTGCCTCAAATCTGGTTGGCAAGTACTAAGCGCTGCCACATACATTTCATGTACCTTCCTGCTGAGTGCATCAGCCACCTTGTTTTCTTTCCCTTTTATGTGTTTGATCTTAAAATCAAATTCGCACAAAAATTCCAACCATCTAGCTTGCCTAGCATTTAAAATTGGCTGATCAAATAAGTATTTCAAACCACAATGGTCTGTCCTTAACTCAAATTTTCTTCCCATTAAGTAATGCCTCCACATCTTCAAGGCATGTACTATGGCTGCAAGTTCTATATCATGAGTAGCGTAGTTCTTCTCATGCTCCTTCAACTTTCTTGACTCATAGCATATCACGTGGTTGTCTTGCATAAGAACTCCCCCAAGTCCTTGATTGCATGCATCGGTACACACCACAAAGTCCTTTTCCGGGTCTGCAATCTTCAAAATTGGTGCACTTGTAAGAAGATTCTTCAACCGTTGAAAACTTTCCTCACATCTTGGTGACCATTCAAACTTTATCCCCTTCTTTTGCAAAGAAGTGATCGGGTTTGCAACCTTGGAGAATCCTTCGATAAACCTCCTGTAGTAACCAGCAAGGCCCATAAAATATCTCACATCAGCCACATTCCTTGGAGTTGGCCAATTCATAATGGCTTCAATCTTCTCAAGGTCTACAGATATTCCTTCGTCGGAGATGATGTGACCCAAATAATGAATTCTATCTTTATAAAAGTCACATTTGCTCAACTTGGCATATAGCTTATTCTCCCTTAGTAACTGCATCGTCATTCTCAAATGTTCTTCATGCTCTTCCTCATTCTTAGAATAGATGAGAATGTCGTCTAGGAATACAAGAACAAACTTGTCCAAATATTTGCTAAAAACATTATTCATGAGACACATGAATGTAGCTGGTGCATTTGTGAGACCGAATGGTACCACTACAAACTCATAGTGTCCATACCTCGTTCTAAAGGCTGTCTTATGGATATCTTCTTCTTTGATTCTTACCTGATGGTAACCAGACCTCAAGTCAATCTTTGAAAATACCTTTGCTCCTCTCATTTGGTCAAAAAGGTCATCAATTCGGGGCAATGGGTATTTGTTCTTCACCGTGACTTTGTTCAACTGCCTGTAGTCAATACATAACCTGAGTGTTCCATCTTTCTTTTTCACAAATAGAACAAGTGCTCCCCACGGGGACACACTTGGCCTAATATATTTCTTTTCCAGCAACTCTTGTAATTGCATTTTCAGTTCTAGCAATTCTGGTGTACTCATCCTGTAGGGTGTCTTAGACACTGGTGCCGCTCCTGGCACAAGTTCAATTGTAAAGTCAATGTCTCTCTTTGGAGGGAGTCCTGGAATCTCATCGGGAAAAACATCCCTGAATTCTTGCAATATATGATAGTCCTCCAATTTAAGAGTTTCATTCTCTGCTGCCTCTAAAATGTGGGCTGCATACAGTTGACATCCCTTCCTATAGAACTTCTTCAGCTGCATGGATGAAATCTGTCTAACAGAAGTCACCTTTGGAATGTCTTTTACAACCCTCGGGTTTCCTTCTTCGTCCATGCATTCAAATGTCTTATTGTAGCAGTCAAGTTTAACCCTGTGTGCTTCTAACCAATCCATTCCAATGAGAATATCATAGGAACCAAGTGGCAAAATATTCAGATCTGCATAAGTGAATAGCCCATCCATCTCTAATGGACATTTCTCTACTATTTCACTAACTTTTCTCTTGGTTCCAGTGGATAGTTGAACTAACCATGATTTACTATGCTTTAATTTCTTGAAAGCACAAATCTCAACAATTCTAGGAGTGACATAACTGTGAGTAGATCCAGGATCAATCAAAATAGAAACAGATTGCTTAGCAATCTTACCTTCAACTTCAACCACAGTTGATTGATGATCTTCCTGGCGGTCGTCTAGTGCTGCATAGATTCTAGGAATTGCTCTCGCCACTTGACCCACAGTTCCAGCTCCTTGGATGTTGTGAACTTGATTTGCATTCCCATTCCGATGTGGACAGTTCCTAAGCATGTGGTCTCCTCCACAACCCCAACATTGAAGTGGTTCTCTTGGCTCCTTTGGATCTCTTGGCTTGTCTCCCATCATCCTAGTTGGCTTAGTCACAACCTGTGATGGCTGCCTTTGCTGATTCCTGAATTGTGGAGGCTTGAACCCCTTCTTCCTTTGATCAAACTTCTCATTTTTCTTATCCTTCCTAGCCTTATGGAATTCTGGTTTGCTTCGGTTTTGATCAAAGCAATACTTGGCCTTTCTTATGGCCTCCTCTAGAGTTCGAGGTTCATCAAACTCAATTCTATCTTTATATGACTGGGGCAGTCCACTTAGGAAACGCTGAATTTTCACCTTATCATCTCGAATGTACTTGACATACCTCAGCAGCTCCAAGAACTTGTTTGCATATTCTTCCATGGTCGATTGTCCCAATCTCAGCTCATGGAACTCTTTGATCTTATCATCATAGTACCTATCAGAGAGGTACTTCTGCTTGAAGTATTTCTTGAACTGCTTCCACACGATCTTCCTTTCGTTGATCTTCTTCACTTGCCTGGCGTGTTCCCACCATATAGATGCTCTTCCATTCAAGTTGAAGATGGCTACCCTTGCCTTCATATTTCCCGAGTAGTCTTGGACTTGGAAATACTTTCTCATCCCAAGAAGCCAAGCTTCAGCTTCCTGACCAGATTTTACCTCTCCGTCAAATGTAGGAGGTTTTGCCTTCTTAAATTCCCCATGTGAATTGTTCTTGTAGTATTTCTTCCTCTTACTCGTGTGAGATGAAGAGCTTGAACCTTCAATGGATTCTTCAGAGTTAGATGATTCATTAGAAGATATTTCTGGACTATATGTTCTGTCTGTAGAAACTCTCCTTGGGCTACTGGCCCTCTTACGGGAATTTCTTCTAGAGCTACTCCCACCCCTTTCTGGATTTGATATCTGATGCCCAGAGTTTATTTTCCTTTGGATGTCTGTTAAACTCTGCAGCATGGCTGCATTCAGCTGATTTTGTTTTTCCTGAGCTTTAATCATCCTTTCATTATCTTCCCTATAGCTTTGCAATTCCACCCTTAGGCTTCTCATGGTGGCTGCAACATCTGGAGGGGTCTCTTGATTTCTTCTCCCTTTAGATTCTGTTTCAGCATTCTCAACCTGTATGTTCTCCCCCATGGCATCTGTCTCAGGCTCATAGGGATCCTGTGCATCATCCATGTTGATTTTCTTGGCCCAACCAAGATTCAAAACTCTCTGACTGTATTATCTAGAGTGTTACCTTGCTGTAACTGTGACTCTCTGAAATGTGTTCATCAACACAATTGTTAGCTGCATTACATTCTCAGAATTCACAAATTACTTCATGCACATGGGAAAACATTACGTTGACAATTGGTCAAATCACAAACAACGACATATGGAAAAAGAAAAAGGGGGTCAAGGGGGCTTGCCCCCTTGTGGCCTCCACAGCAGGGCGGGTCGAGGGCAGCGCCCTCGTTGTTTTTTTGTTTTTTTTGTTTTTTTTTTAGGAATCACGCCGCATCGGGCGGTTCGCTGAATCCTACCGCAACGGGCAATTCGCTGAATCCGGCCGCGACGGGCGGTTCACTGATTGCTCCCACAACTGCGGGGCGGTTGGCTGAAGCCTTCCGCAATGGCGGGGCGACTAGCGGAATGCTCCCGTGGTTTCGGGTGATTCTCGGCTCGCCTCCGTTGCGGGGCGGTTCGGCGACGGCTTCCGCAACTGCGGAGCAGTTCGCCGAACGCTTTCGAAATGGCGGGGAGATTTGCCAAATGCTCCCGCAATTGCGGAGCCATTCGGCGAAGGCTTCCGCAGTTGCGGAGCCGTTCGGCGAAGGCTTCCGCAATTTCAGAGCCGTTCGCGAAATGCTTCCGCAATTGTGGAGCCATTCGGCGAAGGCTTCCGCAATTTCGGAGCCGTTCGCGAAATGCTTCCGCCACGCGGAATGCTTCCCGGTTTCGGGGCGGTTTTTCGAAATGCCCTTTTTCGTAACTATTTGCGGAATGCTTCCGCAATTGCGGAACGACTTGGCGAAGTCTTCCGCAGTTGCGGAACGATTCGCCGAAGTCTTCCGTAGTTGCGGAATGATTCGCCGAAGTCTTCCGCAACTTCGGAACGACTCGCTGAACTCTTCCGCGTTTCGGAACGATTTCGCGGAATCCTTCCGAAATTTCGGAAGAGAATTCCTTCCGCAATTTCGGAAGAGAATTCCTTTCGACGTCGACACTTAGAAAATTTTTCACTTAAAAATTTTTTTCTCCGCTGTTTCGGAGCGGTTCGCTGAATTCTTCCGCAATTGCGGGAAGGTTCGCGGAACCTTTCCGAAATTTCGGGACGACTTCCCGAAACGGCTTAAAACAAAAAAATTTCAAAAACAGACTTAAACCAAAATTTTTCAAACTCTTAAGAAAAAACTTTTTTTCTTGTAATTGCTATCCGATTTGGCCCATAGAGGCCCAATGCTGCAATGCAGCTCTGATACCATTCTGTCACGTCCCCTCCCATCCTACCAGCTAGATGGAGAGGATCGTGAGGTTAAACCGGGCATCCAGCCCCATACATTAAAAGAAACATTCAAGTTTAATTGAAAATATACATATGAAAGTGCATAACAGACGTGATGCTGAACTGGGCGTCTAGCCCCATGAAACTTTTAACCATAAGCATTCACAGAATATAACAGAGACATGTGGAAATGTATGATTTTTAAGAAATCACAGCGGAAGTAAATTCATTCAACCCATCCACATACATTCATAATATTCATCAAATGGTAATTGCAATTTAACACAAGAGAATATTATCTTATACGAAAGTACTCCCACGCAACTGGCTATGCAACTGCAACGTTCCACCCAACCATAGGCCAGTGTGCTCCTCAATCTCTCAACACCACTGCCACCCCCCGAGCTGGGCATGATCTCTACAAGGAACCAGGGAACAACAGACTCACACATAGCCAAGCATACACCAGGATGAGCCAAGCCAATTTACAATTGGGTTTATCAGGCTGCTAGGAGATGGAAAGGAAGAATTGCTAAGCTAGTGAGCTCCAACACAGAGCCAGGGATAACCTTGCAAGATCTATCTCGCTTGGAACCCACAATACCTACACACCCAGCACAAGGAAGTATTCTTTTCACTGTTGTACAGTCCCTCAAGCCATACCTTCCCTATCTAGTGCTCTCAGGGTATGCATAGAAGAGTAACCAAAGCTCTCTTGATCTTCTTGAGAGGTTGTCTCCCCCACTAGGTTTATCAAGCCACTTCTGTCCACTACCACTCCAAAAACTCAGTTCACAGGTTCAAACCAAAAACGAGGATGCACTTAACAGTAGAGCACAATTATGGGCATGAGGAAAACGTTTTCCACAGTGGGATGCATGAGATGGGGTTTCAGCTATCTCAGAAAAACGTGGGAACCCATAAAAACGAAATGGGAAGTTGGGGAACAACCCAGGGAAGCCAAATCCGTTTTTAGAAAAACGTCCTTGTACATTCGAGGGCAAAAACGACCTCCATACAGTCCCCAAATCGTGGCCCTTCTCTCCCAAGCCACTATATATGCAAAAACGAACTCCCAGGCATGGAAAAATGCAGGATTTGGATGAAAAACGTGTAGGGAAAGACCCAGCTAGATCCAACTGCGTGAATGAGTGAAAAATGACTGTTCAGAATGGCTTTGGGCACCATTTCGTGGGTGTTTTCTTACCCAACAAGCAAAAACACGAATTTCCAGGTTGATGGCTTGCCCATGCACGAAATTGGCTGCCATACTTCTTCATTTCCAAGGCATTAACTGCCTTAACCAATTTCTTGGAAGAATTAAATGATTGGGTCCATAACCCAAAATGGGTAGTTGGTGGTTTATGGGTTTTCTCATTGACACATGGATTAACACCATTGGCTCAAGGGTTTAAATAATTTCCCTCCCTATTCCTTGTAGAATCATGCCCCATCTCTTTTGTTGCATTGCATAGCTAGCTGTGGGTATTTTTCATTAAAATTCGTATTTACATGATGTCTCATTTACATTGTGCCCATCTAGCACAAGAGTCATAAGCATCTAGTTTAATTTCCGATACATAACGCTAAATCAATGGTGGGGCCTTGGCCTTGAGCTCCTCACCATGATTAAATATCAGTATTTACATCATTTACGATTTGATACAAAGGGGGTCAAAATGGGGACGTGACAGAATATGGATGCAACACTATGTAGGTAGGACTAGGCACATGGATGCCCCTATATATGAACGTGTTTGTACTTTTTATTGCACATGGATGCAAATGTTGATACAATGCAGTCTTTTTGGGTTTTTATATATTTTTAGGAGATGTTATGCATGATGGAGGTTTTACATGGTGTGATTGATATGCCAATCTAGGATGTTGTTGGCCATTTGATCCGCGACACTATTTTGAGCTCTTGGGACATGGGTGAATGTTATGGATTCAAACTTTCGGCTGAGTTGTTTTGTGCGCAGGAATTTTCTAAAGAGGCAGGGATCACGCACCTGGTAGCAGTTGTTGAGCTGGGAGACAAGCAGCTGGGAGTCGAGGAACACATGAAGGTGACGTATTTCCAGCTGGAGGGCGGCAGTCAGGAGACCGGTCACGGCATCATACTCCACCTGGTTATTGGTAGCAGCGCCTATGCAGATTCCATCAAGGTGAATCATTTCATGGTACGGGGAATATAAGACCCATGCTGCAGAAGCCAGGTTGGGAGACCAGCGACTTGCTCCATCGGCGAAGCCAGTGTGATAAGGTGGAAGATGGTCCATCTGTGGTCATGCAAAAATGAAGAATGTAAGATCGCGGTTAAAAAAGGGTGAAAAACAAAAAAGAGATCAAACTGTACAATGCAGACCAATGGGGCCGCGAATGATTAGGGATAAAAGCGTTTGAGATACAACCCATTACGAGGGTTGCGCAAAGGGTGACCTTCGGAGTCAGCTAAAATGTATGCCCCCTTGCTGAGACAAGTCTGCACGATGTAAGGGCCTTGCCACATGGATTCGAGCTTCCCTTTGCCGGTTTTGTCATGGGCTTGGTCATAGGCGAGGACAAGGTCCCCTTCGTGGAAAGTTCGAGGGTGTACATGTTTGTCGTAACCAACTTTGGAGCGGTTCTTGGCAGCTTCAATGGTCTGGAGAGCGGCACGACGGTCTTCATCGGCTTGTTCGAGGGATAGCAGACGTTGCTCAAGGGAGGAGGTATCGGGGAGAAGCTCAACGGCGATATGTAAGGCAGGTATCTGACATTCGATGGGGAGGACAGACTCTACACCGTGAACTAAGTGAAACGGGGTAAAACCAGTGGCAGTTTTAGTGGATGTACGGTAAGCCCATAAGGCAGGGAAGAGCATGTGGTGCCAATTGGACTTATGTCGGTCAATGGTGCGTTGAAGGATGGTTTTGAGGATTTTGTTAATGGCCTCTACTTGGCCATTCCCTTGAGGGTAGTAAGCAGAGGAGAACTGATGTTCGAATTTGAGGAGGGTGGATAACTCGCGCTAGACGGAATCTTCGAAGTGTGAACCATGGTCTGAGACCAACTGTTTAGGAACCCCGAATCGAGTGATAAAATGGTTAAAAAAGAAACGGGCAGCTGTGTCAGCGGTACAATTGAAGGTAGGCATGGCTTCGGCCCATTTGGTGAAGTAATCGATGGCGACAATGATGTATTTGTGGCCGTTAGCAGACGGGGGTCTACATTCCATGAAGTCGATGGCCCACTTACAAAAGGGACCAACGGTGAC
Organism: Larix kaempferi; assembly: GCA_027924585.1. Taxonomy (NCBI): domain Eukaryota; kingdom Viridiplantae; phylum Streptophyta; class Pinopsida; order Pinales; family Pinaceae; genus Larix; species Larix kaempferi. Next base: position 2,097,268 of record BSBM01000399.1, on the reverse strand, counting down.
GACTGGGTGTAACGGAGCAGGTGGTGTCCGGGCCTTGGGGGCAAAAAGTTGGTAGTTATGACAATGCTTGACCGCAGTGATGCAGTCAGTGAACAATGTGGGCTAGAAGTATCCGGCGCGGACGACCTTTTCGGCAGTGGCCATCCCTGAGAAATGGCTGCCGCAGGCACCGCTGTGACAGTCATTAAGGATGTGTTCAGCTTCCTCGTGTGTAAGGCAACGATGAAGAATTGTGTCTACCCCTCGCCGGTAAAGGACATTGCCTAAGAGGAGATATCGAGAGGCCTGGTGACGGATGCGACGATGTCCATTACGGGTGACTTTGGGTCTGAACTTCTGCGTGCGTAGGTATAACAAAATATCACCGCACCATGGGTCATCAGACGAGATAGTGAACAAGTGATTGTCGGGTAACTCATCGGAGATTTGTGGGGCCGGGAGAAGGGAAGGGAGATCAGTGATGAGCTGGGCAAGCGCAAGGGCTTTAGTGCTCTTAGGTGTTCGAAAAGTGAGGTCATATTCTTGGAGGATGATGACCCATTTAGCAACACAACCTTGCAGTAGTCACCGGTTTAGGAGATAGACCATGGGGTTGGAGTCGGCAACGACTGTGGTATGACTAAGTAAAATGTAGTGTCGCAATTTTTGGATGGAAAAGACCACTGCTAGGGCTAGTCTCTCCTCATATGGGTAATGTAGGGGTGGGCCAGACAAGGTCTGGCTGACGTAGTAAATGACATGCTCTTGGTGTGAGGTGTCTTCTTGAACCAAGACTCCGGACACAACATGCTCGGATGCTGAGACGTAGAGGATGAAGTCCTAAGAGAAATCCGGAGGGGAGATCAAGGGGGCTTGTGTGAGAGCTTTCTTGAGGGCTCCGAATGCAGCTTCTGCTTGCTCATCCCAGACAAAGGGGACGTGGGTATGGAGCAGGCGCAAGAAACCATGAACAGTGGTAGCCTAATCAGGAACGAAACGACGGAGGAAATTGGATCGCCCCTGCAGACTTTGGAGCTGTCGGAGCGTACGAGGAGAGGGAAGGTCTATGATAGCTTGGAATTTTAGGGGGTCAACAACAATTCCTTTCTGAGAAACAATGAAACCCAACAATCGGCCTGCCGGAACGCAAAAGACACACTTGTGTGGGTTCAAGCGGATTTGGTATTTGCGAGAACGCAGAAAAACTTGCCGAAGGTCGTTAAGGTGGTCTGATCGTTTCCGGGAATGAGCTGTAAGGTCATCAAGGTAGAATAGCAAGATATGGACCAAGTTGTGAAAGCAATAGGTCATGGCCCGCTGGAAGGTGGCACCAGCATTTTTGAGGCCAAAAGGCATGACGCGATAGGAAAAGGTGCCCCATGGGGTGGTAAAGGCAGTTTTGTATTGATCCTCCTTTCGGATCTGAATCTGATTATATCCGGAAAAACCGTCCATGAACGAGAGGACTTCATGCCCCGCACACGCATCGATGAGTTGGTCAATAAATGGCGTGGGGAAGTTGTCCTTGGGACAAGCTCGGTTTAGATCGCGGAAGTCAGTGCATACTCTAATGGTGCCTTGTTTCTTGTTAACGGGAACAGGGTTTGAAACCCAGGTGGTATAAGCAATAGGATAAATGAATCCTGCCGTGCGAAGTTTCTCAATCTCTGCTTTGACAGCTGGGAGCTTTGAGGGATGCATGGGACGCTGTTTCTGACGAACGGGGGGTACATCAGGCCATGTGTCAATGTGGTGTTCTATAATGGCGGGGTCGAGAACGGGCATCTCAGTATAGGACCAGGCAAAGACATCATGAAATTCTTGGAAGAGTTTTTTGTACTCTTCAATCTCTTGTTCACTGCAGGAGGCTCCTAAGGCAATGCATTCATTGACCCCAGGTGGGTCAGAGATATCTATGTGGATGACAGGTGAAATATTGGCCATGTTTCCTTCCTCAAAGGCATCCGGAGCAGGAATAGGGTCCTTAAACCAGTCGACCTTGGTAGGAAGGAAATCTTTGGATTCAACCGCAAATTGGGTAGCGGTGCTAGAGGAAGATGCTTCTGGGAGGAAATACGAACGATGGTGCATGTCATCCCAGGGATACTCCGGGGCAGTGAGTGCCTCAAGAATCTCCTCATCAGTACGAAAAGTTTGGGTCGTCAAATCGGTTGATGAGGGAATGGTAGTTGAAGAGATCATGTAAATGGTGTTGAACTCCCCTGATGGGGGTGAGATCGGGGGGTGAATCTCTTCAATGGTGGTTGGTGCCGTCTCAAGATCCAGATTGTTCATCTCATAGAGAGCTGCTCTGTAATCAGGGAGATCGGGACAGTGATGTGAGTAATTCCCGTAAATACCGCATATGGCACAGGGGTGGTTAGTGCGCAGTGATTTGTCGTGAGGCTTCGGGGTAGGATCTAGTTTGACAACCGGGAAACTGGGGTCATCGTCAAGCATCTGCATGTGTTCCTGAAATGCAGGTAACTGTGGACATTGGTGAGTCGCATGGCCTAACTCATCGCACAACGAGAATTTGGGAGGAGCACGAAACACGGGGGGGTTTTTGACTGTTTTGGGAGGTGGTACAGCAGTGTAAGGTTGGGGCCCTCTGCGCCCAGTGGATTTGGGAGGAGGAGGGGGATTTGTGGAGGATGAAGGGGTAGAGACACCGGGGGGTGGTTGAGTGGTAGTAGCCATGGGTTGCACCGGTTGGAGGACGACGCTTGGTGTCGGCGGGGGAACGGGAGGCGAAAGATACCAGACAGGTAATCCCAAGGTTAACCCAGGGAGGCTAAGGGTAGCCATAACCGGGGCGCTTACTACTCCCGATGGAGGGACTAGGAAGGGGATTGTATGGATAGGTGTAACACCAATGTGGCTAGGTACCAGCGGTGGTTTAGGAAACAAGGGTGGTTGATTGGTAGTTGTTTGGTTATCGTGGGACAGGGTACATAAGTCAGACACTTTGGGCGTAGATGACGGGGGAGGAATGGATTGGAAGGTGGATGTCATCGGCAGATATGAGTAAACTCCAGGTCCCAAGGAGGAAACAAACGAGGTAGAGGCACCACTAACAGGTTGTTCAACCATGGGGAGAACATTTTCGGGTGCAGCAGGGGCATTTGGATCATAGTAAGTGAGTTGGTCAATCTTGACCATGCATCCATCATGGGGGAACATCATGGTACGAAAGACAGAGGAAGCTACTGCCCGCATAGCATACATGTAGCTGTGACCGAGTAAGAGGTTGTAATCAAGTTGGGCGTTGATGACCTCTATGTCAATGAGGACGGTTTTACCACCTAACTAGACGGGGACATTGGCTAGGAGACCTTGGGGCTGAGCCGAACGACCGTCGTAGGCGCGTAATGCAGTGGTGGACTGCTGAAGGGTAGGGGATCCCAACTTCTGCCATACGAATGTAGACATAACGCATGTGGAGGCACCTTCATCGATGATGCATCGATGGATGACAAGATTCCGAATGGAAACAAAAACTTGGAATGCTAAGGTGGAAGGCAGGCGTGGTTCGGACTGGTCCAAATCAAATGCCATCAAGTTCGAATCATTTAGGTCAATAGCCCCAATGGCTGAGAGTAAAGTCTTGCGCTGGGAAGGGCAGTTCTTCAAGACTTCTAACGCAGACATGGCTGCGGGAGATTGGGCTAAGTCGTCTACAATGTTGTAGTTTGACGCAGCGCGCGCATTGGGGTTATTGTTGATACGGCGAAGTGGGAAACGAGGTGCTTTGGAAGCGCCATCTATTGGAGGGGGAGGTATACGTAATGCTTGATCAGTGGGATGAGAATTAGTGGTTTTATCAGTGGGAGGGGCTTTAGAGGTGGAGCCATATTGGTTCCGACGGGTTTGGAGGTTGACATCAGCGGATGACATCATCAACAAGTGGTGGGTTCCTGAGTCGAACATGTGTTGATCAGGAGTGGCGTATGTGATCTGTTGTTGTTGGGGTGGCGCATTGGCTTGGGGGGGGGGCAACGGCTGAGTGTTCACAATGCCTTGGGTTGGTAAGGGGTTTTGCAGCACCAAAGGTGGCTGCTGAGGTTGCGGGGGGTTGGGTGGTGCTTGAGGGGCCGCATGCCCTTGGCGATAGGCATCATCAACCCAAAGTTTCCGAGCTCGCTCTAAGTGTGGGAAAGCATGTGTGTAGTGGCCGTAGACCCCGCAAATAGAACAAGGATGGTTTGTTCGCAAGTTGGGGTTTTTAGCCTGCTTGGGCGGGCGATCAGGGTTTTGGTTAGCGGGGGCCGCATTATTGTTGTCGGGGGGATTAGCCGGTTGACCACCTTGGTCTATAGGTTGGTTGTTCCCACGATTACGGCCCTTGCCGTGGTTTTGTTGGCCCTGGTTGCGCTGGTTGTTCTGGTTTTGCTGCTGATTTTGTTGGGCGTACACTTGCCCTTGGGCAGCAGGTGGGTTTTGGGGTTGTGCAGGTGCGGGAGCAGGCTGCGGTGGATGATATGTAGGTGGAGGCTGTGCAGGTGCGGCACCTTGAGGGGGTTGCTGATATGTTTGCGGAGCAGGTTGTGGATTTTCCGCAGGGGCTGCCTGTGGCGGGTAATAAGCTGGTGGGGCCTGGGAAGGCACAGGAGTTGGTGCATCCTGCTGGTGGTAATAAGCAGGTTGGGCCTGAGAAGGCGTAGGAGCTGGTGTAGCCTGCTGGTGGTAATAGGGTTGAGGTGCTACCGGGGGGACGTAAGCTGGAGTCGCATGACCGAAGCACTGCGGTGGACATGAGGGTCCATGGGAATGATGGTTATGTGTCATGGAAGCATATGAGTTGGTTGCTCCAGCCTGTGAGGTAGCCCGCGAAAGGTCGGGGCCAGGGTGAGGACGTGCTATGGAAAAGGGTTGGGGATGCGAAGAAACACGGTCGATGATGCCGTCTGCAGCATGGGATTCCCCCGACACATCGTGCTGGGAGGACTCGCCGTGAGGGGCGTCAGGTATAATGGTATAGAGATAACCCGACTGGGCGTAAATAAGGTCGAACTGCTGGGCCTTAAGGATGGCCTCTTCTTCAGACTGGGGTCTTTCTGATGCCACATCCTTAGCAATGACAGGGAGAAGGGATTTGAGGAACCAATCTAGGAAGATACGGTCGTCTAATTTGATCTTGCATAAGCTACGGCGTCGACGCCACTCATGAATGTGGTCTGTGATGTGGGTAGCCGTGTTTTGTCTGGAAGATAGGAGGATCTCAACGCCCGTGTCGTAGCGGACAGGTAACTGGAAGAACTACAGGAAAGTCGAGGCAAGGGAAGTAAAGGTGGCATGGGTCCCATGGGGTTGCTCGATATACCACTTGGCTGCAGAGCCGGTGAAGGTGCGCTGTAACAGACGGAGGCGAATAGAGTCGTCCACTATGGAGTTGGAGGAACACCATAGATGGAAGGACATGATATGGTTTTGTGGGTCCTCATCTGCCTTGCCCTCGAACTTAGGGATGTCAGAGGGGAGCTTGGTGGGCATGTGAGGCCACGCAGGGTCGTGTCGGATAGGGTCGTTGGTCAATCTGGCTAGGTCGGGCAGGTTGAGGCTAGCCATGAATGGAAAACTGGAAGAAGGATGTGACACAGTAGTGGGTTGGACCAAGTTGGGGCCAATGCCCCCAAGTGGAGGGGCAGGGTTTGGGATATTTCCCCCAAGGGGGGGAACGAAGGTGGTATAGGATGGTCCTGCACCACCAAGGGTAGCGTGAGTCACTGGTGGAGTGGTGATAGGTATGCCAGCTACTGGAATGGGAATGGTGACCGGGATGGTGGACGTGGCCCCCATCGAGGGCATTCCCAAAGCAGGTGTGGTAATTGGTGTAGTGGTGGACGTGCCACCAATGGTCCCTACAACGAAAGGAGTGGAAGTCGAGCCAGCCATGGGGCTAGTAGGGGCAGTGTAAATGGGGTTCTCAGACTCTTCTTCAGAATCAGAGGTAAAGTAAGGGGCGTCAATATCTGGTGACGGAGTCCTATGCCGTTGACGAGTGGAGTCAAGTGACAAGGCTCTAGATCTGTGATAAGTGGTATCAAGTGATGATGATCGAAGTCTATGACGGGTGGTGTCAAGTGAACCGTGTGGTGGGGGCTCGCCCCTGAGGCACCGAGAATGTCTCGGGGACCCAATGGTGACAGATGGTGTCAAATCTCTGTGGGTTGAGGTGAGTAAAAAACAGCTCGAAAACCCTAATGCAATCGAGTGTGCAGAAGGAGAGCTCAAAAAACAAGGCACTCAGGCCAACAACCAACTCAAAACACCTACTGTAACAGCTGTGCTACAATAGGTGGAGTACCAACAAAATGGTCAGAATACCAACAAGCAGCAGGTTTCCTAAAAATAAAAAATGGTGGACTCACTAGACCAAAAGGAGGTAAGGGAGCATGTAAACACCTAACTAAAAAGTATTCTGACTCAACTAGACATATCCTCTGCAAGGTGATGAAATCCAAGTCAGACAATATGAATAGGAAAGCCAAGTGGCTAAGATGTCCCCCTACCGGGAGGGACACCGGGTAGTCAATCCTAGAAGAATGGCAACTAAGATACCCCGTTCATGACACGTCCAGAAAGGTGAATCTGCCGTTTGGTCCTTTTACCGCAGTACCCCTATATAGGGATATCTCGAGAACTGCGAAAGGTAGCCCTTCGGTTACTGAATGGAGTGCGGTATTCCACTCAGGCCTCCGGAACCAGTCTCGCGACTTCAACCCTCCTAGGGGAGAGGCTCTCTGGTAAACTGGTTGTGACCGTGCCAAAAAGTACTAGGGGATTTTGGTTCCCTAATTGGACAACAGCTATGTCTCAAGTGTAAGTAACCGAGGGGTGTTATTGGAAGCCTATCCCCCCGATCCTACCTAGCTACAAAGATTCTTTTGTGTTCCCCAAGTGGGGTTAAAATATTGGTTGAGTTAGATAGTTTTTAAGGCTCACTTGAATTATGTGACAGAGTGTGTGCTCGTGAGATGATGATGAACCCAAGTAGAAAGTGCCACTAGGGAGGGAAACTTTCTATCTAGCAATAACAATACAGAAATTAACTTTTAAAATGCACAATTTTCTTTTTCCAATTTAAAATGCTAAAAATGAAAAAACGGTTCTGTAAATGAAACATAAATAAAAACTGCAGAAAAATGCTGTAAGGAAGGGTGGCTGCAGGTAGGACAGAGGGTTGTGCTGGTGTAGAAAATAGTGCAGCAAAGTTCTGGGTTCAAAACAGATAAAAATGGAGAAAACAGACCGCGGGTTTTGGGCAAATCTGAGCGGTCGGACCGCGGAAAACAGCTGAACAGTTGCAGGCGGGTTGCGGGTTTTGGGCTGAAAAATGCAATCGGGACGCAGGAAAAACGACGAAAGGCACCGGCGGGTTGCGGGAAACTAGCCGAAAGCCGCAGGCGGGACGCAGGAAAGACGCCGAAAGGCGCCGGCGGGTTGCGGGAAACTGGCCGAAAGCCACAGGCGGGACGCAGGAAAAATGCCGAAAGGCACCGGCGGGTTGTGGGAAACTGGCCGAAAGCCGTAGGCGGGACGCAGAAAAAACGCCGAAAGGCGCCGGCGGGTTGCGGGAAACTGGCCGAAAGCCGCAGGCGGGACGCAGGAAAAACGCCGAAAGGCGCCGGCGGGTTGCGGGAAACTGGCCTAAAGCCGCAGGCGGGACGCCGAAAAAAACGCCGAAAACAGGGTAATAGCCGCAGTTAGACCGTCCCAAACAGGCTAATAGCCGCAGCCGGATCACAGGTAACAGACTGAAAACGGCCGACAGGACGCCGGAAAACAGTCTGAGAGCCGCGGTCGGGTCGCAGGTAAGTGCCTGAAAGACGCGGTCGGAACGCGACTGTGGGGGGAAAAAACGCGGTATACGGCGGCCGAAAGGGACAGCTGAACAAAAAAAATATTTAAAAATTGTAACCAGAAATTCAAACCTAGGGGAGTCGCCAAAACTGTAGCTAGGGTTTTACCCCTAGCTTGTGCCAATGAGCACCTACTAAGGAGAAGGGACTCCTTAGTAGCAATTCAGTAAATATAAATTAAAATGCTAAAACAGAAATATAAATTACTCTAAACATGTGCATGGAAAAGAAACAATAAGATGTAAAGAATGGCTTTTGTATTAATTTTTACCTCCAAGGTGAAGGTTGGTGAAGCTCTTGCAATGCTCCAAGAGGGTTGCTCCAAGCTCCAATGTGCTCCTTCTCTTTCTCCAATGGTGGGAATGGGCCAAAAGGGGCTCTCAAGGTGAAAGTAGCTCAAGGGTGAGCTAGGGTTTCAAGAGAGATTTTGGTAGAGTAAGGGTATACTTGATTGTGGATATGGAATAAGGGGTCTCCATCACCTATTTATAGTTTTTTGGTGGTGGAGTGCTGGCCATTGGTTTTGGGAACCATATGGTTTAGGGCAGCTATATAGGGTTTTTTCCTCCATTTCCTCATTATTTTATATTTTTTATTCCATTTTTAAAGGGTTTTTGCTTTTTTAGAGGAATTTTGGATATTTTTGGAGGAAAAAGGGGTTTTTTAGCCTTTTGGAGGCTTTTTTGATGGTTTTGTGGCCTTTTGGAGGCATTTTAGGCCTTTTGGAGGCTTTTTAACGGGATTTTTAGGGTTTTTAAGGGAAATATGGTAGGAAAATGGACAAATGAGCCATGTAATGGGGTAGATGAGGTAGTGAACACTTTTTGGGTGTTAACAAATGCAAGCTACTTTGAAAGAAAAAACACATGAAATCTCATCTCTAAAAACAACAATAACTGAACTACTAAAAAGAGTGGAAGATATGGAGAGAGAGAATGTAGTCAACGGTGAATGTGTTAGTGTCCAATTATTTTCTCTTGTTTCAATATACAAAATTTTACACTAATGAATTGAATTATAATATATCATTGTTGATATGAACAGGGTCCTACAATACAAAATGTTGAGGCTGAAATCACGCCTGTGGTGGAGGTTAGTTGTTTAACTATTATTTTAAAGAACATTTTATTTTCATCTTTAAATGCATGTATTATATTATGTTGTCTTGGCAGAGTAATACATGGGACAAAACAACCTCTATGAATGGACTGATACAAAAAAAATTGATTTCAATGTGGACTCTGTCATCCTTAGTAAGTATTATAAAATTTTGTAATTTAGATCAACTTTATTTTATTTTATCAATTTATTACAAATCATTGTCTATTAGGTGCAGAGTTGTGCATCAAAATATGATCAAGATTTGGTACAAAAAACCCCAATGGCTCCAACTAAACTGCAAATTGACAAAATGAAAGACCCAATATTGGTAAGTTTGTAATTATTTATTCTAGGATCACAAATGTTTAACTTCTTATTACCATGCAACTTACTTGGTCCTATTTATTTGCAGGGTCAAGATAATATTAATGAGCTGACACCAACTTCCCAATTGGATTTGGAAGGAAAGAAATGCTATCTAATTGCATTAAATTCAAGGGTGAAAGTTGCAAGAGAGACAATACATAAGACTGACCCAAATGCAATGGTACACTGTGTTCCTATTGGGAAAGGCTATTATGTTGTGAATCCCACACAAATTTTAAATCCCCTATTTGGAAATATATCTCTACTACGTCCCAATAGCACATTATCTAATCTACAAGATGCTTTGGGTAGCTACGTTCCTTGGCATAAGGATGCCATTGAACTATGTCACTAGTGGTTATACTATGTGACTAGTGATTCCAGTGATGTTTTATCAACTAAGAATAGTTGATTTATTGAATATTTGTAATCAAATTGGGACATAGTTTATAAAGTTTTTGTAGTTCAAGATTAATATTTACAATGATTTAAAATTTTGGGAACTAATTGCCATTATATGTTATGGGCATAATGTGCCATTTTGAAATACATTCTTCCTTGCACTTGAAATGAGATGTTATGTTGTGAATATATGGATTGAACAATCTGTCTATCATATTTTCATTAAGTTCAATACCTTGGCTGAGTATAGAGGTGTAAAGATTGTATTTTTATTAAGTTCAAAACCTTGGTAGGAGAAAACTAAATGTATCCTTGATAGTAGACTTGTCACAGTTTTCTTTGCATCTGAACTAAAATAGAACAACAAAATCTTTATCAATACATTTAGTCCCTCGGAATCCAACCTGTACATTTTGATATTTGGGAATTGTATAGCTGACTTTCATGTTGCCATGACTATGAAGGATATAATGTATAATTAAGGTTGTAATGTACTTGTGAAAATGGATGTGCTAGGATTGTATTTATACATCTCCAGAATGCCTTAGTTCATTAAGAAGATAGCATTATAGAGAATTCATCTCCGAATCCACTTTTTTCAGTGATCAATATGAGACTGCTTGTAGGTTGTGAAAGAAAGCATCAATCTCTTCGAAATAAATTAAATTTATGTTTATTAATTAAATAATAAACTCTGTTTTGTTTATGACTCTTATTTATTTAATCTTTGTTTAATTAACTGTCTGAGCAATCTCTATTTAAATCTATGGCTTGTGCGGGCATCTTCAAAACTTGTTTAGTATATATTTTTAAGTTATGTGCGGGCATACTCATACACTGTGTGAAAATGATGTTTTTTCAACTTGGAAGGTTAATTTTTCACTCATGTGACCTCCATAGGGAAAACTGAAACCATGACTGGATAAACACTTCAACAAGGAAAAAATACATGCCATTTGATGAATTAATTGACACACACACATCATCTGGTGGGCATTTGAAAATAGCTTTTTAAACTACTGATTTAACACTTAGACGGAATTATAAAACCCAAAGTCAACATTAGGGATTTTTATTTTCACCAACTCCTGAACCAATGATACCAGATGATGTAGTACATCTCACTGAGCACAACCAAACTGATTTCCCCTTCAAACTCATCTTCTTCTGACTTGGGCGAGCATTTTATTGGACTAGAGCAAAACAAGCCAGAGGGCACTTTTGGCATACTGATAACTTCATAGTCAGAGACTTTTTGGACAAAATAATGATATGGTTCGATGCACCAATCAACAATCTAGAGACCCATACCCTCATAACAATTTAAATCACCAACTACAAAAAATGGTGGCCATTTTACAGAGGTCACTTAGGAATTTTACCAGTAATTTTATACTTGGACAATTTGTGCATTTTACTGGACTAGAGAAAAACTGCCCGAAACACTGTTTTGGTAGACCCATAACTTCCTCCTCGGACACTCTCATGATAAGATGAGACCATGGTCAGGTAGAAAATCAACAGGTTACAACCTTACCATATGATGCAGGCATTTACTTTAACCTATGAATTATGGCAGGCATTTTCCTAAGGCCAGTTAGGCGGTTTTATAAATAAAACAATGAATCATGTGGTTTTTCTTCATTTTGGAGAATCAATATTTCAAACGTGTGAGCACCAAAGAGGAATATAACACCATGGATGGATATCCAGTTCATCATGGAACATACCCATTCCAGCAAGAGAATTCATCAACACAAGGACAATTTATGGCGGGCATTTCCAAATGACTCTTCAACCTTCATTTGGGCAACAAAACAAACTTTTTCTCATTTTGGCAGGCTTGTATTTCGCACGTGTGAGCTCCAGAGGAGAATATGAGCCCATGACTAGATGACGAGTTCATCAAAGAACAAGACCATTCCAACTGATTAATTTTATCAGCACAAGGACACTTCCTTGCTGGCATTTCCAAATGGCCTCTTAACCTTGTGATTTTAACACAACCAAATGTGCCTTGTTCTTAATATGCAAAACAAGTTTTTTTCTTATTTTGGAAGATTGATTTCTTGCACATATGACCATCATAAGGAAAAATGAAAGCATGGATGAATAATCACTTCAACAAGGAATAGATCCATGTCACCCTTTAAATTTGTTGATACCCACACATCATCTGGCGGGCATTTGAAACTAGTCTTTTAAACTACTAATTCAACACTTAAGACACAAATTGTCAAACCCTATGGTATAATGAGATTTTTATTTTCATAAAATTGGAAGTGTGAGGCACCCAATGGATAGAGGCAAATAAGGTGATTCCATCTAGACCAATTTCATCCTCTGAAGCTTCTTTCTCTCTCCTCAGCGGGCATTTTTTTGGAGCAGTGCAAATCAAGCTCGGAGGCACTTTTGAAAGATCTATATCTTCACCTACGGAGACTCTTTGGCCAAGAAAATGATATGGTTGGATACAAAAATCAATAGTCTAGAGATCAATACCCTCAAAATATTTTAAGAAATCAACCACAGGAAATGGCGGGCATTTTACTGAGGTCACTCATGCAGTTTTACCAGTAATTCTATACTTGGACAATTTTTGCACTTTCCTGGAATTGGAGCAATATGTCTGAAACACTGTTTTGGAAGACCCATAACATCCTCCTTAGACACTCTCATGACAAGATGAGACCATGGTTAGGTAGACAAATCAACAAACTACAGCCTTACCATATGCTGCAGGAATTTACTTTAACCTATGAATTATGGCGGGCATTTTCCTGAGGCCACTTAGGAAGTTTTACTACCATTGGTGCAAAAACAGTCTAAAACCCTGTTTTGGCAGGCCTTTAACTTTGTCTTCCAACACCCTCTTTGAGAATTGAGACAATGGTAAGATATACTCTTCAACAAGCTATAGCATGATAGTTTAAGATAATTTTTATCATTCTCCTATGAGGTACGGCGGGCATTTTCCCAATGACACTTGGACCAATTTTCCAATACATAGCCATTTTTCATAATTTCTTCAAACTGACAAATCTCTATATAACTAGGTCAGATTGTAATAATGACATCATGAAGGTACTAGAGCACCATTAGGTGGATTTGTATCTTCACCAACCATGCCATATCATCATACATGCCATGTCATCACTTCCTTTTTTCATTAATGAATACTTTTGTCATCAATGACAATTATACTCAACAGGATGACTCTTAAGCTATGTGCAGGCATACTCATACATTGTGTGAAAACGATTTTTTTTCAACTTGGAAGGTTAATTTTCCACTCATGTGACCTCCATAGGGAAAACTGAAACCATGAGTGGATAAACACTTCAACAAGGAACAAATCCATGTCATTTGATGAATTAATTGACACGCACACATCATCTGGTGGGAATTTGAAAATAGCTTTTTAAACTACTGATTTAACACTTGGACAGAATTATAAAACCCTAAGTCAACATGAGGGATTTTTATTTTCACCAAATCCAGAACCAATGATACCGGATGATGTAGTACATCTCACTGAGCACAACCAAGTTGATTTCCCCTTCAAACTCATCTTCTTCTGACTTGGGCGGGCATTTTACTGGACTGGAGCAAAACAAGCTAGAGGGCACTTGGAAGTCTGATAACTTCATCTTCAGAGACTTTTTGGACAAAATAATGATATGGTTAGATGAACCAATCAACACTCTAGAGACCCATACCCTCAGAACAATTTAAATCATCAACTACAAAAAATGGTGGGCATTTTACAGAGGTCACTTAGGCAGTTTTACTAGTAATTTTATACTTATACAATTTGTGCATTTTACTGGACTGGAGAAAAACTGCCTGAAACATTGTTTTGGCAAACCCATAACTTCCTCCTCAGACACTCTCAAGACAAAATGAGACCATATTCAGGTAGACAGATCAACAAGCTATAGCTTGACAATATGGGACGGGAATTTTCCTTAACCTATGAATTATGGCGTGCATTTTCCCGAGGCCACTTAGGCAGTTTTACTAGCATTGGTGCAAAATAGCCTGAAAACCTGTTTTGTCAGATTTATAACTTTGTCATCAAACATCCTTTTTGAGAAATGAGACCATGGTAAGATAGCCTCTTAAATATGCTATAGATTGATACTTTTAGATACTTTTTATCATTCTCTTATGAGGTGTGGTAGTCATTTTCCTGAGGTCACTTGGACCAATTTTCCAACACTTAGTCAATTTCCAGAATTTCTCCAACATGCCATATATTTACAAAATTGATGCCAGATTGCAACAATGACTTCATGATAGCTTATGATAGCACCGGAACACCATCATGTGTATTTCCAGGCTCATCACATATGCCACATCATCATACATGCCATGCCATCACTTCCTTCATTATTCCTTTATCTTTCACTGAGTTTGCCCTGACATTATGTCCTTGGTTATTTCTTTTTCATTACTGAACTCCTTCGACATCAATGACAACCATATTCAACAATAAAAATCCCCATATATAAGTGGCGAACTCCTAGGCCATGGTATAAGGAAAATAGCTCATGTCTTAGGCCATATGGGTTCACTATGAAATTTATGGGGACATATGGAACCCAAGGGAAACCCAATACTTTTGAGGGTGGCTTTCTAACCACCACCCCCAATCGTCCAAATTTTCATGACTTTAAGGGGGTTTTTTTAACAACCACCTTGAAAAGGACATTCAGGGGGTATTTCAACCCCCCCTAAAAAAAGTCTTGACAAATGGACTTTTGAGGGTGGCTTTATAACCACCGCCCCCAAATGTCCAAATTCTTATGACTTTTAAGGGGGTTTTTTTCATAGCCTCCTTGGAAAGGACCTTTAGGGGGGTTCTTTCAAGACTCCCCCAAAAAGTGATGAAAATTGGACTTTTGAGGGCGGCTTTGTCACAACCTCCTACACAAGTCAAAATTCTCAACATTTTTGGCGTAGCCTTAAACCAACCGCAACTAAATGCCAAATCAACATAACATTTGGGGGCGGATTTCATTCAACAACCCCCAAAAGTCCAATTCTTAGGAATTTTGCAGGGGGTTTCTAACAACTTCCTTGTAAAGGACCGTTAGGGGGGTCTTTCCAACCCCCCCCCCCCCACAAAAGTCCTGAGAATTGGACTTTTGGGGGCGGTTTGGTAAAAACCGCCCCCAAAATTCCAATTTTCGGGACTTTTTGGGGGGGGGGTTGTTAGGACTGCCCCCAAAGACCTAAAAATACTTTTGGGGGCTGTTTTAGAAAAACCGCCACAAGCTAAAACCGCCCCCAAAAGGGTAATTTGTTGTAGTGGGAATCAAACTTTCCCTTTTTGAGCTTGTCGTGGGATTGATCGTATGCGAGGACGTGGTCCCCTTATTTGAAGGTCCATGGGAGAACATGCGTGTTGTAATGGAATTATCCTTTGGAACCTCGATTGCTTGAATACCATCATGATGATCTTCATCCGCTTGTTCAAGCATGAGGAATTGTTTCTCTAAAGTAGATATATCAGGTAAAAGTTCGACAACCATATGCAAGGATGGGATATGGCATTCTATCGAGAGGATGGACTCTACACCATGGACCAAATGGAATGGTGTGAAACCAGTCATAGTTTTGTTTGATGTGCAGTAGGTCCATAAGGATGTAAATAGCATGTGATGCCAATTGGTCTTATGCTTATCTACTGTCTACTGGAGCATGGTTTTGAGGATTTTATTGACAACCTCAACTTGGCCATTTCCCTGTCGATAATAAGATGAGGAATATTGGTGCTCAAACTTTAACATGCTAGAAAGTTCTTTCCAGATGACGTCCTTGAAATGTTTACCTTGGTCAGACACTAGTTGATGGGGGACACCGAAATAGGCAATAACATGGTTAAAGAAAAAATGTAATGCAGTTTCGATCTGGCAATTGAACATGGGCATGGCCTCGGCACATTTGGTAAAGCATTCAATGACCAAAATGATGTATTTATGGCTATCGACCGATGTAGGGTGACACTCCATAAAATCAATGGTCCATTTACAAAAAGGACCAATGGTGACGATTGGGTGGAGTGGCATTGGGGGTGTTCTTTGTTTTGGGGAAAATAGTTGGCAATTTTGGCAGTGATTAACTATCGTGATGCGGTCAGTGAAAAGAGTTGGCCAAAAATAACCGGCGTAGATGAATTTTTGGGAAGTAGCCATACCCGAGTGGTGGCCGCTGTAGGATCCATTGTGACAGCCATTCAGGTCTTTCTCAGCCTCATCATGGGTGAGGCATCTACATAGAATGGTGTCAACACAACATCAGTAGAGGACATCACCAGTGAGGAGATATCGATGAGATTCATGACAAATGAAACACCAGTCATCACGGCTAAGGTAGGGATTGAACTTTTGGGTGCGCAAGAAGACAAGAATATCTCCATACCATGGGTCATCTGATGAAATAGTAAGCAAGTGGTTGTCGGGAAGATTGACGATTAGGGTATTTTTTAAGGATTGTAATAGTGTACCTAAGTATAGTATTCTAGGAGATTATTTTGGGTTGAAAAAATCACATATATAGATAGTTAGGAGAATGCTAAATATGAAACATACAATTTACTACTAAAATTTGGAAATTTTGGTGAATATTGTAATAAAAAAACATATTTTATGTAAATATGGGCGATATTAGAGAGTAAAAATGACCAAATAATGAATTTACTTTTTGAAAAAATGCAAAATAGCCAATTGGTGAAATTTTGCCCCTAACAATTACCTTGTCGATGATGATCAGAGACAAATTAGATGATGATGGGAGGTATGCCATCAATTGTGCCAAATCTAACTCATTGGTACTCTTATGGGTGACAAACTCCAAATCGTACTCTTGAAGGATGACGATCCATTTAGCCACGCGGCCTTGGACAAGACGATAGATCAAGAGGAAAATCACGGGATTAGAGTCTTCCACAATTGTGGTTCGGCTCATAAGAATACAATGGTGTAGTTTTTGAACCAAAAAAATGATGGATAAGGCCATTTTCTCCTTGTGAGGGTATTTGAGCGGTGGGATGGATAAGGTCTTAATCATGTAGTCGATTACGTTCTCTTGATGAGATGTATGTTCTTGGACTAATACTCTTGCAATGGAATGTTCAGATGTCGAAACATAAAGGATAAAGTACTTTGAAAAATTTGGGGGTGAAATCAAAAGAGAGAAAGACAGATATTGTTTTAGCGCATCGAAGGCAGATTGTGCCTGTTCATCCCAAATGAAAGGGACGTTGCTTCAAAGCAAGCATAGGAATCCATGGACCTTCATAGCGTAATCCAGAATAAACCATCACAAGAAGTTGGTATTTCCTTGTATACTTTGTAACTAGCTCAAAGTGTGTGGGGGATAGAAGGTCAAGGATGGCTTGAACCTGTAATGGATCAATGGTGATCCCTTTTTGGGAAACAATGAATCCTAGTAATCGACCAGTAGGGATGAAAAAAACACACTTGCGGGGATTATGTATAGAGAATTCATGCTACAGATAGTTAAACTCTCTCATGGGAATAATAAGGCCCCTAGATACCTACCCAATATAGAAATATAACAAATAGACACTAATTCTCCTAGATCTAGTCTCAAACATAAGCAAAAAGAAAGAGGAATAGGGAAGAAATTAGACGCCTTACTTGTCTTCCAAATCTTGTCTTTGTTGCTCCAACCTTTAGCTTAATATTCCAAACCTCCTAGGCCTGATACAATGTACAAAAGACAACACAAACCACCTTTTTCCAAATCAATATATGCATACTAAAGATCTAATCATGAAAAGATAAACCATTTCATGCATTCACCATTAAAGACATGAAATGGGAGGAAAAGGCTAAATTGTATTAATAGAAAGAAATCCATAAAGAAGCCACACAACATATGTTATACCTGATATTTTGCTTGATCACACCTTCTCCAATCTCTCCTTCACCACCCTTGCAAGACTCTTAGGATCATAAGTTTGATGTTTCCAAAATCACCTCCCCAAGCTCATGGATGGTTCTCTTCTTATAGGATTTGAGAATCCAACCACTTAGATAATATGACGGGTCTAAATGAGGGATATGTGGATCTAAGATCTACAACATGCCAAAGGAGGAATATGAGGGAGGATTCGAAGAAGGACCTCATCCTAAGAAAATATCCTCAAGATCCAAGATCCAAACAACAAGGATTAAGGCTAAACTGATATTTTCATGCCCCTATAACTGAGCAAGCATCGAAATTTTCACTCCCCAATAGGTATACAGGGCACGAAAATAAGGATTTTTCGCTCCTTAGACACTAGATAGGGCGCAAAAATATCCTTAGGAGGTCAAAAAGTGGGTTAGGTCAAGTGGTTTTCGAATCCTAAGTTGTTGGATTCGCTTCCAAGTGTGACTGGGGAAGGGACCAACATAATGAAAAAGGGTCCTAACACTCCTATGATGCACAAACATCATGTTTTCATGGTGATAAACATGAATAACCACATAAGACACATGGTGTAAAAATTTGAGGTGTAGTAGATACCCCCTAAAGTGTGAGGTCAGAAGGAATCTGATGGCTACCGAAACACTTTACCAATAGTAAGTCTGCAAGGATATCTGAAGGGGAAATGAAGAAGAGCTACAATCAAACATCAACAATATGTCTAACAACAACGAGGTGCGAATACCCATGCTCGGAACAACTGACTCAAAGCATGGCCACCGGCCAATACATTGCATATCCATGATAGTACTGACCTAGGATACGTCCACGAAAATACATTGTGGATCCGTACCCAACAATGACTGAAGACAAATCATGGCTACTAGAATACAATATTAGATCCATGACAAGATAAAAACACAACCACGACCAATACAAAAGTGGATATGTGTGATAGTACATCAATGAGGTCACCAACATTATGTCCATGTGGGAACCTACTAAGAAAATATCTATCGCGACTTGGGTAAAAACATAATAAGGATCCCCAGGGTCTTCTACCTGATCCCGAATCGATACAAATCTAACCATGTGATTACAAAGTGTTGAAGTCAAGCATCGTAGAAACCACTTAATTACTTGTCAATGATGTAAATTGTTAACAAGTGTGAGGGAAATCACCAATGATGACAATGATCCCCAAGGTATCATAGTACATTCCGATAAATGTGAATAGATGAGATGACCTCGAACACTCATGAAATCATTCGATCAGAGGTCAATGATGAAAACATATTGTCGAATACGAGGAAACCCACCATTGAGGTATACAGGTACCAAGGTACTAAGGTGGCTCGTAAGTATATTTCCTGGATGATGTGTTGATGTCAACAGAAAAAAACTCGTTGAAGGAGGGCCATGATGAATCCCACATCATCAACACGAAACTGACATAGGAAAGTGATGCGAAGTGATTAAACAAATGAGTGTGGATTGACACAAGGATGTAAACACTGACAATATTATAGAGGCTAACTCAGGTGAATACTTCCCTTGAACAGTGAATGGAATGACAACAAGTGACTCGACAGCATTGAATCAACAAGGTAGAGGCCAAGACATAATGCAACAATGGCTGAGGAATTCTTCATATGACTTGAAGGAGTAAGATGACTCATGGAATTGGCATGAATCAGAGACAAGTAGATTACCCAACTATATGATGAGACACAAATAGGTGCCATGTTCAAGGATGACAATAAGATGCCATAAATATTTCTAAAACAAACTCGGATTATTTCTCCCCAACGCCCACCATGATTGATGAGTACCTCTTTGTTTTTTAACGAGTTTGAGGAGGATAACATATGCTAGGTATAGCTCACCTTTCAGATGAGTCCAATCTCACATGTTTTATGAACTTGATAAAGGAGGGGTTCAGTCCCATATAGGTCCTTCGATGTATAATTTTATGATTCCAAAGAATGAAAACTCGACAATTTTTCATGTTTAGAGTGTCTGAAAAATACTTAAAGAAGAATCCAAAAAGGCCTTTTTGTAAAGTTAGTCCCCTCAGCCCGAAAAAGGGTAAAATAATGCCTAGGATAAATCTCTTAGTCAATGGTCAGCTAAGGTATTCCTTTTTTGTAATTAATACTACTCATCCCAAAAATTGGATAAACTAAAACTGAATAGATGCCCTTTCAAATCCTTTTACGAGCATGAAAGGAAGCAAGTTCGCTAGACAATCTTTTCATGTTTTGGGATTCTGAAAAGAACTTAAAGGAAACTCTAGGGGTTCCTTTTTCATATAGCTAGTCTCACGAGGTTGAAAAAGGGATAAACTATTGCTTGAAAGACAACATCGTCATGGTTGATAACCGAGTATGACAAAGGTAAATAGTAAACTCGACACAATTCCTTTTCCGTAAATAGTCTAGAGAGGCCGGATAAAGAGATAAACCTATACTCGATAGACACACCTTTTTAACTTAATTTTAACAATCACGACTATGGTATCAAAAGCACTCGGAATATTTTTCATGTTTGAACCCAAAGCATGAAAAAGGAAAAAGTAAGCTCAAACCACTTTTAATGTTTTTTACCAGAGCATGAGAAAGTGAAAAGTAAGCTCGACACATCTTTTTCATGTTTTAACTAGAGCACGAAAAGTGGAAAAAGTAAGCTCAACACCATCTTACTTTTTTTAGCGAGCTCGAAGATAGGATGGAAGACTGCTCATCGTATCTGCTTCATTTTTTAATGAGTTTGGAATAGAAAATGAACTATGCTCAGAATGAGGGTTTCATTTTTTAGTGAGCTTGAAGTTGAAAAATAAACTATGCTCGGAATAAGGCCCATTGACGGGTTCCTTTCCAACATGATTTCCAGGGGTTGGTACTTAGGGTGATACCCATTAGCATGTTTTTTCCCAACATGATGTCCAGATGTTGGAAATTTTCCCTAGCATTATCAGCAAAATATAGCGGCTTAACTCCAGTATGATGCCAGAGGCTGGAGACATGCCCCCCAAGCTTCGTTTCGTTTACCTACTCTTCTTCTTCACTCAATTTAATTACTGGATACTAATAGGAAAAATTTCACTGGAGGGGTAGGAAGAATGAGGATCAAGTGACACAGGAAAATGAATGAAGGTTCAAGTCCTAAGTCTGGTGGGAGACTTGACTCAATGGGAAAGGAATCCATTTCATTTTTTAACGAGCTTGACATAGAAGGGGAACTATGCTCGTAGTCATCCATTTCATTTTTTAACGAGCTTGAAACATGAATAGAACTTTGCTTGTGGTCATCCATTTGATCTTTTAACGAGCTTGACACAGGAATACAACTCTACTCGTGAAGTAGGTTTCATTTTTACGCAAGCTTGAAACAAAAGGTAAATTATGCTTGGGAATGGTTTCATTTTTACACAAGCTCAAAACCAAAGGTAAACTATGCATGTAAGAATCTATTCTATTTTTAACGAACTTGGAGACAGAGACCAATATGTGCTCATAAGGGTTCATTTCATTTTTTAACGAACTTGAAACCAAAAACCAAACCATGCTTAGAGGAGGTTGGTTTCATTTTTATGCAAGCTTGAAACCAAAGGTAAACTATGCTTGGAACTAGTTCCTAACCAACATGATGTTAAGATGTTGGTAGTGTGATCCCCAACATAAGAAGCTAGGGGGATAACTCCAACATGATGTCCAGAGGCTGGAGACATGCCCCCCATCCCTAAGGGGGAGAAACGACTAAAACATGTGGAACATTCAGGTAAGTCTGATGACTAGCAGTCATGTTATGATTAGTTTTAACAAAGGAAAGTTGATCAATGGTAATGATCCTCTTGTCATGGGGAAAATACATCACTCAAAAGGGTGAGGACACTACAAATTTCATTGCATAAACACAATCTTGTCCAAGGAGCAGATTAAAATCTAAGGGGCCATGGACTACCATAACATCAATGCAGACAATTTTCCCTCCTAAGGTAAAAGATAAAAATGATGAAGGATCCCGAAAGGTCCAGTAGGTATTCTATCAAAATCCAGTATCTTTTCAGTGGATGACACAAGTTGAGGAGAACCTATAGCTTTCCAAGCAGTTGAGGATAAAATACTAACAAAAGATCCTTCATTAACTATAGTGTGAAATATTTCCTTATCGACAAATTCTACAGATATCTAGAAAGGAACACCCGAAGGAAGACGAGATTCTGTTAGACTATTCCAATCAAAGGAAATGACCTCAGTACTTGGATGGGGTCCCATTGAAATGGGAAGTATTTCCCTTTTCCTTGAACAATCTAAACTAACTAAGAAAACATCAGTGGTTTTCGGTTCACTCTCAACTGGAAGAGTAGAATGAGACGAAGATTGTGTCATGGTGACTACTTCAGTCTTATAATTCTCCAATGAAAGCGTGGGATTGAGTGGAGATGACATTGAATCGACTGCTTCGAATTCACTCTTCAAAGGAAGAAAGGGATGAACTACTTGTTCTTCACTCTCCGAGGAAAGAGTGGGAACGACTGAGGATGGAGCTGGATCGACTACTTCATCGACGAATGGGGGGTCAAGAGACAACTTACGATATCCTATTGGAAGGTGTTTATGGGACACAATAATCTCTTCCAACAGCTGTGAAGCTTCATCCACGTGGGAGAAAAGGTAAGTAAGGTGCATATCCTTACATAATAGGCAAGGATTTCTGATATTTTCTTTCCGACTCTTAACTGTAGAGTTATTGGTCGATGGGGTATCATCAGTATGATGTCCAAAGGATGATGATATAGGTTGTTTGGAGGCTTTAGACCACTCTTATAATAATTTGGAAAGACCAGGACAAACCTTAAGAAGGTGATCACCCTTGCAAATCCTGTAAGGGAACTTGGGTCTACGAGGTGTTTGAATAGAATGAGTTCCATCAGAGACAGTTGGTTGATGCTTGGTCTCTTTTTTACCCTTCTTCTTGTTAATATTCATTTTATTCTTCTTCTTATCCTTCCGATTACTAGAACCACTACTTTTATCAGGAGAGGAAGAAGAAACAAAAAAAGATACATCCGATGAAGAAGGGGAAGGATCAATTTTGGGTTTATTCTCTCTAGATGGAGAGTTGAAAACCAAAGTATTGGTTGCACCTGAGATCACCGAATTGGAGAATAAACACATTGGTAATCTTGTCAGCAATCCAGGAAGGTTCAAAGTGGAAATAAAGGGAGGACCAATATCTCCAACTGGAGGGAAAAAAAAAGGTACCCCTTGAATAGGGGTCTCTTTATTGGTAGTCCCAGAAGAGGTTTCCATATCTAAACTCTCTAAGTCCTTCTAAATATTGCGCACAACAAACACTACTCAAACTAAAAGAAACATGTAAACTTGTGAATAGGAGAGATGTAAAAGTTAGATCCTCATGGGTGTGTCAAGTTGTCACAACTCACGATATACTGTAGGGTCCAACAATTATACTCGGCCCAATTTTTCAGAGCACTAACCAAGGAGGATTGGGACCGTACCCTTGGACGTATAACCTGAATACTTGACAGTACGTGTGTAGTAATATCCATGAGTGTTTTTATCGGTTTATTGTGAAAACAAGAAGGAAAAAAGGTTTACTCAGATGGTTCCAAGATTCTATAGGGGTCTCCTGATATACGAATGTACATGGGAGCTCAAATCCGTAGTGGTGTTTTCTAATGCGCAACCGTTTGAAAGGGGCCTTCCAATATACTCTAGGTACGTGGAAGAACCGCACAGTCCCCAGATTGTAGCGCTGACAAATAATGACAACTCCTACGCTTAACCACACTGGAAAAAGTCTCTAGGCTATTACACAATGTTTCTAAAATATTTTAACTTAACTAGTGCTTGACTTTATCTTATGCGGTCAAGTGGACATATGAAATTTGGACTTGACTCAAAACCATGCAATTATGAGATGCAAGTCTTATTTTCGATGAAGTCCTACTTACGAAGGAGAGAGAGAGTTTTTCTTCCCAAATACACCGCTCTATGCAAGTGCAAAATTTCAACCTTTTCAAAAATGATGGAAAGAAGCAAAAAAAATTAAAATTATGCACCCCAAACTATCCTAAAGACTTACAAAAAGAGATCTTTCTATCAATACCAAATGCAAGAATTCTAATTTGTTTCCTAACTTTTCAAAGATGAAAAATACACATCTAATCTATGGGAAAGAAGAATTCTGTGAATGTTTCCAATCAAGTGCAATGCAAAGAGGAAGCACTCGCTAACTTTTTGCAACTCAAATGAACACAAATTTGAAACAACCTCTTTCGCTTCTTATGAATACAAGACAAAAAATATCAAATGATCATAATAATTCAAGAAGAGTATTTTATGTTTTTTGAACTTGTGAATATAGCAAAAGAGATACCAAATGAATCTTCCTTTTGAACTAAAATGGAAACAAAGAATCAATCATCAATAGATAGCTCAGACTGTAAAGGAAACAAAATGTAAAACCCAAGAAAGATGACTTATAAAGACAAGGATGTCCCAATTTTTTCAAAGCCAATCTAAGCAATCCAAACCACACAAAATATCCCAAAAGGTTGAAAAAACATTAATATGAGTCAAAGGGACTGTAGAATATATGATTCATGCCCCCCGGTCATGAGGGGGATTTTTTTTTTAAATGCAATTCATTTCGCTTAAAAATGCAAGCCAAATGGTGAAAAGGAGACCTTTTAGAGTTCTCTAATGATCAATCCAAGCTCAATCAAATGTTAAGGAGGGATTAGGAAAGGGTCCCAAAATTATGGACTTGTTAGGGATTGATCACTCCACCCAAAACAAAAAAACAAAAAATTAGACACACAAAACTCTACTCAAAGCTTATTTCCCAAAAACCACCGAAGGGTCCCAAATTTTCCCAAACAGGGATTGAGGGAAACTAAACCAACCTAATAGAAGTCTAGATACCACTGGTTAGGAAAAATCAAAGAAGGGAAGAAGCTAGAACAACATAGGATCAACCTAGCCTATGTGGGATTCAAATATTCATGGATTGAACAATATCAAGGTGAACCAAAAGAGATATAAAGAGCACTCAAATTGTGGATGCAAGAGCACTTACATCTCCTACTAGACAGCAAGAGGTCATGAAAAAAACCTTGAACCAATAGACCAAGGAAAACCCTAGCAAAAAGCATCCAAAAATCTCGAAACATGGGATTTTTGCTCCTGTATATGCATACACAGAGCGAAAAAAAGAGGTTTTGCTCCCCTACAGGCAGGTAGGGCACAAAATTTCACTCCCAGGAATACTAGTAGGGCGCGAAAAATGGAAAATTTTCGCTCTGTAATCAGCTTAGAGGGGGCAAAAATTTTCCTGTAGGGTTAAAAAATGAAAATGTTTGCCTAGATCCGAGCAGGGATGACGTCCTAGGTTGAATATAATCCTCAATGATGGCTAAAGAGGATCTAAGGTGATGGAAAACAACACTTAGAAGAGGACTTGATGATCTCAACAAGTAGTCAGAAGGTGAAACTAGGGAAAACTCCCCAGCGGAGTTGCCAATTTGTGTACTAGAGAATTCGTCCTACGGATAGTTAAACTCTCTCATGGGACTAATAAGGCCCCTATATACCTACCCAAGATAGAAATATAACAAATAGACACTAATACTCCTAGACCTAATCTCATACATAAGCAAAAAGAAAGAGAAATAGGGAAGAAAGTAGATTCCTTACTTGTCTTCCAAAGCTTGTCTTTGTTGGTCCAACCTTTAGCTCAATCTTCCAAAGGTACTAGTCCCGATGCAATCTACAAAAGACAACACAAAACACCTTTATCCAAATAAATACATGTATACTAAATATCTAATCATGAAAAGATAAGCAATTTCATGCATTCACCGTTAAAGACATGAAAATGGGAGGAATAAGCCAAGTTGTATTAATAGAAAGAAAGCCATAAAGAAGCCATACACCATATGTTATACCTGATCTTATGCTTGATAACACCTTCTCCAAGCTCTCCTTCACCACCCTTGCAAGACTCGTAGGATCATAAGTTTGATGTTTCCAAAATCAGCTCCCCAAGCTTATGGATGGCTCTCTTCTTATAGGATTTGAGAAGCCAACCACTGAGAGAAGATGATGGGTCTAAGTGAAGGAGATGTGGATCTAAGATCTACAACATGACAAAGGAGGAATATGAGAGAGGATTCAAAGAAGGATCCCATCCCAAGAAAATCTCCTCAAGATACAAGATCCAAACAACAAGGAATAAGGCTAAACTGAGATTTTTGCGCCACTATAATTGAGCAAGGAGCGAAATTTTCGCTCCCCAATAGGCATGCAGGGTGTGAAAATAAGGAATTTTCACTCCTTGGACACTAGACAGGGTGCACAAATATCCCTAATAGGTCAAAATGTTGGTTAGGTCAATTGGTTTTCGACCCCTAAGTTGTTGGATTTGCTTCCAAGTGTGACTAGGGAAGGGACCAACATAATGACAAACGGTCCTAACACTCCTAAACAAACATCATGTTTTCATGGTGATAAACATGAAGAACCACATAAGACACATGGTGTGACAATTTGAGGTGTAACAGGTTCATGTGGATAATATATTTTCAACATCAAAGGAAGACTTGCATGAGGTGTTCCAGGTGATGAGATCTTTTCTTGGAGTGAGCTGTGAGGTCATCCAAGTAGACTAAAATGAATTTTAATCCATTCAAGACATTGGCATAGTAATAAAGTTTGAGGCATAGGGTTAACTAATAAAATAAAAATGGAAAGTAAAAATAATGTTTTAAATAATCATAGTATTTTAAATGTTACAAATAGACAAAAATATTAACCCAATATGTCAAACAAATTACTTAAATTTTTTATATTAAGAAAGTACATTTTCTATAATAACAAAGTTAAAACGATATACCCATTCTCTAAACTCATAAGATCTGAGGTATGAATATGATATTGTAGTAACATTACACCATAGCTTCCAATAACTTAAGAGGACAATAGTTTATTGATGTTAATTCATATATGGTTTATTTTATTTAAATATATGTTTAATTTTTTATATGACTAATATAGTACAAAAATTGTGAGTATTTCGGTTGGTCTCTTGATAAAATCTTGGCTATAGATGTTGGATATAGAGGGTGTTATTCCCTTCCCTTAGCTTGGCTATAGAAGTCACAAATGCAAGCTTTGATACCAATCAATACATAATAGTACATTATTAAAATAGACCACTAAAATAGAATGTGCTCTTTATTCACCAGAAAAACTAAACTTTTATATACCAAATTACCTCAAACATATAGACACATTCCATACCAAAAAAAGAACTATTCAACTTGATTATGTCCATTTATTATAATATATTGCCTAACTACCTTATCAATCATACACCATTAATCTCTCAAGTCTATTTCAATTATAATGCTCCACTCTCTAATAGCTATTTCAAGTATTATGCTCCACTTCACCTTTGATTTATTTTGCACCATCTTGAATTCAATTGTAATTGTGAGAGAACTAATCTTACAAAAAGAGAGAAGTGTGGAGGAAAATGAAAAAATATATGCATGGAGAGGCAAAGATCAATTCCACTTGGTATGGAAGAGTGTTAACTGATTTTTTCTCATTCTTCATTCTCTTATAAAGATCTAAAAAATATAGAAAAATCAATTTATGAGGAAGTGTCCATTGATCTTTCTTCAATGACATTTTGAAGAATGTAAAAATATTTTATTTGAACAATTTTGGATTAGATTTTGAAGTGTCCAATAACCCTTATTGATATAAATGATAAGTACCATCACAAGAGGGAAAAATATTTAAAATAATGACATGATATAAAGGTAAAAGGTGAACTAACATTCAATATATATAGATAAAATATCCCACACAAACATGTAAAAAAAAACATTTTAAAAAAGGACGTGATAGAGGGGTGAAGTACGTACTTGAAACATGTAAATAGAATATCCCACAGAAACATGTGAACCAATAACATATTGTTATTCTTTTCAAAATTTGTGTGTAACTCTTAGAAACAAGAGCCATTAGGTGGCAATGTCCATGTAGTGTCCATGATATCTAGTAGTAGGAAACAAAGATAGCAATAAGGATAAAAGGGATTCCAAGAAAGCATTTGATTTTTTCAAGCTGTGTTGTGCCATGTTCTATGCTCTATCTGTAACCAACTCTATCTGTAACCAACTCTATCTATAACCATAAATAGATGCATTCAATGGCAAGTAATATCTATGGACTTAAACTTTCAACAAATGCACTTAAGGGGCAGGTAGACTAAACTAGTTGCCAGCTTGATATCCATGTTTATGAGAACTTTTTGTGTAGAGGAAATATTCTTCAATCTGATCACGGTATGACATATTTACAAATGAGTCTTTCTAGGGAGCAAGGATATTTGGTAATGAAGGAATAGAAAAGGACATGTTGGTGAGTCATGAATTATAGTCTATCACTGAGAGAGGATGTCAAAGTCATCAAAGCAACCTAGTATTTGCATGTATCTCTGACATAATTTTAAGAGGTATTGTTGAAGGTCACAATCTTCATATTTACAATTGATACTGTAACATATTATCCTAAAACTAGTTTGTCACAAAATGGTGCCTAGAGTCCATATAGCTTTCAACCTTCCAAAGAAAGATCCCAAAAGCGAAAGCTTCTAAAACTCAAGTTGGGAATCCTGAAAAACTTATCTTAATTATTTAATCAATTGTAGCTACCATAGATCCACCTACAACCTGAACTTTGGGCCTTTTACGACTTCAGAATGCTTCTCAATTATACTAAATCCTTCGTATACCTCTGTAAGATCTCTAAATCAAAGGACATCAAATATGTTCTCAATTTACAAGCATTCACTTCCCTTTTACCATAAATTGTTGGGTTGAATTTTGGTTCCGACGGTGTTCCTATAATAGGCATTGTTGTAGAAACAACTTATAGAGATGAGTACTTTGTCTAGAATTCACCATTGATTTTAGAGTCGCCACCCATTGTTGTAGAAACAACTTATGGAGATGAGTACTTTGTCTAGAATTCACCATTGATTTTAGAGTCACCACGGATGCTCTGCATCATAGTCATCATTCAATTAATAAGGAAGAGTTTTTCTCAAGTTGGAAATGTTAGTCTACTCTTCTCAAAAAGTATCGAAACATAACTGATGCGGCATATACTTGCCCTACTCGCAACTTACTAATATGGGAAATAGAACTTGAGTCTAACAAGTGATTGCTAAGAAATAGGGTTACATGATTTTTTATCATCTCAAAGGCCTCGAAAGAATGTACCACCTAAAGCTTTTGGTATTGTTTGGGCCGTGTATAAATTTGACCAGTCACAGGTTCAGACATTGAAATACATGGTATCAAGGAAATCCTGCCATCCACGAATTTTTGAACTATTAAGGGCATGGATAATTTCTTCCAATGCATTACGTCTCTATGTAGTTTTCAACTCTGCAATCCTCCTAAACTCATGAAAATAAAACCATTGGAAGTCAATTTCCTCTATAAAAATAACGATAAAATCATTTCTTTTGAATACAATAATTTAAGATTTCATCCATTCAATTAACCTATGAAGGTGGCTCATGTTTGGTAGCTGAATCGCGATCAACAACGAGCCTCTCCAACTATTGAAATGATGGAAATGAAGGTCAAGCCTATATTTTCATTTCTGAGGCTTTCCTTCTCTTGGTTAAATAAACATGACCGATTAAAATTAGTCATCGAAGTGAGGTAATCTGGAGGCTTATTCGGCCATTTCGCTTAGATGAGCTCTTTTTTGAAAGAAAAATTCTCTTAAGTGTGGAAGCCCATCCAAGTCACCAAACATGCTAAGTTACGTGTTGGATGTCCTAATTAAGTCACAGAACAGGATAATAGATAATTAAGTCACAGAACAGCAAAGAGCCAAACAATCATGCAGAATTCTATGTTGAGGGAAAACCAGTAATAGGCTTTTACAAGCTATGAATGGCTACAACCATTAGTATGAAGAAATCTCACGGCTACTCGGAAGCTACTGTAGAGGCTGTAGAGATGGATGGCAAGGTGGCTGGAAACAGTTTGTGTAGAGGTTGTAGAGACGGATGCATGGAAACAGTTTGTGTCCCAATTCGATATTGAAACCAGCAGTACAGTCCTGATGGACTCACGATTTGCGGACCCTGCTCTAAATCCTTATGCTGACGCAAGCGACCAGCAACCCAATCAACAACAAATGCATAATCGTATCCAAAAAAAATGCAAAAATATATGCAAGGTCCAAACTATACTCCAAAAAATCTGCTCGGTAGATTAATAGGCCCAACATGGGCAATATATGTCATGGACATATTATCTAACTACCTTATAATTATACACCATTAATCTCTAATGACTATTTCAATTATTATGTTCCACTCTTTAACACATATTTCAAGTATTATGGTCCATTTCACCTTCTCTCTATTTTGCACCATCTTGAATTCAATTGTAATTGTGAAAGAACCTATCTTACAAGACAAGAAATGTAGAGGAAAATGAAAGAATGTATGCATGGAAAATAGTCATTCAAAATTTCCACATTATTTCTTTAATCAAGCCTCTCTTCAATGAAAGGGAGAAAAATTAAGAGAAAATTTATAGTGAAAGAATTGGGTTTCCATATTTTATCTTTTTGTATAGACAAAAAAGGGTTGGACAACCCTTCCTTAATATCTCTATTATATTCAGTTTTCAGTTTTATGAATGGGAAATAGAGATGAATTTCCACTTAGTATGGAAGAATGTTAATTAATTTTTTCTCATTCTTCTTTCTATTATAAAGCTCTAAAGAATATACAAACATAAATTTATGAGGAAGTGTCAATTGACCTTTCTTCAATGAAATTTTGAAGAATGTAAAAATATTTCATTTGAACAGTTTTGGATTAGATTTTGAAGTGTCCACTAACCCTTATTGATATAAATGATAAGTACCATCTGAGGATGGAAAAATATTTTTAAAAATGATATGATAAAAAGATGAAAAGTGAAGTAACATTCAAATCATATAGATAAAATATCCCATACATACATATAAAACAATATTTTAAAAAAGAACATGATAAAAGGGTGAAGCACTTAATCAAAACATGTAAATAAAATATCCCACATAAACATGTGAAATATATATATATATATATATATATTTATTTATATATTTCAAATTTTATATGTAATACTTAAAAACAAGAGGCACTAAGTGGCACTATCCATGATACCTAGTAGCATGAAACAGAAATCACGTTGTGTTGTGCCATGTTCTACCCTTTCAACTAATGCACTTAAAGGGAAGGTAGAATAAAATAGTTACCATATCCATATCCATGTTTATGAGAACATGTTGCGTAGAGGATAGACCCTTCAAGGAACTAAAAAGGACATGGTGGTGAGCCATGAATTATAGTCTATTATCGAGAGAGCATGTCAATGTAATTAAAACAAGCTAGTATTTGCATGTGTCTTTGATAGAATTTTAAAAGATATTGTTGAAGGACACAATCTTCATATTTAAGAGAAATTGTTGAAGGACACAATCTTCATATATACAGTTGATACTAGAAAATATACATTAAAACTCCTTAAAACTAGTTTGTCAAAAAATGGTACTTAGAGTCCACGTAGCTTTCAACGTCCCAAAGAAAGCTGCTAGTAACAACTTCTAAAACTAGACTTGTCAAGCCTAAAAAAACTTATCTTAATTATTTCATCATTTGTAACTATGATAGACCTGATATGTTCTCAATTTACAAGCCTTTACTCCCCTTCTACCATAAATTGTTGGGTCAAATGATGGTTCAGACATTGTTCCTATACCAGGCATTTTAGGCATTGATGTAGAAGCAAATTATGGAAATGAGTACCGTGTCTGGAATTCACCCTTGGTTTTAGACTCACCACCTAGTGGATGATCTTACTTCGAGTCTTCAATCAATCCAAAAGCAATAGTTTTCATGCTCTTTTGAAGTTGGAAACATTGCTCTACTCTATTTCTCAAAAGTATCCAAACATAATTGATGCTACATATACTTTCCCTGTGGCAGCTTAATAATATGGGAAATAGAGTTGGAGTCTAACAAGCAATTACCAAGAACAAGGGCTAGATGATTCTTTATCATCTCAAAGACATCAGAAGATTGTATCACCTCAAGATTTTTGTTTTTTTGGGCCATGTATAAGTTTGACCAGTCACAGGATCATGCATTGAAATACATGGTATCAAGGAAATCCTGGCATCCATGAATTTTTTAACCATAAGGGCATGGATAATTTCTTCCAACGCATTGTGTCTCTATGTAGCCTTCAACTCTCCAATCCTCCTAAACTCATGAAAAGCAGACCATCACAAGTAATTTTACTCTATAAAAGAACAATAAAATAACTACTTCTGAATATAATAATTTAAGATTTAATCCATTCAACCATTGCTACCAAATTCGGTCGAATCAGGCCCATTAATATGGAAATTCGAAAATTCGATCCATACAGCGAATTCCAAGGTTTAATTTGATTCGGTTCGTGCTGTCCAAAATTGTTGTTCATCTTGTCTATCCAAATTATTGAATGGTGTCTGACTGTCTGTAAATTAAAAGTTTCCAGTCTTCCCAATTCAAAATCACAGTTGACTAAATTGAGTTCGGTGGTACTGCATTCCTGCATAAATCAATGCAAGGTTTGAAACCCTAAATTCGAAATTGTTTTTTGCAGAAATCAAGCTGCTTAATCTTCCTCAATCAAATTTAAATTTCAAATAAAATTGATTTAAACTCAAGTCAAGTTTTATGCATAAATTGTAAATGCTAAATCTTGAATATACATTTTATATTTTTATAAACATTGAGATGTGTATTAGTCATTTTTTTTTTAATTGAAAATTTTTATTTCGATTTTTTTTCCTTATCGAATCAAACTTGAATTCGAACTTGGTCACTATGCATTCAACTAACCTATACAATATGATCTATGTGCCAATCAATGAAGGTGGTCATAGAAAAATACAATTCTTTACATGCGGAATAAACTTTTAAAGAATCGAAAAGAATTAATAATGTATGCCGTCAGGATCATACCTCCAGCCATTGATGCTGCTCACACTCTGGCTTCAGATTTTGCTTGAGGCAATCCACTTCTGTCTGATACCTCTTCCGTCCGATAGACCAAAACAACCGTTCCGTATGGCACTTCCAAACTCTACTCACTCTGGATTGATGGTGTAAAAACTGAAGGAGATTGAGTTAGAGAGCTTGGGGACCAAACATAAGTCTTTATAGCCCAGCTTCCATCAAGCTTCTTTTGGCTATGTGTCAATTGTTCCACAGATCAAGGTAGAGAACCGTTGAGGGAGTTATGGACCATTCCGGGAGCTCTCAACGACAAATCAGTTATTTCCTTAATCAGTTGAAGAGCTGTTAATATTCGTTAAGAGAGCTTACATTCTCCCACTTGGTCCATACTTCCAAACTTAATGTCTCATATTAAAACCCATTGATAATCTATATTAAAAAATAGATACATGAATCATGGCGATAAGTCCTCTTAAGACGAGTATTATCTTCCATGTATTACTATGTATTTAATTCTATTAGAATTTATGTGGCAACATTTTCTTAATGAATAAACCTTATGTTTATTCTTGGTCCTATACAGATGAATTCTCTCAATTAAATTAAGGTGCACATAAGTATGAGAAAAACATCACAATAATTAAGAATTTCATTAAAATAACATTGTCCATACAATGAGAAATTACATAATGGAATCAAGTCACATATTCAATTCATGATCCTTGAATTTCAACGGTGGCATGCCCTTAATCAAAGGATCAGCGATCATCAACTCAGTGCTGATATGCTCAATGACCACTTTCTTTTCTTTAATACGTTCCCTTATAACTAAATACTTAATGTCGATGTGTTTATTTCGATTCCCACTTTTGTTGTTTTTAGCCATAAAAATAGCAGCTGAATTGTCGCAATACATTCTTAATGGCTTAGAGATAGAATCCATAATTCTAAGCCCAGAAATGAAACTCTTAAGCCATACACCATGTAAAGTAGCCTCAAAACAAGAGACGAACTCGACTTCCATAGTGGAAGTGGCAATCAAGGTCTGCTCAGCACTCCTCCATGATACAGCTCCACCGGCCATCATAAAAACGTATCATGATGTTGATTTGCATGAATCAACACATCCAGCAAAGTTAGAATCTGAGTAGACAATTATTTCCAAATTGTCCATCCGTCTATACATAAGCATGTAGTTTTTGGTTCCTTGAAGGTACCTCATTACTTTCTTTGCAGCTCTCCAGTGGTCTATACCTGGATTACTCTGATATTGTCCCAACATTCCCACAACAAATGTAATGCCAGGTCTTGTGCAAACCTGAGCATACATTAGGCTTCCGACAGCAGAAGCATATGGAATGTTCTTCATTTGTTCCCTTTCAAAGTCATTCTTCGGGCATTGGTTCAAATTGAACCTATCACCCTTCACAATAGGAGCTATACTTGGTGAACAATCCTTCATCCGAAATCTCTCTAAAATTTTATTAATATAGGTTTCCTGAGACAGACCCAAGATGCCTCGAAATCTGTCTCTATGGATTTTAATGCCAATGACATAAGATGCCTCACCCATATTCTTCATATCGAAATTTTTAGAGAGAAATTGTTTCACCTCATGTAGCAAACCCTTATCAGTGGTTGCCAGCAAAATGTCATCGACATATAAAACAAGAAAACAGATTGTACTCCCACTAACTATCAGGTATATACATTGATCCATAATGTTTTCTACAAAACTGAAAGAAGAAATTACATTATGAAATTTCAAATACCATTGGCGGGATGCTTGTTTTAAACCGTATAAGGATTTCTTGAGCTTGCAAACCAAATGCTCACCATCACTTGAGGGGAATCCTTCAGGTTGTTTCATGTAAACCTCCTCCTCTATGTCTCCATTGAGAAATGTCATTTTCACATCCATCTGATGCAAATCCAAGTCAAAATGAGCTACTAATGCCATAATAATGCACAAGGAATCTTTCTTAGATACAGGAGAGAAAGTCTCCATGTAGTCGATTCCTTCTTTCTGAGTGAATCCCTTAGCAACGAGTCTAGCCTTATATCTCTCAATGTTTCCCAATGAGTCTTTCTTTGTCTTAAAGACCCATTTACATCCAACAGCTTTTGCACCATTAGGCAACTCAACAAGATCCCAGACTTCATTACTCTTTATAGAAGTCATCTCTTCCTTCATGGCATCGTACCATAATTCTGATTCTTTGCAATTCATGGCTTGTGAAAATGACTCGGGATCATTTCCGGCTCCAATGTTATAGTCAGATTCTTGCAGATACACAACATAATCATCAGGAATTGCTGATCTCTTTGGTCTAGTAGATCTTCTTAATGTTGTACCACCATCTTCCTGAGAAGTTTGTGGTTCAACTTGTTGTTCAAAAGTTCTTGGAAACTCTTGAACTACCTGATCTACTGGAATGCCGTCAGTAGCTTGTGGAACTTCAACAATTGGTTGTTCAACACCAGTTTGTACTTGAGGGGTTCTATGAACAATAACCAATCTATCACTTGAGGTGGAAGGTTGATATTCTGAATGATCCTTCTCAGAAACTATGTTCTTGGTTAGATCGCTCCCACTAATCAAGTCATTTTCAAGAAATTTTGCATTTCTTGATTCCACAATCCTAGTGCCGTGAGATGGATAGTAAAATCTGTAACCTTTAGACCTTTCAGCATATCCAGTGAAATACCCACTAATGGTCCTTGGCTCCAGCTTCTTCTCTTGTGGATTATATATTCTCACTTCTGACGGGCATCCCCAAATGCGCATATGTCGCAAACTCGGTTTCCAACCTTTCCATAATTCAAATGGCGTTTTAGGAACAGCCTTGGTTGGAACTTGGTTTAATATATACACTGCCGTCTTAAGTGCTTCAGTCCACAAGGATTTAGGAAGATTGGAGCTGCTAAGCACACTCCGCACCATGTCCAATAATGTTTGGTTTCTTCTTTCTGCTACACCATTCTGGTCTGGTGAACTAGGCATTGTGTATTGGGCAACAAGCCCATGCTCTTGAATAAATTTTGCCAATGGCCCAGGTGCTTGTCCATCTCTGTGTCTACCATAATATTCTCCACCTCTATCAGATCTCACGATCTTAATTTGCTTGCCGCATTGTTTCTCTACTTGAGCCTTAAAGATTTTAAAGGCATCTAGTGCTTCGTCCTTTTTATGAAGCATGTAGAGATACATATATCGTGAGTAATCATCTATAAAAGAGATGAAGTATCTCTGACCATGTGAGTCCATGTCTGGACTACATATATTAGTATGTATGATCTCCAATATGTCCGAACTCCTATTGGCACCTTTCTTTGACTTGTTGGTCTGCTTTCCTTTTATGCAATCCACACAAGTCTCAAAATCAGTAAAATCCAGAGTATTAAGTACCCCTTCATTTACCAATCTTTTAATTCTTTCTATGGAGATATGACCTAGTCTCCG
Organism: Larix kaempferi; assembly: GCA_027924585.1. Classification (NCBI taxonomy): domain Eukaryota; kingdom Viridiplantae; phylum Streptophyta; class Pinopsida; order Pinales; family Pinaceae; genus Larix; species Larix kaempferi. The sequence continues at coordinate 2,061,031 of BSBM01000399.1, read as the reverse complement.
GTGCCATAATTTAGAGGAATCATCATTAATAACACATCTTTTAGTGCCAGTGTTAACATGCATTGAATCATAAGTGACATTGTTTTGTAAATTAATGCAGTAAAGACCATCAGACAAAATACCATTCCCAACACAATCAGATTTATAAAATAAACTAAAAGATATTTCTGGAAAGTTGAAGGAATATCCAAAAGGTACAAGCCTTGAAACTGAAATCAAGTTTCTAGAAAAAGTTGGAACATAAAAAGTCTTTTCTAATTCTAAAACAAAACCACTACTTAAAGTTAAATAGGATGTTCCTATAGCTTCCACATGCGAGCCCATCTTGTTTCCTGATAAGATGCTTTGCTCACTTCCCGCTGGCTTCCTAAGGCTTTGAAAACCTTGCAAGGAATTTGAAATGTGAATTGTTGATCCAGAATCAATCCACCAAGTGTTAATATTGACATTGACCATAGTAGATTCATAACAAACAAACGAGATTGCATTAAGTTCAGGGATATCACAATGAATTTCAGAGAAATTTGCAGGTTGTACAACTGCATAAAATTAAAGATCACATGCTTACGTTAAAATTGAGGTCTTAAAAATAAAATTTCATGTTTTACCAATGTAAATTCATGCTTAAAATTGAATCTAATGACATAAAAATTGCCTGTGGGCTAAATTTTCAATTCAAGCACATTCAATGATTCTTTATGATAGAATTGAACTTTATGATAAAACTATTAATTCATAATTCCTATGGGTAAGTTATGAAATATTTTATCCTAATTAATTATATAAATATAATAAAAATTCCCGTGGGATAAAATTTATTACATTTAGTATAATTAATTACAATTAATGTCTAAATAACATTAATTAATTAATCCTAATCAATCATAATATATAACATTATTTAATTAGAGATGTTGTGGCTATTCTCTAATCAATAAAAATTATATGGATCACTAGACATTATTAAAATTAACTTCATACTAATCATGCAAATGAAATATATATATATATATATATATATATATATATATATATATATATGATTGATTAGGATCAGTGATCCATTCTTTCATTGTTAGAACGGTCTTCAATCAAATAATTTAAATTGAGATAGTCACAGAAGAACAACAATAGTATAGGATCTAATCTCTTCACGGCTGAGATCAAGTTTCAACAAAAAATAAATTCAGACAGGAATGAAATAAAGATTCAAACAAAATTAGTTTATCCACCCCAAAATCCACTTCAACCAGAATGCTTAGAATTGTTAAGAATCAGTGACCTGTGTGAAGTGATTTGTGAAAACCTCCAATTGATGTCAATTATTTCACTATCTCAATAACTTGTATAGCTGTGTAACACGATTGTAACAGCTATGGATATAGTGGAGTTCAATCTACTATGAACTCAACATATTTAGGTATCATATTGTAATTACTGTATAAGAAATAATCGATGGCAACATGATCGAAAGGCAGTCTATTTGCCTGAGCCGACACCTCCATGAGTCCAGGTTTGGAATCTATCTATATCTTTCTTTTTCCCACAAGAATTTACAGTTTCGAGGTCTCTAAAGCCTGGCTAATTCTAATGGGCAAATTAAAATGGTGTTTTTGTATGTAGTTGTTCAAAAATGAGGCTTAGGTTTTAGATTGGACACAACGTGGTATACAAAACAAAAACAGTATGCTCATCGTTGGTAAAATCTTCTCACTGGTTATAAAAAAAAAAAAATATGATCAGATTCCACAATGTTCCCACACTAAATCTTGTTAAGAACAAAAAAGCATTGGGCCACAAATTTTTGTCGGTTTGAAAACCTTGCGTGCACCCAATAACATGAACCACTCTGCAGCATCGGTTCAAAATCTGCATTGGTGGCCATTGGTGGTATGGAATTCGAACATGAATGTAGGTCTATGAGAAAGGATGAGCCAACTCCATCATTTCCGGTTCTAGTTGGGGCGGAGACGCGGGTTCCCATGATACAGATGAATTCGGGAAGGACTCAGCACAGAAAACAGTTAAAGATTTGAAAGAGATCGGGGCTGAGAAAAAGAAGTAGGCACAGCAAGGGACGCAACAAAGAAAATGGCTCTCCCAAATCATAAAAGAGACGTATTGAAAACTAAACAATATAACGCATGAGAAATATCCCAATGGACGCACAGCACTCCAAACACCAAGGCAGAGATAAAATTAAGCTCTGATACCAATTGATAGAAAAATTACAATTCTTTACATGTGGAATAAACTTTTAAAGAATCGAAAAGAATTAATAATGTATGCCGTCAGAATCATACCTCTAGCCATTCATGCTGCTCACACTCTGGCTTCAGATTTTGCTTGAGGCAATCCACTTCTGTCTTTGCTTGAGGCAATCCACTTCTGTCCGATACCTCTTTCGTCCTATATACCAAAACAACCATTCCGTATGGCACTTCCAAACTCTACTCACTCTGGATTGATGGTGTAAAAACTGAAGGAGATTGAGTTAGAGAGCTCGGGGACCAAACAAAAGTCTTTATAGCCCAGCTTCCATCAAGCTTCTTTTGGCTATGTGTCAATTGTTCCACAGATCAAGGTAGAGAACTGTTGAGGGAGTTATGGACCATTCCAGGAGCTCTCAACGAGAAATCAGTTATTTCCTTAATCAGTTGAGGAGCTGTTAATATTCGTTAAGAGAGCTTACAGGTGGCTCCTGTTCGGTAGCTAAATCACAATCAACAACAAGCCTCTCCAACTGTTGAAATGGTCGACATAAAGCTCAAGCCTATATTTTTATTTCTCGGGCTTTTCTTCTCTTGGTTAAATAAACATGACCGGTTAAAAGTAGTCATCGGAGTGAGGTAATCTTGAGGATTAGTCGGCCATTTTGCGTAGATGATCTCTTCTATGAAAGAAAAATTCTTTGCATCTTTCTCTTGTAGTGTTGAAACCCAACCAAGTCAACAAACAAGCTATTGGAAGAATAATGTAGAAATGACAAATTAGGAGATCGGTTGAGTCTGTTGCTTGTCTCATTGCTAGTTGTTATAAATGATTCTGTTTTTTAGTTCAAGAGTGGTTTTTCAGCTCCATCATTTTAGGAGACTGTTAGAAGTTCTCCAAGACTATAAGTATGTAATCATTTTCTAGTTTAATGCAAGCAGTGTGTGGGAGATTCATCTCTCTGTTGTGATCCCTTTCGTGGCTGGATGGTTTCTATGATTTATTCAATTTCAATTTTGTATCAGAGCCTAGTGGGAGGCTGAGAGGAGAAGCCCTGTTGCTCGCTTAAGGAACCGTCAATATTGTCTAAAGGAGGATCCGTTGTTTTTCCACTATGTTGTTGTTTAATTCGGGATCATCCCTTTGGTGAAGCTGAGATCAATTGTTAATTTAATTGAATCCATTGTTGTGCGTGGAGGAGAAGTTGGGTACCTATGCAAATGGCCTCTACACCTGATACCAATCTTCGGCAGTGGTGTCTACACCTGGTAGATTGGACGATGTCACAGCGTCGGGCTTGCTTCCTCCATATCTGAACATCTGCAAATCACGAGCCTGCTACCTTTCTTCGATCACTCCTTATCTTGTCAAACATGCACGATGTCTTTTCCTCTAGACATTACGCGACTGGCTGCTATTCACGACCATAATGATGAATCTTGCGAGACATCTAGGGATTTACAGATCCAGGCTTATGGGTGAAAACAACTTAGGCAGATAGAAAGAGACAATCTCAAAACTAGAATTGGGATCCATAACTTTATTAATCTTGCAGTGGGAATATTACAGAGAAAATACTATCTCAGAATGCTTTCTGATGCGATATTATACCCAAAGGGAAATCCATAGAGAATAGTCATAATTCTACAGACTCAACTTCTAATATAGGAATTTCTCATGCAATGTTATCAGGCTAAGCTGCACTTGCAGAGCATACTTGACCAAATATTTTCAGACTCTAGACTCTCTATTCTCAGATTTCCTCAAATGAGAGGAGGGAGTCCTTATTTATAGATCTGAAAGAAGGAAGGTTACTTCATGCTGAAGCAATAAATCCCAGCAATCGAAACAAAGAAGGGAATCAAATCGTCCTTGAGATATGCTTGTTCGTAAAAGTTGTTAGAGATGTGATTCAAACCACACCAGAAGTCGGGAAAGTGTCCTGAGTCTCAGAACAACCTTTAAAGGGATGGATCCAATCTTGAATAGTATCAAATAAAGATCTTCAAACTGACCTTAGTACAAAGTGGAGATTTCAGGGAATCCCACGGAAACCGAAAAATAAAGTGGAGATTTCAAGGAATCCCATGGAAACCGAAAACAAAGTGGAGATTTTAGGGAAACCCACGAAGATCAATTATTCAAAGAAATTGTAATCAGGCCGTTCATAAGGCTAGTGGATCATATCATCATATGGATGCCCAAATATCCACTGGTATGATGGATCCCACATCTTGGTGTATATGCTTCTTATGATGATCCTTTGTCCTTGTTGTGCCTGTACTCAGACTTTTGCTTTTACTAGCCACTGGAATTTATTGTACACAAAGGTCTGTAATAGGTGTGTATCATCGCACAGCTCACTGACATTCATGTCCTTGAATATAGAACAGGGGATACAGTACCTGGCGTGCTCATGTTGTATAATTATAGGGTCCACTCCGCTTCTGCATAGGCCAAAATCATTTCACTGACAATGTTTCCATTCTGGAATGCCATTCAACACATTTGTTCTGATCTGTAACCTGAACTTTATCTTTTTGAAGTACTCATGGTCCCGGTTGTCCTTTTTTAGGAATCGCCACCATAGCATTTGATACTTTTCATAATTCACATCGGTAAGAGGGAAATTGAGAATAGGATTATTCCCTAGCCATGAAGCCAAAGTGCGCATATGGTTGATGCAGTAATACTATTCTAGTACTTGTCCGCCTGATGTCTTAGTAATGATGAGTCTGAGGTCTTGAAAATTGGTTTGTTGCACATGGGAATAATCAATGGCTTGTTTGAGCCGTCGTCCATAAACAATATTAGGAACTTCACAGGTGGATGTTGGATACCGCGTGTGTTCTGGGACTAAATTTATTAACAGATTTGGGTGTTGCAGGTTTTCATCTAATACTTATGTAGATCACAACTGCCAGGTAGGATTCCATTGGTTCGTATAATCTTCCCAGCTCATTTCATCATCAACATAGTGACATGAGTCACTCCCTTCATGCCACTATGTTATCATCATCATGCACCTCAGGCTTGTAATTCCATAACTATCTTGCAGGTGTTCTTGTGAGGAAATAGGCAATACAGTTATGGGCTCCCTTGATATGTTTAATCTCAAATTCATACTAGGAAAACATAGCTTGCCATCTAGAAAATTTGGATTTTGCAGTAGAGTTCCTAATAGGGTTTTCCAGGACAAATTTCATTGCTTGGCTATCTATTCGGATTAGGAAATTCTTATTCATCAGATGGATTTCAAACTTTTGGATAGCATTCAAGCATGCTTTGATTTCTTTATCACTAGTGTGGTATTTTCTTTGAGCATCATTCCAAAGTCCAGATGAATACCATACTTTTTCTTCACTAGTGTTATTACAGTCTTTTCGGCATTGCTTCAGGACAACTCCCCAACCTTCTTCTGATGCATCTGTCTCTAAAATCTTCATCAAGCTTTCATCTACTATATGTAGGATCGAGAGAGTTTTTACCTTGGATTTTATTCTTCTCATTGCCTTTGTATGCTTCTCTATCCATGGTGGTGGGATTGTTCCCAATCTTTTGTTTAAAAATTTTCGGTTTTGCGCACAATTTTCATAGTATGATGCTACATAGTTCAAGCATCCTAAAATTATCTGCAACTATTTCTTATCCAAGATGATATCTGTGAATTTATCTGTGAAGTCAACAACATGCTATTGAATCTCAACCTTTCCATTCTTTATTTTCTATCCTAGAAATTCAATCTCTGTCTGGAACAACTTCATCTTTTTCTCAGATAACACAAATCCGTTTTTGTAGAGGACGTGGAGCAATGTTATGAGATGCTTTATATGCTCTTCAACTGATTTTGAAAATACAAGAATATCATCAATGTACACCATGAGCCAATCCATATATGGTTCTAATACAGATTCCATGATTCTCTGAAATTGAGAGGGGGCATTTTTTAATCCGAAGGGCATTACCTTCCCATTCATACTGTCCATGCGGAACATTGAAGGCAATCTTGAATTGGTCTTCTGGTCTAATTCCAATTTGCCAGAAACAAGACTTCAGGTCGAACTTAAAAAATATCCTTGCTCCTACAATTCTCTTAATCAGGTCTGACTTGTTTGGGAGTGGATATCTTACCCATTTTAAAGCATCATTGAGCGGCTTGTAATTGATCACCATCCTTGGTATTCCTGGGAGCTTCTCTGAATGCTTATTTACATAGAAGGTTGAATAGGACCATGGGCTCCTTGAGTGTTGAATAAGTCCTTTACTAAGCAGATCTTTGATTTCTTTTCTACATAGAATTTTGTATTCCTTGTTCATGGGGATCGCTCTGCTTCTGCTTGGGTTTCCTTGGTATCCTTCTTTGTATTTCAGACCTACCCAGAATTGCTTCCTATGCCAAAATGCATTAGGAGTGGTATGGCATACTTTACCGGCAAATCCCTTTCTAATCTCCTTAATCCTTTTCTGCTTCTTAGGGGCCTTCAATTCTTCTTTAACCTTGCATAGGTGTTCATCCTTTTTTATGGCCCTAATCTGATCTCCCTTTTCTTTGATTTGGGTTTTGAAGTGCTTTATAGGATTAGATTCTAAATTCCATATAGAATGTGTAATTTCTTCTGTGGAAACCAGCAGGAGAAAGATCTCCTTTCCCTTTATAGTAAAATGATATCGAATTTTTCCCTTACCATCATATTTTACTCCGTGAAGGATAGTAGTTGAAAACAAACTGGTTCCTATCACACATTAGTGTGCAAAATCATCTTCGACTAATAAGAAAACACAATTTATACAAAAATTTCCTAGGCATACCTTTCCATGGTTAGTTTTGTATTCCACTTCTTTGCTTCCTCCAAAACCTCTTAATGGGGCTTGGCATGGCTCCCAATAGTTTGGATCAACATATTTTCTGTTGAGGAAACACATGTGTTGAGGAAACACATGTCTTGCTCCTGAATCAATTAATGCTAGTACCATTATTTTATCCTCATGAACCTTGATCTTCAATTTTATTACCGTTTTCTTCTATGGACAGCCATCATGAGGTGCATTTCTTCTTTTTGTAGTGGCAGCTCTGATAGGGAAGTTCCATCTCATTCCTTCAGGTTCTCAACTATATTTCTGAGTTCTTTGACTTCTTGCATCAATTTCAGGTGTTCCTTATGGGGTGCTGGGAAATGTTGGCATCGATGTTGTCGTTGGTGTTGACCGCTCCTTGAAGATGAACAATCACCTGCGCGCTACTGTAAACGTACCTACAGAATCTAGTTTCAGTCAGAATTGGTGAAGAGATCATGTAAAGAGGGAATTCCTACGAAGGTGTTGTGCATGAAAAGGACGTGTCTACTGAAAGTAGACCAGATCGTGGAGGTCACTACATATTTTTTGTGACATATCAATTCCATTCTATAATTGCAGAGAATCGTTGCTTGAGAACTTGACCTGTTCTACGATGAGGACGAATCATGTAGAAATCGAGTGACTGCCAGCTAAGAGATAGATTGTTGTTTGCATGGAAGGACAGATAACTTCTTGAGATCGTTGTCATGTTGTGTGAAGAAGAACAACAATTGTTTATAAGGTTGCATTGTGATAGCACCAGCTGAGGAAGTGAAGCAGAAATCAGTGAAACTGTTGATCAAACATGAAGCAAGTTCTTAGTGCTATTGCTATTGAGAATCCAAGTTGAAGAGGAATCGAGTCACTCCTAGTTTGCAGAAGAGAAACTAGCAAAGAGATCATTAAAGCTGTCAATATACTGAAGGATAATCCACCGCTTCCAGTGAATTGTTGGAGGATCCCACATGAACTGAGATCGTTGTTATTGGAATTGTTGACTGAGTACAGTAACCCACCTGGAAATCCGTTGTTTAAGGAGAAGGCCATCTGAAAGGAAATCACCATGTGCATCGCTGAGTCGAGAAGGACGTCGATTGCTGCCTGTAGAAACTCAATCTATTTGAAGAGAAATTACTGGCTGGTGAGAAGTTTTTTTATTGGTTGAACTAGTCATCGCTATGTGAAGTCACTATTTGAAACTCCAAATTGAGAGCTATGCGGAGAGAAGAGAGAAGAACTTGTTTTCCTTCAATTCCCTACGTTGAGATCTATGTCAAGAGCTATCTAGAGCTACTCTCATGCAATAGGTTAAATTAGCTTATTTTGAATATTGATTAAAGCTATTCTGTATATGCGATCGGTGTGAAAGAGACCCACAAGGATAACTGTATCAAACATAGAAGGTATTTTTTATTCCATATTTCGTGAGAAGTTTGAGAAAGAAAATTTGGTGATTGCCTATCATGGTTTTCGTTTGTGTTCACAATGACGAACAAATTGGTGGATTCATACATGAATGAATCCAATAAGTTGGATGGGTCCAATTACGTTGAATTTGAAATTCAAGATCGAGACATTGTTGGAAGCAGCAATGGCCTGAAACATTGTTACAGGAAAATAAAATAAGACAAACCTGAAGCCCTCGCCAACTCAGTTCAAGACTGGGAGAAGAGAGAAAGAGCAAAGCAAAAGTGCTCCTCAAAATGTCCGTGAAGGACAACATCATCCCACACATTAGAGAGTGCGAGACGTCCACAGAAACCAATTCAAACCAAGTCTTGTACTTTGGTGTGATTGGTGAGAAGGTTTCCATCTGGTCACCGTCACATTAAAGGCGATGTTGTAAGAATATCATCAGTTTATTACAAGTCTTGCACCTCAGGAAAATGCTCCTACATTTGAAGAATTGAGAGGTATTCTTGTACAAGAAGAAGAACATATGAGAAACCTTAATTGCATTGCGGGCCAAGGGAAACAACCTTACAAGAAGAAGCCATGGGAATGAAATAAGGGAGGTATGTCACCACATGCATATATGTTAAAATTTGGTTGAGTTTTGATCTTTAATTCTTTTAGATGCAGAGACTTGAAGCAATGAGACAATTCAATCCATGAAATTCATACAACCATAACACAAGATATACTTAGGGGAAAATCCTCAAAACTATGAGAAAGAAAACCCCATAAATTCTTCTCAATATAATATAATGGATAATAGAGAATGCTTTCTTTTACAACATAATGTTACACCAAAATCTCATCATCGTGAATTATGTGTCCTTTATTTTCCTTGATCCATAAAGCACTTAGGCCAAATTGCTTGAAGGAAGATTTGTGTTACTCCTTTTTGTTGTCACCCCGATGCACTTTGCACTTTGAAAAAGTGCATCATATCCCTGGTGACGCGCTCTGCACATTGACAGAGCGCGTCAGTGACACCTTCTGCCTTTGGACAGGAGCGTCACTCTCCAAAGACGCATGTTGCATGTAGACAAAGTGTTGCACTGTTGGTTTAAAAGGAAAAAGAGAAGCTTTGAACAACTTCTAGAACCCATGGTTATGTGGAAGCTTAACCCTATGAACTAGGAAGGGTGGCACTAGAATATTTTTTAAGGATACTAATAATCTACCTAAGTATAGTATTCTAGGCGATTATTTTGGATTGAAAAAATCATATATATAAATAGGTAGGCGAAAAAAATATAAAAAATACAATTTACTATTGAAAACTATAAATTTTGGCGAATATTACACTAAAAAACATATTTTATGTATATATAGGCGATGTTAGAGAGTAAAAATGACCAAATAACGAATTTATTTTTTGAAACAAATCCCCCAAAATAGTCAATTGGCGAAATTTTGCCCCTAAAAATTACCCTGGGTGGCACTCGATCCCCTTACCTTTTGGGATGATCGCTTGAGATTCTCCCACAAATCCTCAACCTCTTGTATCCCTTTAGGTCTATATATACAAGTCATCTCTTCATATACAAAAAATAGAAAGATAGAGCACCTATATGCTGGTGAAATTCCACTGGAGCTTATCCCCTTTCATCCATTAGGAGGAAAAAAACTTGGATCTTTGAGGCTAGGACTATTCGGACGTAGTTGCAACATCAAAGCTCAGTTGTAATCTCTCTCTGTGTACTTCTCATATTTACAGTAATACAAATTCTTTCCATAAAAATATTATTGTTTTAAGATCTTTAGAATTAGCTTCTTTGACTGCTTGTTTAAATTGATCTATATTTGCATGTTGTTGGTATTTGTATGTTTCTACTTGCCGTGTATTGTTTTCCAGCTAGATATCTGAAGATCGGGAGTTACACCAACTGAGGAGATAGCACTACAATCATAAGGTAAGTCATCCTTCCATACCTCTTACAATTTGGGTAATCTAGGTGTTTTGTACTACTTTTGTTTTAGATCTGAACCATTTGGACTACAGGAGATTAGTTAGTGTCCGCACTGACGGATTGTTCATAAACAAAATTGGAAACCATACTAGGGAGTTTCCCATTGTCTTTGATTTGTTTTGTTTGTGATTTGTATTTTCTTGGTTTTTCCCCAATAGCCTATAAATTGCCTCCTTCTCTTGGATCTGTTTCTTAGAGAGTTATTGGGTGATCTAGTCTCTGATTGGGACATTTAGCTTAGCCTTTTACCTTTTTTGTTTTCGGTATTTTTTCATTTTTTCAAAGTTGTATTTCTCCTGACACACCTGGGAATTTATGTGCCCGCGTAACTGTAATTATGATGCAATTTTCCTTAAGGCAGACTGCATCCACTAGTACAAAATGAGAGATAAGTGACCAAAAAAATGACCAAAATCCACATATAAATGACCACTTTTGAGTTGGTGACCACTGGTAGCAAATTAGTGGCCATATATCATGCGACAAAAAATGTTGTCATATTTAGCTTGGTTATTTATAGTTTATCTTGTGATCATATATTTGGTCATTAATTTGGTTATATATTTGGTCATTAATGGTCACATGATAAATGACCTCTAATTTGCTACCAGTGATCGCCAACTCAAAAGTGGTCACTTATCTCTCATGTTGTAATGGTGGTCGTTTATATGCAAATTTTGGTCATTTTTTTAGTCATTTATCTCTTTTTAGTGGTTTCAAAATATAAATAGGGCACGGTGGAATCGAACCACCAACCTCCTGCCTATAAGGCAGGTGCTCTACCATTGAGCTAGCACCCTTAAATAGAATTCCTTATGGATTGATATGAGAATAAAATGTAAGGAGTGGGATATTAACATTGAATACACCAAGAAAAAGTCTACATGTAAATACAAAGTTATGAATAGCTGAAATTTTTACAAGTCATATTTTTTGAGTGAAGGAATAGTCTAGGCATTTCATAATGTAGTCTTGTGACAAGTGGAAGATTAGCAATATGTAAAAACAATGCAGTCCAATGTTTGAAAAACACTATTAAACAATATATACCTTAGCTTCATTGAATAAGCAGCAATCAAAAAGTATGTCGGATTCATGTTATAAACATTGATAAGACATTTTTAAGCACTTGTTAGAATAGTACAAATGCACCAATTTGGCCTTTCAATAGACCGCTTCAGCATGGGAAACATGAACATAACTGCCGCAAGTGCATTAGGAAACAAATATATTGCAACGGCCAAGATATACAATGAAGAGAAATTCCAACGACTGGCAAAGTTCTAGAAGGTTTTGACAAGACCATTAGGATTCTCCCAGGTATGGACATAACAAGCTGGAAGAATGATGAACCATGCAGAAACAACTACATCCTTCAATATATATCTTAAGATATGTCTGAATTTCATATCTTTTCTTGCTTTCCAACTAAAAATTATATCGAGAATTGCTGCAAAAATGAAAATATATTAAATTAGAATAAGACTGCACACTGTGAAAGGTTAACGCACAATTAAGTTAAAATTAGACTGCACACTGTGCAAGGTTAACATACAGTTAAGTCACTTTCAAGCACCACTTTCTAAGATTCTTTTTATGCCATGGTTGCATATATTCAACCAATATTTATCAAATAATGAAAGTACCAAGCAATGGAGCTTAGCTCTTCAAATAACCACAACAATCGAAAGAAATGCAATCTGAAATGCGATTGCAATCCATCTTATAATGTGGTGGTTGTTGCATCATAGGAAAATGTGGTACTCTTGAAGTCTATGATCACTCGGTTACCTTTCACTAAGGGTCAATGGATCTGCAGTGCTTCTCTCACAATATGAATAAATAGGATGAAAGGATCTGCAAGAGTTTTCTTCTATACTTTCACTATTGAGGGTCTTCAACATCATTTGTTGTATTGATAAATGGACCAACCTCTAGGTTTTACTTTCCATGGAAGGCCTAAGGATTGAGCATGCTTACATCAGCTTACAAAAGAGAAGGATCCATCAAAGGAATAAGAGTGGGGAATTTAGTGCCATTGTGTCACCCTTTATTTGTTGATGATGTTATTCTATTTGGAGTTGGGAATTGAATCAGTACTTAAATGTAACTACTGCATCTTGCTTTCACATTTTTTCAATGAATATTTTATGTCTGCTATATTTTTATTTTTATAATGCAAAAAGTTTATCTTTTGGGACAAACAAAAGCTTCCAGATCAAGCACAAGCATCTTGTAATTGATAAACACTGAAAATCCTATATTAAGAACGCTTATACGCTCATAGTCAAAACACCCCAAATTCCTTATTTAACATAAATCAAATATCCATGGCTTGTCTATGCACAGTTGCATTTCCATACAATGCTTAGAGCTCTCCTAAGTAATAAATAATTTGATAAATTCCAACTTTCAAAGTGAGTAACAGGCATGTCCTACAAACAATAGGAACGAAAAAAAAAGTGTTGATACCAGGAAGCTCCAATTGATATGTTTGGAATCCTTTTCTACTTTTACAAACAGATAGAAATCCTGAGGAGAAAGAAGGGGATGCACTGCTACATTAAATACTTTATGCACAGAGGAATGCAACATAAAAAAAATGAGAAAATAAAATGAAATTTATGGGGTGACTGCACTAGGAGTGTGCACTCCAGATGGTGGAGTTTCTTGTTGTGAAGGAGTGTGACCATTTGAATCTTTAGATTTGTCTTCTGAGGATGGCCTATTTTCTGAATCTAATTTTTTTACTTCCTCAATCATTTTAAATACTTCTGTCATTTTAGGCCTCTGATCAGGCATTATAACAACACACGCCATGGAAATCTGCAACATCTAGACCATCTCCTCCTCAATATTCTGATATCTCATCAATTCCACATCAAATACTTCGGTAGTCCACTCCTCACGAACCACTGACTGAACCCATCTGGGAAAATCAATTACCTCTTTGTTTACCGATGCTTGGATCGGGGCCTTCCCTGTGAGAAGATCTAGAAGCAGAACCACAAAACTATAAAAATCAGATTTATGTGAAACCTTGTGCACTTCAATAACCTCTGGAGCTCTATATCACACAATGTGGCTGGGAAGAACATACAAGTTTGTCAAAGGAGACAAACCAAAATCAGAAACACATCCATCCAGGTCTGTGGTAAGAAGGACATTGGAATCTATAATGTTTCCATGGCTAAGTTTTCCTCCCCCTTCTTGATGGATATGAGCTATGCCCCTTGCTGCTCCTAAGGCTATCCTAATACTTGTGTCCCAATCCAAAGGATTTCTCCCTGCACCTCTCCCACTTGCAATTCAATTATGTGACAAAATTGATCTCTAAAATACAAAATCCATGTTGCAGGCAATATAAGAAATAATCAAATAAATTTTGTAGTGTCACATATCTAAGCTAAAGAACTTTAGGAATTCCCCACTAATCAAGACATAGAACAAATTCAAAGTCCACAGTCTACTTCACTGGCCACCTTATATACATAAAGGTGAGAACAAAGACAAGTCACGATGGGCTTAATTGTAGGTGGAGAGATGTGTATGTCAGTAGCAACAATAGAAAAGAATTGGACTTTCCATATAAACTTTGGTGGAAATTATTAATTCTTAAAATGCAACTATAAATGTTTTATAAAATTTCTAAAGATGAAGGTATAGATAAATTGTTTTTGGAAAAAATCGGGTAGGAAGGGAAATGAATCAATGATCCATGTTCCTCTCATAATGTATCTTTGCCCCTAGAACAAATCTGAAAACCTTAGATTTCCTGAAACTCAAAGGATAAATGAGAACTTTCTCTGGAATTTGTTAACAATTCCTGGGGCAAAGATCCACCCACAGATTTTTCTGAAACTCAATTGGATCAATAAGAACTTTACCTAAAAATTTGACTAGTTTGTGTTTTCCTGTGTGTTTTGAGCAACCCTTATCAATATCCATAAGTGAATAGATTACCATACTTGAAATTTTGTGAGTGCAGACCTCTCAAGCCATAGAGGAATGTGGTTGGCTAATAATCATTGAGTTAAGCTTAGGCCCTGAGATTTTATGGCTCAAAAACACAAAGTTGAAACATATTAATAATATGAGTATACTGATTTTGATGGCCAGTGCTAGTGATTAGGGGTGTACTCATATAGAAAGAAACTATCAGTTTTGCAAACAAGACTACTATACACAAGCCTACTTCCCTAACAGTAAAGAGAACAAATGCAATATACACAATATTACATCCCTAATAGAAAAGAGAACAAATGAAATATATACAAGCCTACATCCCTAATAACAAAGAGAACAAATGCAATATACACAAGCCTACAACTCTAACAGCAAAGAGAACAAATGCAATATAAACAAATCCACAAGAGGATGAAGCATGAGAGCACTATACCATGCAGAAGGGCAGAGAAGCTACTTGTAGGCATGTAGTCATAGATGAGGAGCTTTTCATCCTTTGATAAGTAGAAGGCCCTTAGCGGCACCATATTTCTGTGATGTATTCTTATAAGCTAGCTTTCTTAGAAGAAGTAGAGTCTAAAACATTGTGTACCTGGAAATTTATCAAATAAGCTATTAAAAAGATACAAACATGAAAACATAATATAAAACACAATCTTAAATCTACTCTCAACCATAATATTGCTAAAGTTCAAATACAATTGGCAATAATATCATAATGAAACCTACTTGAAAAGAGAGGAGAGACTCTCATGCATCCCATGTCCAATGTACATTCGTGGCTGCAAATGACCATAAAAAGATTTTTTTGAATGTTCTAAAATACTGCTACTACAGTAATGGAGCTTGCATTCATTAGCAAAGAACGTGACTTATTAACAAAGTTGCACTGAGAATTCAGATTTTAATACTATACTATGACAGGTGGTAATTTACATTTACATGTTATCAAATTCAAGAAAAGAATATTTTTCTCAAAGACCATAGGAGTTGCTTTTCCCGTGGTAAGACAATATAATAAATTCACATAAACATTCCATACATAAATAATTTTTAGTAGGACATTAAAATTTAAAACTCAAGATCCAATTTAATAACATGTGCACGTATTGCCACCATGTCAGAACAATACAAATGCACCAGTTTGACCTTTCAATAGGCCGCTTCAGCATGGGAAACATGAACATAATAGCAGCAAGTGCATTAGGAAACAAATAATAACTTCCACTTGAAGCCCTAGAGTGTCTTTCGTCTTCCACAAATTTCCTCTTGAAAGAAGGGTTAGAAGGGCATTCAACCCTAAGAAATCATAAGGAATTGTTTGGACAGTTTGCATCTAATACAACAACAAATATTAAAAGTAATTGGATATCAAGATTCCTAGCTAGAAAACTGTAAAGCATGTCTAAGCTAAACTTAGCAATGCAATATATCTCAAAACTCATAATTGAGCATCCACGTTGGGGTTACATGCACCAATTATCCTACAAACTAATGATTGCCTCTTGTGAAAATGATGAAAGGTCTCATTACAGCCTGCATGTGGAGAAATCCTATCAAAAATCAAGCTCAAGTTTTTCAATACTTGAGCAGAAGTATCTTATACAATCTTTTGATGCTCGAGTCATGCTCTTGCTAACTTTGCTTACCACTAAGGACATATCTTTTTTGGGCATTGTCTATTACATGCTGTTATTTAATTTTATCCATACGTTCCACTAGAGAGACTTTAGATTTCCAAGACTCCTAACACATTTCCTGCTGCAACTGAACTCCTGCAAAAAGCTATAGAAGAAACTTGTTATGTGCTTGCTCGTGTTGTTCTGTCTTGTGGTTATAGTATGCCTACATTGAAAGGAGTGTCATTTGTTTGGAGTATGCCAAGACATGGTGAATATGACTGTAATCACTGTTATATGAGTCTAATGGAGATGGTGTACTTTTCTTACAACTTGAAACTTCGGAGTCCTAGCATATTTCGTGACCAATGAAGGATCTCATTCAGATGGGAAGCAACAAAATTTTTAAAGTTTCTTGATCTTTTGATGTTGAGTATGTGTGTTGATATTACCTGGTGGGAAAATTATTGGAGGTTTAAAAACATAACAAACAAATACTTTGATTTTTAAGGTAATTTTTAAATTGAATGCAGCACCACAGAAACAATAGTGCATTAGAATTCTTGTATGTCAGACTGGGAAAAACAAGAAGATGCCACAATGCAAAAGTAACACATTCTTGCATGCCAGTTTGTTGAAAGGAATGAGACTATTCCTAACTTTGCATATATTTTGGAAACGAAACTGCTATATTAAAACATTGATTTGACATGAATGTATACCATCATGTAAGCCTTCAGAAATAATTATTAAGCACGGAGAACTTAAAAATTTTTAACAAATAGAAAGAAGAACAGTGTTATAAATCTACAATATTTGATAAGCTGATTAGTTTGAGATATTTATGGATTGCTTCCATAGAAAATACAACATTGAAAAGATTTATAGAGCACCTATAAAAGGGTAGCATTTTAAACAGCCAAAGACATTGACCAGTTCAATACCATGAAATTTTAAATAGAAAATACCCACAAAGAATGGATCATGCATGCTAACATAGAATCAACTAATCAACCCAAGATCCCAAGGACATAGATGCATACTATTGGAATGACATTCAGATGAATGAATGAATAAATACTGTGCTAATGTCCAGCAAATGAGTGCCACCAGCTAGAGAGACAACTATGTGCATAAATATCCAAAATCACAAAAGCTGATGCTGCAAGATATCTTTGGCCTGTGTTTGAAAAGCAACAAGCACACTAAATGTCGGCCAATAAAATATGATAAACAAGATACATCATAGTGTTCTACACCAGGTATTGGTTCAGCACAATTAGGAACAAAAATGAGCTGCTGCACCGTGAAGCTACAACCATACACCAGATGCTCTGTCTGTCATATAGAATCCAATATCATATTTTGTGTCCATCATCTAGGAGACATGACTATATAGTATAATTGGAAACTAATTGAGGATAATTGAGGAGACATGAATATAGTATCTGGGATGAGATGACTAAACTAATTGAGAATAATTGGAAAACGTTTACAATTAGACACGAGGAGATTTAGATGGTGATTGTGAAGAACCTGCAATATTTAATTAATGAAAACACACAAGATAGCAGAAATAACAGAACTCAGAATCACTTTTATATTGATCGCAGGCCACTTCGAGGGGGCAACCTCCTTTGAGCAAGCTCAATACAAATAACTTCATGGTACCTTCATTGGTCTCAACACAAACTTATATATTAAGTCTAGGCGCCAATACCATGTGTCAATATCATGTGTCAATACAAACCATGGGCCAATACAAACTATGGATCAACAATTACTACGGGACGACTTACAAAACATATGCTTCCAACAACAATAAGACAAACTATGGATCAACAAATACTACGGGATGACTTACAAAGCATATGCGTCCAACAACAATATACTAACAAAGTAAATAGAAGGGTTGAAATGGGTTCTTAACATCCCCTCTCCCTTAGAAAATTCTTTGTCCTCAAAGCTTTAGATGTGGAAGTTGATGCAGAATTTGAAGGAGTGGTTCCCCTGTAGCATCCTTAGCTTGCATTTCGGGCCACTGACGCCTTTTGAGTTTCAGGGAGGGTTTCTTGGAAGGTTGTAGACAAAGAAGAACCATATCAACTATGTGAAAAGTGCACTCAGAACGGTGCTGATCGGCTTGTTGTTTCAATTGAATTCTTGCCATGTGAAGATTGTCCTGTAGAATGAAAAGAATCTGATCGCGGTTTCGAAGAACCGAGTCAATTGCTTGAACTGGGAGTTGCTGAGGGTGTATGGAAGAAGAACTAGCGGTGCCTGTCCATAGACTGCTTCATATGGTGTCCTGTTAGATGTGGTATTGTACCACTGGAGCACTTCTAGTAAATCCATAGAAATAGTTGTCCAAATCTGTGTAGGGATGGGCAAGGGTTCGAGCAGTCCCGAAAGGAGTGTAGTTTCACCCTTGTTGACCTAGCAAGTATCACAGTCAGCTACCATCTATTGAATTGTCATTTTTCGTCCCTGCCAAAAGAAGTTACATTGTTTCCGGTCATACATTTTGAGGAACCCAGAGTTCCCTACTGATGAAGAAGCATGGAGTTCATAGAAGAGATAGCCCTGTTGAACAGATTGCAACCAATTTGGAACAAGCAGAGAAATAGCTGTAAGAGAAACTAGGTCATCAAATGTGTGAGAAGGAGCATCTGCCACCATATTGTCCTTACCCTTATTGTAGGTGATAGCATACGCATAAACCATGAGTTGGATAACCCATTTTAGGTGTGCTGCAGAGGAGACCCATTGTGCCAGGAAATTTTCCAGACTCTGGACATCAGTTGTGATGCATAAATAATTCCCTAATAGGTATGGCTTCCACATTTGTACTGCATGCAAAATAGCCATCATTTCCTGCTAAGATGTAGATGCGGTTAAATTCTTACCGGAAAGGTCTCTTGAAGGCAACAAGCCCACTGGTTCAGCAAGGACACCTGCATATCTATCCAAGGAAGTAGTGGAGACCATTGATGGGTGCATCTGAATGGAATGGAGTTGAGCGATGACACCATGTGAATTCTTCTTAAGGATCTTTTCCAGGCGATGTGAAATGATGAGGCGGAGAGACCCATGTTATAAGCCCTTAAATTTGTGTTGTTTCCCATTGATTGAAAACTGCATCCAAAGTTCAGCAAAGTCCCATAAGATGGGGCCATGTGTGCATAACCATTGAACGCCCAAAACCACATCACATCGTCCTAGGGACAAGGAAAAAATGTCAGAGAACAGGTTATAATCTTCTAGAGAGATACGCACATTGTGACACTTCCCCTTGCAAGGTAAGGTGCCCCCATTGGCAACCATGACTTCAAAGTTGGAACAAGGATGGACAAAACAATCAACATGTTTGGCGATCCGAGGGTCAATGAAGTTATGAGTGCTACTATAATCAATGAGTATTGTAAGAGGGAGCTTCTTGAAGTAATCCTTGACCCGCATGGTTTGCAGGGTGGTGAAGTCGGATAAAGCATGGAGAGATATCTCTGGTTGTTCATCCTAAGATGGGGGGTCAATAGGTGGCTCCTGAATGTCGACCTGATCATCCATTGTATCCGGAGCTTCTTCACCAATTTTAAAGGCAGGCGGAGAAGCCATATCCAAGAGATAGAGCTTTTGTTGAACACATCTATGTCCTCGAGTGAATTTCTCATCACAATTATAACAAAGCCCTTTTTCTTTGCGTTCCTGTATCTCTATTTCAGACAAATGCTTGATAGGAGTTGCTCGAGGAGCTGGCGGGATGGAAGGTCGTTGAGAACCCATATTTTGGAAGGGAACAAAAGTGGGTTTGGAGTGCTGTTGGGCTGCAATGTTGTCTTCTTCCAACTTAGCCAACCCTAGGACTTCCATCATGGTGTTGGGACATAACATTTTAACCTCTGACCAGATTTCATCCTTAAGACCACTGATAAAACAACTCTTGTAGAATTCATCAGACAAGCCTTCTGTGTGATTGGCTAGTTTCTCAAATTCTGTCTGATACTCTCTCACAGTGCTACTTTGACAAAGTTTAGTGAGTGCTCCGGTGAAGTAGTCAAAAGCACTAGGACCAAATCGTTACAAAAGAAGTTGGCAAAAATATGTCCATTTTGGCTCATCATGAGCCTCGATGTACCAACGGTACCATTGAAGGGCTTCTTGTTCCAAATGAAAGGATGCAAGTGTAAATTTTTGGACATCAAAAGTATTATGCAGACTGAAATACTGTTCGACACGATAGATCCATCTAGTTGGATCAGTACCATTGAAGCGAGGAAATTCAAGCTTCGGACCACAAAAATTGCTGGAAGAAGAGAACTCATTGGCTATAGAAGATTCTTGCTGTCGGTTAGTGTTCATGGCTGAATGCTGAAGATGGAGGCTGAGAAATTTTTCATCCAAATCTTGGAGTTTGGTTTGGATGGCTGCAAGTGCTTCCTCCATGGTTTTTGCTCTTGCGCGGGTGACAACCATAACCAAGATTTTTTTTTTGGGGGGAATGGATATAAAAACACAAACAACAACTTATTTAGTAAAGAGAAATTTGGATTTGGGAAAAACTCGGATGGGTAATTGGGGTTTGACTAGATTTTGGACACTTTCTGATGAATAAGGAAGCAAAAAATGGGGATTTCAAAAGCAAGGTGAAAGAATGAGAAAATTGAACAAAGAAGTAGAAATAGGGAATGAACATGGTGGCAAAATTTGGAGGCGAGTGGGTGAAAATTGAAGAAGTTATGGCAAACCCTAAAAATAGACAAATGTGAGATTTTTGGCTTTAGGAAGTAGAATTTTGGATAGGGTCCTCAAGAATGAAATATGCAGAATGGGATGGCAGGGGTGTCCAGAAAGTTTCAAAGGAAACAGAGTTAAAACAAGGGAGATATGGCGAAGGGATCATAACAGATAGATCTGAAACGACGCCGAATGGATCGAAAACGACTGGATATGAAATGACTTGCAGAATAGATCTAAAACAGCTTGATCTGGAATGGCTTGGAATGGATCTGAAATGGCGTGGAATTGATCGACAATAGTTCAGCTGAAATAGGTATGGACCCTAGGTATTTTCGGCTTCCTATCGATTCATGGGATTCACTCGGCCACCAATGCTATCTAACGGCTTGCATATTGGGGCAGTACCCCTCACTCCACGGCTCAGGTAAAACTGATAACCACTTTGCCACAAACGACAGCTCTTGGTTTACCTCACGGGTGGAAACTAGTCAAGCAGGTAGGGGTCGTTGCCCTTTTCGTTGACAGGTCCTCGCAGTGGGCCAGCTACTTCGGGGTTCCTGTGGTACTCCTCACAATGAGTTTTAGGGCTTATGCCCAAGTACTTCCCATAGTTAAGCAGATACAGGTTATTCCCAGATCTGAAGCTGCAACAGATGCGAAAAAAAAATTTCGCAGAAATTTCACCCAGCGAGCCCAAGATAGTTCTCTGATACTAGATGAAGAACCTGCAATATTTAATTAATGAAAACACACAAGATAACAGAAATAACAGAACTCATAATCACTTTTATATTGATTGCAGGCCACTTCGAGGGGGCAACCTCCTTTGAGCAAGCTCAATACAAATGACTTCACGGTACCTTCATTGGTCTCAACACAAACTTATATACTAAGTCTAGGCGCCAATACCATGTGTCAATACAAACCATGGGCCAATACAAACTATGGATCAACAATTACTATGGGACGACTTACAAAGCATATGCGTCCAACAACAATAAGACAAACTATGGATCAACAAATACTACGGGACGACTTACAAAGAATATGCGTCCAACAACAATATACTAACAAAGTAAATAGAAGGGTTGACAGGGTTCTTAACACCCCCTCTCCCTTAGAAAATGCTTTGTCCTCAAAGCTTTAGATGTGGAAGTTGATGTAGGATCTGAAGGAGTGGTTCCCCTGTAGCATCCTCAGGTTGCATTCCGGGCCACTGATGCCTTTTGAGTTTCAGGGAGGGCTTCTTGGAAGGTTGTAGATGAAGAAGAACCATATCAACTGTGTGAAAAGTGTGCTCAGAATAGTGCTGATCGGCTTGTTGTTTCAGTCGAATTCTTGCCATGTGAAGATTGTCCTGTAGAATGAGAAGAATTTGATCAAAGTTTCGAAGAACCGAGTCAATTGCCTGAACTGGGAGCTGCTGAGGGTGTATGGAAAAGAACTAGCGGTGCCTGTCCATAGACTGCTTCATATGGTGTCCTATTAGATGTGGTATTGTACCACTAGAGCGCTTCTAGTAAATCCATAGAAATAGTTATCCAAATCTGTGTAGGGATGGGCAAGGGTTCAAGCAGTCCCGAAAGGAGTGTAGTTTCACCCTTCTTAACCTGGCAAGTATCACAGTCAGCCACCATCTGTTCAATTGTTATTTTTTGTCCCTGCCAAAAGAAGTTACATTGTTCCCGGTCATACATTTTGAGGAACATAGAGTGCCCTACTAATGAAGAAGCATGGAGTTCATAGAAAAGATATCCCTGTTGAACAGATTGCAACCAATTTGGAACAAGCAGAGAAATAGCTATAAGAGAAACTAGGTCATCAAATGTGCGAGAAGGAGCATCTGCCACCATATTGTCCTTACCCTTCTTGTAAGTGATTGCATAGGCATAAATCATGAGTTGGATAACCCATTTTAGGTGTGCTGCAGAGGAGACCCATTGTGCCAGGAAATTTTCAGACTCTGGAGATCAGTTGTGATGCATAAATAATTCCCTAATAGGTATGGCTGCCACGTCTATACTACATGCAAAATAGCCATCATTTCCTGCTGAGATGTAGATGCGGCTAAATTCTTACCGGAAAGGTCTCTTGAAGGCGACAAGCCCACTGGTTCAGCAAGGACACCTGCATATCTATCCAAGGAAGTAGCGGAGACCATTGATGGGTGCATCTGAATGGAATGGAGTTGAGCGATGACACCATGTGAATTCTTCTTAAGAATCTTTCCGAGGCATTGTGAACTGATGAAGCAGAGAGACCCATGTTGTAAGCCCTTAAATTTGTGTTGTTTCCCATTGATTGAAAACTGCATCCAAAGTTCAGCAAAGTCCCATAAGATGTGGCCAAGTGTGCGCAACCATTGAATGCCCAAAACCATGTCACGTCCGCCTAGGGGCAAGGCAAAAATGTCAGAGAATAGGTTATAATCTTCCAGAGAGATACACACATTGTGACACTTCCCCTTGCAAGGTAAGGTGCCCCCATTGGCAACCATGACTTCAAAGTTGGAACAAGGATGGACAAAATAATCAGCATGTTTGGCTATCTGAGGGTCAATGAAGTTATGAGTGCTACTAGAATCAATGAGTATTGTAAGAGGGAGCTTCTTGAAGTAACCCCTGACCCGTATGGTTTGGTGGGTGGTGACACCGGATAAAGCATGGAGAGATATCTTTGGTTGTTCATCCTAAGATGGGGGGTCAATAGGTGGCTCCTGAATGTCGACCTGATCATCCATTGTATTCGGAGCTTCTTCGCCAATTTTAGAAACAAGCGGAGAAGCCATATCCAAGAGATAGAGCTTTTGTTGAACAGATCTATGTCCTCGAGTGAATTTCTCATCACAATTATAACAAAGCCCTTTTTCTCTGCGTTCCTGCATCTCTTTTTCAGACAAATGCTTGATAGGAGTTGGTCGAGGAGCTGGCGGGATGGAAGGTCGTTGAGAACCCATATTTTGGAAGGGAACAAAAGTGGGTTTGGAGTGCTGTTGGGCTGCAATCTTTTCTTCTTCCAACTTAGCCAACCTTAGGACTTCCATCATGGTGTTGGGACATAACATTTTAACCTCTGACCGGATTTCATCCTTAAGACCATTGATAAAACAACTCCTGTAGAATTCATCAGACAAGCCTTCTGTGTGATTGGCTAGTTTCTCAAATTATGTTTGATACTCTCTCACAGTGCTACTTTGATGAAGTTTAGTGAGTGCTCCGGTGAAGTCGTCAAAAGCACTAGGAGCAAATCATTGCAAAAGAAGTTGGCAAAAATCTATCCATTTTGGCTCATCATGAGCCTCGATGTACCAACGGTACCATTGAAGGGCTTCCTGTTCCAAATGAAAGGATGCAAGTGTAACTTTTTTGACATCAAAAATATTATGCATACTGAAATATTGTTCGGCGTGATAGATCCATCTAGTCGGATCAGTACCAGTGAAGCGAGGAAATTCAAGCTTCGGATCACGGAAATTGCTGGAAGAAGATAACTCATTGGCTATAGAAGATTCTTGTTGTCGGTTAGTGTTCATGGCTGAATACTGAAGATGGAGGCTGAGAAATTTTTCATCAAGATCTTGGAGTTTGGTTTGGATGGCTGCAAGTGCTTCCTCCATGGTTTTTGCTCTTGCGCGGGTGACAACCATAACCAGGAGTTTTTTTTTTTTTTTGGGGAAATGGATAGAAAAACACAAACAAAAGCTTATTTAGTAAAGAGAAATTTGGATTTGGGAAAAACTAGGATGGGTAATTGGGGTTTGACTAGGTTTTGGACACTTTTTGATGAACAAGGAAGCAAAAAATGGGGATTTCAAAAGCAAGGTGAAAGAATGAGAAAATTTGTCAAAGAGGGACAAAGAAGTAGAAATAGGGAATGAACACGGTGGCAAAATTTGGAGGCGAGTGGGTGAAAATTGAAGAAGTTATGGAAAACCCTAAAAATAGACAAATGTGAGATTTCTGGCTTTGGGAAGTAGAATTTTGGATAGGGTCCTCAGTAATGAAATATGCAGAATGGGATGGCAAGGTTGTCCAGAAACTTTCAAGGGAAATGAAGTTAAAAGAAGGGAGATATGGAAAAGGGATTAGAACAGATAGATCTGAAACGACGCTGAATGGATCGAAAATGGCTGGATATGAAATGACTTGCAGAATAGATCTGAAACAGCTGGATCTAGAACGACTTGGAATGGATCTAAAACAGCGTGGAATTGATCAGCAATAGTTCAGTTGAAATAGGTATGGACCCCAGGTATGTTTGGCTTCCTATCGGTTCATGGGATTCACTTGGCCACCAATGCTATCTGACGAGTTGCATATTGGGGCAATACTCCTCACTCCACGGCTCAAGTAAAACTAATAACCACTTTGCCACAAACGACAGCTCTTGGTTTACCTCACGGGTGGAAACTAGTCAATCAGGTAGGGGTCGTTTCCCTTTTCGTTGACAGGTCCTCTCAGTGGGCCAGCTATTTCAGGGTTCCTGTGGTACTCCTCACAATGAGTTTTAGGGTTTATGCCCAAGTACTTCCCATAGTTAAGCAGATAGGGGTTATTCCCAGATCCAAAGCTACAACAGATGCGAAATTTTTTTTTTGCATAAATTTCACCCATTGAGCCCAAGAAAGTGCTTTGATACCATATGTGAAGAACCTACAATATTTAATTAATGAAAACACACAAGATAACACAAATAACAGAACTCAGAATCACTTTTATATTGATCGCAAGCCACTTCGAGGGGGCAACCTCCTTTGAGCAAGCTCAATACAAATAACTTCACGGTACCTTCATTGGTTTCAACACAAACTTATATACTAAGTCTAGGCGCCAATACCATTTGTCAATACAAACCATGGGCCAATACAAACTATGGATCAACAATTACTACGGGACGACTTACAAAGCATATGCGTCCAACAACAATAAGACAAACTATGGATCAACAAATACTACAGGATGACTTACAAAGCATATTTGTCCAACAACAATATACTAACAAAGTAAATAGAAGGGTTGACATGGGGTCTTAACAGTGATGGCCACTAGAGTTGAAGTGAAAATAATAACAAATGAGCTGGGAGGTAAGCCTGATAAAGCTTCATCTTTGGTAAGCGGGTTAAATTCACAAGACAGGCAAAATCTAGCTGCTTTGGGCATCAGAGACAGGATTGAAACCATTGAGCAGGCCCAACAAATACTAGTCAAAATACAGTTGGTGACTAATACATATTTAAAGAAGAAAGGGCTAGCAGAATCTATCATAAATTTCCAGAACACCTTCAACAATGTGGTAAACAAAGGATTTCCATCTTTCTTTTATGGCTATGGCGAATTATATGATCTGGACAAGTACAGAGAGATATTATGGGAAGAAAAGGAAAATGAGTCCTCTATTGCTGCTATGGGATAGGTGCTAAAAGGAAAATAAATTCACTCCATGCTACATAATTATTTTTTGTTACAACTCTCATAACTCTGAGATAGATGAACGAGGAAATGTAAAGGTTTCCAATAGCGATAGATTTAAAAATGGCTAGTTTCAAAATTTTCAGAAATTTATATTGTTCGTTTTGTTAATTTTGTGATTCCCAATTTAGTAGGGCACCCTATTGTGCTAAAATTAGGATCAAGGACAAGATAAGAAAAGGCAGACAATTCTGTATGATATTAGTATGTTATTAGACAATTTCACCACAGTTAAGCAAGTTTCCAAGTGCTAAATGTTTGAGAGTTTTTATTCATTTAGGATTTTCATGGGACATGAGTCTTGAAACTAAAGTGTCGATTGTATTTAATTAAGGGATCAAGAAGTTAAATACAAATTCTTTACATTTACCAGATTGCCAATTTCAACAGGCAAAGAACCTGAAAACATGTTGATACCAAGATACATGTTAGTCAAACTCATCATGTTTCCAATCTTTGGGGGAATGATGCCAGAAAGAGAGTTTTTCGAGAGATCCATAGACACCAACCTTCTTAGCTTCTCGAGCTCGGATGGAAAACTACTTGTAAGAAAATCGTTACCCAGATTAATAACCACCATTTTATGAGGTCACCAAGTTGTGTTGGTATGCTTTAAGAGAGATTATTTCCATTGAGGTCCAAGTACCTTAACTCAGAGACAGTGCCAAGATATATCAGTATGCTTCCAGTGAATGAATCCCTTTTAAATGACACCAATCATGCCCCCTCATTTTTAGCTCATGTCTCTGAATCCATCTACAATGTTACAAATTTACTAGGGGGTCTATGAATCCATCTATAGTGTTAAAATTTAGTAAATTGTACAAATTCATTGTCAAAATTGTAATTTTCCATTTTCAGAGTGACACAAGTAAAAATGACGAATTGTTATGTGGTCATTTTTAGTTTAGTTCTTATCCTGAGACCAAATTGGTCATTTTTAGTTTAGTTCTTATCCCGTGACCAAATTGGTAATTTATCTTGGCCATTTTTAGTTAGCTCACTTAAAATTTCTCGATTTTGGTCATTTATCCCTTGAAAAAATTGTGGTGACCAAATTTTTTGGTCACTTGGTCACTTATCTCTCATTCTGTACTATTGGTCAATTATGCCATTTTCCTATGTTCAAACCGCGTCACTGACACACTTATCCAGTTGGAAACCCATGTCACTGGTCTTCCAACGCCTTGGTGTATACTTGCACGGTGTGTCACCCTGTAAAGCTTTGTCCATAGGGTGAAAATCCCACAAAATTGGTTTTTTTGTTGGTTTTCTGAGGTCTATGTCTCACTCATTATAGCCATAGTGTTTCTCAGATTCAGTGTGCTTTGTCCTTGGCTTATTTTGGAGTTTAGAGCTTGATTTGAGTCCCAGTTAGTCAAGCAGCTGATTCTCCGGTCATGGGAAATTTCAATCCCTCCCGAGTGCAACTAGTCTTGTGATTGTTGTTAGTGTCTTTGATTTGTTTGCTTTGATTTCTTAGCCCTCCAAAAAATTAGGTTGTTGTGATTCTTACTCAATTTGGTGTGAATTTTGTGTTGGATTACATGTTTGGGTGATTTGATTTCTTGAGAACTTTCGTTTGGTTAAAGATTGCGGTATTAAGTACTCTCCAGTGTTTCGAATCAAGAATTAAAGAAATGATACCATTCTCATATTTTTGAGTGCATAAGTTTGGAAAATAAAAAAAATGTTCTGTTTAAGTGGATTACTTGCAATTGTTGAGAGGAGTGTTTTATGCTTTGGATAGTTGTTTAAAAAATCTTTGAAAAAGATGAAAAATTGTGTGCTTGTCTCTTCTTGGTATCAAAAAGTTCATCTTCATCTGCTTGAAAAGATTAAGTCAGTTTAGGCCTTCTCGAAGTATTGAAAAATCTAGTGAATACTCTCATATTTTTTATTTCCCTTTCACCTCTTTTATTCCTTGATTTCAAGTTAGAGTTATTGCAATAAAAAAGAGGAGTTCATCTTTTCATTTTTGCTCATAGATCTAGCTTAGTTGAAAAGAAAAAAGAAAAATATTATTGGTTTGGTATGTTATTCCATTTTGTTGGTTTGAATGAAAGTGTGTTCGTAGTCTTTTGGTTAAATTGGAGAGGAACGTAGGAAGCATACATTGTTCATTTGTTTTCAGAAAAGAAAGATTTCTCCTTCCTTTAGTTAGTTTTCATCGAAAAACCGAAATACTTGCACTTCATTTAGCTTAGTTTCATTTTGTTTACTTTACAAGTCTACACTTCATGCATTCACCTAACTGTATAAGATAAAATCAAGCGGTAGCCTAGGTTAAAATTTTATAGAAACTATTCTGATAGGGTAGAGACATTTTTCGACGTCTTAAAACATAGCATCTGTCGTTATCTTCCTGCACTACATCTCGGGGACTTGCATTTCTTCCACGTACCATTCGGTATATTGAACGACCTTTCACAGACCTTCGGGTATATAGAAAGGTACTTCACATACTCGACAGTATATCGGAAGGCTCCCGTCGTACGGTTGTGCATTAGATAACACTACTACAGATTGTAGATCCCACATACCTTGTGTATATCAGGAGACCCCACTAGGTTCTTGAAACCATCCAAGTCAACCATTGGCCTTATTGGCATGGAAATAAATTGAGAACAACAATCAGGAAGCTACTATGCATGTACTATCAGGTAGTCGGGTAATGCGGTCAAGGGTATGGTCCTAATCCTCCCTGGTTAGTGCTCTGAAATATTGGGTTGAGTATTACTGTTGGACCCTGCAGTATATCATGAGTTGCGACGCCTTGATACTCCTGTGAGGTTCCAGAACTTGATCCCGCCTATCATATAAGTTTACTTGCATATTTAGCTTGAGTGGGACTTGAAGTTTTTTATTTATTTAGAAAAATCTTAGGATAAGAATTTCATCATCCATCATGGCTGAACAACCCTTAAGAAGATCCCACAGAATATTACATTTGCCACCTGAGTATCCCCTTAGCCAAGAGGATAACTTAGGAGAAATCATGGACCAAACTACCACATATGGATCACATGAAGAAGGAATTCCTATCCCAGAAACAAGAGGGAACTTTTATCCTCCTGTAAATCCACCTACTACTTTTCATTGGGACCATTGCTGATGGAACAACCTCCTTTTCACGATACATATTTCCATCACTTGCTTGAAGGTAACGATGGAGTTGTCGACTGTATGTATGCTCGATCCCCAGATGACCCAATAGCTATTGCTTTTGGTCCAACTGCATCATTTTGGGGGACCTCTTTAGGTCATGTCATTTCCGATTTTGGTTCACCTATGATTGTGGAGAATCCACCACATCTGCACCCTACCAGATCCCTTCCGAACGATGAGTTTCTCGCACCAATTCATGAGACAATGGAGTGTTTACGGATACTTGGAGAATGGGTAAGGCGGCATAGTTTCCCTCCCTGACCCATCCTAGAGGTAACTTCTTTTGAACAAAAATCCCCTATACATTCTTTTACTCTCCCTTCACCAAGAATATTTGCTCCCAATATGGCCACCTATGAACCAATCCAACCTTTGTTCCCCTCTAGTACGCATCAAAACCATTCGGTCGGTTCTACACCCTTGTTGACCCCAATGAATGGAGGGAAACCTTCAACTACTATTAACTTCGTAACTGGAACACCACCTCTGCCTCAAACTTTGAGCGGATGCTACCCTCTAGTTAGTGGTCAATATATGATCATGGGTTAGC
This sequence comes from Larix kaempferi, assembly GCA_027924585.1. Classification (NCBI taxonomy): domain Eukaryota; kingdom Viridiplantae; phylum Streptophyta; class Pinopsida; order Pinales; family Pinaceae; genus Larix; species Larix kaempferi. The sequence continues at coordinate 2,031,057 of BSBM01000399.1, read as the reverse complement.
CTACGATTAGTGGTCAACATATGATTACCAGGAAAACTTCAATTGGTGGACAACATTCAACTGGGGGGAAACCCCTAGTCAGCGGAAAAAATCTAACTGGAGGGAAACCTCTAGTTAGGGGACAAAGTGTAAGTGGAGGATATCCTTCATAGATGAACTACAATACGTTTGGAAGTTCACTCCTAGCCATGGGACAACCTACGTGGGATTATCAAGTGGGGGGACTATCCACTTGGACCCAACCCCCATAGGGGCATACATATATGGGCAATCATCATATAGAGACGGGTCAAAACAATCCAGGAAATATTTATCCAGGATTAACTTATCCCAGTAACATGAACACCCCATGGGGGCATCATAATGTTCCACCGACTGGACCTACAGCTAGAGGCTCAACCCCCCAACCACCACCACCTCCACCACCTATCCCACCCCCTCCTCCACCACCTGTCCCACCTCCACCTCTGCCTTCTAGAGGACCCCCATACATTGGAGGAGGGATCCCACACTCTGAAGGAGGACCCCTATTAGGTCCACCTCCTAACATGGGAGGACCACCTTCGTGTGGCCAACCCTCTATGGGAAGACCCTATGATCAATCTATCCCAACTCTTACTGGTACCCATATGCATTATCAATATTACCAGTATCCACAGCTAAACTGATAGTTACCATTTCTGACCACATTAGATCCGTTGGATCTATCACATTTGACCAATGATCCCATCCAGCATGTTATGAATTTTTTCACCCATTCCTGTGAAGTTACCATCGGACACACTCAAATTCGATGGCAAACCCGATGAGGATCCTAAGAACAAGGCAATTATATACCATTTGTGGTGCTCCTCAAATTCCTTAATGGATGATTCTATCCATCTGAGGATTTTTCAACGAACCCTCATCGATACCACCGCAAAGTGGTACATTAAGTTACCGCCACACTCTTTCACTGATTTTAGATATTTAGCTACGGACATTTTGACCCATTTTCAATTACTAATCCGTTATGAAACCGACACATATATTTTTACGCCTCTTCGACAATCAATCTCCACTCATATTTCTGACCATATTCATGAGTTAAGAAGGAGACATCGGCTCATTAAGGCTCCCATTCCGAATCAACTATTAGCCGATTGGTTTACAAAGTCATTATTACCCATCATATCCAAAGACATATCTATGGGAGGGGCCATTATGGAAGAATAATCTATCACATGTGCTCAGTACCTAGACCTAGTCTACGCTCAATCTAGCACGTTATACGACATTATTCCTAATGCCCCACACCCCACACATGACCCGAAAAAATAGACCATGGGATCACATGCCGATGGCATCATTGGTTCCATCCATACCCAACCTGCTACTCAGTCGATCGGATCACAGAGTCACATGGCTCTAACCTTGACCTCATCACATGATGGAAACAATACCAACCAGTCACCCAGTACTGCTTCCATTGCGGAGGTGAATTCAATCAAGTCTTCTTCATCTCAGAAATCCAGTGGAAAGAAGAATAACAAAGGAAAATCCAAGAAATCTTCTAACCAACAGGAACATAAAAACAACCTCGATCCTAATGACACAAAACCAATATGGAAGGCTAAATATCCTTGCTTACTATGCGGTGACGATCACTTCACGAAAGAATGTCCACATCGTGAAGAACTCCAAAATTTTCTCAAAGGAAACCACACACCCACAATTTTAACAGACCCCTTCCCCACACAACAACAACAAATGGTTGCACAACAACCACCTCCTCCTTAAGGAGAACCCGACTCTACTACTCATGTTCTCATGATGCGTAGTGAAATGGTTAACTTATCTACCAAGTCACGTACACACGACTCCATTCCTGACAAGAAATCCAATGGAAGTAATACTGGAAAATCCTCCCCATCTACATCCAATGTTCCCCCACCAAAATATTCTCTAACCATAGATAAACCTCTACCAGATGTAGTACTCCATCGACCAAAAAGCACAATTCGAAAAGCCATTTTCAACCCTGATTCTCGGGCCGCTAAAAAATACAATATCATAGAATATCTAGCCCAGGTACCATGTGTTATGTCGACACTAGAAGTCTTACAAAACTATTCCAATCAGCATAAGGATCTCTTAGCTGCCATTGCAGCAATGGATCCAGATTCCTCTAACACAATCATGTTCAGATTGGAATATTTCAAACCTAGGATTTCACTCCAAATAGCATTTCATATCGTTACCACTATCGACGGGAAAAATATACATCATATTGTTCTCGACGAGGGAGCCTCTACTTTTGTTATGTCAATATCCTACTGGAGAGCCATTGCCTCTCCTGAATTGAACCATTCCCCCACCACCTTGAAATCTTTTGACGGACATGGATTTCAACCACATGGGATGTTACAATGTTTAGCCGTTGAGTTGGGAGGTAAGACTGCTTCCATCAATGTGGAAGTAGTTGCCGCCCCATTGGATTATAACTTGTTACTTGGTCGAAATTGGTTCTATACCATGATTGAAGTCGCATCATCCGCCTTGTGCATTGTGCAGTTTCCCCACCAAGGGAAAATTGTTACTATCGACCAGTTAGATTTTTGTACACTGGACACCACTACTCATCCCACGGATAATGTCCCTCTCTTGGGACACTCATCGCAAATATATGAGAGTGTGTGGGTAGGAATCCTAAAGGAATAATCACTGATGGGACTCTTTCCAACACCTAATCCCCCATCACATGTTTCCATGGTGAACATGATCTCATCCATGATTTTATCCTCCTCCAACATGATGGACCCTTGGATTGTGCCTGATCTTAATCACCTTGATTCGATTGGATATACACTAGTATAAAATGAGAGATAAGTGACCAGGTGACCAAAACATTTGGTCATGACAATTTTTTCAAGGGATAAATGACCAAAATTGAGAAATTTTAATTGAGCTAACTAAAAATGACCAATTTGGTCACAGGAAAGAGCTAAACTAAAAATGACCAAGATAAATGACCAATTTGGTCTCAGGATAAGAACTAAACTAAAAATGACCACATAACAATTGGTCATTTATTTGGTCATTTTTAGTTGTGTCACTCCGACAATGGAACAATTTTGACAATGAATTTGTACAATTTACTAGATTTGAACACTGCAAATGGATTCAGATACCCCTTAAGGGGTCTCTGAATCCATCTACAGTGTTCAAATTTAGAAAATTTGTAACATTTTAGATGGATTCAGAGACACGAGCTACTGTCAAAACATGATTCCATAGGTGAACCTAGTGAACTTTTTTGCAAGATCATTTCATTTGTACTATCACATTCGATTTGATGAGCTTATCATGTCCATATATTATTTCACCATTTTTTCTTTCGTATTATCCCTTCAACAGATCTTCCAAGTTGCATCATGTGCATCATCATAGTGTGGTTGAGTTGAGTCTTGGTTGAGGCATCAAATTTCTATAGGTCCACTTCAGTTGGGGGATCCCCTACTATATATAATTTCTCTGGCCTTTATAGAATTTATCTTGTCACCTCGGTGGGTTTCGATTCTTAGAGGGAGTGGTGTTGTTGTAGCAACATAAGCTCTTATGCAATAATGGAATACATGCTTCAAATAAATATATATCCAAATAGAGCAACTATGCATTGGAATACTTCTGCATCACAATAGATCAGGATTGGTTTCTCTAGTAGTCAATCATATTAGCATCATGGAACAATGGTCAAATAATCAACAACATATAAAATAAATCGGGCAAGTCAATAACAATTTTTATAAACAACAATAATTATTTGTCTGTTGTCCATTATATCGGTGGTTTCAGAGTGTTGATTGGTTCTATGCTTGAAGTTTTGAGTTGTATTATTATAGGGAAAAGCATATTTCTCTACTACATTAGTAACCCAAAATTTTCAACATGGAGCATAGATACCCAAGATTTTTTGATCTCGTACATTAATAGGGGAAGTAGTTGTTAGAGTTGTTGATCTTAGGAGTTGAATTTGGGGAAAAAAAAAGTGGATTTGTTCTAGAGATTTGAAAAGATTATTGAAGCACAACAGTTTGGACAGGAAGCAACAAGTGAAAATATTCACTGGTGCATCATCTTGCGCTCCACCAACACCATCCACAATGATGAGCATGGCTATTTCTAAAATAAAGTTATATGGAAATTACTATATAAAATCTAGAATCTGTCAATGAATCTAAAGGTAGTCTAGTAGGTTGAGGGTGATTAAATAAAATTGAGGTTTCAAAATGAAAAAAAGTGAAAAACTAGAGTCATGAGATATATTTTGAATTCTTTGATTGTGGATCATTTCATACCACAAATAAGGGGTTTAGACTCAACAACAGAATCTCGACTACAGTTTAGAATTTGTATGAAACAAAACACCATGGGAATATACTTTTCCTCTATAATCAAATCTGTGCACTGAAGATGAAGGAACACCACTTGTAATTTCATGAGACATTTAGGATGAGTGACATCAACTCATTTTTGGAGGATACAAGGTTGATGTCGTAGATCTTGTTAAGTTGACAATCAATAAATTGACAAATGTGTTTCAACCTTTTGTCACCAATTTCATTGTGGCATATCAAGTACTTTCATCAACACTTGCTGGTCCTGGAGTGTGGATAAGTGTTGGTGATATAACAATGCACAACACGATATAAGGAGAACTCTATTGAGAAATATTCCATAGAAAATCAATGGAAGAAAGGAGCTCATAAGAGAATAAGCCTGAGAAATCAGAGGAGTAGTTTCATAAAGGCTAGAAAACAAGAAAGGATGTGATTTTTTAGTAATGCAAGTTCATTGCATCTGATTACTATAAGTGAAAGCATAAGTAAGGGAAGAAAAAAAGCATTGGATGGTTTGTTGAGAAGAATGAGACAAAAAAAGGATAGTAGAGGAACTTTCTTGACATCCTTTTTAGTAGCAGAAGCCAAATATTGAGACAAGAAAAAGAGAGCAAAGGAATTTTCTTAACATCCCTATTTTTCATTTCTTTGACATTCCACATACACATGCAAAAAGTGACCCATGTTGTAGAGCACCTTGCTTCTCTCAACACATCACTCAACAAGCTATAGAGCATGACTCCTTGATGTTGGTGAAGATCTCCTCGCCATGTGCCAATTTGGTTTAATAACCTTTGTTTCTAGGTGTAGGGATATCTAGGGGAATATATTCTTTTGGGATTTTTAAGGTTTTCCTCTGGAACCAAATCCGGCAAGCTTAGGGGGAGTATTGAATTTGATAGTTTATATATAACGTAGAGTCATAGACAAACAATTATGGTAACTAATCTTTCCTGATGTACATTCTTGCATTTTAAATAAAATATTCTTTCCAAAATTATCATAGAATGATGTCAAGGAACTTATTAAGCATGAAAAGACCTTAATTGTCTTACATAGAGGCCATTACCCCACAATTCAAAGATACCAATAGTATATATATATATATATATATATATATATATTATTGGAACATATCATGGGAAACCCTCATGTACTTCCCCTCATTTTGAAGATGGTACCCAAGGTAAATCACCGGCCTTGATTTCCTTGATTATGAGGCCTAACCCAGTGGAGACATCAAGTGAGGCCCTTATATAGCAATATCATAACACCTCTATCATTCCAAGGAATTTAATTTTTGTTTTCTTTCTTGAGCATTTTCAGTTCAGAATTCTCACCAGATCTCCACCACCGCATTCTCCAATCAATCTTAGATGCGCGGGCAGCTAGATATGTAAAGAATCGTCCCAAATTCGCATTCCCATTTACCAAGTATGTATGCTTTTTGATCCATGTAATTCTACAATGTCTGTTCTATACAATAGAAGGGAAAATAAAATGGCAAGGTCCATCAATACATTTCACATAGGGGGTGGTATACTATCATCTTCAACAACACTATGTCCTCCCCCTTGCACCACATCACTACCCTCAAACCCTCTTTGACACCCCAAGATCCTGCTTCCAATGATATGTGGCAGGATTCAAATGACGGACCCCTCGAAGAAGAGTTCACAAATGATCCCATCTTCACCAAATTCCTCTCCGATGGTTTCAACTCGACAAAATTCACCAGCGAGGCTCTCAGCAGCGGATCCGCAGTCTCATGCACAGATAAATTAGCTGAAGGGATCCTCTTGCTAAAAAAAAAACTGAGAAATGAATTCTATTCATGCCATGACAAGGTGATTCTGTAATGTCCCTTGTTAGAAATTTTATTAAAATGGCAATTTTTCACTTTTTTCCCTAGTTAGACCTTTGACTAGTTTTGATCTCTAGGTCCCAAATTTGCCCCAAATGATCCCAAATCTTCTGAGAAGGTATATGAATGATATTAGAACATAAATATGTGTTTAAAGGATTCATTTGGACCTTTAAAATACTTCTGCAAATCCTCTTTCAATTCTGATCAATGTAGGTAACTTTACTAGTGATTTTTCTTTGACTAGTATTGGTCTCTAGGTCTCAAATTGACTCCAAATGCCTTCAAATATTCAAGGAAGGTGTATGAATGATATTAGAACTTTAATATGATGTTTATGGATGAAATATGTCCACCAAAAGACCTCTGGAAACTCTCTTAAGATTCTGAATCAATTATGCAATTTTACTAGTAATTTGGGGTTCAAATCCCCCTGGGGTAAGTATTGAAAATGGCTTCCCAAATGCCTCCAAACCCACTCAAATTTATGAATAGAGGTATGTAATGTGTTAAATATTTTATTAAAGTCTCATATGCACCATTAATGGATTATTACAACTGTTCTCACCCTCTCCCATTCAATTGCAAAAATCTCCAATTCGACCCTTGGGGAAATGGCACTATTTCACCTCCCAATACAACTAAACTGAGTAAAAATGCTTCAAATGCTCAAGTACAGTACATGAAACTTGTATAAGACATCCATGGAAGTATATTGATCACAAATATATCAGATAATCATCCATTCATTCGAAATCATCATCAATACATTGGCTCACAACAAGGTAGTGGGGAAATGGCATTGTTCTTCCATTAAAAATGAGATTTATACATTTCTACTTGAAATTTCGACCTGAAACTTTTTTTAGATGAATAAAATAGTATTTAATTCATATTAAAAAATAAATGGGGCATTAAAAGCTTCCACAAATAGTACAATATCTCACCAAAAACGCCCTCCCTCAAGGATTAAGAATATGCCATCAAAACTGGAAATGGTTGAAGGAATGAGCTGCAATAGAAGAAAACATGATCTTCCCTGTAGCTTATACCTGCAAATAAAGACTCCATTAAATCTCCAAATGAAAGGTCTGAATGGCCTTTCCGATTACCAACTTGGATGGGAATCTTTCACCCTCGAAATTGGCTAAGGCAAGAAACTAGTCATCCACTAGCTCTCCCTCTTCACAAATGCAATTGCAAATTCTACAAATGATAAAAAGTTGGTTTAATTCTTTTTTATTGACATTTATAAAGTTCTAATGTCCTCCATGGGTCGAATTCCTTCCAAGAGACTCATGCCAACTCAAGTTGGGAAGAGATTCCAAAGAACGCCACTTGTACAACAATTCCTAGTTTCCCACTTCCACCAAATCACATGTGGAAGCATCTTAGCTTCCCTAACACCTTTGAGCGCCCTCTTGGAGTCTATTTTTAGCTTTGACATGTCATATATGTCATATGTCAGCCTTCAAGTCTGATTTGTGTCATAGGTGTCATAGCATCTTCATCATTGTTGTCATAGAGCTAGGGAATCTAGCCCAAGTGTCTCACTAACTCCAAATTGCCTCTTCCTCTTCCATGGGAGTTACTCTTCCTCTATATTTCGACCTTGGATGATTCATGCCATGAATAATACCTTTTGGACTCCCCCAAGTATGTTACCATTCACCTTGAATTCGAATTGGTGAGAGAATGATGCCAAGTGTAGTGGGAAAATCTAGCCATATGTGGGTCCCACTTCCTCCATGTGTCTTCATGATCAAATGCCACTTTGATTTTCACTTGTATATATTTATTTAGATCCTTTATTAAATATTTATGTCACTCTAATGTTCAAACATCATTTATTATCCCCATTATTCCAAATCCCAAAGCTTCCACCCCAAACCTAGGAAACTAGTAATTTTCCTCCTTGGCAAACTCTAATGAATATGGCCAATGTGACTAGGCCATTGTGACCCAATTCCAAATTTGGGACATGAAAAATCCTCCCTTCCCAATATTGCTTGTCCTCAAGCAATTTCAAACATGGGTGTTGAAGAACCTGCTTCCTGTATAATTCTTTGAAGTTGCCATTGAATTGCCCAACCTTGAGTCTTTGAGTTTCCTTGAAGATTTTAGAGAGGAACCACCATGCTTGTTGATGCACTACTCTGATTAAAATCACTTTATTAAGTGGGGAATCCATCTCCCATACTACTTGCTTCCCCCCCAAAAATGAAACCAATGAGACAAAAATTATTCCAGGGTCCCATTGCTTGTATTTCACCCCAACAATTAAGAGTGCTCTCCAACCCACACCATTAGATAAGAGGATACCTGGATCCCATTTTCTTGTATGCATTATTCCAAACATCATGAGTACCAAATATATATCATCAAAGTACATAACAACATAATGAAAATGTACATCAAGGATATGCTTTATCAAAGAGTCATGAAAGTGCTTATACCTCCAAGCAAGTAGAACACCATTTTCCAATTGCATACAAGCTTCAAGTGACCAATCAAATCTGCTCCAATGACATAGGTGAGGATCCCATGTCCTATAATGCTGCTCCAAAAGGATGTGATATGCATCAAAATATTCAGCCATGTATTCTTTCATCCAAGAAGTGAATGAAGAAACTCCACTAAAATTTGAACCAAATAATGAGTAGAAAAAACAAGGAGACTTCAAATGACTCAAAAAAGTATCACCCATACATCCATGAATGTGAGAATCATAAAAATATAACAAAGTATGTGGCTGCCAACAAAAATGTTCTCCAATCATAAATCTATTCTCCCAAGTGTTGGATGAAGTCCCTCCAACATCAAATGAATCAAGTGTTGAGCAAAAAAAAACCATGAGTCTTCAAGTGACTCAAATGCATATCATAGGTGCATCCATGTAGATTTGCATCATCATAAAATGACAAATAATGTTGTTGCAAATGTGAATAAGAATGTGCTCCAACCATGTCATCATAAAAGGTAAATCTAGGAGTTCCATACTCCTCATGTGGCACCATCAAAAAGAACCCTTTCACCCATACTTCATTGAGACTAATACTGCAAAACATGCAATTGTAGGATGTAGGAGAATGAACTAACTCACCCAAATGATCAAAAAGTGCAGAAGTTTCATCATGGGAAGGATCCATGTGGGTAGTATCATGTATCTCCTTCAAAAGTGGGAAACCTTTGTCATAGATTGGTTCCAATGTAGAGGAATCATGGTCTTCTTTAAAAATTGCATAACCTTCATCAAGAGACAATTCAAGTTCCTCTTCCACCACATCAAGTGTTTGGATCTCTTCAAGTTCATCTTCAAACACATTAAGCACATTCAAATTCCCACATTTCTCATGATCCACCATGTCATGATAATCCTCCAAACAATCTACCATTTGACAATCTGAAACATAGGAGGAAAAACAAGTATCTTGCAACTTTTCAAGAAGTTGTTCATTTTGAATTGTGAGCTTATGAATATCCTCATTATTCTTCAAGTATGCATCATGTAACAATTCATTAAGCTCAAACAAATGGTTTCTATCAAAAAGCAAATACATGAAATTACCTTTGATGTGGCACATTGCTCTTTGAATCTTCTCCATGTCTTCAAGGAAGGATGCTTCCTCCAATGAAGTAGCTCTCCAACAAGAATTTGACACCAATTCTTGAGTGTCATGGAGAATGATGAGGGACTCTTGGATCTTCTTTTCATTCATCTTTAAGGACCCTTCAAGAAAATGAGGCTCTTGCAAATGAACCTCCTCATCTTATTCATTTTTTCTTGGACCAACTTCATGAAGCTCAAGTGGTGATGGGGAAGTTGATCTTGGTTCTTCTTCAACTGCTACAAGGTTTTCATTATAATGCTTAATGAAACTTGTACTTGTAGAAACACTTTAAAAAGTGATCTCTATGTCACTAACATAGAGGTGTGAGCACCCATCAGTAGGTACTCCTTCATAGTTTAAGCATCCATCAGTAGATGCTCTTTGGTTCATGTCTAAGCTAGAAGGTGTCTTGAAATGATCTTCCATATTTTCAATAGAATCTTCTTCATGCTCTTGTGATGTCTCTTCCTTTTTCTCCTTAAAGCAAGTTGATGCATTTTTCCCCTTGTTTTCCTTAGGATCAGTATATTTGGAATCTCTTCTTGAATAAATCTCAAAAGCTCTCCTCAAGGAGGACATCATTTCATGCACACATATATGATACTCGCTCCAAGGGTTTTTACAAGAAGGGCATAAACCTTTCTTTACTAACTCCACATCTTCATTTTTGGGCCCATTTTCAAAAACATGTTCAGCATAGTACTCAAAAGACATGGCATTTTGTATATTTTTGCTTGAAGCAAGATATTCTTGATATTTTTGATATTGTTGGGGCAAGGTTTTATATTTTTCTCTCCATCTTTGGAACTCGCTCATAGAATTATCCTTGGTTGATGTGACACAATCATATTCATCAGATCTAAAGTCATAAGAATAATCTTCATTTCTCCTAAAATTGTAAGAAGTGTTGCATGATGGCACCTCTTCCTCGTACCATTCACATTCTGCTTCATATTGCTCATAAGCATCTGCATATTCCTCATAAGAATTGTACTCATAGGATTCATCATAATAGTAAGACATGGCTGCCAATTATTCTTGAATGTATGTACATAATCCACATGTGCAAGGACCATGCTCTGATACCACTATAATGTCCCTTGTTAGGAATTTTATTAAAATGGCAATTTTTCACTTTTTTCCCTAGTTAGACCTTTGACTAGTTTTGATCTCTAGGTCCCAAATTTGCCCCAAATGATCCCAAATATTCTGAGAAGGTATATGAATGATATTAGAACATAAATATGTGTTTCAGGGATGCCTTTGGACCTTTAACATACTTCTGAAAATCCTCTTTCAATTCTAATCAATGTAGGTAACTTTACTAGTGATTTTCCTTTGACTAGTATTGGTCTCTAGGTCTCAAATTGACTCCAAATGCCTTCAAATATTTAAGGAATGTGTAGGAATGATATTAGAACTTGAATATGATGTTTATGGATGACATATGTCCACCAAAAGACCTCTGCAAACTCTCTTAAGATTCTGAACCAATTATGCAATTTTACTAGTAATTTGGGGTTCAAATCCCCCTGGGGTAAGTACTGAAAATGGCTTCCCAAATGCCTCCAAACCCACTCAAATTTATGAAAATAGGTATGTAATGTGTTAAATATTTTATTAAATTCTCATATGCACCATTAATGGATTATTACAACTGTTCTCACCCTCTCCCATTCAACTGCAAAAATCCCCAATTCGGCCCTTGGGGAAATGGCACTATTTCACCTCCCAATACAACTAAACTGAGTAAAAATGCTTCAAATGCTCAAGTACAGTACATGAAACTTGTAGAAGGAATCCATGGTAGTATATTGATCACAAATATATCAGAGAATCATCCATTCATTCGAAATCATCATCAATACATTGGCTCACAACAAGGTAGTGGGCAAATGGCATTGTTCTTCCATTAAAAATGAGATTTATACATTTCTACTTGGAATTTCGACCTGAAATTTTTTGGAGATGAAGAACAGAGTATTTAATTCATATTAAAAAATAAATGGGGCATTAAAAGCTTCCCCAAAGAGTAAAATATCTCACCAAAAACGCCCTCCCTCAAGGATCAAGAATATGCCATCAAAACTGGAAATGGTTGAAGGAGTGAGCTGCAATAGAAGAAACCATGAGCTTCCCTGTAGCTTACACATGCAAATAAAGACTCCATTAAATCTCCAAATGAAAGGTCTGAATGGCCTTTCCAATTACCAACTTGGATGGGAATCTTTCACTCTCGAAATTGGCTAAGGCAAGAAACTAGTCATCCACTAGCTCTCCCTCTTCACAAATGCAATTGCAAATTCTACAAATGATAAAAATATGGTTTCATTATTTGTTATTGAAATTTATAAAGTTCTAATGTCCTCCATGGGTCGAATTCCTTCCAAGAGACTCATGCCAACTCAAGTTGGGAAGAGATTCCAAAGAACGCCACTTGTACAACAATTCCTAGTTTCCCACTTCCACCAAATCACATGTGGAAGCATCTTAGCTTTCCTAACACCCTTGAGTGCCCTCTTGGAGTCTATTTTTAGCCCTTACATGTCATATATGTCATATGTCACCCTTCGGGTCTGATTTGTGTCATAGGTGTCATAGCATCTTCATCATTGTTGTCATAGAGCTAGGGAATCTAGCCCAAGTGTCTCACTAACTCCAAATTGCCTCTTCCTCTTCCATGGGAGTTACTCTTCCTCTATATTTCGACCTTGGATGAGTCATGCCATGAATAATACCTTTTGGACTCCCCCAAGTATGTTACCATTCACCTTGAATTCGAATTGGTGAGAGAATGATGCCAAGTGTAGTGGGGAAATCTAGCCATATGTGGGTCCCACTTCCTCCATGTGTCTTCATGATCAAATGCCACTTTGATTTTCAATTGTATATATTTATTTAGATCCTTTATTAAATATTTATGCCACTCTAATGTTCAAACATAATTTATTATCCCCATTATTCCAAATCCCAAAGCTTCCACCCCAAACCTAGGAAACTAGTAATTTTCCTCCTTGGCAATTATTTGACCTTTAACATCAATTTTACAAACTCCAATGAATATGGCCAATGTGATTAGGCCATTGTGACCAAATTCTAAATTTGGGACATGACAGATTCAGTAGTTGTGGATCTTAAAGGATGCCAATGGGGGTTTTGAACGTGGTTAAATCAGGGGTTACCAACTTTCAGGGTTCGGTACAGAGGGTTAGGTATGAGATTGCAGATCCCTACAAGCATATCAGGTTAAAGTTCCAGCATATTTTGCACCTCCATGAGACCATTGAGCTTCTCCAAAGCACGGTTAGGGTTATTAGACAGGTGAGAAACCTGAGAGAATTGATGGATTCTGAAAGTGCTAGTAGTAAGCTGGACATGACGAAAGCTGCTCAAATGTATAATGAGATCGAAACCCTGATAAAGGAAGGGGATCTGCTGGGCATCAAGGTTTTCGATGAGGATATCCCCTGGTTGGTGGAAGCGGGGAAATGATTGCGATTGGAGGCAATGAAGTTTTTGGAGAGAGGAATGGAGGCTTTGAAACAGGAGGAAGTAGGAAGTGCCCTGCAAGTGTATTACAACATGGTGTATTTGAGAGAAACTGTGGAGGCCATGATTACTAAGTACAGGTCCCAGGATGTTAAGAGTGTGAGTTGGGCGTTGGACATGAAGGCCATATCGACTAGTGTTGGTTCTGGATTTGGTCCAAGCGGGATTCAGAGGAGAGGTATGCCACAGATCAGAGGCAGTTTGAAGGAGAAGGATGGGCTATGGCAGAGGATGGGATCCTACATGGATCAGTTGCATTCGACTGTAGTTGCAATGTGGCATCTGCAAAGAGTGTTGTCGTAGAAGAGGGATCCTTTCACTCATGCTCTGTTTCTTGAAGAAGTAATGTAGGTATGTAATTGTAAGTAAATGTTGCCATCTATTTCTCGATCTGCAACTCACAATCTATATAACTAACATTTGTTGTGAATAAAAATTAAATTTTCAGTTAATACACAGGAGATGTTACAGCCAACATGGATTCATATGCAAAATTCGTCACCTACCAGTATGGACTGTGCCCCCATTTCAGACATTACAGAACAAATCCCTTCATTTGATCAGCCTTATAATTTAGATTTTCATCATTTGAGATACATAACAACAAAATTATCCCAATGTTTGTTATACAAACTGTAACCTACACAACCAACGTCTAATGGAGAAGACCATTTTTCTGCTTCTACATACTATCTGATTTATTTTCAGTAGTCTGCATATGATATCAATACGAGAAGGACATCACCAAAACAATATAGGATTGGGAAGCCAAAGCATGACTTTGGATTTGTTCATTATTCTGAACATTCTAGTGCCATAAAAGCTATTGAAAAAAAAGAGAAATATGTTATTGAAGGTAAAAAGAAAAAGAAGCAACGTGGACAATTGTTTCTTGAAACTCTGTTATTCATACTTTTGATTGGTAAAATATGTTAATATCTGTAAGTTTTTTTTATTTCTAGGTTGGGAGTTGTCAGTATCTTTAGCAAGAAATTTCAGTGATAAGAAGCCCCAAACTATGGAAAACCCTACATCTTTTCAGAGGCATCTGCTTACAAATTTTCAGCCTCAAGCTAGGTATGGTTACAATCCAAACATGTATGGTTTTGGTTCCATGGGCTATACTCAGGTAAAACACAATATTTTTCTGTTGTGATTCTATGCATGACTACACCTACAAGAGATTCTTAATTCTTTTGTTGCCTATTTCTGTTGTATTTTCCAAGCTTTTATTGATTATCCTTATAACCTTCCTTGTGAAATTATTCACAAGGTATTTAATCCTGTCATCTATGGTAGAGAAAGTGCACATGTTATAATCTCAAATAACCTTGTTTTTAAACTTTCTCATATGGTATTTCATCCTATCATATATGGAAGAGGTCCGACACCCGAAGGCATGACAATGGTACCCATGATACTTCCAGATGGGCATGTTGGATATGTATTTTAATGCTCACCATCAATTGGGTTTCGTTCACCTCCACATCATCGACACACGAAAGGTATACTCCTTTCTTTTTGTTCTATTTTGATATTCAAAATTTATACTTGGTGAAGGTTACACTCTTAAGACCCCTTGTATCACCCTCAGGAAACTTGAGTCCCCCAGCAGTCTCACCATTAATCATGTTTCCTTCCCCAACTTGAGTCCCCTAGGAGTCTCACCATCAATCATGTTTCCTTCCCCTCCAAATCATCGACATGTGAAAGGTATACTTCCTTTCTTTTCACAGATCTTTGAGATGTATTCTGAGTATAGTAGTAGAAAAATTTACTAAGCATGACCTACTTATTGCATTGTTGCGTCGATAGGCGCTCTACAACCCAGTATGAGGGAGATGTTGTAACGTTTGTTCCTAACAAAATGATAATAATAAAATAATAAATATTATGTTGGCCATAAATAATTTTAATAATAAAAATATTATATGTCGGCCATAAATAAAAATATGTGTATTTTCATTTGAATCAAATCAATGGCTATATATAAGACACACCAAAGCTAATATACATAATAAAAAAAATTATACAAAAAATTTAATTTGGGTCAAGAATTTGTGGCAAAGCAAAGGGAACCAACGAAGACCAAAATGATCAGTACCATCTTCCGTAATTTCATATTTTCCTCCCATAAGAAACTTTCTTGCTTCATAGTGGTAACAAAAACATGAGAATTAACAGCTCGAAAACATTATAGGATAGTAAATTTCATAGGAGAAGAGACCCACATTATACACTACAACGTGATGCAAAAATAAAGATGATATTAGAATTTTAATGAATGTATAAAGGATGGATTAATATATACCTTTAGATTTAGCTCTTGAAGTTTTTCAATCTGAATTTGATCCTGAAATAATAAAAAATGCAGAATGGGGTTTAAGTCTCACGTGGGGAAAAAAATTCCAATTATTTGGACCATATATATTTCTTAGTGTTATGGGACTTTAAAAATGTAGAGGTTGTGGGATAGATAGGGCTTCACAACCTTTTTTTCTCTTACACGATGTAAGCTCATCTCTAAGAATTGCTCTAAATGATCGTGGTGTTTCAGGTTGAATGGCGATAGATCTTCACCCATCAACTATCTGCAGAAAAATTAACTTTAATCAAATGAAAATTTGTTTATGTAAAGCATTAAATAGATTCCATGGATCAACTATAATATATTTCTAAAATACAGTATTAAAATACTCTAGGGATGATTATTAAATCGGCCTTAAGCATTTGTGGCCCAGGAAGTACATGCAACTAAACATGTGCAGTCGGAATCTGTTCAATGCCTGTTGGCAGTCATAACTATAAATTATTTTTGGTGTGTATGTTGCATAGAGATTGTTTGATTCTATAGTTTTGTTTCCCACAATCTGTGACCTTATAATCTTAGCTTTTAGCATGTGATCAGAGCTGTAAGTAATGTTGAATCTGATTTTTCATTTAAGATGGAATCAAAGCTGAGTACCATTCCAAAAAAAATTTGGACATAAACCCAAAAACTGGAGTGGATTTAAACTGGGATACAATGTTTGACTGCCATTAAAATTGCTGCAACTAACAACAAATAAACTGAGTAAAGAAAAACAATATGTAAACTCTGCTACAGGTTGCAGAAACATTGAGCATAGATTAAAGGGATCAACATTAAAGAACCTAATTGCAAGCATAAATAATTCAAAACTAGATTGTACATAAACATTTTTAAAGTGGATAAAAACCCTTTTGGGATTTAAAAGATCCAAAAATATATTAATAAAGAGAGGACTATTATGCATAGTTAAAGACGAATGCAATATATCTATGAGCCTATCAATTGCAGCAAGTGTTCCATCTCTTGGCCTGCACCATGCTATGATAGCAATTATTCTTTGCTTTTCTTGTTTTTTAATAATTTATCTTCTTTCATTGCTTTTTCTTTTTTCTAAATAATTTATTTTCATCCTCAATAATGGTTCTGTTAGATTTTTCATCTTCCTTGGAATATCCTGTTATCTCGTTGATAGACGATGACCTAGTTGTCAACGTCAATAACACCGGGTAATCCCAAAAAAACATAAACCTATCGTAATTAAGTTTTTTTACATTAAAAAAAAATGATAAAAAACATTCAAAAGACACAATAATAATCAGCATACTACCCTCGAGTCTGTCAAATATATATAAGAGGGAAACTCATAAAAAAAAACTATGCTCACATTTGGTAAGCATAATTATACCAAGCAAATATCAACGTTACCAAAGGTTTGGTGTCTATCATATTTAAAACACTGGATTAGCCCAGAAAAGAAAAAAAGATAAGCATACATTGTCTATCAAACATCCCTACTCACACGTTATGATTCTGCCTGGGAGAAGTTGTTGATTCTCCCTACTCACTCGTTATGAGACCATTAGAACCTTTGTTTGTGATTCTACTTATTAGAAATCTCATCATTATGTTGATTATTAACTCCTACTTGTTTTTTAATCATACCATGAAGTTGTGACTTCATCATTGCGTCAAGAAGGCGCATTCTACAGCCCAGTAGGGGGATATGTGTAACTCCTTCCGTGCTCATCCTTGTGACATGTGTCCCTTTTAGAAATAATAAAATATTATTAAAAATAACATGTCTGCTATTTAAAACATTTACAACCTCATATATATAAAACTACACAAATCAGATAAATTAAAACACTTCCTCAACATTTGCACTCTAAAAACTTGGTTTTTACTTTGAGAGATTTGATCCCTCTCGGTGCTTGATAGATCCCCTTTAAGATGGATCTATGCTGGTTAGGACCCTTTGCTTCTCCTGCAAACATTTCCCCTTCGGAATCACCTCAGATTACACAAAGGATACCTTTGGCACCACCGCCATTGGTATTTCCTCCCCCCTCCACCTACTAAAGGTATGGAAAGTACATAATATATTTTGTTATTCTTTGAACATTCATTCTGTTATCGCGAGTTGAATTTCTTTGTAATTGTTATTATTTTATTTGCAAATAAATTTACTCCATGCATATAAGATTAGTTTGCTTAGATTTCACCTTATTTATGTGTATAAAGAATCAAGATACATTATGTGTGACTAACTTGATGCATTCTTTGTACAGATTGCGGTTCAATAGCTTGCACTCAACCACTGAATTCTACTCCTTCTGGTGCACCATGTGGTTGTGTATATCCAATGCAAGTGGAGCTTGAGCTTGGGGTGGCACTTTATGATTTTTTTCCCATTGGTTTCAGTGTTGGCTGCATAGATAGCAGTAGGAACTTTCTTGAAACAAAGCCAAGTAAGGATAATGGGAGAAAATGCAGATACCCGAGATCAGGAAAAGACAATTGTGATTCTTTATTTGGTACCACTCGGAGAAAAAATTGACAATACAACTGCATTCTTGATTTTTGAGAGATTTTGGAAAAAGAAGGTTATCATTAACATGACTCTTTTTGGTGACTATTGGGTAATTTTTGTTTCTTACCTAGGTATGTGACCCTTTTCCAGAATTTGGCAAGATGGTGTTAAGTATTAGAAATTTTATTCTCATATCAATCCATAAGGAATTCTATTTAAGGGTACTAGCTCAATGGTAGAGCACCTTCCTTATAGGCAGGAGGTTGTTGGTTCGATTCCTCCGTAAACTATATATATTTTGAAACCACTAAAAATAGATAAATGACTAAAAAAATGACCAAAATTTGCATATAAACGACCACCGGTACAACATGAGAGATAAGTGACAAAAAAATGACCAAAATATGCATATAAATGACCACTTTTGAGTTGGCGATTGCTAGTAGCAAATTAGCAGTCATTTATCACGTGACAAAAAATGTGGTCATAAATTTGGTCATTAATTGTGACAACTAATGACGAAATATATGACCAAATTAATGACCAAATATACGACCAAATATATGACCACAAAATAAGCTATAAATGACCAAGCTGAATATGACCACATTTTTGGTCGTGTGATAAATGACTGCTAATTTTCTACTATGGTCACCAACTCAAAAGTGGTCATTTATATGCGTATTTTGGTCTTTTTTTGGTCATTTATCTCTCATTTTGTACTAGTGATGTGATGCCTCTCAGCCCCGTTGAATCCACTTACGAGGCCATCCAATCAGCACCATATTTATATGATGAACACCATTTGGTGGCATCTGCCTCAAGTTCTCTACCCTCTCGATGGAACTCATCCTCACCATCCTCAAATCATCTCCTCCAGAATTTTCACTCTATTGAATCGATCATGGAGTTTATGAGCTTGGATGAGCCTCCTTGGGAAGACCATCATCATCGATCATCTTTCATCCCACCATTGGATATGGTAGAGAACACGATTCACACCATTGTTTCATCGGATGTCTTTCCCAAACCTCAACCTCCTATTCTAACCCAGGATACGGTAACTGAAGGGAATTTGGAAAACATCATGCCTACCACCACTATAGACATTTCGGTAAAACTAGGCATTGTGGAACACATCCACATTGGCCAAACTTGTTCTTCAAACGAACTCAATACTTATACGACCTTGTTTAAAAAGTTTCGCAATGTCTTTTCATGGAATTACGAAGAAATGCCCGGGATTGATCTTGCTATTGTTATGCATGAAATCAAAACATATCCCGACTCAAAACCTCTCTGGAAAAAACTCCATCCCTTGCACCCTCGAAAGACTGTTGCTATCAAAGAAAAGATTGAAAAGCTTTTGACATTTGGTTTCATTTATCCTGTCCCATTGAAATATTGGGTCTCTAATGTCGTCCTGGTTACTAAAAAACAGGGAACCATCAGAGTTTGCGTTGATTACAAGGATCTCAATATGGCTTGTCCTAAGGACAATTACCCTACCTCGTTTACCGACCAAATCATTGACAACTATTCCGGAAGCGTCATCTTATCATATATGGATGGATTTTCTGGCTACAATCAATTCGAGATCCACCCAGTCGATCAACATAAAACTGCTTTCATCTTCCCATGGGGTACATTTTCCTATCGCAAATTACCTTTTGTCCTTAAAAATGTTGGTGCCACATTCCAGCGGGCCATGTCATATTCCTTTCATGACATCAAGGATTTTGTGGAACCCTACCTCGATGATCTTCCTGCTCATTCACATCATCGTGAGTTTCACATTGATCATCTGATAGGTGTGTTCCTCAGATGTCGATGGTATAATATTCGTTTAAATCCCCATAAGTGCATATTCTATGTGGAGTCTGGACTCCTTCTTGGCTTCATCATTTCAAAATATGGGATCCACATTGATCCTCTCAAGGTAGAGGCCATCGTCTCCCTACCCCCACCCACGGACATCACGAAACTTGAAATTTTTGCAGGGGAAGGAAAACTACTTGCGTCGTTTCGTGTGCAATTTTGCGGAAAAAACACACAGTTACATGCGATTGTTAAAGAAGGACGTCCTGTGCACCTGGGATGATTATTCCCAAAAGGCCTTTGAAAATATAAAACACGCCATCACTCATGAAACCTTGTTACAACCACTGGATTACACCCTTTATCTTGCTACCTCTACCTCAACTATTGCTATGGTTTTAGTGCAGGAGGAAAACAACGCATAAGAACATGTGATCTACTACTTTATTAAGGGTCTCATAGACTCTGAAACACATTATTTGCACATCGGAAAGTTATCTCTAGAAGTGATCATCGCTTTCCAGAAGTTTCGTCACTATATCCTGCTCTGGACTACTATCATCATTGACGATTCTAACCCTATGTACCACATCCTCACATGTCAGGTACTGGGGGGAAATACTCGCGCTAGATCGTGATTCTCCAAGAATTCGATCTTTAGTTTGAACAGGCTAAATAAAAAAAGTCATTGGTATTCGTGGAGCTCATTTGTGATCTTCTCCGTGCTGATCAATGATATGAACCTATTGACTCTCTCCCCGATGAGTCATTTTTTTTATTAGTACTTTTGACCCTTGGTATGGAGATATCACCTTGTATCTCCAAACACAACGCTTTGGCCCTCACTTATCCCATGATGAACACCGTTGTATCCGTCAACACGCGAAATATTACCTATATCGCGGTGGCATTTATTTCGTCTTACGACGCTGCTTAACTCACGAGGAGGCCGAGCATGTCTTAAATTATTGCCACTCAGGGGCATGTGGCGGTCATATTTCTTGGATGGCCACAACCCAGAATATCTTATGCGCTGGATACTATTGGCCATCCATCTTCAAATATTGTATGGAAGCGGTCAATAAGTTTCCTCGCTGCCATCTTTTTCATCATAAAAAGCGCTCGCACCCATCCCCACTACATCTAGTTATCTCCATTGGCCCCTTCGAAAAATGGGGCATCGAATTCATGCATTGTAATCCTACCTTAGCTGGGGGACATGGTTATATCATTGTTGTTGTAAACTACTTTACCAAATGGGCTGAGGCTATTCCTACATACAAGGAAGACAACGAAACTACCGCACTCTTTATGTTCAATATAATACCCCTATTTTGACCCTTAGAGTTTATTGGCTTCAATGTAAATATTGTATAAACGCAATGTGTGTTTTCCCCAGTGTGGAGGTCAAGGCCAAGGCCCTCGCTAGTGGATGATTAGGTTTATTTGCATAGGAAAGTATTTGATGTTTTTATAATCCATGTGTTGTTAATCCATGAGATAATTGTAAATGATGTAATTATTAATAATTGCCATAAAACACCAAGAAACTGCCTAAGGAGGAAACCAATGATAAGGGGCCATGTGTATCCACTAGGGGGAGGTGAGGGGTAATGGGATTGGAACCCATGCTGCCACATGTTCATTTGTGAACCCATTTGACTCCCCATGCTGACATTAATGCTGTTGTAAGAGGGTGGTTGAGAAAATCATTCCATGAATTCGATGGAGTATGGAGCGACCCTACAATCTGTATGTCCGGGTATGGCTCTATGTTTTACTTGTCCCTTAAGATACTCTACCACCTGGGAATTCAATCATCCTAGTCCCTATCACCTGGTCGACCAACAACCCAATTCATTATGCATTTTTGCAGAGCCGAGCCGTGAAGAAAACAAGGGAAAATCCTGATTCTGTGTAGGTGTGAATTGCAGAGCCGAGAACGCAAATGAAACCCTATGTAGGAAGTGAACCGATTGGTACAACCATGGATCAGACCGTGGGGGTGAATTACAGAGCTTGAACAACTTAGAAAACCATGGAGAAGACCTTAGCTTTTTTTCATAGGATTGAGTTGCAGGACTGATTTCCGGTCGCAACCCTAAGAAGCTTCCAACTTGAATAATAGAGAAAGAAGGTCAAACCTTGGGTTGGACCTGCATGATAAACCCAGTGAAGGCTGAAATCTTAGGAAAACAACAATTGGAACTTTCTATGCCCACCCTGAATAGCACTGGAGGGAAGGGGCCTTGAGGGACTATGCAACAGAGAAGAGGGCCTTCCTTATGTTTGGTGAGGTAGGTAATGTGGGTGCCATGTTTGCTGAGTGATTTGAGATTCCTGTAGCTCTGTGGGTGATCTCACTATTTTACCAGCATCCTACCTATTCCCCTGTATGATTGATAAACCCAACTATAGGTTGGCTTAGAATTGGGATGGAGCCTTGACTGTGAGAGAGCCTAGTTATCCCTCCTTAGTGGATACACAACCCAGCTCGGGGGTGGTATCTCAGCTGAAAGAGTATATGTTGGATAGATACCTAAGGTTGGGTGGAAAGTTGATCTCACTTAGCGAGTTGCCTGAGGCACCTTCATTCCAAAGATAAGTGTTTCTGTGGTGTAAAATGATGTATTTTTCCTATGTTATGATATTCTTGTTATGCTTAAGTTATTGAATGAATGAATGCATGAAATTGATGAATGCGAAGACCATTTATAATCCTGTGTATGAGGTTGAGTTCAGGTCTGAGTGCTTCATTGTTTATTTGAGTTAACATGCTGCTAACCTTACAGGTTGTTGATATGTTGACTTGTCTAGTTTCATAATATATGTTTATTTATGCATTGCATTCACCTTAAGAAGGAAATATTAACTACATCCGAACTTGGGGAAGGAAGTGAATAACCCCCTGCTTTGTTTCACGACCCTCTGTGGGTAAAGTGAAGGGAGAAGCCATGGAAGAGGGAAAACATAGTTCTCAGCAGGTGGTTAATGAAGCATTGAGGGTGTTTGAGGCAAAAAATCAATTGGAAACTGGAAAGGTTAGAGTGCTCTAGTGTGGTGGAGAATCACACTATTGGATAGATCTCTCCAAGAGCTTTCCAACGGTACCTTCCTTGTCCAATTTTGCTTAAGGATGGAGGAGTTATCACCCTCATAAGTTGGCAGGTGTAGGGGTTTGTGGTTCCAACCTTTCTGCATCTGCAATGCGGATTGTGGATTGCGGAGGTCGGGACTAACCTTTGGATTGGCGTGGTTAGCCTTCCGCAAAGCGGATTGTGGATTGCAGAATTGAGAAGGGATATTTCCATGGGATCAACGCATGGGATTTTCAACTTTCTGCATCCACAAAGTGGGATGTGGATTCTGGATGTCGGGAGGTCAATCGCCACAGGTTGGTGTTATATTTTAAGCATTAATTCAATATGCTATAGGATCTTTACTAAGAGAATAACATGTACAGTATATCAATGCATAACAATCATATCAAGCATGTTAAGCATCACAAGAATCAAAAGCATGAGACAATAGACACACAGAGTTTCCGTGGGGAAAACCCTAAGGTGAAAAACCCCACAACTTCCTCAGAGATAGATGGAGCAATGGCTCAAACAAAGTACAACCAAAGTACAATAGATAGTCTTCTACTAGGAAGCTGATCCTCCTACTTCAATGTGCGCCACTTTTCAAGTGAGAGAAGAGTGAGTTCTGAGATGATCAAAATAGAGAATCCCGATCTCTATTTATACTTGTCCTGACCTGCCTAAATACTTATGGGGTTGACTTGTCTAACTCATCCTAAAAACCCCAATTACATATATTTCAGGCTGACACCCACATCAGGTAGTCTAATAACCCATTGGCAAGTTAACACACTTGTGACACTTGTCAATACAAATGATGACACTTCCTTATAGAGGAATAACACATCTCTTATAAGGGTACAATAAATATATATATGAAATACATTCCGAAGTTAGATATACATAAACACTCCCTCTTAACTAGGAAGGTATTTCTCGACACAGATCATCGGGCACAAGTATTCTTCTCTGGATCATCGTCATCGATGCATCATCATCGATGCATCATCATCGATGCATCATCATCGAATCATCATCATCGTCACAGTTGTGGCTATCTCATCCAATCTCTGAATCTACTCGTCATAGGAAGTTCTACAGAGCCAGTCCTTTTTCATACTGGATGTAGGCCCACCACCTGTAGGTCTTCATCATCATTGGTCATACTGTGGAATCCTCAGGACTCATCACGTGCATCTACAAAACCTCGTAAGATCATCCCAGGCCGTTTACGAGCACACAACTCAACCTATCGATCTCCTAGGATCTTTTACATGCCACTGCACAACCTGTCCACGACCACAGAGTACCAACCTGATACTCACCATACATCTACCTGATGTTTAACATCACATGATCAACCTATTCATCATCATCATCTCTGCGAGCAAGCCATCAAGTAGGTACACCTCAGGATTGATTACACTGTCTCTGCAAAACCTGCAAGATCTCTTATGACTGATTACACTGCCTCGGAAAAACCTGCAAGAGCATCTCAGGACTGATTATATACCTCTGCAAAACCTGTGTACCAAACTGTCACATCAATGTCTTCAGATCACCACGTAGTCGACAGAGCACAACCCATATGCACACACACAACACTTACACTCACCAGCATGGGAGGACCAACCTACTACCATCTAGGAAAGGCTCACAGCACTTACATCAACGACCATGGGAGGACTAACCTACCACCATGTCGGAATGGCACAGCACTTACATCAACGACCATGGGAGGAACAACCTACCACCACGTCGGAAAGGCCTAGCACTTACATCAACGACCATGAGAGGACCAACCTACTATCATGTCGAAAAGCTTCAACACTTATATCATGACCATGAGAGGACCAACCTACCATCATGTCAGAATGGCTCCAGCACTTATATCTCACCATGGGAGGACCAACCTACCACCATGTGAGAATGGCCCAGCCCTTACATCTCACCATAGGAGGACCAACCTACCACTATGTGATAATGGCTCAGCCCTTACATCTTGCCATGGGAGGACCAACCTACCACCATGCAAGAATGGCCCGACCCGTACATATTTCCATGGGAGGACCAACTTACCACCATGCAAGAATGGCCTAGTGTGCATCTGTGTCTCCGGAATCATCACTTCCCTCTGGAAGGCATCTCGATCTGAAGTACACCAAGTCTCCCTCTGAAGTATTCAAACTTCACTCTGGCAAGCGGCTTGGTCAACACATCAGCTATCTACTCGTCTGTCGCAACATATAGGAGCTTCATAGCTCCTCTCTGCACCATATCCCTGATATAGTGGAACTTGATCTCAATGTGCTTCGACCTGTCATGGAACACTGGGTTCTCTGACAACTTCACACAACTCTAGTTGTCGCAATATATACATGTAGCACTCAACTGGAGATCAAAAAAATCAGACAGTAGCTTCCTAAGCCATACTACCTCACAACTAGTTGAACAAGCTGCGACATACTCTGCTTTAGCTGTACTCAGTGCCACACAGGACTGCTTCCTGCTAAACCAAGAGATCACACCTGATCCCATACTAAAGCAACACCCCGAAGTGCTCTTTCGATCAATGGCATTGCCTGCCCAATCTGAATCAACATAAACCTCCAGGTTAAACTTTTGATTTACCTCATACTTGAGCCCATAATCCACTGTACCCTTCAGGTACCTCAGAACATGCTTTGCAGCTATCAGGTGAACATGTCTCAGATCTGTCAGATACTGGATGAAGGTGTTCACCGTAAAGAAAATGTTTGGCCTCGTATTCGTCAGGTACATCAAGGACCCAATCATCTGACGATACATCATAGCATCAACTGGTTCAGAAGAAGCATCACACATAAGCTTCAAGTTCGATGCCATAGGTGTGGCCATGGCCTTGCAGTCCATCATCCCAAAACTCTTCAGGATCTTTACTACATACTTCCCTTGACCAAGGAAGATTCCATCTGCGCTCTGCCACACCTCCATGTCAAGAAAGTAGTGCATCATACCCAAGTCCTTCATCTCGAACTCGGCAACTAGCTTCCTTTTTGTGTCGAAAAACAGTCTATCCTCACCTGTCAGAAATAGGTCATCCACATACAATAGTAGTATCACTGGATTTCCCTCCTCAACCTTGTAATAAAGGTTGGAATCCGCTTTACTCTTGGCAAATCCCAAACTGGATAGGAAGCCATCTATTCTGCCATACCAGGTCCTGGGTGCCTGTTTCAAACCATACAGGGCTTTCTTCAGTTTGCACACATGTGTTCCTCTATCATGTGTCTCAAACCCGAGTGGCTGCTCCACATACACTTCCTCTTCAACTACACCATTCAAGAAAGCTGTCTTGACATCCATCTGGTGTACCTTCCATTTCTTCACTGCAGCTAGAGCAAGTACTGATCTAATGGAAGTGTATCTGGCCACAGGAGCGAAAGTCTCTTCATAATCAATTCCTTCTTTCTGGGAGAAGCCACGAGCTACAAACCTAGCTTTGTATTTCTCGATGCTACCATCTGCAGCATGCTTGACCTTATAGATCCATTTGGAAGTTACCACAGACTTCCCATCTGGTCTTGGGACCACATCCCAAACATCATTCTTCATAATAGATTGGTATTCTTCGATCATAGCATCTTTCCATTCTTTCTTTTCTGCAGCTTCTTCATAACTGGAAGGTTCTTTATCCATGATGTCACAGAGTAAAGCAACATCACTAGTATGTGACCTAGTCCTTTTCCTTTCTTTGTGTTCTTCTTCTGGAATGCCAAATCTCTCTGCATCTTGGATAAGATCTCTAGCCCATGTTGGTTTCCTCTTGTGAGGATTCTTCTCACGAGGTGGATCCACAGGTTCTTGTGGATCTTCCATTTCTTGATCTTCTTCAGGAACTGCTTCATTCATTGTGGTGTCTTGAGTTCTGGATATTCTAGGTTCTTCATTGTCTTCAACAGGTGTCTTTCTCGATTTGTGGTAAGCTGAACTTTCATCAAATGTTACATCTCTGCTGATGTCAATCTTCTTGAATCCAGGGAAGTAGATTCTGTAAGCCTTCAAGCTTTCATTGTAACCCACAAATATACCCTTCTTTCCTGAAGGATTCAACTTTGACCTTTTCTCTTTTGGGATGTGAGTGTATACTAGACAGCCAAATATTCTAAGATGGCTCACTTCTGGTTTCTTACCAGTAAACACTTCTTCTGGTGTTTTGTTGTCAAGAATCTTATGGGGTGTTCTGTCCTGCACATATACCGTTGTCCTTGATGCTTCAGCCCATAAGTGCATAGGTAAGTCTTGGTCATGAAGCATTGCCCTTGCTACTTCCATGATTGTTCTATTCTTCCTTTCGGCAACCCGATTCTGCTGTGTATTGTAAGGAGTAGTCAACTCCCTCTTAATCCCTGAATCACTGCATAACTTCTTGAATTCTCCTGAAGTAAATTCTCTTCCATTGTCAGATCTGAAGATCTTGATCTTCAAGTCAGTTTGGTTTTCTATCAAGGCTTTAAATTCCTTGAAATTGTTAAACACTTCATATTTGTTCTTCAAGAAGTAGATCCAAGTCTTCCTCTAGAAATCATCAATAAAGGATACATAGTATACATACCCACTCAGAGAACTGGATGACATGGGACCACATACATCAGAGTGGATAATCTCCAAGATTCCTTTTGCCTTGCTTTCACTGCTTGGAAATGTCTTCTTTGTATTCTTTCCCTTTGCACAACCTTTGCAAATGCCTTCATGCTTTGTATGGATTTCAGGAAGACCTCCTACCGCTTTGCTTGCAATTGGTAATGCTCTGTATTGCATGTGTGCAAGCCTTCTGTGCTAAAGTTCACTTGGATCTACTGAATCATGGACCATGGCTTGTTTTGGATGGCCCTTCAATTTGTATAATCCTCCCTCTTGCTCTCCAATCACAACTGCATCATCTATAGTCTTACCCTTAGGACACATTAGGACTTGGCCATCTATAAATGCAACCCTCATTCCTTTTGCACCCAATGCAGATATTGAGAGTAGATTCTTCTTGAGACCTGGAACAAAGATTACATCTTTCATCTTCATAGACTTTCCAGAGTCTAGTTTATAGGAGGCTTCACCACTCCCTTTTATGGGATACTGGTAGTCATCTCCAAGATTCATCTTGTGGGGTGAATCATGTTCAGATAGATTCACAAAGGATTCTTTGAATCCTGTCATATGTTTAGAAGCCCCACTATCTATGAGCCAATCATTACTTCCATGAGTAATGGTTCCAGTGAGAGCAGAAATCAAAACATATTCTTCATCACTTAAAGAATCTTCACTATCTTCTCTAGCCCTCTTCCTGGGAGGTTCATCATCCTCTACAGCATGAGCATGATGTCTTCTTTTGAAGTTCTTCTTCTTGTGATAACTCTCTTTCTTATTCTTAGGACAATCTCTGGCATAGTGTCCCTTATCATCACATGTATAGCAACGGACATGGGTCATGTCCCTTCGATGTCTGGGACTACTTCTTTGATTCTGATATTTTCCTTTCTTGCCATGATGGTGAGATTTCTTGTCACCATGCCTTTTGGAGTGAGCTATGAGTGCTTGGTCTTCACTCCCCATCTTCTCTTCTCTGGCTACAATTCGAGCTTCTTCCTGTGAGCATTCTTCCCATAGTCTACTAAAAGAGATAAGTTTCTTTCTAGCACAAATTCCTTGGATGAAGGAATCCCATGACCTAGGGAGGCCATTAAGAGTGGTCATCACCACTTCTCCACTTTCTACATCTTCACCCATAGCTTCAAGTTGTTCTTTTATCTGGGAGACCCTTGAGAAATATGACAGCATAGTCTCTACATTCTGGATCTTGATATTTTTCAATTGATTCCTCAGGGTCATCTTCTGATTTATGTTCTTGCCTTCAAACAGTTTGGTCAAGGAATCAAACATCTCTTTTGGTGTCTTTAGGGATGACACATGGGGGATGAGATGATCTTTAATAGAATCAGCAATGATCCTCTTTGCCTTAACCAAATTCCTCTTGTGAAGAGCCTTAGTCTCTTCTCCCTCTGGGACAGGGACCTCTTCACTTATATAAGTATCCAACTCATTTTCTTCAAGGATTAACCCAATCCTATGCTTCCATGCTCGGAAGTTATCAGCTCCTTCAAGCTTATCCTCAAGCTTGGTGTGGTGAGACATCTTTAAAGAGTACTTCAAATGGAAATAGAAAATATTTAGGTCGTACCACTTGTTTGTTGAAAACTGGATTTGGTGCCGGATTAGGGTTTGAGTTTTCCGGAGATCTACCCAACCAAAAATCTTGATCCAAAGCTCTAAACTTCTGATTTTCCAAGGAGCTTCCAACTGTGTCTTGAGATTTTAGAAATTCCTATTTTTGAGGAAACCCTAATTTTTAGGGCCAAAAACTGAAAGTGCTCAGAATTGAATTCTGATTGGACAGATAGATTCACCTTGCTGAGGAGAGTCAATCCATCATATTGCTTTTCCAAAATCTGTGGAGAGAAACCCAATAAACAAGAAACCCTGGTTTTCGTCACTGCACAGTGTCTTCTTCTCAGGTTAGCTCTGATACCATGTTATATTTTAAGCATTAATTCAATATGCTATAGGATCTTTACTGAGAGAATAACATGTACAGTATATCAATGCATAACAATCATATAAAGCATGTCAAGCATCACAAGAATCAAAAGCATGAGACAATAGACACATAGAGTTTACGTGGGGAAAACCCTAAGGTGAAAAACTCCACAACTTCCTCAGAGATAGATAGAGCAATGGCTCAACCAAAGTACAATAGATAGTCTCCTACTAGGAAGCTGATCCTCCTACTTCAATGTGCGCCACTTTCCGAGTGAGGGAAGAGTGAGTTCTGAGATGATCAAAACATAGAATCCCGATCTCTATTTATACTTGTCCTAACCTGCCTAAATACTTATGGGGCTGACTTGTCGAACTCAGCCTAATAACCCCAGTTACATGTATTTCGGGCTGACACCCACATCAAGTAGTCTAATAACCCATCGGCAAGTTAACACACTTGCGACACTTGTCAATACAAATGACGACACTTCCTTATAGAGGAATAACACATCTCTTATAAGGGTACAATAAATATATATATGAAATACATTCCGAAGTTACATATACATCAACAGTTGGCGCATTGGATTTCCTCCACTCCACATCCCCAAAGTGAATTGCGGATTGCAAGAGATGATTTTTCCCGACACAACGAAACAAGGTTTCCACTTTCCAACATCCACAACGCAGGTGGTGGATTGCGGAATTGCGGAGGAGTAAATATCTGGGACAAAGAATGGAGGAATCCAACTTCCGAGTTCCGCATGCAGATTGCGGAACTACGGAAGTCAGATGGGAAATTTTCGAGGCCGAAAATGGATTCCGACTTCCGACATCCGCATTGTGGATTGCAGAAGTCGGGAGTGGGATTTCGACATAGAGGTGGATTTGGGAATCCAAATTCCAAGTTTCACATGCGGATTGCGGATCGTGGAATGTGGATTACGGATCATAATGGTGGATTGTAGAACGACGTACATTGCGGCTCGGTGTAAAAATGGAAGAAATTATTGAAAAAAAAATGGCTTAGTGATTTCCCATTGCCTTTGAAGGACACTGACGGGTTTGGGGATGTGACAAAGTGGTATCAGAGCTCAAGTTGCATCACTAGGGCTGCTTGGGTCGAGCCATGAACGAATTTACAAGCAGAGAAGCACCTAGGGCGCGGATTTGTTAATTAATTTGTATTGTTGTTGTTCCCAAATGAATGAATTCTACAGCTGTATGATTGTTTGTGTTTTATATGTGTCCTTATGTCTAATAAATTCCTCTGTGATGTACAGTGATTGCATCAGTGGTAGTTTAAATAGTACAGCAGGGTAGCGTACAAAGAGGCCGGGAAAATGGTTACCATTAACGATTCCCAAGACCCTTTTGAGCATGGTGAATATGTGTTGGGAGATAATGTGCAGGAAGTGCATACTGAAACCGAATCTAATGGAAGAAGGGAGCAAGTAACGCCCCCAAACTTGGTGAAAACAATGGTGAGCTTCAACGAGCGATTGATGAAGGTGCATGAAGAACAACACCAGCTCAGTGTGTCCATCTTACAGAGCCTCATCGATATGCACCAAAGGATAAATCATGGGTCTAACCCAAGCAAAGAGGGTCGAGAAGAAAGAGATGCAGGTAGCCACTCTAGGGGTCGTTATAGGAAAAGGACTCCAAGACCTATAAGAGGTTCTGTGAGTAGAAAGGATAGAACACCCTCTCCATGGTCTTTTTCCAGCAGATCATGTGATTCCAAGGATTCTCAAGGAATCCCAATACATAATCCCAACAAAAGTGATAGAAGAAAGAAGCATAGAGGTATTCCATAGGGTGAATTTAGGAAGGCAAGGCCTCTTACCTTTGATGGAGAAAGTAAGAAAAGTCAAGAGGCAGAAGCATGGCTTCTTGGAATGAAAAAGTACTTCATAATGCATGATTATTCAGAGAATGAGAAGGCTAGACTTTCCATTTCCAATCTAAGTGGCAGAGCTTCAATCTGGTGGGAACATCTCATGCAAATGAAGAGGATTAGTGAAAGAAGAATCAACTGGGAGAGTTTTAAAAGGTACTTCAAGGAGAAATACCTATCAGCTAGGTATTATGATAACAAGAGAAAAGAGTTCAATGAACTCAGATTGGGACAGAACTCCATGGAAGAGCATGTCCACAAATTATTGGAATTATTGAAATATGTAGATTACATCAAGGACGAAAGAGTAAAAATCCAATGTTTCCTTGGTAGTCTACTCGAGAATTATAGAGATAGGATTGATTTTGTCAATCCACCAAGCTTGGATGAAGCCATAAGGATGACAATGCATTTCTATGAACATAACAAAGGTAAAACAAAGGTTCAGCCAACATGGAAAGGAAATCCCAGAGGAAGGTTTGAACAAGATAAAAATGGATTCAAAACACCATTAAAAAATCAGCCCATAAATTTTACACAAGGGCAGCAAGCACAAGGAGGATTTAAGCCAGTTGTGGCAGTGAAAAGAGCACCAAAAGGGCCACTTCAATGTTGGGGATGTAAAGGAAATCATGTGCTTAGAGATTGTCCACATCGGAGGGAGAACCCCAAAAATTTGCACAACCTAGAAGAAGCAACTACATTGGAAGATATGGAAAGGGAAACACCTCGAATTTATGCAGCATTGGATGATCATCAAGCAAGCCATCAATCAATAGTGGTGGAGGTTGAAGGTAATATTACTAAGCAATCTATTTCCGTTTTGATTGATCCAATATCTACTCATAGTTATGTGTCTCCTAAGGTGGTTGAAGGTTGTTCTCTTAGTAAAGTAAAGCATAGTAAGCCTTGGTTAGTTCAATTAGCCACAGGTACCAAGAGAAAGGTAAGTGAAGTAGTGATGGAGTGCCCCATAGAGTTGAATGGACTTCTCACACATGCAAATTTAAATGTCCTACCATTAGGATCTTATGATCCCCTAATAGGCATGGAATGGTTGGAAAGACATAGAGCCAAGTTAGAATGCTATGAGAAAGCACTTGAATGCATTGATGATGAGGGAAGACCAAGATTGGTAAGAGGAATTCCCAAGCAAGTTTCAGTAAGGAAGATTTCATCCTTACAGCTGAGAAAGTTTTATAAAAAGGATTTCCAGTTATATGCAGTCAACACATCAGATTCATAGATGATAAGGGACCAAGAATATAATACTTTCAGTTGTTGCAAGAGTTCCATGATGTGTTTCCAGATGAAGTACCAGGGCTGCCACCAAAAAGAGATATTGATTTTTCAATTAATCTTGTTCCAGGGGTAGCACCAATTTCCAAAGATCTGTATAGAATGAGCACACCAAAATTGGTAGAGTTGAAGATGCAGCTGCAAGAATTAATGGACAAGGAATATATCAGACCTAGTGTATCTCCTTGGGGAGCACCTGTGTTATTTGTCAAGAAGAAGGATGGGACATTGAGGCTGTGTATTCATTACAGGAAGCTCAATAAAGTGATTATTAAGAAGAAGTATCCATTGACAAGAATTAATGACTTGTTTGATCAAATGAAGGAATCTAGAGTGTTTTCCAAGATTGACTTGAGGTCTGGGTACCATCAAGTGAGGATTAAGGAATAAGACATTCATAAGACAACTTTTAGAACTAGATATGACCATTATGAGTTCAATGTGGTGTCATTTGGTCCAATGCACCTTCTACATTCATGTGTCTCATGAATTGTGTCTTCAACAAATATTTGGATAAGTTTGTAATTGTGTTCTTGGATGACATTCTTGTTTACTCAAAGAATGAAGAAGAGCACATTGAACATCTGAGAATGGTGTTGCAATTCCTTAGAGAACACCAACTGTATGAAAAGCTGAGCAAGTGTGATTTCTATCAGCAGAAGGTACAGTATTTGGGTCATGTCATTTCAGCAGAAGGAATTGCAGTGAATCTAGAGAAGGTTGAATCCATCATGGATTGGCCTAATCCAAAGAATGTTGTAGACGTTAGATATTTTGTGGTACTTGCAGGCTACTACATAAGGTTCATTGAAGGATTCTCCAAGATAGCTGACCTAATAAATTCATTACAGAGGAAGAATATCAAGTTTGTATGGTTTGAAAAGTGCGAGAAAAGCTTTTAGCGGTTAAAAGAATTAATTACCAATGCTCCTGTTTTGAATATTGCATATCCAAAGAAATATTTTGTTGTATGTACATATGCTTGCATTGAAGGTCTAGGTGGAGTGCTCATGCTAGAAGGATATGTAATTTTCTATGAGTCAAGGAAGTTAAAGGAGCATGAGAAGAATTATGCCACACATCACTTAAAGCTAGTAGCCATAGTTCATGCTCTCAAGATATGGAGACATTATCTCTTGGGAAGAATATTTGAACTTAGGACAGACCATATGAGTTTAAAATATTTGTTTGACCAACCAAATATGAATGCTAGGAAAACTAGATGGATGGAGTTTCTTTGTGAATTTGATATGGAAATTAAGCATGTCAAAGGTAAGGAGAATAAAGTTGCAAATGCACTTAACATAAAATTCCATGTTGCAACAGTAAGTTTATGTAAATCAGATTTGAAGGCAAGGGTTCTTGAATCTCAAACCAATGATGAAGCTTACCTTCAAGTCAAGGAGAAATTGCAGCAGGGAAATGTGGATGAAGCATCCGAAAGATATCATATTGGTGATGGTGATGTTCTTATTTATCAAGGTACCATACTGTACATCCCAAATTGTGTAGATTTTAAGAAGATTGTGATGGATGAGATACATCAAAGGCCATATTCTGGACACCCAGGATATCAAAAGACTATAACAGCAACAAGAAAGCAGTACTTTTGGCATGGGATGAAGAAGGACATAGAAGAGTACATTGCTAGGTGTCAAAAGTTCCAACAAGTCAAGGAAGAGCATCAACACCCGGCAAGGTTGTTGCATCCATTTCCCATTCCAGAATGGAAGTGGGAAGTGATTTCAATGTATTTTATAACATGTCTGCCCATGAAATTAAGGAAGCATGATTCAATCATGGTAGTGGTGGACAAGCTATCAAAGGTATCTCACTTCATTCCAGTCAAGTCCACTCACAAAATCAATGACATTGCAAATATATTCATGAAAGAGATATTCATATTGCATGGATTTCCCAAGGAAATAATTTCAGATTGTGACACAAAGTTCACATCTAATTTTTGGAAAGGATTATTCCAAGAATTAGGGACTCAACTGAAGTTTAGTACAACATATCACCCTCAAACATATGGTCAGGCTGAGAGAGTGAATCAAATTCTTGAAGATATGTTGAGGATGTATGTGATGGATAAGCCATCCAAGTGGGACGACTACCTACACTTGGTAGAATTTGCTTACAAAAATGGACATCATGCATAATTGGGAATGAGCCCTTTTGAAGCATTGTATGGAAAAGGATGCTTAACTCCAATGAATTGGGACAGCCCAGTGAACAGGGTAGTAATTGGACCAAAGATGATAAAGGAGATGGAGCAAGAGATTATTAAGATCAGGAAGAATTTGAAAGAAACAAAGGACAGGAAGAAGAGTTATGCAGATTTGAAAGAGTGCATAAGGAATTTCAGATTGGGAATCATGTTAACTTAAGAGTGAAACCAAGGAAGAGTTCCATGAAGTTCGGTAGTTTTTCCAAGTTGGCACCAAGATATTGTGGGCCATTTGAAGTCCTTGATAGGATAGGACCAATTGCATATAGGATTGCATTTCCTTCTAACATGAGAGCTCATAATGTTTTCAATGTTTCTTTGCTTAAGAAATATGTACATGATCCTAATCACATAATTGACTAGAATGTGATACATGCGGAACCAGAGGGAGAGTTCCAAGTGGAGCCTATGCACATCCTATACAAGAACGTCACTTTTCTCCAGAACAGAGCCATCAGATAGGTGAAGGTGCAATGGAAGCACCTTAGTCCTGAGGAGGCCACATGGGAGATGGAGGATGCCATGAGAGAGGCATTTCCATTTTTGTTCAGTTTTGAGAACACCGAGGATGGTGTTGTTCTAAGGGGGAGGGAGTTGTAATACCACTATTTTACCCTTAGAGTTTATTGGCTTCAATGTAAATATTGTATAAATGCAATGTGTGTTTTCCCTAGTGTGGACCTCAAGGCCAATTCCCTACTAGTGGATGATTAGGTATATTTGCATAGGAAAGTATTTGATATTTTGATAATCCATGTGTTGTTAAGCCATGAGATAATTGTAAATGATGTAATTATTAATTATTGCAATAAAACACCAAGAAACTGCCTAAGGAGGAAACCAATGAGAAGGGTCCATGTGTATCCACTAGGGGGAGGTGAGGGGTTATGGGATTGGAACCCATGCTGCCACATGTCCATTTGTGAAACCATTTGACTCCCCATGCTGACATTAATGTTGTTGTAAGAGGGTATTTGAGAAAATAAGTCCATGAATTTGATGGAGTATGAAGCGACCCTGCAATCTGTATGGCAGGGTATGGATCTGTGTTTTACTTGTCCCTTAAGATACTCTACCACATGGGAATTCGATCATCCTAGTCCCTATCCCCTGGTCGACCAACAATCCAATTCATTATGCATTTTTGTAGAGCCGAGTCGTGAAGAAAACAAGGGAAAATCATGATTCTATGTAGGTGCGATTTGCAGAGCAGAGAACGCACATGAAACCCTGTGTAGGATGTGAACTGGTTAGGACAACCATGGATCAGACTGTGGGGATGAATTACAGATCTTGAACAACTTAGAAAACCCTGGAGAAGGCCTTAGATATGTTGCAGAGGACTGAGTTGTGGGACTGAGTTTCATCCACAACCATAAGAAGCTTCCATGTTGAATAACATAGAATAAGGTCAAACATATGGTTAGATGTGCTTGATAAACCCAGTGAAGGATGAAATATCAGGAAAACAACAGCTGGACCTTTCTATGCACACCTTGAATAGCACTGGAGGGAAGGAGCCTTGGGGGACTGTGCAGGAGAGAATAGGGCCTTCCTTGTGTTGGGTGCGGTAGGTAATGTGGGTTCCCTATTTTTTGAGTGATCTGAGATTCATGTAGCTCTTTGGGTGAGCTCACTGGCTTAGCAACATCCTCCATGTTCCCTTGTATGCTCGATAAACCCAACTGTAGGTTGGATTAGCATTAGGATGGAGCCTTGACTGTGAGAGAGCCTATTTATCCCTCCTTAGTGGATACACAAGCTAGCTCGAGGGTGGTTTCTCAGCTGAAAGAGTATAGGCTGGACAGAGACCTAAGATTGCTTGGAAATTTTCTCACTTAGACAGTTTCCTAGGGCACCTTCATTCCAAAGATAAGTGTTTATGTGGTGTAAAATGATGTATTTTCCCTATGTTATGATATGCCTGCTATGCTTAAGTTATTGAATGAATGAATGCATGAAATTGATCAATGTGAAGACCATTTATAAGCCTGTGTATGAGGTTGAGTTCAAGTTTGAGTGCTTCATTGTTTGATTGAGTTAACATGCTCCTAACCTTACAGGTTGTTGATGTGTTGACTAGTATAGTTTCATAGTATATGTTTATTTATGCATTGAATTCACCTTAAGAAGGACAACTTGAATGCATCTTGACTTGGGGAAGGAAGTGAATAACCCCCTGCTATGTTTCATGACCCTCTGTGGGTCAATTGAAGGGAGAAGCCATGGCAGAGGAAAAAAAAAGTTCTCAACAGATGGTTAATGAAGCATTGAGCGAGTTTGAGGCAAAACTTCAGTTGGAAACTAGCAGGGTTAGAGTGCTATGGTGTGGTGGGGAATCACACCATTGGATAGATATCTCCAAGAGATTTCCAATTGTACCGACCTTGTCCAATTTGGACTAAGGATGGAGGAGTTATCACCCTTAGAAGTTGGTAGGTGTAGGGGTCTGTGGTTCCGACCATTCCGCATCCGAAATGCAGATTGCGGATTGCGGAGGTCATGACCGACCTTTGGATTGGCGTGGTTAGCCTTCCACCTCTCTACATCCGCAAAGCGGATTGCGAATTGCAAAATTTGGAAGGGAGATTTCCATGGGATCGGCGCATGGGATTTCTGACTTTCTGCACCTGCAAAGAGGATGTGGATTGCGGATGTCGAGAGGTCAATTTCCATGGGGTTGGCACATTGGATTTCCTCCATTCTGCATCTGCAAAGCGGATTGCGGGAAGTGATTTTTCCTGGGACCGCGAAATGAGGTTTCCACTTTTCGACATCCGCAATGCGGGTTGTGGATTGTGGAATTACGGAGGATTAAATCTCCAAGACGAAGAATGGAGGACTCCGAATTTCGAGTTCCGCATGTGGATTGCGTAACTGCGGAAGTTGGACGGGAAATTTTAGAGGCCTAAAATGGCTTCTGACTACCGACTTCTGCATTGCGGATTGCGGAAGTCGAGAGCATGATTTTGAAGGATAGGTGGATTTGGAAATTCAACTTCCGATTTCCACATGCGGATTGTAGATCACGGAACGTGGATTGCGGATCGCAATGGTGGATTGTGGATTGACAACCATTGTGGCTGTGTGTAAAAATGGAAGAAATTATTGAAAAAAAATGGCTCAGTGGTCTCCCATTGCCTCTAAAGGACATTGAGGGGTTTGGGGATGTGACATTCAATCTCATCATCTCTAGATTCAGAGTCCGTGACAAGCCATCATCACAGATCATGGATCACATTTCCAAAATAATATGGTGGATGAACTAAGTGCCAAGTTGTGCTTTCGTCATGATAATTCAACCCCCTACTATCCTCAATAGAATGGACAAGTAGAGGCCATTAACAAGGTCTTTAAAACCATGATTCAACGCATGGTAGGCA
This sequence comes from Larix kaempferi, assembly GCA_027924585.1. Lineage (NCBI taxonomy): Eukaryota > Viridiplantae > Streptophyta > Pinopsida > Pinales > Pinaceae > Larix > Larix kaempferi. Next base: position 1,992,527 of record BSBM01000399.1, on the reverse strand, counting down.
CACACAAGTCAAATTAGCATGTGATGCTTTTTTCAGCCCTGTGGGCATGCCGGAATTTTGTCAAACCGCCATTGGTTTCACACCCTTCCAGTTGGTGTATGGACTAGAGGCAGTATTTCTTATTGAGTGTGAAATTTTGTCTTTAAAACTAGTTGTTCAACTCTTACCAAACACAACTGCTGAGGAAGAAATATTCTTATACTTAGCTAGACTCGACGAAACCCACCTTGATGCAGCTCTATCCAATTAAGCACATAAGAAACAGAACAAGGCCGAGTATGAAAAATCCATAAAACCCCGTATCTTCAATGAGGGTTATTTGGTCCTTACTTATGACCAAAAAGATGATAAGCTGGGGGAAAGTAAATTTGAGTCCATGTGGCATGGGCCATACATCATAAAACGTGTCTTGGAAAATGGAGCTTATGATTTGGTTGACTATGACAGAATATCCTTAGGGGAGCCTCGTAATGGGATCTACTTAAATAGGTACTATTCTTAAGTTATATTTCATCAGTACTCTATATATATTGTACATGACATGCATTTATGCTTGGTGTGACACTTTCTTCTAGTGTGTTAGGGTCTTATCTCTATTTTCTCTTATACCATGTTCTGCTTGGATGTGCAGATGGAAACCTGATATGGATTCACGGATGGTGCTAGTCGGCACACCCGGAACCTCACCTCGGTAGCTTGGGTACTCCATTCCCCTACCGGTGAACTGATAATCTTAGGAGGAGCTTGACTAGGTGCTGCAACTAATAACGTCACCGAATACCATGCGTTGATTGAACTATTGACCGAAGCCTTTTCCCTTGGTGTGGACCACATTGTCATCTACCTCGATTATCAACTAGTGGTCTCTCATCTGAACTGAGTCTACGCTATCCGTGAACCTATATTACTTCTCTTGTTTCGACGGGTACGTCTCTTAGAAAGGTCTTTTGATTCTATTCAATACCTACACATTCCAAGATGTATGAACACAGTTTCCAATTCATTGGATAATTTTGTATTAGATTGGCACATTGCACATTCATAAGCATTTTTATTAAAGATGCAAAATTGACACGACATGTAAATTATCCATTAATGTATAATAAAATACACATAAGATCCATATCCATCATGAAAACACATTGTAAAAAATCGCTAGATAATATTTTATATCAAGTCTGGAAAAATGTTGTACAAAAAGGTATTGATACAAAAATATGAAGCTCATGGATTTCAGTATGTCACATCTACAAAAAATATGAAGCTTGAGGCTTCAATACATCATCTCATACAAATCCTATCCTTGAGTGTTCTCCTGGCAGCATATGATAGCCCTAGCTACCCAGTGGAGTAACCGACCAAAACGTCCTGAAACTCCAGTTGTCCTGCACTGATAGTTTCCTAGAAGATCATCTATGGATATTTTTGGAATGTCGGAAGTCAGTCATTGAAGGTTCTCCTCCATCTCATCTAACTCCTCCACAACCTCCTAATGGAACGATTCCATCTCACATACCACTCCTCTCCTCTCGATGGGTGAGGATCCCGCCAGTCTGGATGGGCCAATATCTGTGTAAACGAGATATGAGATAGCAGTACTACAAAAAATGAAAAAATACATAAAAACAAGTGAGTTTTTTTCTTACCAATCTATCCACACTGCTCCCCATATGGAAGAGCTAAATCAGGGTCTCCTCAGAATTCTCCCCCCGCATACGCATAATCCTAAACCATGAGGAGCTGGCTACGCAACCACCTAAAGAAAGTCGGTTCGTATGTGATCATTGGTCCATCACAACCATGGCAAGCGATCCCCTCAGCCCACCTATGCATACGTAGATATTGCGGATCGATATCACCGATCTCCACCTAGGGATGAATAAGTGGAACCCTCTCCAAAAAGAAAGAGACCACAATGGATCCATAACCAAACTGTTTCAACTCCCCTCTTCGGCATTTGGAAAGTTGTTCCTTTAAGCTTGCGAGGAGCCCCTCGCACCAGTTAAACAATGTAGGAGCCATACACTCAATGGAATACAATATGTGGGCCTTAGTGGGCTGATGTGGGCCCCTACTACCTACCACTCTCTCGATAGTAAGCAATGCAATCCTCAAGGGATGGTTCCACATGTTCTTGATGGGAATTGTTCCACCCAACATTTGTGTGACTAGAGTGCAGAACTGTGCAATGAGATCCTTTGTGGACTGGTCACTACCCCTAGGTCTGGATAGTGAAACTGGGGCTCCACACCTAGATAATCCTATCAAGAAGTATATGTCTTCAATTTCTAAAGTGAGGATATGTGCCTCAACTGTGAAATGTTGTTGGTTCGGATCCCATAACCAAATCAAATAGTCCAATAGCTATATTTTGGCTCTCATTCCCTATACATGAAAGAACTTGAGAAACCCACACTCCCTCAAAAGCATTCATGGAGTGAGGATCATTTGCATCTTGAAAATCCTCCAATTCATGCTCACGTTCTTTTCACTGCACCATTTTGACGGATAAACCCTGTGCATGGACATCAAAATAATAAGCATTAGGTCCATTCCATTGCTTTAGAAATCATTTTTTGGGCCCCATATCAAATTTCATGGGCCAATCTACACTGACACACCCTTTCTTTTCATACAGGGCCTCATCGACGCACTTAGTCCATGCGGGATGCGCATCACCGCTAAGTGGCACACTTCCCATAAAGGGAAGGTGCGTCACCCAGGGTGCGCATTTTCTCCTATGAAATGAGCTACAAAACCCCCATAAACATGCATTAAAATGAAATTTTAAACCATCAAATCAAAGGGAAGGGAGTTTCGAGTTACTTGGAACTCACAGGAAGCTGAATGATCGACTGAGGCTCCCACAATCGTCACCTCAAGATTGAGCTTAAAAGAGGTTTTTTCTCACTCTTTCAACTTGGTAAAAATGAGATGGTAAATGATTTTTACTATTCACCCCAAAATGGAATATTCCTTTATTGATTTTTATCATTCCATGGGTTTTTTACTATAGTTGATTTTGTTTCAGTGTTTAAAAACCTTGTGATGGCTCTTGAATTTTTTCTAAAGCTTGCAGGTGAAGGGGAGTGATGTTTGACTATGATGGAGTCCATTGTTGACTTTTCATACTCATTATAGAGTGTGAAAACACTTTAGATCGTTTTTTATACCATTATCATGCTCATTAAAACTAAGTATAAATGATGTCGAGCTGAGTCTTTGTCCTTTCTTGTGCTCGTAAATACATGAGAATAAGTTAGCGAGTTATATTTTATCTCTTTTTCAAGCTCGTAAAACTTCTACGAAAAAGGAACCCCCTTGGAGTTCTTCTTTTGAGCTATTTTTAGACTCCATAAATAAGAAAATATTGCTAAGCGAACTTGATTCTTTTACGCTTGTAAAAGTATTAGAAAGGTCATTTTTATGGTGATAGTTTACCCATTTTTTGGACCAGTTGGACTATTTACGAAAAAGGAACACTCTAGTTAATCATGACTAGAAGAGTTCTCTCTCACATTGTTTTATCCTTTTTCGGGTGAGGAGATTAAAAGTTACGAAAAGGTAGTCATTAGAGTTGTGAAAATCCTCACGGCAGATGTAAGAGATGATGTATACCTCATAAGAAAGTAATTGATTAAGCAAGAAAATAGAAGAAGAGTGGTCAATGCAGTATAATGAGCAACATAATAATAATACAGTAGAACTCGGATAGAAGCAAAAATACTTCACACACACAAATTAATTAATCACAATATGGACAAATAAATAGTACAATTCATGAGGATTCGAATTCCTAAGGTGGCAATTCGAATTAGCCTTCATGGAGTGATCAAAAGATCACTGGAGTGTCATCATAGCACAACTAGTAGTCTATCTCATCGTTAGTGGAGCCATCAATGCACAAGTAACTGTCAACTATCAGTCAAACTGAGTCTAACTGAGTGTGGTAGGTGTAACTGAGTGTAACTAGAACTAACTGAATGAAGGAGTCTCAGTGGAGGGCGCATGAGGAGCTAACTGGAGTCAGAATGGGCACTCTAGTCTCACTGGAGATCCATCAGAGTGATACAGTCAGTTGAGAGTCAGTCTAGCCTTAAATCAAGGAAAGAACTAATGATAACTCAATTAACTGAAGTGCAACTGAGTGGTAGGTGAGAGAGGGCGCATGAGATGCATGTAATTGCATGAAGGGGCGCACTAAGCATTAGGAGGGCTAAAACTGATCTGAGAGAAGCTCCCGGGGGCTGGCTAACTGAGGGCTAGGTGTTGGACTGATGATTGGGATGCATGCAAATGCATGCAAACCCTAAATAATGCAAGCAAACCCTAAAAGTGCATGCATGAATGAAAATGCAAATAATGAAAATGTTGCTAGGACTAGGATGGAGTATAGGAATATCCTAATACCCCCCCTTAATCCATCTTAGTCCCTAGTAACTAAGACCAAAGGTCACCCAATACAATGAATAATAATAGTCAATAAACCGAGGAAATGGGGAAAACCTCATGGGAAAATACCCCCCCTCAAAATAGACTGTAAGGCACACACAAAAATAAATGCTCCAAACTCAAGCAGGTGTGATGCTTGGTCATATGTCTGGAGGTATATTCGTCTTGGGAAGAAGTGGATCATGCTCAGAAACCATGTGCTTGTACTTGCTCTTCAGATCGAATGTGATGAGAACAAATCCAAAAGTATGAGGATGATCCTTGAACCCATGATTCGAATCAGTTGAGGTAGGATCAAAAACATGAATGTGCAGATAGTCTTTTGTCTTCTCCTTTGAACCATCATGGGTGAGATTATGCCAAAAAGAACCATCAAATAATAATGATTGCTTGAAATCCAAATCAGATTTAAGACTTGAATAATAGTTTCTTGAGATCTCCTTTGAACCAACAGGGGTGAGATCAAAACTATCATATGTATGAGAAATTATCCCAAGTAGTAGTTGCTTAGAATCCAAATTAGATCCAAGACTTGAATCATGGTTTCTTGAGATCTCCTTTGAACCATAAGAGGTGAGATCAAAACCAGTAAATGCATGAGAAATTATCCCAAGCGAATGGCAATGGCCATATTCTTCAATGACCTTCTAAAAGCATGGAATTATGATCATATAATAATAAATAAGAGGTGATTGCTTGAGGAGAGCGAATGCATTACCTCCAATACCTTATTTTACCTCCGAAATATTCATGTGATCATGATGCAAACCAACAAACTCTGGTGCAAGAGAGGATTTAGGACCTTCTGCAATATCTAGAGTGTGAGCTGGCACAGAAAGAGAAGAAATTTGGAGCATGAGTGTAGAATCTGCAAGTTCTTCTTCTTTGTGAACAACTTCAATATGAGATGTGTTTGATACTGGTTCATGATCAATGAGATCATCAAGGGGGGCGAATGCATCACTTTGCTTGTTCTCGAAAGGGTTTGGACCAATTCCTTCATTCTGTCTGCCAAATCTTTCATCCAGATGGGCCCATAGCTGTTTTGGAGTTTCAATAACATCAAGGTATTGGTATATCATGTATTTGGGAAAAGAAAGCATCATTGCTCCAAAGGCTCCATCACCTTTATTTAACCAATCAATCTCCTCTTCAGAGGATTCGAACTCTCTTTCAAAATGACAATCAAAGAGATCATGGCTCTTCAAATATGCTATCATTTTTGGTTTCCATTCATCATAGTTGAATGGAGAAGGAGGAGTAATTCCTGATGAATACATTGAAGTTGTAGAAGACTTGCAAAAACAATAGAGAATATATGCAACTGCTACTGCTGCAAAAATGCAGAAACTGCTGCAACTACTGCATTGGAAATCTTGATAATAACCTGCAAAAAACTCTCAGGAATGGAGATAAACAATACTCTCAACATGCTTTGATACCATGTGAAAATGCTCACAGCAGATCTAAGAGATGATGTATACCTCACAAGAAAGTAATTGATTAAGCAAGAAAAATAGAAGAAGAGTGGTCAATGCAGTATAATGAGCAACATAATAATAATACAGTAGAACTCGAATAGAAGCAAAAATACTTCACACACACTAATTAATTAATCACAATATGGACAAATAAATAGTACAATGCATGAGGATTCGAATTCCTAAGGTGGAAATTCGTATTAGCCTTCATGGAGTGATCAAAAGATCGCTGGAGTGTCATCAAAGCACAACTAGTAGTCTATCTCATCATCAGTGGAGTCATCAATGCACACGTAATTGTCAACCGTCAGTCAAACTGAGTCTAACTGAGTGTAGTAGGTGTAACTGAGTGTAAATGGAACTAACTAAATGAAGGAGGCTCAGTGGAGGGCGCATGAGGAGCTAACTGGAGTCAAAATGGGTAGTCTAGTCTCACTGGAGATCCATCAGAGTGATACAGTCAGTTGAGAGTCAGTCTAGCCTTAAATCAAGAAAAGAACTGATGATAACTCAATTAACTGAAGTGCAACTGAGTGGTAGGTGAGAGAGGGCGCATGAGATGCATGTAATTGCATGAAGGGGTGCACTAAGCACTAGGAGGGCTAAAACGGATCTGAGAGAAGCTCCCAGGGACTGGCTAACTGAGGGCTAGGTGCTGGACTGATGACTGGGATGCATGCAAACCCTAAAAGTGCATGCATGAATAAAAATGCAAATAATGAAAATGTTGCTAGGACTAGGATGGAGTATAGGAATATCCTAATAGGAGTCTTCTTTAGACCTTTCAAACTCTCTAAACATGAAATGATGCCGAGTTTAGCTTCTTTGGACTCGTTAAAATATGACATTAATGGGCCCTTATAGGGGCGAACCCCTCCTATCTCAGGTTCGTTAAACATGTGAGATTGGACTTGTCTTAAGGATGAGCTATACCGAGCATCTATTACCCTCCTCAAGATCATTAATAAACACAAAGGTACTCATCGATCATGATGGGGAATAAGGAAAGAGTTTGTATTTACCTTTATTAATGGCAGCACATAGTCTCTCTTGAACATAGCACTTGTTTGCATTTCATTCAAACTACTTGGGTAATCTAGTTGTCCTCAAGTCTCTCCAATTCCATGAGTCATCATACTCCTTTGGGTCATCCAAAGAATGCATCAACCATTTTTTGTATTAGGTCTTGGTATCAATTTCATCGTGTCAGTGTTTCCAAGTCATGCCATTCCATGTTCAAGAGAATTCTGTTGATTGATTCAACCTCTGCAATCGTTATACATTCCTTTGTGTAGGTCACCCTTGAGTTAGTATCAAAATCCATTCTATAGTACGATCTACTCCAAAACATATTTGATCTTTTTTTGTGTTGATGATGGGGGAAACATCATGGCCCTCCTTCGACGGGTTTATCCTTTTCGAATTCAACACATCATCCAAGGATTGAACCTAGAAACTAGTCAAGTACCTTGGGCCTGCATGACTTAAAGGCAAGATACCTCGCTTTCAACAGTAATTTCACATCAGTTCCTTCTGATTGAAATATTCCATTGAATTTTCAACCTCATCTCATTGATTCACATTCGGTGGTATGTATTATGACACCTTGAGGATCATTGACATCAATGATGATTTCCCTTGCACTTGTTAACGGTTTATATCATTGACCGGTAATCAAGTGGTTTCTACCATGTCCAACTTCAACACATTGTAATCACATGGTTAGATTCGTATCATTGCGGGTTCGGTTTGAAGACCCTGGGTTAACTTATGTATCTCACCTAGGCTGCGATTTTGATATTTTGAGTCATATCACACGGATCCACTCTTGTATTGGTGGTGGCTGTGTAATTATATCATCATAGATCTACGCTTGTGTCTAGTCAGTCAATACTAACATGGATCTATAATGTGTTGGTCGGCAACTATGTTACGAGTCATTTGAGACATATATTCTCATAGTTTGTTGTACAGCAGGAGTCTTTGTATGGCACTTCAACCGATGGTCCTTGCTTCGAGTTTCCATATATCAAATCACCTCACCTATCCTATTTTTATATCTTCATGCTTTGGGGTGCATTCTTTTACACCAAAATCTAGTCATCATGAGTTATGTGTCCTTTATTTTCCTTGATCCCTAAAGCACTTAGGCCAAATTTCTTGAAGGAAGAGTTGTGGTTACTCCTTTTAATTTTTGTTGTCACCTTGACGCACCTTGCACATTGACAAAGTGCATCATATCCTTGGTGATGCGCTCTGCACATTGACAGAGTGCGTCGGTTACACCTTCTGCCTTTGGACAATGTGCGTCACTCTCCAAATACGCATGTTTCCTATAGACAAAGTGCGGCACTGTTGGTTTAAAAGGAGAAAGAGAAGCTTCAAGCAACTTCTAGAACCCATGATTATCTCAAATCTTATCCCTATGAACTAGGAAGGGTGGCACTCGATCTCGTTACCTTTTGGGATGATCCCTCAAGCTTCTCCCAAAAATCCTCAACCTCTCCTATCCCTTTAGGAATATATATACAATCCCTATCTTCATATATAAAAAAAAGAAATATAGAGCACGTATATGCTGGTGAAATTCCGCTGGAGCTTATTCCCTTTCATCCATTAGGACCAAATAAACTTGGATCTTTGATGCTAGGACTATTTGGAAGAAGTTGCAGCGTCAAATCTCGATTGTAATATATGCCTATGTACTTCTCATATTTACAGTAATACAGATTCTTTCCATAAATTTTTTTTTTTTTTAAGATCTTTAGAATTAGCTTCTTTGACTGCTAGTTTAGATTGATCTATTTTGCATGTTATTGGTATTTGTATGTTTCTACTTGCCATGTATTGTTTTTCAACTGGAGATATGAAGATCAGGATCTACACTAAGTGAGGAGATATCACTACAATCATAAGGTAATTCATCCTTCCATACCTCTTGCAAATTGGGTAATCTAGGAAAGATCTTTGTGTTTTGTACTACTTTTGTTCTAGATATGAGCCATTTGGACTACGGAGATCGGTTAGTGTCCACACTTACGTATTGTCTCTAAAAAAAATTCAAACACAATGGGAAACTCCCTATTATGGTCTCCATTTTTTTTTCGGACAATCCGTCAATGCAGACACTAACCGATCTTTCTAGTCCGAATGGTTCAGATCTAGAACAAAAGTAGTACAAAAAACAAATATCTTTCCTAGATTACCCAAATTGCAAGAGGTATGGAAGGAAGACTTACCTTATGATTGTAGTGCTATCTCCTCACTTAGTGTAGCTCCCGATCTTCATATATCCAGTTGCAAAACAATACACGAAAAGTAGAAACATACAAATACCAATAACATGCAAATATAGATCAATCTAAACTAGCAATCAAAGAAGATAATTCTAAAGATCTTAAAACAATAAGATTTTTATGGAAAGAATTTGTATTACTGTAAATATGAGAAGTACATAGGGAGAGATTACAAACTAGCTTTGACGTTGTAACTTCAACCGATGGTCCTTGCTTTGAGTTTCCATATATCAAAGAAACTCACTTATCCTGTTTTGATTTCATGCTTTGGGGGAATTCTATTACACCAAAATCTCATCATCATGAGTTATGTGTCCTTTATTTTCCTCTATCCCTAAATCACTTAGGTCAAGCTACTTGAAGGAAGAGTTGTGGTTACTCATTTTAATTTTTGTTTTCACCTCGACGTACCTTGCATGTTGAAAAAGTGTGTCATAACCCTGGTGACGCGCTCTGCACATTGACAAAGCGCGTCGGTGAAATCTTCTTCCTTTGGACAAGGTGCGTCACTCTCCAAAGATGCATGTTTCTTGTAGACAAAGTGAAACACTATTGGTTTAAAAGGATAAAGAGAATCTTCGAGCGACTTCTATAACCCATGGTTACGTGGAATCTTATCCCTATGAACTAGGAAGGGTGGCACTCGATCCCCTTACCTTTTGGGATGATCCCTTGAGATTTTCCCACAAATACTCAACCTATCCTATCCCTTTAGGCCTTATATACAAGCCCTCTCTTCATATCTAAAAAATATAAAGATATAGCACCTATACGCTGGTGAAATTCCACTGGAGCTTATCCCCTTTCTGTTAGGAACCCATGTCAACCCTTCTCTTTACTTTGTTAGTATATTGTTGTTGGACACATATGCTTTGTAAGTCGTCCCGTAGTATTTGTTGATCCATAGTTTATATTAGCCCATGGTATTGACCCATAGTATTGGACGCATATGCTTTCTAAGTCATCCCGTAGTATTATATGTCCCATGGTTTTGACTCATAGTATTGGCCATAGACTTAGTATATAAGTGTGTGTTGAGGTCATTGAAGGCACCGTGAAGTTAATTGTATTGAGCTTGCTCAAAGGAGATTTCCCCCTCGAAGTGGCCCGTGATCAATATAAAAGTGATTCTGAGTTCTATTATTTCTGATATCTCGTGTATTTGCATTAATTAATTATTGCAGGTTCTTCACATCTGGTATCAGCGCACTTTCTTGGGCTCGTTGGGTGGAAATTCTGCCAATTTTTTTTTTCGCATTTGTTGCAAGTTCGGATCTGCGAATAATCCCTATGCACTTAAATGTGGGAAGTACTTGGGCAGAAGCCGTAAAACTCATTGCGAGGAGTACCACAGGAACCCCAAAGTAGCTGGCCCATTGAGAGGAACTGCCAGCAAAAAGGGCAACGACCCCTACCCGATTGACTAGTTCCCACCCGTGAGGTAAGCCAAGAGCTGTCGTTTGTGGCAAAGTGGTTATCAATTTTACCTGAACCGCGGAGTGAGGGGCACTGCCCCAATACGCAAGCCGTCTGACAGCATTGGTGGCCGAGTGAATCCCCTGAACCGATAGGAAGCCGCACATACCTGGGGTCCATATCTATTTTCATTTGAACTATTGCCGATCACTTCCACTCCAGATCCATCCATTTCAGATCTATTCTGAAAGTCATTCTAGATCCAGTTGCCATTTCAGATCCAGCCGTTTTCGATCCCTTCTGCGCCATTGCAGATCCATCTTTTGCGGATCCCTTGTTTCAACTCTGTTTTCCTTGAAACTTCACTGACATCCCTGCAATCCCATTCTGCATATTTCATTCCTGAAGACCCTATCCCAAATTCCACTTCCCAAGACCAGAAATCCCACATTTGTCTATTTTTTAGGGTTTGCCATAACACCTTCAATTTTCACCCAAACGCCTTCAAATTTTTCCACCGTGTTCCTTTCCTAATTCTGCTTCTTTGTCCCTCTCTACCAAATTTTCTCATTCTTTCACCCCACTTCTAAAATCCCCATTTTTTTCCTCCTTGTCCATTAGAAAGTGTCCAAATCCTAGTCAAACCCCAATTACCAATCCGAGTTTTTCCCAAATCCAAATTTTCCTTTACTAAATAAGCTTTTGTTTGTGTTTTCTATCAATTTCCAAAAAAAAAACTCCTGGTTGTGGTTGTCACCCACGTAAGAGAAAAAACTATGGAGGAAGCACTTGCAGCCATCCAAACCAAACTCTAAGATCTGGATGAAAAATTTCTCATCCTCCATCTTCAACATTCAGTCATGAACAATAACCGACAGCCAGAATCTTTTGCAACCACCGGGTTCTCTTCTTCCAGCAATTTTCGTGGGCCGAAGCTTGATTTTCCTCGCTTCAATGGTACTGATCCGGCTGGATGGATATACCGAGAAGAACAATATTTTAGTCTGCATAATACTTTTGATGTCCAGAAAGTTCTACTTGCATCCTTTCATTTGGAATAGGAAGCCCTTCAATGGTACCGTTGGTACATCAAAGCTCATCCTGAGCCAAACTGGACATATTTTTGCCAACTCCTTTTGCCACGATTTGGTCCTAGTGCTTTTGACGACTTCACAGTAGCACTCACTAAACTTCACCAAACTGGCACAGTGAGAGAGTATCAGACATAATTTGAGAAACTAGCCAATCACACAGAAGGATTGTCTGATGAATTCTATAGGAGTTGTTTTATCAGTGGTATCAAGGATGAAATCCGCTCAGAGGTCAAAATGTTCTATCCCAACAGAATGATGGAAGTCCTAGGGTTGGCTAAGCTGGTTGAGGACAATATTGTAGCTCAACAATGCTACAAACCCACCTTTGTTCCCTTCAAAAATATGGGTTCCCAACGACCTCCCATTACGCCTGCTCCTCGACCAACTGCTATCAAGCATTTGTCTGAAATAGAGATGCAGGCACGCCGAGAAAAAGGGCTTTGTTATAATTGTGATGAGAAATTCACTCGGGGACATAGATGTGTTCAACAAAAGCTCTATCTCTTGGATGTGGATTCTATGCCTACCTCTGAACTTGGTGAAGAAGCTCCAGATACAGTAGATGATTAGGTTGACATTCAGCACCCTCCTGTTGACAACCCATCTCAGGACGACCCACCCAAGATCTCTCTCCATGCTGTAACCGGCGTCATCACCCCACAAACAATGCGGGTTAGGGTATACTTCAAGAAGCTCCCTCTTACCATACTTATTGATTTTGGTAGCACTCATAACTTCATTGACCCTTGGATCGCCAAACAGGCTGATTTTTTTGTCCATCCTTGCTCCCACTTTGAAGTCATGGTTGCCAATGGGGGCACCTTACCTTGCAAGGGGAAGTGTCACAATGTGCATATCTCTATGGAAGATTATAACCTAGGCTCTGACTTGTTTTCCTTGTCCTTAAGCGGATGTGATGTGGTTTTGGGCATTCAATGGTTACGCACACTTGGCCCCATCTTATGGGATTTTGCTGAACTTTGGATGCAGTTTCCAGTCAATGGGGCACAACACCAATTTATGGGATTACAACCAGGGTCTCTCTGCATCATCAGTTCACATCGCCTGGAAAAAATTCTTAAGAAGAATTCACATGGTGTCATCACTCAGCTCCATTCCATTCAGATGCACCATCAACAGTCTCCACTACTTTCTTGGATAGATATGCAGGTGTCTTTGCTGAACCAATGAGCTTGCTGCCTTCAAGAGACCTTTCCGATAAGAATTTAGCCCCATCTACCTCTCAGCAGGAAATGATGGCTATTTTGCATGCAGTATAGAAGTGGCAGCCATACCTATTAGGGAATTATTTCTGCATCAAGACTGATCTCCAAGGTCTGGAAAATTTCCTGGAACAATGGGTCTCCTCCCCAACACACCTGAAATGGGTTATCCCTATGTGATCACTTACAATAAGGGCAAGGACAATATGGTGGCATATGCTCCTTCTTGCACAATTGATGACCCAGTTTCTCTTACAACTATTTCTCTGCTTGTTCCAAATTGGTTGCAATATGTTCAACAGGGCTATCTCTTCTATGAACTCCATGCTTCTTCATCAGCAGGGCACTCTGGGTTCTTCAAAATGTATGACCGGGAACAATGTAACTTCTTTTGGCAGGGACTGAAAATGACAATTCAACAGATGGTGGCTGACTGTGATACCTTCCAGGTCAACAAGGGTGAAACGACACTCCTTTCGGGACTGCTCAAACCCTTTCCCATCCCTACACAGATTTGGCCAACTATTTCTATGGATTTCTTAGAAGCGCTCTGGTGGTACAATACCACATCTACAAGGACACCATATGAAGCAGTCTATGGATAGACACCGCCAGTTATTCTTCCATACACCCTTAGCAGCTCCCCAGTTCAGGAAATTGACTCGGTTCTTTGAAACCACGATCAGATTCTTCTCATTCTGCAAGACAATCTTCACATGGCCAGAATTCGACTGCAACAACAAGCCGATCAACACCATTATGAGTGCACTTTTCATGCAGCTGATATGGTTCTTCTTCGTCTACAGCCTTCCAAGCAATCCTCCCTGAAACTCCAAAGGCATTAGTGGCCCGAAATGCAACCCGAGGATGCTACCGGGGAACTAGTCATTCAGATTCTGCATCAATTTCCCCAACCAAAGCTTTGAGGACAAAGTTTTTTCTAAGGAAGAGGGGATTTTAGGAACCCGTGTCAACCCTTCTCTTTACTTTGTTAGTATATTGTTGTTGGACGCATATGCTTTGTAAGTCATCCCATAGTATTATATGTCCCATGGTTTTGACTCATAGTATTGGGCATAGACTTAGTATATAAGTGTGTGTTGAGGTCATTGAAGGCACCATGAAGTTAATTGTATTGAGCTTGCTTAAAGGAGGTTTCCCCCTCGAAGTGGCCCGTGATCAATATAAAAGTGATTCTGAGTTCTATTATTTCTGATATCTCGTGTATTTGCATTAATTAATTATTGCAGGTTCTTCACACTTTCATCCATTAGGAGGCAAAAAGCTTGGATCTTTGAGGATAGGACTATTCAGAAGAAGTTGCAACATCAAAGCTCGGTTGTAATATCTCCCTATGTAATTATCATATTTATAGTAATACAAATTCATTCCATAAAAATCTTATTGTTCTAAGATCTTTAGAATTAGCTTCTTTGACTGCATGTTTAGATTGATCTATATTTGCATGTTATTGGTATTTGTATGTTTCTACTTTTCGTGTACTATTTTGAAGCTGGAGATTTGAATTTCAGTAGCTACACCAAGTGAGGAGATAGTACTACAATCATAAGTTAATTCATCCTTCCATACCTCCTGCAATTTGGGTAATCTAGGAAAGATATTTGTGTTTTGAACTACTTTCGTCCTAGATCCGAACCATTCGGACTAGGGAGATCGGTTAGTGTCAGCATCGGTGGATTTTCCATAAACACATAGCAGAATGATTTCAGAATATAAGAGATCACCAAACACTCTTTATGAAGATACAAAAGAAATGGAGAAGAGAGATCGATCGGATGTGTGCCCAACACAATAATAACAAGCACGAAGAATACCCTGCTCAAAGAGAAGCGCCTTGCCTTCAATGGAGAAGAGAATTCACTTCACATTGGATTCATCAATAACATATAAAATATTTATACATTCTTCTATTCTATTTTTAACTTATAACTTCAGGATGAACTTGCCTTCAAACTGGATGTATTAATCTTGCATGCAGAGGTGTGCCCCACTTCTCATGCAGTGCTTTATCTCACTAAGCTTCCACTTAGGATGAACTCACCTCTTAATTGAAAGCTTTCCCACTTATTTAGGTGGCTAACTTAAGTGTCGACATGCAAGTTTCACAACTGACGTGTCATATTTTAGTTTAACATAAGTGTGGTCATGCAATAACACTTAGTTAACTAGATCTTCTTTGTTGTCACATAGTTAAATCTCTTTAATTGACGTGTCATCTTTTAGTTTAACTAAAGTGAAAACACTTTAGTTAAATAGTCCTTATTTAACACCTAGTTAACTGAAATCATGTTGATTGATTTACTTGAAGTGACCACTGTGAGTTCTTTAGTTAACTAAGTCATATCTTTAACTGACGCTTTAACTTAAGCATTGATACTTAACTAAATATTTAACAATTCAAGTTCTATTTAATTAGCTGAAGTGTATCCAGGGGAAATTTTGAATTCTCTTGATATCAATGCTTTATCTTTCATTTCTTTATCTCTTACTGCATGGTCAATATGTGCTAAATTTAATTATCCATCACATTACATTATACTAAGAAGAATTATCGGACGTTGTGATCATATTACATTATTCCGAACCAAATGATCATATGCTAAAGTAATTCACTTTAGAGGCGATCAATCTATAAATTAGACTTAATAGAAATATGGTGATCATGGTTAATAATACATCACACAACATTAAATGCTTTTAACAAGTAAAGCATACCTTTATATGAAAGGTCAACCTCTATATGGTAGGTCCATCTCATGGATACCTTTATACGAAAGGCTCACATGATAATCATGACTTGACACACACAAGTCTGGAGCCTTGTCCAACAAGACTTTACAACATCATTACTTTGATCAATTACCTCTATATGGGAGGAATAACCTTTACACAGAAGGAAATCAAAGTGCTCACCTCTGTACAGTATGATCAATCTTGTATACACAAGATTGGTTTGGAGAATGTCTCATGATGTTGTATATTTAACACTCCCTCTTAGCGAGGGAGGCATTCTCTTCCATACCAAGCTTGTATCGGAAGTACCTGAAATTCATCACTAATAGAGGATTTGTTAACACATATTCAATCTTCTCATCAATAGCAATGTAATTAAGTTTCACTATACCTTTCTAGAACATGTCTCGGATGAAGTGATACTTCATTTCAATGTCCTTCAACTTGTCATGAAACACTCGGCTTTCCCAAAGCTTGATGCAACTCTAATTGTCACACCTAATACTTGTAGGTTCAATATTTTAACCGAACAACCATGCAAGTATATTTTTGAGCCACACTGGTTCTAGATAGGAAACACTAGAAGCTATGTAGTCTACTTTGGTAGTGCTTTGGGATACGGAGCCATGCTTCTTGCTTGACCAAGATATCATAGCTGATTCTAGGCTATAACATTATCCAGATGTACTCTTACGGTCGACAATGCTTCCTCCCAAGTCTGAGTCTATATAACCAAGTAACACGAATCCTCCACTGGAGGATTTTATGAGTCCATATGAAATTGTACCTCGAAGGTACCTAAGCACATGCTTAGTAGCTGTCTAGTTTCTTGTTCTCGGATTAGACATAAATAGACTCAGAATGCTCATAGGAGAACATATATCAGGCCTCGAATTTATCAAGTACATTATCAATCCTATAAGTTGTCTATACAAAGTGGGATCTACTGGATCTGATCTAGAGCCTGACTCATGAAGTTTCCTCAAATTGGAAACAATCGGTGTAGTCATAGATTTCCAATATATCATGCCAAACCTTCACAATATATCCATAGTGTACTTCCCTTGAGATAGAAAATTTTCATCTTTTCTTTGCCAGATCTCAAGGCCAAGAAAGTAGTGCATTAGACCTAAGTCTTTCATATCAAACTTTGAGGAAAGCTCCCTCTTGCACCAAGCAATCAGATGTTCCTCCCCAGTGAGGAAAAAATCATCAACATACAAAAGCAATATCAACGGTTGTTTTTTCACTACTTTAAATTACAAATTTGGATCAGCTTCACTCTTACTGAAACCCAGTTTCTGAAGGTAGGTATCAATTATGGAGTACTGAGCCCTAGGGGATTTCTTAAGACCATATAGAGATTTCTTTAGCTTGAAAACATGGGACTCCTTCCCATGCACCACAAATCCTTCAGGTTTATGAATATAAAGCTCTTCCTCAACCTCACCATTGAGGAATGATGTATTCACATCCATCTAGTGAATTTCCCATCATAGAATAGATGCAAGTGCAATCATTGCTCGGATTGTGGTGTACCTTTCCACAGGGGAAAAGGTATCATCATAATTGATTCCTTCTTTCTTGGAGAAACCTCTGGAAATGAATCTGGAATATACTTCTCAATCCTACCATCCGCAACATGCTTTATCTTGTAAATCCATATGTAAGTCACATTGTACTTCCCATTAGGTTTGGGAACAACCTTCCAAACATCATTCTTCTTTATAGACTTGTACTCTTTTGTCATTCCACCTTTCTAAACTTGCTTCTTTGTAGCTTGTTCATATGAAGACGATTTTGAATCACTGACGTGACTCATTAGTGAAATATACCCTAAATATGTTTTGGGTTGCTTGCGCTCTCTAGATGAGCCTGCTGGTGCTCCATTTTTCTCTGCATTTTTTAAGATGTATCGACACCAAGCAGATATTCTTTTAGCGTGAGGTTCATCAGGTGACCTCTCAACCAGTTCTACTAGTTCTTCAAGAGTTAGTGAATTTGATGCATCTTCTGGTTTCTCCCTCTCAAACTCTAAAGGGGGACAATTAGACTCGCGATCCTCCATATTTGAATCACATTGAATCTCTTTCAATATTTTGAAAGCAGCTTCCTCATGGAAGGTAAAATATAGTTTGACTTCAATGTGTCTCTCACCAGGTACATATATTCGATATGCTTTGGATTACTCCCTATAACCCACAAAGGTTCCTTTCTTTCCTAAAGGCTCCATCTTTTGTTCTTTTTTTTTGGGTACATGAATGTATACTAGGATCCAGAAGATCCTCAAGTGTGAGATGTCTGGATTCTCACCAGTAAACACTTCTTCTGGTGTCTTCTCATCTAGAAGGGAATGCAGGCTTCTATTCTGGATGTACATAGTTGTACGGGTGGCTTCTTCCCATAATGAGGTAGACATATCTTGATCATGAATCATGGATTTTGTAGCCTCACATATGGTTCTATTCTTCCTCTCAAAAACCCCATTTTGGTGAGGGTTGTATGGTACTGTTAAGTGTATACATATTCCTTCGTCACTACATAGCTCATTAAATGCATGTGAATCAAATTCACCTCCATGATCAGACCTTAATGCATGGATGTGTTTTTCTTTCTGATTTTCAACTAGGGCTTTAAAGTATTTAAATTTGCTAAGAGTTTAACTTTTAGCCTTCGTGAAATAAATCCATGACTTCCTAGAAAAATAATCTATGAACAATACAAAATATAAGAAGCCGCTCAGGGAGGGGTATGACATGGGAACACATACATAAGAATGTATTAAATCTAAAATCCTTTTAGATCTAGAAGAACTGCTAGAAAAACTTTTCTTAACATTCTTCCCAAGTGCACAACCCTGACATACACTAGCATGCTCAAAATCAAATACAGGCATACCTTTTACCATCTTTTGAATTCTTGGTGTTGCTTTGTAGTGTAGGTGTCCAAGCCTTTGGTGCCATATCTCGCATGGAATAATAGTGTAATGAATCATAGCTTGAATGTACTTCCCAGGTACCTTGTAGAGTCCTCCCTCTCGAACACCGATCACAACAACATATTATAGGCTTTTGTTCTTTGGCCATAAAAGTGCTTTGTTATCCATGAAGATAACTCGGAAGCCTTTGTATTCAAGAACTGAAACTAAGAGGAGGTTCTTCTTCAATCCTGGAACATATATAATTTGCTCCACATGTAAAATATCTCTGGTGCTCAGCTTCAATGAGGTGGATCCAACTCCTTGGATCAAATAAGTCGAGTTGTCCCCCAACTCTACAATGCATGTGAATTCTTTCTCCTTTAGATCAGTGACAACACTCTTGTAACCAGTCATATGTTTGGATGTGCCACTATCAATCAACCATGTGTCTGCATTTGTGATGACGGATCCCGAAAGGGATGATACAAGATAATACTCCCTTCTTGTCTCCTTTTTTTTGGATGCATTCTTTTGAGTAATTTCATCTTCTATGGCGGTAGAAGCATGAAACTTTCCTTTCCGCTTTGCTCTGCAATTTCTTTAGAAATGACCTTTCTTGTTGCAATTGAAGCATGTAGATTTTGACTTGTCTAAGCCTTTGTTGAACTTCTTCTTTAGATGAGAGAAATTCTTTTGGAAGAAGGGTTTCTTTCCTTTCTTCATTCTTTCCATGAGGGAAATATTTTATTATTTGATGCACACCGACTTGCTCTGGATTCACCCCTCCTCTTGGAGGAATTCATGCCACAACCTTTTGAAGTTAGGTTGTACCTCTCGACAATTTACCGCAGCCAAGAATGTCTCCCATGAGGATGGGAGATCATCAATAGCATTTTGGAGAAGATCATCTTCATCCACCACTACTCCAATACTAGCAAGCTTACTTGAGAGATATTGGAGAAGAAGGAGGCCACTGTCTCATCCGTATCCATATTTAATTTTTGAAGCTTATTCTTCAATTCCCTCTTTTGACTTAGGGCCTTCTTCTCATATAGATTAGTCAATGTATCATAACATTTTTTTGCGGTATTCAGTGGTGATCACATGGGAGTCAAGTTATCTTTTACTGAATCATAGATGATCCGTTCGGACTTAGATTTATTCTTCCTTAAGTTGATGTGCCCTGCATTAGATGTAGGATCCTCCACCGCAGTGAATACATAGTCATCTAAGTCATGTTCCTCTAGTATTTTGAGAATCCTATCCTTCCAAGCGTTGAAGTTTGAGGTGCCCTCAAGACGGTCTTCTGGTCGTATAGAAACTATTGCCATATTCTTCAAATCTTGTGCTCAAGTTATCAAGATCAACGTATGCTATAGCTGGTTGCATGCAAAACAAAGCTCCTTCATGCCCTGAGCTCTGATACCATGTTCAAATTTGGTTTATATTTGATCTTTAATTATTTTAGATGTAGATACTTGAATCAATGAGACAATTTAATCCATGAATTCATACAACCATAACACAAGATATACCCTGGGTAAAATCCTCAAAATTATGAGAACAAAAATCCCAACAATTATTCTCAGTATAATATAATGGATAGCAGAGAATGCTTTCTTTTAAAACATAGCAGATTGCTTTTGGAAGATAAGAGATCACAAAACACTCTTGATGAATATAAGAAAGCAATAGAGAATATAGATCAATTGGATGTGTTCCCAACACAACAATAAAAAGCATGAACAATACCCTTCACAAAGAGAAGCACCTTGCCTTCAATGGAGAAGAGAATTCACTTCACATTCGATTCATCAATCCCCTATAACATATTTATACATACTTCTCTTCTATTTTTAACTTCCAACTTCATGATGAACTCGCCTTCAAACTGGATGCATTAATATTGCATGCAGAGGTGCGCCCCACTTCTCATGCAGTGCTTTATCTCACCGAACTGTCACTTAGGATGAATTCACCTCTTAACTGAAATATTTCCCACTTAGTTAGGTGGCTAACGTAAGTGTCGACATGCAAGTGTCACAACTAATGTTTCATCTTTTAGTTTAACATAAATGTCATCATGCAATAACACTTAGTTAACTAGATCTTGTTTGTTGTCACTTAGTTAACTCTCTTTAACTGAAGTGCCATATTTTAGTTTAACTAAAGTGAAAACACTTTAGTTAACTAGTCCTTCTTATTTAACACTTAGTTAACTGAAATCATGTTGATTGATTTACTTGAAGTGATCACTACGAGTTCTTTAGTTAACTGAGGCATATCTTTAACCGATGCTTTAATTGGAGCATTGATACTTAACTGAAGCTTTATAACTGAAGATTTAACAATTTGAGTTCTCTTTAATTAGTTGAAGTGTCTGGATGGGAAATTTTGAATTCTCTTGATCTCTATGCTTTATCTTTTATTTATTTATCTCTTACTACATGGTCAATATGTGCTAACTTTAATTATCCATCACATTACATTATACTAAGAATAATTATTAGATGTTGTGATCATATTATATTATTCTGGACCAAGTGATAATATGCTAAAGTAATTCACTTTAGAGGTGATCAATCTCTAATGGAGACTTAATAACAATCTGGTGATCATGGTTAATAATACAACACACAATATTAAATGCTTTTAGCAAGTAAAGCATTACTTTTATACAGAAGGTCCACCTCTATACGGTAGGTCCATCTCATGGATACCTTTATACAGAAGGCTCACATGATAATCATGACTTGACACACACAAGTCTGGATCCTTGTCCAAAAAGAATTTACAACGTCATTACTTTGATCAACTACCTCTATACAGGAGGAATAACCTTTACATGGAAGGCAATCAAAGTGCTCACCTCTATACGAGAGGATCAATCTTGGCTACACAAGATTGGTTTGGATAATGTCTCCTGATGCTTTATATTTAACAATATACACATCAAGGTATGATGTCACCAAAGACAGATGCTCATAGGAATAATAGTTTCTCTTTCTCTGGTAAGCATGGATACAAAGTGAGAGATTTTTATAAAAGGAAGTCTAATGAGTCCAAAAATAGATGGCATGCTGGTCATTTTTCCGAAGGAGAGGAAAGAATGGAAGATCACTTCCAAAATCTCAGATTATTTGTATTAGATTCTTCCCGGTTAGCTAAAACAAATGACTGTAATGCTTGGTTTGTTGATTTTTGTTCCTCCATACATATGTCTTGTAATAAGGAATGGTTTAAAAATTGTCACGAGACTAATAATGGTGCTAATGTATATCTTGTAGATGATAGCTCGCATCAGATTAAAGGTTATGGTGATATATCTATGACATTACGAAACTGTAGTGTCAAGAATATACAAAATGTGATCCATGTACCTGGTATAAAGTATAACTTAATCTCCATTTCCACCATAATACATCAAGATATGAAGTTAGAATTTTTAGTCGTGTTGCTTTGTGAAGGATATGTAGGATCATTATAAGGTGATTGCTATAAGAGCTAGAATTGGAGGACTATACAAGCTTGATGTGACGATGAAGGGTCATCAAACATTGGAATATACAACCATGTCAACAGAAGTGTTATGGCACCAAACGTATGGTCATTTTAATTATAATGATTTGTTGCTTCTTCAGAAATAAGGAATGGTGGAAGGGCTTCCATTGCTTAAGAATGAAAATACTGCATGTGAAGGTTGTGCACTAGGTAATTAGCATAGAAAAGAATTCCCTACTCATATAAATAAAAATATAAGAGATATTCTTGAACTTGTGCATAAATATGTTTGTGCCCCCCTGCAAACAAGGTCACTTGGTGGAGCATCATATTTCCTGCTCTTTATTAATGATAGTACTAATTATACTTGGGTGTACTTCATGAGGAAGAAGAGTGATGTATTTGAATATTTCAAATATTTTAAAAGCTTGGTTGAGAAGCAAATAAGCAAGTACATAAAAATCCTCATATTAGATCAATGAGGAGAGTATTCTTCATGAGCCTTCATCAAAGATTGCAA
Organism: Larix kaempferi; assembly: GCA_027924585.1. Taxonomy (NCBI): domain Eukaryota; kingdom Viridiplantae; phylum Streptophyta; class Pinopsida; order Pinales; family Pinaceae; genus Larix; species Larix kaempferi. Next base: position 1,969,870 of record BSBM01000399.1, on the reverse strand, counting down.
GGACAATGGAATTCAACAACAGTTCACAGTTCTGCATGCTCCTCAACAAAATGGAGTAGCTGAAAGGAAGAACATAACCTTGGTTGAATGTGCACGGAGCATGACAAAAAGGTAAAAATATTACTAATGATTTTTTGCCTGAAGTAGTCAGTACTGCTATTTATTTGAAAAATAGGATTCCAACTAAAAGTTTAGATCATAAAAATCCTTTTAAATATCTTTATGGCTATAAGACTACAGTTAGTCATCTAAGAGTATTTGGAAGTAGATAATTTTCTCATATTCCTACATATGATAGGATAAATCTTGATGCAAAATCAATCAAATGCATTTTCATTGGCTATTGTGATGAACACAAAACATACAAGATGTTTGATCCTAGCACACATAAAGTTTTTCCAAGTAGAGATGTAATATTTTATGAAAATGCAGACGAAGGATATAATGTGGAAAGTTATTATTCATGGAATATTTCTCTTGATCATGTCGAAGAAGATGCAGATGTGGAACATGTACATAAACATGATGAATATTCAAACAAAATGAACACTTCAAGTAGTGAGGATTCACCAAGGAGTGGCGAAAATTCTCCAACAAGCAGAAGAATCTGTGATGGGACTCCAATAGGAATTATGGTACCGAGGAGGTCAACATGAAATACTCAACCACCTGAAAAGTTTAAATATTATGCCTTGATGACTCAAGTAATAAATGTTGTAGAACCTTTGAACTTTGAACCAGGAAAAGATAAGAAAGAATGGATGGATGCTATGAGAGAATAATACAATTCTATAATGAAGAATGGAACATGGGAATTAACAGAACTACCTGAGAATAAAGTTCACATAGGATCCAAATGGTTTCTCAAATCCAAATTTAAGGATAATGGTATCATAGATAAATATAAATCTAGATTGGTTGCAAAAGGTTACTCGCAAAAAGAGGGAATTGATTACAAAGATACATTTGAACCTGTAGCTAAGATGAACACTATTAGAGTAATGATTGTATTAGCCACAAAACATAATTGGAAACTGCATCAACTGGATGTTAAGTCTTATTTTCTGAATGGGGAATTGGACGAATAGATGTACCTTCTTCAACCAGAAGGGTTTTTACAAAAGGGAGAGGAACATCTTGTTTGCAAGTTGAAGAAATCTTTATATGGATTTAAATAGGCTCTGATATCTTGGTATTTGAAGATTGACTCTTTCTTCACTCAGAAGGGTTTTATGAAAAGTAAAAGTGATCCTAGCCTATATGTAAGGTCATATGAGAAGGGAATTATTGCTTTCATTTACTTTATGTTGATGAGATTATTATAACAGATAGTGCTTCTAAATTTAGTGAAGAAATCAAGAAACAATTGTCACAGGAGTTTGAGATGAAGGATCTAGGAGATCTGCATTATTATTTAGGCCTTGAAGTATGGAGAGAGACTGGCATGAAACTAGTCACACAAAGTAAATACACAAGGGATTTACATCAAAGGTTTCATATGGATGGATGTAAGGAATTACCTACTCCGTTAAAGCATAATTCTAAACTCCGCAGTGATGATGGCACAAAAGGGGTAGATGGTACCCTATATCAAAAGCTATTGGGAAGTTTGAATTATCTCACTACAACCAGGACATACATTGCATACTCTATCAACATTCTTAGTCAGTTCATGGCTAATCCACATGAAATCCACATGAAATAAACCAAGAGAATCCTTCAATATATGAAGGGTACTGTTAATTTTGGTATTTAATATATTGATGAGTTTGATGTTGAGTTGACAGGTCATTCTGATTCAAACTGGGTTGGAAATACGGATAGAAATTCAACCACGGGTTATGCATTCAATATTGGTTTAGGGATAATGTCATGGAGTAGAAAGAAACAACCAATTGTTTTTTTGTCATCAACAGAAGCTGAGTAAAAATCTTTGAGCATTTCTACTTGTGACTCCATCTGGTTGCGACGAATTCTTGAATATTTTGGAGAAGAGAAAAAAACACTAACAATTATAAAGTGTGATAACCAAATCCCTATCAAACTTGCCAACAATATTGTGTATCATGCTGATCGATCTAAGAATATTGATATCCAACACCATTTTGTAAGGGAAATTATATAGTCCAAGGAGATTGGCTTAATCTATTGTAATACAAATGAAAATGTGGCTAACATTTTCACAAAGCCCATTGAAAAGGAAAAGTTTGAAACATTTAGAATCAAATAGGTGTCGTAGAGAACTAATTTATCCATTAAGGGGGAGTGTTGGAAGAATAATGTAGAAATGACAAATTAGGATATCGGTTGAGTCTGTTCCAGTATGTTGCTTGTCTGATTTCTAGTTGTTATAGCTGTATCTGTTTTTTAGTTCAAGAGTGGCTTTTAAGTTCCATCATTTTAGGAGACTGTTAGAATTTCTCCAATACTATAAGTATAATCATTTTCTAGTTTAATGCAAGCAGTGTGTGTGAGAGCTCAATCTCTCTACTGTGATCCATTTAATGGTTAGATAGTTTCTTTGATTACTCAATTTCAATTCAGGCATAGTTATGTGTAGGATGTCCTAATTAAGTAGTGGAACATGCTAATAGATAAATTAAGGATAAACCACTAGACTATAGAAGAGATTCAAGAAATCATTAAGATATATATGTTGAAGGAAAACTAATAATAGGCTATTCCAAGCTATGAGTGGCTACAACCATTGGTATGACGAAAACTCATGGTTACCCAACACCTATTGTAGAGACTATAGATATGAATGCAAAGGTTGCTAGCATCAGTTCGTATAGAGGTTTTAGAGACTGGAAACAATTTGTGTCCCAATTCGAGATCGAAGCCAGTAGTACAATCCTAGAGGACTCATGGTGCATGGATGGGTCACACCGGTGTCTTCAACCCAAATACCGATGTTGACGCTAGCCACCTACAACCCAATAAACAACAAGTAGATAATCGTATCCCAAAAATGAAAAAACAATACGCAAGGTCCAAACTATAGTCCAAAAAATCTGTCTGGCGTACAGATAGATTAATAGGCCCAAAATGGGAAATATATGGCATGGACATATTATCTAACTACCTTATCAATTATACACTATTAATCTCTAAAAACTATTTCAATTATTATGCTCAAATGTCTACTAGTTATTTCAAGTATTATGCTCCACTTCACCTTCCCTCTATGTTGCATCATCATGAATTCATTTGTAATTGTGAGAGAGCAAATTTTACAAGAGTACAAGTGTAGAAGGAAATGAAATAATGTATGCATGGAAAATAGTCATTCAACCTTTCCTCATTATTTATTTAAATGAGCGTCTTTGCTATGAACGAGAGAAAATTTGTAATGAAACAATGGGTTTCAATATTTTCTCTTTTTATATAGATAGAAAAGGGTTGAACAACCCATCTCTAATCTCTTTATTATATTCAGTTTTATGAATGGGAGATAGAGATTAGTTTCCACTTGCTATGAAAGAATGTTAAATATTTTTTCTAATTATTCCTTCTATTATAAAGATCTAATGAATATAAAAACATAAATTAAGTGTTAATTGACCTTTCTTCAGTGACATTTTGAAGAATGTAAAAATAATTTATTTGAACAATTTTGGATTAGCATTTGAAGTGTCCACTAACCCTTATTGGTATAAATGATAAGTGTCATCACATGAGGGAAAATTGTTTAAAAAAAATGCATGATAGAAAGGTAACTTTCAAAAATATATGGAGATTAATCTGAGGAACAGGGCTTTGGGTAAATATTATTATTCAGAAATATATTTTACCTTATTTAATAGTAGAATGGATTTGTAGCCCTTAAAATATTTGCTTAATGTTTCTAATAGATGTAAAGCTATTGTTAATGTTTTAATGTGATAGGAAAAGGTCTTACTTGGAAGGTTAGAAATGGGTCAAATTTGAGATTGGGTGAATATCCTTTGGTGGGAAGAGATAATGGACACCTTCTCCCTTCACACATGATCTTAAATATTAGAGAAAGGGGATTCATTACTTTGAGTAACATAATGGACCTTTCTGCTACTACTTTATTTCGTCAGGGATGGATGCAGGTGTTAGGATATTTCAATACTCCATACTTGTCCTACATAGCATTATTTATTTTTCCTAGTTGTTGATGATGGAATTTTCCCCCTAGTGGTGTGCAGATGTCATCAAGGTTCCATCTACCACCTTCTAAGACATGCGTGCATCATTTTAGGACAACTTTAGTCAGTTCCCTATTTTATAGGAACCTACTGAGTGTTCCAGTGCAGTCCACTTGAGTTATTTGATTCTTGTGGGGGGTTAGAGCTCTGGATGCCACTGATTGTGTCCTCATGTTCCCTTTTCTGACTGGCATGCATGAGAGACTCACTATTTCTCCCTCCTTAGTCAGTTAACTTATTTTGACTTCAGTTATCTGAGTTTAGGTCCAGTTCAGTTGACTTTCAGTCTTTCGGAGCACTCTAGTGGTGATAATCCCTATGCTAGACCAACTGATGTTCGAATTATCCTACATTATTTGAATTCTCTCCATTGTAAGATCATTGTTTATTATACTGATAATTGGAACATGTGACATTATTCTTCTCCTCTCTGAGTTCTGCTACATTATTATTCTTTTTCTCTTTTTTACTGCAGTTTTCTCTCTTCCTCAAATTTTCTGCTCATTCTTTCTTTGTCAGGTATTCTTAGATCTTTCGATCTGTTGTGACATAGAATTTCACATGGTATTAGAGCCATTTGAGAGAATAGGTGGAGCAACTTCTTTCGGTAATGCACCAGAAGCCTCTGGATTTCCACAGAATCCTGGTGCCATTGCATTAAATTCATTGGAGAAATCCAATGAGGTCTAGCCAGGTGTGAAGGATTCGGATAAAGGTGCCTATTGTCCTAAAGTAGTGCTCAGTAGTATTATACCTCCATTATTGACATTGTTTTGCAGGTTATTCAATTTTTTGAGTGCAACAACAGTTGCAACAATTACAACAGTTTTCTGTAGCTGCAACAGTTACAACAGTTTTCTGCAGTTGCAACAGTTTTTTCTACAATAGCAGCAATTTCACCTTGTATTTGCTCGAGCATATGTAATGCACAATTAGAACTCTCCTTTATCTCCCAGGATCTTGACACCCTTCAATTATCTTTATTGGAGGGCTGATATGTAGATGGTATTGCGAAACAAATCACTGTACAAGGTGACAATGGGGAAGGATCCCGAACCAACATCAGCTGTGGAGAAAACCAAGTATCTGAATAGATTGGATGAAGCATTTGGTTTCATGTGTATTCATATTTAAATAGATCTACTCTTCCACATCAAAGGATTGAAGACTCGAAGCGAGTTATGGTTGAAACTAGAGACTCTCTTCAGAAAACAAGATGAGCTAAGAGGCCATATTCTGGAAAATCAGTTGATTTCTCTACAACCGAGCATTTTTTAGACCATTCAACAGTTCTTTTCAAAATTCGAATCTCTGTTTATGAAATGCAAGTAGTGTGGAATTGAGAAGAAGGATGAGCAGCTGGTACTATCCATTCTAAGCAAGCTAGGTCCTGATTTCTCTATCTTTGTCTCTACCTTCCATTTTGGGTGAATGTCAATCCCTGGTTGGAAGATTCCCTCCTTATATGTTTTCACTGAATCTCTCGTCAAAGAACAAGATAAGCCTATACAGATGGGCTCCTTGTAGGCATCCAAATATCAAGCTCTTATGGTTGAAGAAGCAAAAAGTGCGAATGGGAAGGAGAAGCACAAAGGAAAGGATAAGAGGCAATCTAAACCCAAGCAGAATTCCAAGTCAAGTCAATTAGAAGGAGCCTCCAGCTCTAAGAAGAACAAATAGAAGGGATTGGAGAAATCCAAGTGTTCCTATTGCAAGAAAGGAAACCACCCAGAGAGATCTTGCATGTAGAAGAATATAGATCATATGACCAAGCTTCTTAAACAACAAAACATTTCCCTCCCAAAAGGTGCAAGAGAGATTGATTTTGGAAGTGATTATGATTGTCATAAGAGTTTCCATGCACTGAAGGCTGTATTTTCAAAATCGCAAGCCCTCTTCATAGATTCAGGAGCCTCCAACCACATGGTTTCCTCCAGAAAATTATTTTCTTCTCTAGATCTCAAATATGGTCCAATTATTCACATGGGAGACAACTCCCAGATCTCTTCTGAAGGGAAGGGAATAGTACATATGGAGCATGGAAAGTTCAAGAATGTTCTATTTGTGCCTTCTTTATTGGAAAATTTGTTATCTGCATATCAAATGACTCACATAGGTTCACCGAAGAAAGTGGTATTTGGTCCTGACATAGTTGAGATTGCAGAGATCTCCACTTGGAAGATTATAGTGAAAGGGTTTGCAAACCATGCCTCCAAGGAATATGAATTCTCACATTTTTTGCCATATTCACTACCTACCCCATCGGAATATGATGAAGATCAGAGTGATACCTCTTCGAATGAAGATGAGGATCGAGATATTGATGTTGAGAATCGAGTTCAAGGAGATTCATATTCAAATACAGATCCAACACATGCTCCCAATCCACGTCCAAGACCAATATGGGCTCACAAAGTCCTTGTAGTTGCTGTGAACACAGTTGGGGATCCAGTTGAACATAGAACCACCAGATCTCAGTATCATGCAAAACTTGCAATATGTCATGCATATCCACTTCTCTCAAACAGGTGCTGCATGATGGTGGGGTTTGATCCACAATCTCTTGGAGAGTCTTACCATGGGGGATCTACAACCAGGAAACAATCTCGGTTGTATGACAAAATGTACTCAAAGGTTCATGATTTGAACCACAAAGAGACATTCTCTCTAGTATCAAGAAGGGTTCCTGAAAGACTTGTTTTGTCAAATACAACTTCTACACAGTGGGAGGCACATAAGAGGAGCATATCCAGATCTAGCACCTGCATTTCTATCCTACATAGGAGCATCTTGCCAATATTTTTGCAAAGGATTTCACTAAAGAAATTTTTTTCCTTCTCTGCTTAGCATGAAGGTTCTTTGAGTTCCCTACTGCTGTTCTTTTTGAGGGGGGGTATTTTTTCCCATGAGGTTTTTCCCCATTTCCTTGGTTCATGGACAATTCTTTATTTTTTATCATTTATTTGATTGTATGAGTGACCTTTGGTCTTAGTAACCAGGGTCCAGGATACAAAGTATGGATTAAGGGGGGGTGTTAGGATATTTCAATACTCCATCCTTGTCCTACCTAACATTACTTATTTTTCCTAGTTGTTGATGATGCCATTTCCCCCCCAGTGGTATGCAGATGTCATCCAAGATCTACTCAATGCATCATTTTAGGACCACTTCAGTCAGTTCCCTATTTTATAGGAACCTACTGAGTGTTCCAGTGCAGTCCACCTGATTGTTATGACTCTTGTGGGGGGTTAGAGCTCCGGATGCCACTGATTGTGGCCTCGTGTGCCCTTTTCTTACTGGCATGCATGAAAGACTTACTATTGCTCCCTCCTTAGTCAGTTAACTTATTGTGACTTCAATTAGCTGATTTTAGGTTCAGTTCAGTTGACTTTGAGTCTTCCTGAGCACTCCAGTGGTGATAATCCCTATGCTAAACGAACTGAGGTGCGAATTCTCCTGCATGATTCAAATTCTCTCCATTGTAACATCATTGTTTATTATACTGATAATTGGAACATGTGACATTATTCTCCTCCCATCTGACTTCTGCTGCATTAATATACTTCTTCTCTTTTTTACTGCAGTTTTCACTCTTCTTCAAATTTTATGCTCATTCTTTCTTTGTGAGGTATCCTCATCTCTTTAGATCTGCTCTAACATAGAATTTCACAGTAGGCAGAGAATTTAAGCTTTCAGGGAGAAGAAAGAGGACTGTGGAATTTCTTTTTATCTAATCTTGCAAACAACAACATCATGATCCAATTGCAAGAAGACCGATTGGTTTGGATGTTTTCACCTATAGGAATTTATTCACCAAAAACAGGTTATGATACTCTTATGAATGTAGATAAAAGAGTCTGTTGTTTTTGGAAACCAATTTGGAAATTTAGTTGTCTGTTTAAAGCTAAAATTTGTATGTGGTTTTTACTTCTTATTAAAGCACCAAATTGGGATATATTACAAAGAGAAAATAGATCAGGACTAAAGAGATGTCAGTTATGTAAAGCAGAAGTTGAAAAGAATTATTATTTGATAGTAGAATGCTCTTATTCGACAACTGTTTGGAAAGATATTGCTCACAGTTTGAACACAGAGCTGGTATGGTATGGAAATTCTGTGGAGGAATGTTTAAAAACATGGATTTCAAACCAAGTATATGAAAAATTTCAATCTTTTCCTTTAATTGTTGCTTGGGGAATTTGGTTAGAGAGGAATGGATGTTGTTTTGAAGATAATTTTATCCCTCCTTTTTAATGTGTTGCACAGATCTTGGGTATTCTCAGTTAGTTTCTGCAGGAAAAAAGAAGGTTCATATACGACATGTGATAGAAGAAGAGATTGATAGAAATATTCCCTGGGATTATTTCGATCGAGCAGCGTAGGGCGAGGGAATGAAATGTGGAAAAGGGGGAGTACTTTAATTTTCTAAAAATCACTGGTTAAAGTTTAAAGCAGGTCTTCATTTAGGATCTAATATTTTTTCCGAGCTTAGTGCTTTGTGTTTACTACTAATTCTGGCAATGGAAAAAAATATAGACAATTTGCAGATCTTTGGAGATTCCCTTTTTGTAGTAAATTGGATAAATGGGAAAAATAATATTCACAATCTGATCCTGGAACCTCTTTTACAGGAAGCACAAAGAAGAAAAGAGTCATTTCAGGTTTCTATCAAACATGTGTTCAGAGAAAGAAATTGCCTATCAGATGAGTTAGCTTCAAAAGGCTTACTCCTATATCTTGGTGATGACCACTCGCATCATATTAAAGGTTATGGTGATATATTTGTGACATTACCAAATTGTAGTGTCAAGAATTATATACAAAATGTGATGCATGTACTTGGTATAAAGAAGAACTTAATCTCTATTTCCACCATAATACATCAAGATATGAAGGCAGAATTGTTAAGTCGTGTTGCTTTGTAAAGGATATTTAGGATCATTATAAGGTGGTTGCTACAAGAGCTAGAATTGGAGGAATATACAAGCTTGATGTGACAATGAAGGGTCATCAAACGTTGGAATAACCATGTCAACGGAAGTGTTATGGCACTAAAGGTATGGTCATTTCAATTATAATGATTTGTTGCTGCTGCAGAAATAAGGAATGGTGGAAGGGATTCCATTTCTTAAGAATGAACATACTGCATGTGAAGTTTGTGTACTAGGTAAGAACCATAGGGAAGAATTCCCTACTCATACAGATAAAAAGAGAAGAGATATTCTTGAACTTGTGCATAAATATGTTTGTGGCCCCCTGCAAATAAGGTCACTTGGTGGATCATCCTATTTCCTGCTCTTTATTGATGATAGTACTAAGTATACTTGGGTGTACTTCATGAAGAAGAAGAGTGATGTATTTGAAGATTTCAAAGATTTTAAAAACTTGGTTGAGAAGCAAGTAAGAAAGTACATCAAAATCCTCAGATCAGATCAACGAGGAGAGTATTCTTCATGAGCCTTCATCAAATATTGCAAGGATAATGGAATTCAACAACAGTTCACAGTTCTGCATGCTCCTCAACAAAATGGAGTAGCTAAAAGGAAGAATAAAAACTTGGTTGAATGTGCAAGGAGCACGATAAAAAGGTAAAAATATTACTAATGGTTTATGGGTTGAAGTAGTCTGTACTGCTATTTATTTGAAAAACGGGATTCCAACTAAAAGTTTAGATCATAAAAATCCTTTCAAATCTCTTTATGGATATAATCCTACAGTAAGTAATCTAAGAGTATTTGGAAGTAGATCATTTGCTCATATTCCTAAATATGATAGGATAAAGCTTGATGCAAAATCAATCAAATGCATTTTCATTAGCTATTGTGATGATCACAAAACATACAAGATGTTTGATCCTAGCACACATAAAGTTTTTCCAATTAGAGATGTAATATTTTATGAAGATCCAGACGAAGGACATCAGGTGGAAAGTTATTATTCATGGAATATTTCTCGTGATCATGTCGAAGAAGATGAAGATGTGGAACATGTACAGAAACATGATGAATATTCAAACAACATGAACACTTCAAGTAGTGAGGATTCACCAAGGACTGGTGAAAATTATCCAACAAGAAGAAGAATCTGTGATGGGACTCCAATAGGAATTATGGTACCAAGGAGGTCAAAACGACATACTCAACCACCTGAAAAGTTTAAATATTATGCCTTGATGACTCAGCCAATAAATGTTGTAGAACCTTTGAACTTTGAAGAAGTAAAATATAGGAAAGAATGGATGGATGCTATGAGAGAATAATACAATTCTATAATGAAGAATGGAACATGGGAATTAACAGAACTACCTGAGAATAAAGTTCACATAGGATCCAAATGGTTTCTCAAATCCAAATTTAAGGATAATGGTATCATAGATAAATATAAATCTAGATTGGTTGCAAAAGGTTACTCACAAAAAGAGGGAATTGATTACAAAGATACATTTGAACCTGTAGCTAAGATGAACACTATTAGAGTAATGATTGTATTAGCCACAAAACATAATTGGAAACTGCATCAACTGGATGTTAAGTCTTATTTTCTGAATGGGGAATTGGATGAATAGATGTACCTTCTTCAACCAGAAGGGTTTTTACAAAAGGGAGAGGAACATCTTGTTTGCAAGTTGAAGAAATCTTTATATGGATTTAAATAGGCTCTGATATCTTGGTATTTGAAGATTGACTCTTTCTTCACTCAGAAGGGTTTTATGAAAAGTAAAAGTGATCCTAGCCTATATGTAAGGTCATATGAGAAGGGAATTATTGCTTTCATTTACTTTATGTTGATGAGATTATTATAACAGATAGTGCTTCTAAATTTAGTGAAGAAATCAAGAAACAATTGTCACAGGAGTTTGAGATGAAGGATCTTGGAGATCTGCATTATTATTTAGGCCTTGAAGTATGGATAAAGACTGGCATTACACCACTCACACAAATTAAATACACAAGGGATTTACTTCAAAGGTTTCATATGGATGGATTTAAGGAATTACCTACTCCATTAGAACATAATGCTAAACTCCGCAGTGATGATGGCACAAAAGAGGTAGATGGTACCCTATATCGACAGCTAGTGGGAAGTTTGAATTATCTTACTACAAACAGGCAAGACATTGCATACTATGTCAACATTCTTAGTCAGTTCATGGCTAATCCACATGAAAGTTGAAACCAAGAGATTCCTTCAATATCTCAAGGGGACTATTAATTTTGGTATTTAATATATTGATGAGTTTGATGTTGAGTTGATAGGTCATTCTGATTCAGACTGGGTTGGAAATACGGAAAGAAATTCAACCACGGGTTATGCATTCAATATTGGTTGAGGGATCATGTCATGGAGTAGCAAGAAACAACCAAATATTTCTTTGTCATCTACTGAAGCTGAGTACAAATATTTTTGAATTTCTACTTGTGAGTCCATCTAGTTGCGACGAATTCTTGAAGATGTTGGAGAAGATAAAAAAGGACTAACAATTATCAAGTGTGATAACCAAATCTCTATCAAACTTGCCAACAATCTTGTGTATCATGCTCAATTTAAGAATATTGAGATCCAACATCATTTTGTAAGGGAAAATATATAGTCCAAGGAGATTGACTTAATCTATTGTAATACAAATGAAAATGTGGCTAACATTTTCACAAAGCCTTTTGAAAAGGAAAATTTTGAAACATTTAGAATCAAATAGGTGTCGTAGAGAACTAATTTATACATTAAGGGGGAGTGTTGGAAGAATAATGTAGAAATGACAAACTAGGAGATCGGTTGAGTCTATTCTAGTATGTTGCTTGTCTCATTGCTAGTTGTTATAGCTGATTCTATTTTTTAGTTCAAGAGTGGTTTCTAAGTTCCATCATTGTTATACCTCAAAGTTACACTTCGAGTCTTAGTGTCTCATCTTCATGACATTTGACCTAGCGAAGCTTCCTCCTAATATGCCTTGTACCTTGTTGGTTCCCTCCTTGGTTTCATATTGACACCTAGGAAACAAATCCAACCTCTTCTAGTTGATTGAAAACTCAATGGGACAAGTGTCACCTTGATTGACCTTGTTTTGCACTAATTTCCGTGGCATGTCTATATCCCAAGACGTGAAAATCCCATATTTTCGCGCGTTGCATAACTACTGGAGCGCGAAAATGAAAACATTTTCACGCTATGCTCAGTTTCCAGGGCGCAAAAATCCCATAATAGCCTTTGTGCATGGATTTTGGATCTTTACCTTCCGAGAGATTTCCTTAGGATTGGAACACCTGATTTGATCTCAACTTGCTCTCCTTGTTTAGTCTGATTGATCCACTAAAATCTTACTAGACCCACGTTCCTCTCCCTATGGCTAGCTTCCCAAGTGCTATAAAGGAGAGTCTATCCAAGATCCAAAGGGAGGACTACTTGGGGAATCAAACCTATGATCCTAAGGTATTTGCATAGATAGCTAAAGGGATGAAGCTTTAGATATGGAGGTGACTTGGATATCAAGGAACTCTTTGTAAGTGTCTTCAAGTTTCTAATTGATAATAACTTGTCTTGTTTCCCATTTTGTGTGTATTATGTTTTTGTCATTTCCATGAAGTGTATTCAATAGAATTTAGATCTAACTTGTATTTCAAGGTATTTGGGAGATCGTTTGTTTGTCTTTGTTTGATCTTGACAGGTCCAACTTAGGAGCATCAAGACTAAAACTGGAAGTGGGACAAACGTCCGATTTAAGGTGAGTGGTATTCATCCTCCATTTTCAAGTACGTTTAATATTGATGTATGAGTTTGATTTAGGATTTCAAGGGTGCATTTGTTACGAGTTGTCTTAGGTTACTTTAGTTTAAGCTAAGAGAACCTCTTCTTATCCGTAGGGAGAAAGTTCTACCATAGATTTTGGTGACTCCACTGGTTTTATCCATCTTTGAACTGATAGTGAATTTTGGTTTTTACTTTCATTTACACCCTCTTCTCTGTATATTCTTCATGATTTGATCTCTGTTAGTCAGTTGATCCTCAACATTTAGTCCCTTGGGTCTGTAAAACCCTAGAAAAATCTATTTTTTTTTAAAATCTCGACCTTTATTTTCCCACTATATATTTTTGCGGCCTGCCTATACCTACCAGAGAGAAAATCCTTTTATTTTCGCGTCCCATCTATTGTACAAAATGAAAAAATTGGTAATTTCCGCACCTGGGCTGCCTAGAGACCCGCAAAAATTCTCTGTAAAAGCTCATTTTTGGTTTTTATTTAGTTCATATCTTTTGGTTTCTGATCTTCTACTTCATCTTCCTTTTGCTGCCAGTGGTCATACCTCTATGACCTGTGCGATTGAACTAAATCACTTGCATTTTGTTTCTTTTTGGAACCTTCGAACCCTTTGCTTGATTTTCAAGATCTCATTCTAGACACCTTGAGCAGTTTGGTAACTAGGTCACCGTTTTTAGTGTTTCCTACACACCCTTCATTCCCTGCACTTGGTCTGCACATTCACCTTGACATCTATAAGCAAGGCTGCAAGTTGTATTTGTTTGTGTCATTCAGTTTTTAGGTTTTCATTTTATGTGTTACGTGACATAGTAAATAGGTCATTTTACCTTCTTGACATATTTGCACATATTGGTAATTTCTGAACATTCAAGGTCATTTTGTCTCATGCATTTGAATCCTTGATTACTGTATCGGAATGATTATAGTGTTTTGAAAAAGCATCTTTACATATTTTTCATAAATTGATATTGAATTTTTTTTTTAAGCTCTCTTTCTTCTTGGTTGAAAAGATCAAAGTTGTTTTTACATTTAGAAGGAATCGCTCTGCTTTTACTTGTCATGTACTTTGATCATTATAAGTAGAGAAATATTTTTGGATTCATTCACTTTGAAAGAGTACTTTTTGTTTGGCACATAAAACGAAAAATAAAAATTGAGTGGTTTTCATCTTTGAGAAAGTTTGCATTTTCATTTTTCTTTTAGGATCAAAGAATTCTCTCCCTACTATAGCTAGTTATTCATCGAAAAGAAAGGTGTATTTGATTCATTCACATATGCATGTTTTGAGTCAAGTCACAACATTATCTAGTTGCACTTCCGTTTACCTGATTGAGTGAGACAAACCACTAAAATTTATCGCCCTAACTCAACACATCTTAACCTCACTTGAGGATACAAAAAAATTGGTTAGTTAGGTAGGACACCGGGGACAAGAATCCAAACAAATACCCCATTGTCACTTTTCATATGAAACATAGTTGTTGTCCTCTAGGGTACTAAAATCCTCTATTACTTATTGACACGGTCATCGACCAGTTTTTTGAGAGGGCCTCCTGTTCCACGGGGGTAAGCAGCGAGGATAGGTTCTAGATGGACTTTGTGGAATACCGCACTCCACTTAGCACCCAAGGACATCTAGCCATTGTCTTCCTTGTATTTTCCGTATAGGTGATACAAGGGCTCAAAGGAAGAAGCTCCAGTTAACCTTCTCGGATGTGTCATGAACGAGGTAGCTTAGTGAATTTTCTTCTATGGATCTTTTACCCAGGATCCCTTTCGGTAGAGGGATATCCTTCCACTTTGGTCTCTCACTTCGTATTGTTCGACTTGGATTTCATCACCTTGCGAAGGATACGATTTGTTGAGGTCTTCAGATCCTAGTTAGGAAGTTTACCTGCTTTTTCATATTTAGAGGGTCTTTTTCATTTCTAGTGTTGCTTGTTGGCATTCTGGCCGTTTTGTTGTAGCTCGCTTACTGTGACACCGGTCCCAGTCAAGTTTTTTGAGCTTATTCTTTTGGCCTGCGTTCCTTTTCTTTTCATAGCTCCCCTCTGGAACACTCGATTTCTTTAGGTTTTTTGAGTTCTTTTTCATGAGACTTTCTCCAGGACACTTAATCTAGGTCCATCGCAGATCAACAGAAATCATGTAGACAATAAGGGAGGAGTCCCGAACCAGTACCTCGGGTCACCCTCCCTCCCTCTTCATGCATACCTACCCCCCTACTAGCCGACTAGCTGGTCGGGGGACTTCTCCACCATCTACTAGTAGGACACCACCAGCTTCTATGGTACCCCTAACAAATAGCACAGTTCCATAGACCATTACTATTCCATAACTTAGTACGGTAATTGAGAGTAGTGCAGTACCAGAATCCACTGCTGCCTCCGAAGTCAGCATCGCAGTGGAAACTACTTTAGCCCCTAAAGTTAGTGTCTCACCTCAAACCACTATTCTTTCGAAGGTCATCATCCTTCCGGAGACTAGCACTACTCCTGTTATGTCATCATCATTTGATCTCCCTGAAGGATACATCAAGATTATTGAAGAATCTGAACCCCTACCTCCTAGGAAATTCCACCTAGCTACTGACTTTAGTCAACCTCCTCCACTATGGGGAACCCCACTTGTTATAAATTCTCCCCCAATTATACGTAGATATGACATTGGATATTCTAGCAATCAATCATTCGGAATTCCTTCTCCCGACCTCCCTTCAGCCTTAGACATCATGACATCAATTCGGGCCGAAATGGCTAGTCTAGCCAACGACAAGTGCACACACAAGCATTTAGACGTGAAGTTGCTCAGTTACTAGCTTCAACCTCGCAATACCCTCCCCCATCTTCTTCCCAGACAGTAATCTCTTGTGATTCCCCAACACCCCTATCTTCATCCTATGATACTACTTATGGCGAATCATATGTAGGTCAGTCAGGACCCACAGACTGGACTCAACCAGAATTCTTCCTTGATATTTCGGGGACGAAAAAAAGTTTTGATCTAGCCTCCTCATTATGGAACACAACTTTGGGCCAAGCCATCGACGATTTTCGCACTCTTTCCATACCTATGCAATTGACACTCGAAATTCCTCTTCAACCTTCCCCACTTCTATTGCCGGAATACATTTTTGGTACTTCTTTGGGGAATACTCCTACTATGAGGAAAAACCCTACTTTCTCACCATCATCTTTACCATATGGAACTAGTGCACCATCATTTTCACAAGTCGGCCCCACTCGTGCAGCTACTCAACCTGTGCAACCCAACTCTTCTAGCATGCCCGTTGGAAGACCATCTATTCCTACTGTTCGAACACCCAATGTGACTGGAGGTCAATCTTTAACCACAATTTACACTATTTCCAGAGGACAACCGTTTATTGGAACCCCAAGTGGACCCAGTAACCAACCTCCTCCGTTTGGATCATCTACCATGTGGGGACCACATACCTCACTTTTTGGAGGACAACCATTTGTCAGTGCCCCAAGCGACACCAACCAATAACCTCCTCCATCGGCATCATCTACTCCGTGGGGACAACACCATCAACCTAGCGACGAACACCTTTTTGTTAACACCCAAAGTGGAACCAACATACCCATTCCTTCATCAGGTCCAATTCCTTCTTGGGGGCCACAAGTCCCACCTACTGGGGGGCATTCCATATTTGTAAACCAGAATCCATCCGGGGGGAAAGCTAATCAATATCAATCTTTTGTTCCCCTTAATCTGAATTCTAGCATACCCTATTCAGGTGCCTTGAATAATCAATGGAACCCACCTCCTCAAACCCCGTCTCTTAAATAGAGCGGAACAAACATTCCATGGGCCCCATTCTTTCAGGAACCCCCCTCTTCTCAAGGCATGGGAAACCCACCCAACCAAGGATTTGGAAACAACCCCTGGGCTCAACAACCCTAGGTATCTACACCACTTATTCCCACCCAACAACATTACTAACAACCGGTATCCAATTCCATTCCGAATCAATTTATCAATCCTATGATTCCGAACCAACCACCTAGATGATCCCTAATGTTCAAAACTTCCAACAGTACCCCATGGGTAATATGTTTGGGTACAACATGCAGCGATATGCGGTGGCCCCACAGGAATTCCAACACCCCATCAGTACTACTCATTCCCATAACCCAATCGGAAAATTCCATTATTGGCCACATTAGATTTACCTGACTTGTCTAGACATATCAACAATCCTATTTAGCACGAACCTCACTAGCCACTTATCCCTGCCAAACTACCATCGGACATTCCAAAGTTCGATGCGAAACCCGGGGAAGATCCAAAAAATCACATTATGACATTCCACATTTGGTGTTCTTCAAACTCACTGATGGATGACTCTATTTGACTACGGCTCTTTCAATGTACACTCACTGGTACGGAAAAAAATGGTATATCGAGATTCCTCAATACTCCTTCATAGATTTCAACACCCTGGTTATGCATTTTTTGACACACTTCGAGCTTCCCATCCAATATGAGACTGGAACAGACTTGTTAACTTCGTTGCGCCAAACTACTTCCACCCACATATCTAATCACATTCATGAGTGGCGTAGACGCTGAATATTAATCAAAGCACTCATTCACGACCAATTATTGGATGATTGGTTCACAAATTCACTACTGCCACCCATATCTAGGGATGTTGCTATGGGCAGACCTATCACAGAGGAAAAAACAATCTCTCGTGCACAGTATATGGATTTGGTTTATACCCAATCCAAAACTTTATATGAGCTCATTCCTCATGCCATCCGCCCCACCAATGATCCATCAAAGCCTGCTATCGAACATCCTATTGAGAGAGTAGTTGGTTCTGTGAAGGCTCAGCCTGCAACCAAACCAAGTGGACAACAAAATACTGCTACTCCACCTCAAACTCAGGCTACATATAAAACATCTACCTCTCCAGCTTAGTCCTCCGAGGTGAACGTCGTTCAATCCTCGTCACAACAATCCGAAGGGAAAAATAAGAACAATAAAGGAAAATCCAAGAAACCTTCTACTCAACAGGAAAATCCCAAACCTCAACAGACCAATAATGACAACAAACCTAGACGGAAAGCAAAGTTTCCCTTCCTCATCTATAAAAAAGATCATTGCACCAGATACTATCCTTACAAAGAGGAAGTCAACAAATTTGTAAAAGGTTCTTCCCGCTCGACAATGTTAACCGACCCTTTTCCTCATCAACAACAACAAATGGTCACACAGGAAACCCCTCAAGGGGGCAACCAACACAACTCTTCTAGAGCATAAACGTCCTCAAATCGCGAAGTTCTCATGATGAGTAATGAGACGTTTCACATATTCACTCACTCAAAGACATATGACTCTGTCCCAAGTTCAAACAAAACTGAGACTGCCAAAGGTAAGTCTTCCACATAAGACCCCCCTTCGACCCCTCCTTCTAATGGTCATCTCCATATTCACAGACCCATCATTGATTCTATGATGTGCCCACCTAAGGCCACCATTTGAAAGGCGACATTCAATCCAAACTCGTGAGCAACCCAAAACTAAAACATCGTTGAAGAATTAACACAAGCACCTTGCACCATGTCTACTCTTGAATTTCTACAACACTTCCCTACACAACGTAGAACCTTGTTATCAGCACTTGGAGCCGTTGACCCAGATTCTTCCAATACAATTTTGTTCAACTTGGAATATTTCAAGCCAAGGATTTCTCACCAATAAGCCTTCCAGATTCACACTAGGATTTGTGGAAACAACATCCATCGTACCATTTTGGACGAGGGTGCTTCCACTTCCATTATGTCTTTGACGTGCTGGAGAGATATAGGTTCTCCAGAAGTAACCTAGTCTCCGACCACTGTAAAATAATTTGATGGATGCGGTTTCCAACCATATGGACTCATCCCCTCTCTTTCCATTGAACTAGGGGGAGATACTTTATCCATTCATGTAAAAATTGTTGATGCTCCGTTAGACTATAACATCTTACTCGTTCGTAATTGGTTCTATGCCATGACCGCCGTAGCATATTCCATTTTTTGCTTAGTGCAATTTCCTCACTAAGGAAAGATAGTCACTTTAGATCAGTTAGACTTTTGAACTCCATATATATACATCAAAACTCAACCAACAATGTCCCGTTATTGGCACATTCCCAGCCTCATTTCGAAGATATTGGTGTTGGTCTCTTTGAAAGATTCCTCCATTATTTGAGTATTTCCGGAGCTTCCACCCTAGTTTTTTCAATCAATATGATTTCAATGAGCACTTCTCAATCTTACAAATCTGATGATTCATGGGTGATACCGAGTCCTTCCTAGATTGAAACCCTCAGCTCTTCCATGCCTTTGAACCAGAACTTAACAACATACTGGGCGATTCAGTCGGCTTCTGACAAGATCGATACAATCGACCATCACACGGTGGCACATCCTGCTCCCCAAAACTCTTCATCTTTTCCCTACACTAACTCCCTTACACAAATATTTCCCTTTGATGAATCTATTATGGAGATCATGAGCATTGATGAACCACCTTGGGAATATCACCATCATCGGTCTTCTTTCCCTACGATTCAGGCGGTGGATCTTGACTCTAAATCCATTTTTTCACCGGACAATGCCAACACTAAGACTCCCATACCTACACATGACGTGTTTTCTAAAGGGAACTTAGAAAACATCATTGAAACCATTCCCATTGAAATTTTCGTGAAACCTGGTGTCGTGGAACTAATCCATTTGGGAAAACATGTACGCCTACCAAGGTAGAGTTCTATATTGCCCTATTCAAATAATTATGCGATGCTATCGCTTGGAGTTATGAAGAAATTTTAGGAATAGACCCCTCCATTGTGGTTCATGAGATACAAGTCTACCCTGGTTCCCGACGAGTCCGGTAGAAACTCCGACCCGTGCATCTTCGTAAAACGACTACTATAAAAGTGGAAGTTGAAAACTTCTTCGTGCTAGTTTTATTTATCCTATCCCATTGACATATTTGGTGTCCAACATCGTTCCCGTCGCAAAGAAACAGGGTACGATTAGGGTCTGTGTCGATTACAGAGACTCGAACAAAGCTTGTCCAAAGGACAAATACTCAACGCCTTTTATCGACTAGAGTATCGAAAACTATGCCGGCAGTGTCATCTTCTCATTCATGGATGGAATCTATGGCTATAATCAGATCGAGATACTCCCATCCGATCAACACAAAACCGCTTTTATTTTCCCATGGGGGACCTTTGCATATCGCAAGTTACCCTTTTGTCTTAAGAACACCAGGGCCACTTTTCAATGGGCCATGTCATACGCTTTTCACGATATAAAGTATGTTGTGTAACCCTATCTGGGTGACCTACCCGCGCATTCCAATTCATGAGAGGATCATCCAGACCATCTGAGTGCAATATTCTCATGATGTCATCACTACAACATTCGCCTAAATCCACATAAATGCGTATTCTTTGTCGAAGCTGGCATATTTTTAGGTTTCATTATATCCAAGGAAGGCATACACCTTGATCTTGCTAAGGTGGAGGCCATTTTAGCCTTACCTTCCCCCTCCAATATCCCAGAACTCCAGAGTTTGCAAGGGCATGCAAACTTCTTACATCACTTTGTCTGCATCTTCATCGAGATCACTAAGGGCTACATGAGGCTTCTAAAAAAAGACATTCCTCTCATCTGGGATGATGAAGCCCAACGGTCTTTTGAAAACCTGAAAAAGGCCCTTACTAATGCAACCATGATTCAACCCCCTAACTACACACGAGATTATATTCTATATCTCGCTGCTTCTACCACCACTGTTTGCATGGTGCTGGTTCAGGATGATAGTAACAACCAAGAACATGTTGTGTACTACCTCAGCAAGAGTCTTATCGACTTCGAGACACGATACTCACATGTGAAGAAGCTGGCTTTGGCCACAGTTTTTGCGGTCCAGAGGTTTAGACACTATGTTTTTCTTTGCAAAACCACTGATATTGCGAACTTCAACCCATTGTATTATATCCTAACACGACAAGTGCTAGGGGGAAAGTATTCTCGTTGGATTGTCATTCTTCAAGAATTCGATTTGGAATTCGCTAAAGCGAAATCCAACAATTCTTTGGTATTTGCTGAGCTGATTTGTGCTTTGGCCCACGCGAATGATCAATCAGAGCCCATCGATTCATTTCCGGATGAATACTTGTTTCTCATTGGCACGATTGACCCTTGGTATGTAGATATCATCTTGTATCTCTAAACCCAATGCGTTCATCTCAATCTTCATCCTGATGAGCATCGTCGAAATCCACACCACGCTAAGTATTATCTCATCATTAGTGATACATTGTATCATCGTGGTATTGAATTTGTGTTACGTCATTGCTTAACCCTCGACGAGGTCGAACACATGTTGAATGACTGCCACTCTGGATCATGTGGTGGTCACCTTTCTGGGATGGCTACCACCCAGAAGATCTTGAGAGCGGGTTACTTCTGGCCTTTGATATTTAAATATTGCATTGAAGTGGTCAAGAAGTGCCCCCCATGTCAATTCTTTCATTCTAAGAAACGTTCGGACCTCGCTCCTATCCATCCCATCATTGTCGTTGGCCCCTTTGCAAAATGGGGTATTGATTTCACGCATTGTAAGCCCACTTCAGTCGGGGGGAATAGTTATGTCATCGTCGCATTTGACTACTTTACAAAATGGGATGAATCTATTCCTACATACGCCGAGGACGAAAAAACAACAACACTATTCATATTCAATCACATTATAGCCAGGTCCGGTGTCTCGCAGACCATCGTAACTGATCATGGTTCCCACTTCAGGAATCATATGATAGAAGAACTGAGTGCTAAACTGGGTTTTTGCCATGAAAACTCAACCCCATACTACCCACAAGATAATGGTCAAGTAGAGGCAATTAACAAAGTCTTGAAACGCATGATCCAATGCATTGTGGGCACACAAAAAACAAACTGGCACGTAGCTCTATTTTCATCTCTTTGGGCCTACAGGACTTCGGTTAAAAACGTAACCGGGTTCACACCATTTCAACTGGTGTATGGCTTGGAAGAGATCCTCTTGATTGAGTCTGAAATACCATCTCTGAAGCTAGCAGTAGAAATTTTACCTAACACTACTGCCGAACAGGAACGGTTTCTATATCTGGCCAAGCTATATCAAAACTTTCTGAGACACTGCACTCACTAATGAAGCTCACAAAAAGCGCGTCAAAGCCCAGTATGATAAATCCGTTCAACCTCAGGTATTCAATGAGGGCGACCTAGTCCTTACTTATGATCAGATGCACGACAAACTAGGTAAGGGAAAATTGGAATCTATGTGGTATGACCCCTACGTCATAAAACGTGTCTTAGAGAAAGGAGCTTACAAGATTGTCGATGCCGATGGTATACCTTTGGGTCAGCCCTATAATGGGCTCTACCTTAAGAGATTCTATGCATAGGACTCTCCTGCGTATAACATCTTGTACATAATGTATTTAGTCTATTTTCAGTTCGCTTTTTGCGTGTGAAGATTCTATCTCATACATTGTTATTTACCTCGACTTGTGCTTGTATGAGCAAATGTCGGCATACTATAGATTCGCGGATGGTGCGAGTCGACATACCCAGAACCTTTCTTCTGCGGCATGGGTATTGTATTCCCCTGCCGACAAGTTGATATCCTTGGGTGGCATTTGTCTATGCCCCGCAACGAACAACATCGCGGAGTACCATGTAGTTGTCTGACTCCTAACTAAAGTTGCTTCTCTCAGGATCCGCACCTTTTTAGTCTACCTAGACTCTCAACTCATAGTATCTCAATTGAATCGCATCTACACCATTCATGATCCTACATTACTTCGATTATACAGAAGGGTATGCCTCTTGGAAATATCATTTGACTATATTCGGTATCAACATGTACCTAGAGAATTCAATATGGTGGCTGATTCATTAGCTAACTATATATTGGATTTTGGCATCTGGCCCACATATGAACAAAACATCATAATAAACGCATGCAAAAAATGTAAATACACAACTCGTAGTAAATAAACAAGTTATAGAGATAGGTCCATATATATATATATATCATGTAAAAATTGTTTTTTCCCAAAGTACAATAGCATGATGTGTCCAAAATACAAAATTGGGATCATATCCCATACAAAATTGGCCCTCTGGCCTACATTTCGTGTACATGCTGCTAACAATACTACTGCCTAAACACTAATCATCAACCTCTTGGTCCTCGTGGTAACATACGACTGCTCTCGCCACATGACGAAGCAACATACCAATACGCTCTGACACCCCTACAGTGTGCCTCTAGAGGTGGAGAGGTATATCAGGCATCCTCATGGGAGGGACACCCATCGTCAAACCCTGAAGGTTCCTCTCAACATCGTGGAGTCCTCCTACCTCCTCCTCCTCCTCCTCATCTTCAACATTCTATTGAATCCCTCATCGATGTAGTGGTGAATACCCCACTGGCCTTCGTGGTCCACAGACTGCGACAGTACACGTACATATGTTGGATCTTTTCACGCATTGAAAAACAACAAAAAATATATATGTAATTAAAAAATACCAAAAACACATATCTGAAGGTCACATACCTGAATCATCCCAATCATCATCTTGAGGCAATGCCAAATCAATATCCTCCCAGAAATCCATCCCCTCATAGGGATAGTCCTCAATCATGATAATCTGCTCCTTGAGCCACGAGAAGAAGTCCTCGCCAAAATCCAGGACCTATGGCCCACCGAACCGTCCAGCATAGTTGCTCCATCTCCCCATCCAAGGCTCGGATGCAAGATGGATCGGTTTGTCTATCTGAGGGTGCAATAGTTGTACCCTCTCCAAGAAGAATGTGACCAGGATAATCCCATATCCGAACTGATGGATATCTCTGTTCTTGCACTTGGTCACCTGATCTTTGAGATTCACCGGGACCCCTTCACACCAATTGAACAGTGTTGGTGCCATGCATTCTACTGCATAGGTCATCTGTGCCTTCATTGCATGGTGGCCACAATACTTCCTGCTACATGTGCAATGGTATATAGAATGGTTCTCAATGGAAGCTCTATCACATCCTCTATGAGCACCTTCCCGCTCTTCTTGCGGGACCCCTATCTGCAATAATGGGAAATATAAGTTTATGTGGTCTCCTTCGAGGTCATTTGCCTAGACAGATTGACCTGCACACCTCTCTTGGAGAGACCAGCCAAAAAGTAAATATCCTTGGGCTCTATCTCGAGGGTGTGCTCTCCAATCCGGAAAGCTTGGATACCGATATCCCACATCTGAATGATATAATTTAATAACTTCCCCTGTTTGCGGATTCCCTTTGTTTTGAATAATTTAAGTAAACCACATTCCTGTAGTGCAGTTAGCATGGCATTGTCTTGTAAAGCTATTCTATCATCATCTTCATGTTCTCTCTCCTTCCAATCAGCCATATTCACTCAAGTAAGTTGAAAACGCCTGCAAAATGTCAAAGAAAGCATTTGTGAGAAGATGAAAACCCGATTTCATGCTGAGGTAAAGAAACAAACTAGCATTTTTTTCTTGCTCTGCATATTTTTTGCGCTTGGGCACTCTCCATGGACGTGGAAACTGAGGATTTTCGTGCCCCACCCTTAAGGTAGAACACGAAAATACCGATAGTTTTCGCTCCTCTCGACACAGAGAGGGCGCAAAAATATCAGGGGTGATATTTTTTCCCTAGACCCTCTCCTAAATCAGAAAAAGTGGCATGAAACAGTAAAATAAAAGGATGAAATGGAAGATGAGGTTGTGAAGATCTACCTGGATCAAACGACGGTCGAAATGGTTCCCTAGATCTCCCTATACCTTCAGTTGAATATTTTCCCTCCACAAGGTAAAAAACTCTTCTTTGGGTAAAAAACAAACAAATGACAATGGGCAATTTCCCTTTTACCTTCTTTTATACATTTTGAATAGATATTTTTACCCATTATTTTATTTGAAAATCCTTTTTTGGGTCAATTCTTCATTTTGATGAACTAATGCTTGCTTCTAGGGTTTTTGACCATGTCCAGCAGGTTTACACACACTATTCACATTGGTATTCGATTTGACCTTCATTCGAGCTCACTTTATCTTTTTCGTTCTCTGGACCTAAACCTGAAAAAGATTCCAAGCACTTTTTCACACTTGAGTCGTGCTTGTCAAAACCAAGTAAAACAGTGTCGAGCTTAGTCGACTTTACTTGTGGTCGTAAAATGATGAGGAAAGTATCATCTTGGTATTATTTTATTCCTTTTTCGGACCAAGATGATTAAGTTACGAAAACGGACCTTTGGAGTTCCCTTTAAGCTCTTTTCAGACTCCCTCGTTATGAAAAGATTGCCAAGTGCGCTTGTCTCTTTCACAATTGTAAAAGTATTTGAAAGGTCGTTTATTCAGTGGTAGGTTACCCTTTTTTCGGGCCATCTAGACTATTTACGAGAAAGGTATACCTCAGTCAACCTTTGACTGAGAGAGTTCTTCTAGACATCATTTTATACTTTTTTGGGTCTGGGGACTAGCTTATTATGAAAAAGTCAATCCTAGATTCTTGTTTAAGTTATTTTAGACTCTCTAAGCATGAAAAACTATCGAGTTTTCTTTCTTTGGACTCGTTAAAACTCAACATAGTAGGACCCGCATTGGGATAAACCCCTCCTTTATCAGGTTTGTAAAACATGTGAGATTGGACTCATCCATAAGATGAGCTATACTGAGCATCTGTTATCCTCTTCAAGCTCGTTAAACCATAAAGAGGTACTCGTTAGTTATAAAGGGGGGAAAAAGGGAAATGAGTCAAGTTTACCTTTTGGAAGCTTGTGAGTCGCCACCTTTGAAAATGGCATGTATCCATATCTTGTCTTCTTTGGGTAGTCAGTCTCTCCGATGAGTCGTAACTACAGTCCTGCGTCATCTTCTTCACTTTGAGTCTACCAACCCCGTGGTTATTTCTATTGGTTAATCCCAGCTGCCAAGTCCTATCTCATGCCGTTACATGTTCAAATGATTATTATTACCTTGAGTCCACTCTTTTTCCAGTTTGTCAACCCGCCAATGTTGTGTCAGTATGTGCTCTTTTAGTCCATTATTCCACACCTCTCTCCTATATCGGTTTTGTGTCATTGATGTGGGATTCATTATGGCCCTCCTTCGAGGAGTCTATTCCTGTCAACTTTAGCTCATCATCCAGAAATTAGGCTTAGGAACCAACCTTAGTACCTTGGTTCCTACATGCCTCAATGGCAGGTTTCCTCATAATCGACAGTAGGTTTTCATGATTGGCCTCTAATTGAATGATTCCACAAATGTTCGACATCAAGACATCTATTCACATTCGATGGACTGTACTAGAGATACCTTGGGAATCATTGTCATCATTGGTGATTTCCCTCGCACTTGTTAATGGTTCACATCATTGACCGGTAATAAAGGGGTTCCTATCATGTTCGACTTCAACACCTTGTAATCACATGTTTAGGATTGTATCGCTTTAGGATCGGGTAGAAGACCCTAGATGTTCTTAACATTACCCCTACATCTGCGCTGCGATGGTGATTATTGAGTGGGTCTCTACATAGACATCATGTTGGTGACCTCAGTGATGTATTGTCACATAGATCCACTTTGTATTGGTCATGGTTGTGTTATTGTCGTCTCATGGATCTAACATTCTTCATAGTAGCCATGATTTGTCCACAGTCTATATCATCTAAGTTCTCATGGATCTGCAGTGTATTGGTTGGAAGCCATGCTTTGTGTTAGTTATTCCGAGCATGGGTATGCCCGCCTCGGTGGCATTTGAAATCTTGTTTCCTTGCAGAGCCTCTTTGATTCCCTCGATGCTATCTCTGCGCAATTTATTGGTAAAGTCTTTCGGCCATCAGTTTCTTCTGACCTCACACTTTAGGGGGCATCTATTATACCTCAAAGTTACACTTCAAGCCTTAGTGTCGCATCTTCATGACATATGACCTAGCGACGCTTCCTCCTAATATGTGTTGTACCTTGTTGGTTCCCTCCTTGGTTTCATCTGGACACCTAGGAAACAAATCCAACCTCTCTTGGTCGGATGAAAGCTCAATCGGATAAGTGTCACCTTGATTGACCTTGTTTTTCCCTAATTTATGCGGCCTGTCTATAGCCCGAGAAGCGAAAATCCCATATTTTCGCGCATTGCATAACTATTGGAGCACGAAAATGACAACATTTCCATGCTATCCTGAGCTTCCAGGGCGCGAGAATACCATAATATCCTTTGTGCATGGATTTTGGATCTTTACCTTCCGAGATATTTCCTTGGGATTGGCACACCTGATTCGATCTCAGCTTTCTCTCCTTGTTTAGCCTGATTGATCCACTAAACTCTCATTAGATCCACTAAAATCTCATTAGATCCAACTTCCTCTCCCTATGGTTAGCTTCCCAAGTGCTATAAAGGAGAGGCCATCCATGAGCCAAAGAGAGGACTACTTGGGGCATCAAACCTATGATCCTAAGGTATTTGCAGAGATAGCGAAAGGGAGAAAGCTTTGGAGCTGGAGGTGACTTGGATATCAAGGAACTCTTTGTAAGTGTCGTCAAGTTTCTAATCAATAATAGCTTGTCTTGGTTCCCACTTTGTGTGTATTATGTTTTAGTCATTTCCATGAAGTGTATTCAATAGAATTTAGATCTAACTTGTATTTCAAGGTATTTGGGAGATCACTTGTTTGTCTGTATTTGATCTTGACAGGTCCAACTTAGGAGCTTCAAGGCTAAAGCCAGAAGTGGGACAAACATTCGGTTTAAGGTGAGTGGTATTCATCCTCCAGTTTAAGGTATGTTTAATCTTGATGTATGCGTTTGATTTAGGATTTCAAGGGTGCATTTGTAATGAGCTGTCTTAGGTTACTTTAGTTTAAGCTAAGAAAACCTCTTCTTATCCATAGGGAGAAAGTTCTACCACAATCATTCTAGGAGACTGTTATAATTTCTCCAATAATATAAGTATGTAATAATTTTCTAGTTTAATGCAAGCAGTGTGTGTGAGAGATTTGTGTCTCTATTGTGAGCCCTTTTATGGTTAGATAGTTTCTATGATTTATTCAATTTCAATTCAGGCATAGTTATGTGTAGGATGTCCTAATTAAGTAGTGGAACATGCTAATAGATAAAGTAAGGAGAAACAACTAGACTATAGCAAAGAGGCAAGCAATCATGAAGATATATATGTTGAAGGAAAACTAATAATAGGCTATTGCAAGCTATGAGTGGCTACAACCATTGGTATGAAAAAAACTCATGGCTACCCAATGCCTACGGTAGAGACTATAGAGACGAATGCAAAGGTGGCTAGCATCAGTTCGTGTAGAGGCTACTGAGACTGGAAACAATTCATGTCCCAATTCGATATCGAATCCAGTAGTACAGTCCTAGTGGACTCATGGTGCACGGATTGGTCACACCGGTTTCGTCAACCCAAATACCGATGTTTACGCTATTTGGTTAGGGCTGGATGCAGGTGTTAGGATATTTCAATACTCCATACTTGTCCTACCTAGAATTATTTATTTTTCCTAGTTGTTGATGATGTCATTTCCCCCTAGTGGTGTGCAGATTTCATCCAAGATCCATCTACCACCTTCTGAGCCATGCATGTAGCATTTTATGACCACTTCAGTCAGTTCCCTATTTTATAGGAACCTACTGAGTGTTCCATTGCAGTCCACCTGATTTATCTAACTCTTGTGGGGGGTTAGAGCTTTGGATGGCACTGATTATGACCCTTTTCTTCCTAGCATGCATGACATACTCACTATTGTGCCCTCCTTAGTTATTTAACTGATTGTGACTTATGTTATCTGAGTTTAGGTTCAGTTGAGTTGACTTTGAGTCTTCCGGAGCACTCTAGTGGTGATAATCCCTATGCTAGACCAACTAAGGTTTGAATTCTCCTGCATGATTCGAATTCTCTCCATTGTAACATAATTGTTTATTATGCTGATAATTGGAACATGTGACATTATTCTGCTCCCATTTGAGTTATGCCGCATTATTATTCTTCTGCTCTTTTTTACTACAGTTTTCACTCTTCTTCAAATCTTCTGCTCATTCTTTCTTTGTGACGTATCCTTAGATATTTAGATCTGTTGTGACATAGAATTTCACATGGTATCAAATCCATTTGAGTGAATAGGTTGAGAAACTGCTTTTGGTAGTGCACCAGAAGCCTCTGGATTTCCACAACAAATCCTGGTGCCATTGCATTAAATTCATTAGAGAAATCCAATGAGGTCTAACCAGGTGTGAATGATCCAGATAAAAGTTCCTACTGTCCTAAAGAGGTGCTCAGTAGTACTATACCTCCATTATTGACAGTTTTGGCAGGTTATTCAAGTTTTTGAGTGCACCAACAGTTGCAGTAGTTACAACAGTTTTCTACAGCTATAACAGTTACAACAGTTTTCTGCAGTTGTAGCAGTTTTCTATAGTTGCAACACTTTTTTGCTGTTGCAACAGTTTTCTGCAGTTGCAGCAGTTTTTTCTACAGTAGCAGCAGTTTCACCTTGTATTCGCTCCAGCAGTTGTAATGGAGAATTCGAACTCTCCTCTCTCTCCCAGGAGCTTGACACCCTTCAATTATCTTGATTGGAGGGCTGATATGCAGATGGTATTGCGAAACAAATCACTGTACAGGGTGACAATGGGGAAGAATCCCGAACCAACATCAGTTGTGGAAAAAACCAAGTATCTGAATAGATTGGATGAACCCTTTGGTTTCATGTGTATTCATATTTCCAGAGATCTAATCATCTACATTGAAGGATTGAAGACTCCGAGAGAGTTATGGCTGAATTTAGAGACCCTCTTCGGAAAACAAGATGAGCAAAGAGGCCATATTCTGGAAAATCAATTGATTTCTCTACAACCGAGCATTTTTTAGACCATTCAGTAGTTCTTTTCAAAATTAAAATCTCTGTCTATGCAATGCAAGTAGTGTGGCATTGAGAAGAATGATGAGCAACTGGTGCTATCCATTCTTAGAAAGCTAGCTCCTAAGTTCTCTATCTTTGTCTCTACCTTCCATTCTGGGAGAATGTCAATCCCTCATTGGAAGATGCCCTCATTATATGTTTTCACCGAATCTCTCATCAAAGAACAAGATAAGATGATACAGATGGGCTCCTTTCAAGCATCCAAATATCAAGCTCTTATGGTTGGAGAACCAAAAAGTGTGAATGGGAAGGGGAAGCACAAAGGAAAGGATAAGAGGCAGTCTGAACCCAAGAAAAATTCCAAGTCAAGTCCATCAAAAGGAGCCTCCAACTTTAATAATAACAAACAGAAGGGATTTGAGAAATCCAAGTGTTCCTATTGCAAGAAAGTAAACCACCCAGAGAGATCTTGCATGCAGAAGAATATATATGATAAGACCAAGATTCTTGAACAACACAACATTTCCCTCCCAAAAGGTGTAAGAGAGACTGATTCTGGAAGTGAGTCTGATGGTCATGAGAGCTGCCATGCACTGAAGGATGGATTTTCAAAATCACAATCCCTCTTCATAGATTTAGGATCCTCCAACCACATGGTTTCCTCCAGAGAATCATTTTCTCTCTAGATCTCAAAGATGGTCCAATTATTCACATGGGAGATAAATCTCAGATCTCTTCTGAAGGGAAGGGAAAAGTACATATGGAGCATGTCAAGTTCAAGAATTTTCTATTTGTTTCTTCTTTGTCGGTAAATTTGTTGTCTGTATATCAGATGACTCACATAGGTTCATCGAAGAAAGTGGTCTTTGGTCCTGACAAGGGTTTGCAAATTATGCCTCCAAGGAATATGAATTCTCACATTTTTTTCCATACTCTCTACATACCCCATCGGAATCTGATGAAGATCAAAGTGATGCATCTTCTAATGAAGATGAGGATCAAGATCTTGGTGTTGAGAATAAAGTTCAAGGAGATTCAGATCCAGATCCAACACATGCTCCCAATCCATGGCCAAGGCCAATATGGGCTCACAAAGTCCTTGTAGCTATTGGGAACATAGTTGGGGATCCATTTGACCATAAAACCACGAGATCTCAGTATCATGAAAAACTTGCACTATGTCATGTAGATCCACTTCCCTCAGAGAGGTGCTGCATGATGGTGGGGTTTGATCCACAATCTATTGGAGAGACTTGCCATGGGGGGTCTACAACCACACAACAATCTCGGTTTTCTGAAAAAATATACTCAAAGGTTCATGATTTGGACCACAATGATCCATTCGCTCCAGTAGAAAGAAGGGTTCCTGAAAGACTTCTTTTGTCAAATACAAATTCTACACAGTGGGAGGCACATCAGAGGAGCATATCTAGATCTAGCACCTGCATTGCTATCCTACAGAGGAGCGGCTTGCCAATATTTTTGCAAAGGATTTCACTACGGAAATGTGTTTCCTTCTCTTCTTAGCATGAAGGTTCTTTGAGTTCCCTACTGCTGTTGTTTTTGAGGGGGGGTATTTTTCCCATGAGGTTTTTCCCCATTTCCTTGGGTCATGGACAATTCTTTATTTTTTATCATTTATTTGATTGTATGGGTGACCTTTGGTCTTAGTAACCAGGGCCCAGGATACAAAGTATGAATTAATGGGGGGGTGTTAGGATATTTTAATACTCCATCCTTGTCCTACGTAACATTATTTATTTTTCCTAGTTGTTGATGATGTCATTTCCCCCCTAGTGGCATGCAGATGTCAACCGGTATCCATCTACCACTTTCTGATCCATGCATGCATCATTTTAGGACCACTTCAGTCAATTCCCTATTTTATAGGAACCTACTGAGTGTTCTAGTGCAGTCCACCTAAGTTATTTGACTCTTGTGGGGGGTTAGAGCTCCGAATGCCACTGATTGTGGCCTCGTGCACCCTTTTCTGATTGGCATGGATGACAGACTCACTATTGCACTCTCCTTAGTCAGTTAATTGATTGTGACTTCAGTTAGCTGAGTTTAGGTTTAATTCAGTTGACTTTGAGTCTTCCGGAGCACTCCAGTGGTGATAATCCCTATGCTAAACCAACTGAGGTTTGAAATCTCCTACATGATTCGAATTCTATCCATTGTAACATCATTGTTTATTATACTGATAATTGGAACATGTGACATCATTCTCCTTCTATTTGAGTTCTGCTGCATTATTATTATTTGCTCTTTTTTCCTGCAGTTTTCACTCTTCTTCAAATTTTATGCTCATTATTTCTTTGTGAGTTATCCTCATCTCTTTAGATCTCCTGACATAGAATTTCACAACATGCAGAGAATTTAAGCTTTTAGGGAGAAGAAAGAGGACTGTGGAATGTCTTTTTTATCTAATCTTGCAAACAACAACATCGTCATCCAATTGCAAGAAGACCGATTGGCTTGGATGTTTTCACCTACATGAATTTATTCACCAAAAATAGGTTATGATACTCTTATGACTGTAGATAAAAGAGTCTGTTGGTTTAGTTGTCTGTCTAAAGCTAAAAATTTTGTGTGGTTTATACTTTTTAATAAAGCACCAACTTGGGATATCTTACAAAGAAAAAATAGATCACGACTAGAGAGATGTTAGTTATGTAAAGCAGAAGTTGAAAAAAATTATTATTTGATAGTAGAATGTTCTTATTCGACAACTTTTTGGAAAGATATTGCTCCTAGTTTGAACACAGAGCTATTATGGCAGGGAACTTCTGTGGAGGAATGTTTAAAAACATGGATTTCAAGCCAAGTATATGAAAAC
This sequence comes from Larix kaempferi, assembly GCA_027924585.1. Classification (NCBI taxonomy): domain Eukaryota; kingdom Viridiplantae; phylum Streptophyta; class Pinopsida; order Pinales; family Pinaceae; genus Larix; species Larix kaempferi. The sequence goes on along the minus strand of BSBM01000399.1, from coordinate 1,937,132 downwards.
GTTCAAGCTTTTCCTTTAATTGTTGCTTGGGCAATTTGTTTAGCGAGGAAAGAAGGTTCGTATACGACATGTGACAAAAGAAGAGATTGATAGAAAGATCCCCTGTGCTTATTTCGATGGAGCAGCGTAGGGAGAGGGAATGGAATGTGGAGCAGGGGGAGTACTTTAATTTTCTGAAAATCATTGGTTACAGTTTAAAGCATGTCTTGGTTTAGGATCTAATATTTTTTCCGAGCTTAGTGCTTTGTGTTTACTACTAATTCTGGCAGTGGAAAAAAAGATAGACAACTTGTAGATCTTTGGAGATTCTCTTTTTGTAGTAAACTGGATAAATGGGAAAAATAATATTCATAATCTAATCCTGGAACCTCTTTTTTATAGGAAGCACAAAGAATAAAAGAGTCATTTCAGGTTTCTATCAAACATGTGTTCAGAGAAAGAAATTGCCTGTCAGATGAATTAGCTTCAAAAGGCTTACTCCTACAGGATGGTGTATGGCACATCTCCGAATCAATAAATGAGATTGTTCAGAATTATTTTAATCTCCCATTCCGTGAGGCTTAAGTTTACCTGGTACTATATATAGTACAAGTTTTAAAAGTTTTTTTTTGATAACTAACCAGTTTTTTGATAACCAACTTCAATGATGTAAAGAGATTTTTTTTATAGGAGAAGCAACTCTCCTAGACAATTTAATAGATCTCTAACTATACTATTAAGTATTACTCTACTCCGGACAGGCAAGCGGTGTGTAAGTGCATCAAATCTGTGGCTGGTTCCTCCACCTATGACTCCAGCAAGGCGGCCAACATACCATCTCTCTGTGGCGTCAACGTCGGCTTTCCCATCAGCGCTTCCAAGAGCTGTGACGCGTACTTATTATTTCCCTTCCATCTGATCTCTGGTTTTATCAGTATTCTAAATTATGACTGCTTTCTTGTTTTCTTCTTGCTATTGATTGATCGGTATGTTCATCGGGTTTTCATGACAGGGTCCACTGAGCAGAGTCGAGCAATGGAGGAGGACAGGACTGCGAACGAAAGAATATAATTATCTAAATAAATGGAATAATGTAAACTGTAATATTTAGGACGGAATAAGCTGGCCTCTTCTCTTCCTTGTAATATTTTATGGTTTTCTATAATAAAACATATTACCAGCTATTGCAATGATGGTGTGGTTGTGTAATTGTACGTTCAATGTTGGAATGGTTCAGTGCTATCATGAGGGAATTTAGGTTGTGTTTTAAATATATAATTATACTAAGTTATGTTTTAAACATAGAAATGTGCTTGAGATATTTATTAATTTATTTTAAAAATATATATTTTTATTATTATTAAATTAAGTTTAAAATTATTAAAATATAAATTTATTTATGTTACACTAATATATTTGATTATTAAAATTTATTTTAAATTTTATAAATGAAATATAATATAAAATAAATAAATATTAATACATCTCATTATATCAATATCGTAGTACTTAACGATTAATTTTTTTTTTTTTTTTAAATAAATATTATAGTTTTTAATTTCATTTATGGTTCACACAAAAACATATTATTTCTATTGCATTAGAAAGTGAAAGTGCATCCAGGCAAATAAGTTAAAGTGTAAAGCAATAAAATATAAAAGAAAGTTTAGTTAACAACTTGAACTCTACATACATTTAGAGATATGAAAAGGCACAAAAAATGTTTCCGTCAAAACACACACTCGGGGGTTATCACAACAGAAATCTCCAAGCTGCTTGGGTGCGTTTTTTGGGTGGCAAGTCTCAAGTTAAGTATTGTCACTTGATCTTGACTCATTCGTTTAGGCAGAACTCCTAACAAAGTCAAGGGGTAGTCCCTATGAGTTACTAAGGTTGATTAAGCTTTAGATTTATGATCAAGAAAGTTTTTTAGGAGTTTTGAATAAGATTTAATTGAAAGCAAAAATCACACAAAGACATGTATCTCACTTGCTCTTCTTTTATTTATGATTTACAATGAACTTGAAAGAAAAAAAGGCTTTGGATCTAGATATGAAAGTTCGTAATTTGTAATTATTTAATAATCTAGTTTATTCTTTTAAAAACATTCATCTCATTTATTCTTTTTTTATTTGTGTAATGAATGTGATGAGTAAGATGCATTCAACTTATTATTATTGTGATGATGATGATGATTAGCATCCACTAAGACCAACTTTGGTCTATCGGACGTTAAGAAGGTTATTATTTGGTTTGCTTTAAACTTTTGTTCCTATGCTCAAAAATCTTGGCAAGAAGCTTTCAAGGCTCACTATAGTTTTGGCAAGTTGGGAGGTTAGCAAGGTTTGTGTTGTAGAAAATACTATGGAACTCATATCTAATGTGGGTGTAATAAGGGCACTCTAAGAGAAAGTGATTTCCATTCTCAACACTCATAGACTCACAAAGATGGAAAACCCTTTCCTCGCATGGAGTTTTGGGAATAGACCAATGCCCTATTTCACTATGAAGCTCATGGGAATTCGTTCTAATCTTGGCTATATTAATTTTCTTCTTTGAACTAGTTACTATCGAGAGATATTTCTCATCTTCCAAATTAGGGTTAATGACCTCCTTATAGTATCTTAGTTTTCTCTTAACCACTAAATATTCCTCGCACCACAATTTCTCTTTAAACTTAAAGGTAATAATATTTTTGACATTATAAATATCTTGTAAAGTGTCATTTTCATCAATGCCCCAATGGTCTAACCAAGCCATCATATATTTATACCAACTTCGCTTGAGGCATAGTTGGTTTTGACTTGAATTTAAAGCAATTTTAGGAAGTCTCTTGTTTCCCATGTTATTTATCTTGTGCTTGTACATTAGGTATCTAGTCATAGCCATGCTCTTGATGGGGGAAAGACCCACTTCTACGAGGAGAATATGATAAGGTGTTTTGCTTTTAATTTTGAGGTTATAAGTTATAAACCGTTTTGGATTTGCTCAATCTTTCTCCAAGATTCTCTAGAAATGTTGCACCCCCCATACTTCACAGCCGTATAAGATAACAAGGATGACAAGAGTTTCAAAGATGAACTTTTTTGTATCCCACATGACAAGGTTGACTAATTTACAATTATTTTCAAGACCAAAATAAACGTTCCATTGTCAACACCCAAAATTTCCGAAAAATTTAATTTTTTTAAAATAGCATATATTCTTATTAATTCCAATCATTAGTTGTTTAATTAGTTTATGTTATCCGAATTGTAACTGAATGTTCTTTTATTATACTTAAATTTACAGATGAGTCTCTTGTCAGTTACTGATTGTTTTTCTGTTTTGCAACCACAAGGGGGAATGCCATAACAGACTGGGCTTACTTAGCTTCCGAGCTAATGCAACAGATTTTCTTTCTCTTTACAGATATACAGGTAAAGTGCGGTCGCTGCAAACAAATCTTTAGAGTTTTTATAAAACAATTTGTTGTACCAATCATTCAGTAAAAGTATAAGCATGCTAGCCAGGTTATCCAGTGTTTAAAGGTAGAACTTCTCCTCTGATTTTCCTTATAATCTTACTGATAGAGAGTTGGAATTTACTAGATAATATGATAGCTATTTTCTTTGATAATAAAAGAATTACATAATTCTATGGAGTATTTGTCCTTTGATGATATTACGGTAATGCAAATATACTTCATAACTAGCACTGTAGAATACAATTGGGTGACCATACTCATACCAGTTTTTACTCATCCATTGTTATCGTATCAAGCCAAGTTTTAAGTTAGAATATATTTTGATTTACAATTTCATTTATAAAGGATCTGGAATTATCAATATATACTTAGCTTGTTTTCTAGCATTTGCAAGATATCCTGTCAGTTACATGTCTCCTCTTAACATTTCAGGGTTTGTATGGATTGAAAAACTACTCCTATTTCTATGATTGACAATGGACTAAAAACTATAAGCTGTCTTGATTAAACTAATTGAGCCTTAAGGATAACAAGAGTCTACTTGATATCACAAGAAAACTGAAACAACTAAGAGATTATTATTATTTTGTAACATCAAGTGAAGTGGACTAGAGTAACCCTAATCCAAAATTGTGAGTTATATAGCTTGAGTTCTACAAGTTAAAATCACATCCCGAAAGAATGACAAGTCCTATACCCTCTGTGCAAATCTATAACAACGGCATTATAGTAGTAGATTTGTAAACCATCATACCTAACTTCACTCCCTTATCTCATAGACTTAAAGAAATGATGTATCTCTTGTCTTCCCACATGAGACTAGGGTTAAGGCAATATAGTAATAAGTTTTATGAACATCTTATAATTTAAAATTATACCCATAACCTTACAATTCCTTTTAATTAGAATCCATCCTCTATGTCTATAGACACTTCAAGACTTAATCTTGGAACGCCATTATAATGCGTGGTTTAATTGAATACAAGGCAAAGTTTCATTAAATATTATGCAAGGTTCAAAGTTATTTTCCTAACTCTTTGAATTTGTAAATATGATAGGTGATACCATGGTATTACGACCATAATGGGATATTCGTGCTATGATTTTGTTTACCAAAGCCATGATTTTGTTGAACCATGCTATGATTTGGTTGGAAACAGTCAATGGGAAAAACTTGTCGTGAACATTAGAACTTTGACCCACTGCATGAAATATATTGAAGTGCGACGTGGTCATTCCATAGCCATGCGTTGATGATATAAAATGTTGACTTAACCCTAACTTGGCATTTTTCCCTCGCCTTCGGGCTCGGTTGCTCTGTGAACCCTCCTGTCCGAACCTTACTGATACATTGTTTGATGGCAGCTTCTATGCTGCTTCAGTTCTTCGTGCTTGTCTGCTGCATTGTGTGGGAGTCATTACAGGTTGCTATCGACGGCCATAAGATTGTTAAAAACCTAGGGTGTTTCTTTTGCTACCATCACTGACCCTGTCACGGCGTGACTGCAATATCTTGATTTGGTTCAGTTAAAGCTTCCATTGTGAAAGATACCCCATGCTTCTGTCAGCTCGTTCGTTTCGGTGACAAGAGAGGGGTTTACACTTACTCGGCTCGTGGTTATCAAACTATCTACTGTGTTTGAATATCCTTTCGATTCACCGATAAGCTACAGGATTTCTCCTTCATTTTTCTTAGTTAAAAGAATTTGTTTAACCCCAAACAAAAACATTGAAGTGTTACTGATATTGCTCTTTTGTTGCATGCCCTGGCTCCACTTACAGCATGGATGGCACAAGCTTCGGCAGTTGGTTGTTTTACCTAGTAAGCTGGCTTTCACCATGGCGTTTCCTCCTTGCTGGTTGTTTTAGGATGGTTAGGGTTTTTGCCTTTGAGTAATGCGGCTCTGAGATAACTCCAGCTCTAAACAGTCTTTCAGCTGTATGTTAAGTGGACTCTTAACAGGTTTAACCCTGCATTGTGTAATGATGTTATGGCTTCGGTTAATGTTGTCATTATTCGCCTTCTTTTGGTATTTAGGGTTTTCTGAAGAAGAATTATTGTATAGATAGAAAGATAACAAAGACTGTAACCTGTCTGTAAATGAGGTTACGGCCTCGTTACTTTGTTTTATTACTGTACTCGTAAATTTTACTCAGGGTTTTTACCCAAGGTTTTTGATATTATGGTTTATTAAAACTCTCCTGTATATTCGGGCTTGTTTAATGCATGCATTTTAATTCTATGCTTCGTACTGGAACAAGAGGAAAATAATTAAGTTTATAAACATTTGTACTGTGCACTTGAGCTGCAGCCGTAGGTGAAATCGTTGTCTTAAATCTTAGTATTTATTTTACTTGAAAAACTGGAATGATAGGGTTCAATTCGAATTCCACAGTTGTGATTTTGTTTAGTTGCTTATTCTGTTGTTACTATTATGACTCTGTCGGTAATTGGGAGTCAAGTGAAAGATATTACTATAATGTTAAGCTCGATATTGAGTTAAATAGGGTTCTGCTATTTCTTTTGTTTTTAAAACAATAACTAGGTTATTAACAATGTTAAATTCTTTGTGATAAATTTTCTGTTAGGGTTTTGCACATTGATTTGGTTGTTATGTAAAGACTTGTTAAATTTTAATTAGGGTTTGTACCCTCATCAGGGTATCCTATCTATGAGTACAATTCTCCTGTAATGATTGTTGACCAGGATATAAATACTGTAATTTCTATTGTTATGATTTTACTATTGTTTCCCATGATTGTTATTTAATTTTGTATACACAGAGCATAATTACTTTGTACGTAATCCTTACCTATCTATTCTTTAATTGTAGTTACTAGGTTATAATTGTAATAATAAATTACTACCTAAGTATTACTATTATATTGAATACAGTATAGATACCTGATTAGTAATAATTACTTCTTACTAGAGATGCTGAAAAACACAGTAACTCTACCAAATTTAACTACTGCTAATCTGAAATACTAACTTTTCTAATTAATTACTCCTCAGACATATTGAAAATAAACACAACATACATCATTCTGAAATGCTAACTTTTCTAATTAATTACTCCTCAGACATATTGAAAATAAACACAACATACACCCATTCATACTTAATAAACATAAGGAAATAAATGGCAGAACCTGTTTCAGCTGTGAACAACAACAGCAATGGGAGGCCGTTCCTCCCTACCAACTCCTGTAGAGTGCTCAGACAACAACTTCTTAGGACCCCCGAGCTTGCTCTGGTCTCCCTGGCTGGAACTAGGTGCAGCAAAGTCAATTCTCTCAGCCCAAAAAGCTATAATGGAACCAAGTTACTGCAGCAATCCTCTCCAAACAACTTCCTTACTGTATTTCCCTCTCCCTCAATGGATTTCCTGAATAGTATTCACCTGAATGTATTCTCTCTGGAAAAATTTGAGCCCCAAGCTCTGTTCATTGAGTTCTTTTTAAAAGATTGCCTAGGTCTTTGTTGGGTTAACTGTCATTAATGAGCCACCTGCTCTGATTCCACTTTCTTGGGGAATCATGACCCCAAATATAGGGAAGTTGCCACCTGCAACTTAGGAAGTGTTTGAGGATGCTGCCACTTGTCTTTTTGCCTTTCCACCTAGTTCCATCCACCAGTTTGACCAGTAACCTCTTTTTAACAGCTCTCCCATGCTGTTGTCTCCACAATTTATTTATTAATAATAAAATATTCTGAATTACACTCCACTTCTGTTGACTCTGCTAAGTCATCCATTCCTACTTAGCATTAAATTTAACATAATGTCTCAGGAATATAATAAAACTATTACATAATTTTTACAAAATTGGGGTATGTGACATCCATCCTCCATTAATCCTTTTCTCAATACTATGGTTCCAATTGAGCTTGTGATGAATATCAGTTCCAAGATATTTTTAAGAATTCACTTCCTCCAATTTACTGTTCTCATAAATAAAATTTGCGTAGGTGTATTTCTTAGATTTTATAATCATAACTTTTGTCTTGTCGGTGTTCATAGTTGTAACGCCCATATTTTGATTAGGCATATTTATCAGTTAGACACACCATACTTTATTTTCTTATATATTCTATTGAACTCAGCTCGACTGAGTAAACTATATTATGATATGATGGACCTCATTATATGATGTTACTTTGTTTTATGATTTCACTATGATTATGATGTTACTATGTTATGTGGTTACAATGTCATGATTATCATATGATTTCTTTATTTTATGATTACAGTATATGTTCATATGTTTTCATTAATAAGATGTGAAATATATGATTCGGTACGTGGATACCATCTTCTTGTATGAATTATTGAAGTGTTATATGTCATACGCATCTATGATGAACTAAACAGGTTACATGAAATAAAATGATTTTGATAACATGGATCAATTGGTGATCAATGGGAAATGCTTTCTATAAATTTGTATTTTACGAAATACTAACCTACAGGACACAAGGGCTATGGGATAGCCAGTTACTTGATCTAATATATTGGAAAAAAAACATGTTTGTGCAGTAAACCTTAGTAGCCAAAAATGATGATACGATAACACAACCTGATAATCCTGATAGCAGCAAAGTATGAGTCGATAAGGGCGTAGGCCCAGTATGTTGAGAGGGATGGATGTGTTTCCCGCCCTATGTTTCCATGAGACCCGAGGTTGTGGGAGGGCCGTGCTGAGACACGCTCCCCATGTTGTTGTGATGACGATGGTCGAATGCCTGCTAGGGGAGGATAGGTCCGTTGTTCAGCCGACGCTATCGCTCTCACGTTCTATGTGGTTAGGTCGGTGAGTCCGACATCCACTTTTGTACTAGCAGAGGAAGGATAGGGAGGATGGAGGACGTAGGTTATGATGGGAGGATATGTTAGTTAGTACTGTTGAGGGTTGGGTATTCCTTGATTGTGAGTTAGTGGTAGTAGGTACCCTTCCTTGTACATGATTGATTAAACTAATGTAAACATAAAAATAATCGTAAAGGGTTAAATGTTAAATAACTGAGGATGTTAAAGTGATTGTACTATATATATTATGCTTGTTCTTCTACATGGGGGTAAATACTACTATTAGTTAGCAGGTATGCATAGGCGGGATGGGGTTTGTCTATAGTACATTTATGATCTGTGCATACGCTGGCCACGCATGCACGCTTTGCACATGTACACTAGTATCGATATACAAACACTCAACATATTGAATAAATGTATAAGTCGTCATAAGTAATTATGTTAATCGTGCATTGATCGAACTCAGATAATGAATATAAAGTTATTTAAGATGTGTAAAACAAATCAATTAAGCTATGTATTACTTGTTGGTAAACAACGTGATAAACAATTGAGACAAGTGTCATCAGTTAACATTGTCATCTGAGAATTGTTGTAAATAAGGTAATGGTACTGTCTAATTAATTAGTAAGATTGTTTCAGCCCTTAAGAGTGCTTTCTTTAGAAGAACGAGGATACTATGTTGATGTTAGGGTACTCATGTGATAAACAAATGATTTAAAAAAAAACATTTTTACTAATTCACCATTTATTATTACTTTGTGGTGATTTAATTAACATTATTACTTAATTAATGTTATTCTAATAATATTACTATCCATGTCATAACAATTGCAATATAGGTAAAATTTAAATATTGATTAATAAATGATTAGAGTGTGATTATTTCCATTTCTAAGTTAGACATAATAGGATAACAATTTTGGAATGGATGTGATGTGATGGAAAATGGTTTATTACTATTTAATTATTCAATACGAATCTTAGAATTTAAATCTCAAGATAAGTTATCTTGGCGGATGAGGTAGACCATTAAGACACACCTTGTCCAAATTGAAAAGTCAACTATTTATATATTATTTTATTATTTTATCCTAAAAACACTAAATACAAAGGTGGTGAATAGACTAGTAGTTAATAAACTTAGTCTTGAATAGATAACCTTTGGGTAATGATTCCTACCATAATAAATACTTACGACCATCAATCAAAATCAAATAAATTTACAGTGAGTGTAATTGATTATTCGGTACATTGAGTGTGAAAAATACATTTTTATAATGTAACGTGTATGAATGAACTAAGTGAAAGGAGTAAATGTTTGAGGGGCTCGAGAGGGGGAGTTTGGGGCGATGGAGTAAGCCCAAGGTCTTCTCGAGGAAGGAAAGGTATATAGGGAAGAGTGAAGGGAGGAGAAGGGGAGGATTTTGGGGGAAGAAATGATATTGGGAGAAAGTGGAAGGTAATGAGGGGATAACTTTTAGTGGAGAGAAAGGTTTGAGAACAGAGAAAGGTTTTGAGAACCTAAGTAAATACTGCTCTCGGGAATATCAGTTTGTGAGCTCGGGGGCTTGGAAATATTTTGATTTCCAAGGGCTAGCAAGATAATAGCTGGTCGGTAGGGTGGACACATCATCTTGGCTGACTAAGAGAATAAAAACATAACCTGCTACAGCCTACGGTCTGCTAAGCATCAGCATCAGGTAATTTCCTTGTTATTTATTTTATTTGATTATTATGCTGAAACTTACTTGGAAACATACATATAACTTGCTATTTACTTATTTATTACTGTGAAACATATTCTTATGCTGAAAACAAATTGTTGAAGGAAAATATTGATATGTTAGTTTATTTTTAAAATACAAATGTATGGTTGGTAAAGACAAAATAGTATACTAAATTTCATTTAGAAGCATAGAAATTTTATTAGAAATTTACTCACATATACCTGAATAATTTTAATACATAGAAAAGTAACATAGAAGACGACTTGGGCTCTGTCGAAAAACAGAGCGCCACAATAGTCATACTCATGTTAGAGCAAAAATCTTTGAGAATTCTTAATTGTTTATCGAGATCAAAGGGACACCTTTCCATAAGAACAATACCATCGGCATAAAGAAGGAGGATGATAACTATCCTAGCTAAGATCATGCTGACTGAACATGCTTCTTCTAAACATATTTCTAGTTTATCGATGTAAATGCCAAAAAGGGTAGGGGAGAGGGGGAAACCTTGCTTAACTCCAATATTACAGTTTATATCCGTTGACGAGCCGTCATTATTCTTAAATTTGACGATGACCTTTTTCGTATATAACCTTATCGTGGCAGCTATGAACTCAAAAGTGGCAACTCTCAACTCAAAAAACACAAAGTTGAATGTAATAGGTAGGTATCTTTGTCTACCATGTGATCTAATGGACACAAAAGTCAATGGAGTTTATAACTCTAATATTATCAACCAAGTTGGAGTGCATTTAAAAATAGTTTGATAATATTAAAGTTTAATTTGGAGCGTATTTTAGAATGGTTTAATTAAAAGATGGAAATTGAGAGGTGATTTAAGTTTAATATTAAATTCATGTTATATAGCAAATTGATTTATTTTGAAATAATTGATAAAAAAAATTATATGATTATATTACCATAAAAAATTCTTTTAGAACCATCAATGATATACAAACAAAATTTCAGTGACATTTCATAGAAGGTATTTATTCAGATATTGGCAAATAACAAATTTATTTCTTCTCCCAAGTTTTCAAAATGTTAAGGGTGAGATCAAGAATGGAGGTTGTAAAGAAAGGAGCTGTGAGTGATACACCTTAACACTCAATTATATTGTAATATGCTATTCATTATCTAGTGCCTTTCTATTGTGAGATGTTACCATGATGAATTTCATATCCTCTATATAGGTTATGCTATTGTAACATCCCGAATTTTCATAAAAAATTAAAACTTTTAAAAATGGCATTAAATAAGATAAATATAGCTGCGGAAAATAATAAATGTTTGATTATGACAGCATCTATTAAAAGTCGTTTCGTACTAATCATAATTTAATTTTTGAGTTAGCAACATTTGATAACAACAACTTAACACACTTTTGACAAACATGATTATTGTAATAAATGTACTGACAGGTTATAAATATGATGCGGTACTTTTATTTTGACAAGAAACTGACAGTTTGCTTTTTGATGTCCAAGGGTGTCCTACGAGGTACCCTGGAGTTTACTTAGTTGCAATGCTAAAGCATTTGAAATGTTTCTATGTGCAGACGATAGGTAAGAAGTTTCATAACTACATAAATTCAAAGTACGTGTGTATTTCAATTCAACGTCGAATAATAAAATATTGTGAATTCTTTTGCGAAAACAAAGTATCTATAGGTATGAAATGTTTAGTGCTGCTTACTGGTTTTTCAACGTTGTCTTACCATTCATTAATGTTGAAAACAAGGACGTCTAGAAAGTTTACATGCTATTAAGTTTGGTGGCATAATCAATGATGTTGTTATAGTTTGGCTTTCGTCGTCGTCTTAAGGTGATTGATACTTGTATAGTACTAATGTAGTAATTGTATCGCTAAAACAATTAAATGCATTGCATTAAGAGGTTAGGGTATGAAGTGCATAGTATTAGCATGGTTTTTATGCTAATATCTAATCCTTGGATTTGTTTTAAATCCCAAAAATGCAAACTCTTATCTTTTTAATATTTGCAAAAATGAGAACTATGAAGAAGCATAAATGATAATTAAAATTACCATGTTAACATTATAATTCTTATGAATTTACTAACCTATGCAATAATTTTATAACGTTTAAACTATTCACGATATATATAAAAGCATTATGCATTATAATTAAATAATGTTCACAATATTAAACTTACATGTAATTGGAACTTAATACTATGATTATGAACGTGGCTAACAATAATATTTAAAACTTTAATATTAAAGTACATATCACTAATATCGAATTTGCGACCATAAACTTAGAACTATATCGTTTGATATATATAGTACTCACATGGTATTAAAATGAATGGACAGGTTGACAGGCCTTTAAGCTTGGCATGTGCTTCGAGCTGGCGTGGATATAGTGTTTCGGTCCTGCATTAAAGGATCGATCCATACTCCATGTGACAAGGATTGTTTTCATTTCCATGTACTGTAATATCAATGTAACAGTGACTCCGGAAGCCACTATGTAATGGTTCTATGTTTGAAATCCTCCAAGCTAGATGTAGAACAATCCATCGTGAGCCAAGGTGGCAAGGCTGTGCTTATGAAATGATGGAGCAACAAATACAGTAGTTGTTTGGCCCAATGTAACCTTGCCGGCACACTCATGATCGTTGATTGTGATGAATCTGGATCGTTGGATGTAGCTCTAGCATCTCGTCGTTGTGATGGTTGATGGAGAGTTAATGTCTTTCATTATGTCACTAGTGTTTTCGAGCAGCAAGGCCGACACACTGCTGAAAGTTAGGGTTTAGCCAAAAATGAGAAGAGGATTCGACCTCATGACCTGTAGGATTAGGTTAAAGTTGCAGGTTTTGTTCTCACTATAATGGCGTTATGCTAGACTGTTGTATCTTTGGTTTGAATTGATGTCAAGTTGATAGTTTGTAGTTTCGATCCTGAGTTTGAGTGAAAGCACACACTCCTGCATAAAGGATAAAGGTATCCTAGTCTCGGTCCAGAACAAAAGCTCGTTGTCTGTTAATGAATGTGAAGAGCTCGGTCGCTTACAGAGAAAGGTAAGCGTTTTCGAAACTCCATGGTTTTTTTTTGTTGAGAGTTCGACTTACAGTTTATATAAATCAATTTGTCTAACTCTCGGAAATTGTTGTATCAGTTGCAGGGTTCAAAGGACGACTTGGGAAAGGGTTTGGAAAAGGTTGGCATGCCTCCATTCCTGGTAAGCTCCAGGTCCCCAAACCCTCGTAGGTGTCCATTCGGACTGGGTTGATGAGTTTTTCAACAAAAGAGTAACAGAGTTCCACCAAGCCTTTCGGCGTTGTCTGTCAGTCAAGTTTCTTTGAAGAACTTTTGTGTTAAAGTAATAATTGTACAGGGTGAAGACTCTCGTCTGTTTAAATGTTACACAGCTTATTTAGATACGTAGCTCGTCAATGCTGAGAGTTTTCAATACTTGATTTAAGAGCTTTAGGGTGGGGATAAACCCTGTGTAGTTTTCGTTTGGAAATGTTATGTTGACCTGATATGTTGGTGCTTTCTATGTAAAGATGGAACCTAAGTTGGGTTCGAAACTTAAACTTGGAAATGTTTTTGGGTTCAGTTTTTAATGATAAGGGTTTTGGAGCTGAAGCTCGTTACACTCTGTATGCTATGTTTTAAATCTCGACAATGGAAAATGTTGTTTTTATATTATTTGTTTATGCTATTCGTTGAGTTCTGTGTAAAAGATAATGTCCATTGACCATGTAAAGCTATATGCATTTTCGTAGTTGAAAAACTCTGTGTGTTTGAAAACGACGAAGTAGTTGTTTTGTCTGTAAAAGAAATGAACAGGGCTACGTCCACACTCTAGATTCTTTTCAATTTTAAAAGATGTTTTCATATGTAAACTTCTGAAAATCCTTCGAGCAAAAGCTAGGGTTTTGTAGTTTTAACTAAGGATATAGATCATGTTTTTTTTTGTTTAACTGTAGAAAACGATGATGAAAACTTGGAATTACTAATCTAGGTTTTTGTATAAGATACGAAACCAAGCTTTGAATAAAATCACTGTTTGTAATGCAAATGGGAAATATGATGGTGGTAACAAGATAGGGTTTATATTTCTTTTGTTTTTTGTTTCTATTAATACTAGAATAATGGATGGAAGTATTTAAACAGGAAATTGATGAAGATAACAGTGTGTGTGTGAAATGTGTAGACTATGTATTGATCATTATTTACAGCTTATAACAATCATTAATATTACTATTTATTTGCAGATATGATAATGAAGATTTTGGGTACATTTATTTACTACTTAATAATAAAGATAAGAATCGATTTATGTGTTTGTATAGAGTTTAAACATTATTTGTTTCCATGGAATAAACAATCATATAACCTATATTATTTAGATATTAGACAACAGATTTCTACTATTCTTAGCTATAGGACAGAAAATGAAAAACATAGCAATTACTGTACTTATCTGTCTAATCAATGGAAATCTACCAATATTTCATCTATATTTAATTCACCTCTCTATAATAGAGTACGATGCAAATAACAGCATGTGGAAAAATGTAAAGATGGATTATCAATTTAGATTTTCATTACACTTATCATCCATAATTAAACAAAATTAGAAACTAATTCTTTTTCAACAGAGTTCATTAATTTTTACTACACAGAATGAATAAACTGAAACGAATTAGGAAATAGCAAAACCTGGTTAATTTGTAGGGAAACAAACAGCCCAAGGAGCCTGTTCCACCCAACCAATTCCTAAAGACAGCCAAGTCACTTGCCTTAGGACCCCCGAGCCTATTCACTGAACCACCAGGAGGAAGAAACTTACGAGTTTAGGATATTCACTTGTAGTAGCAATAATTGTCCAATATTTAAGAACTAACAATCCAAAGGACCTGCACCAGCACCTCTGGTTCTCCTTATCAAAATAGTTTGCAGACTTATGATTGCACTTACAACTAACCTCCCTATTCGAATCTCTCAGTGGTCACCTGATGCACATGAGGAATATTTCTGTAGAAAATATTGTGTCAGAGCTGCCTGCTCAATTCGAATTTTCCTTATGTAGGCTGCCTAGGCCTTTTTCAGTTGTTACTTGGTCATTAAATGAGCTTCCTACCCACTCCCACCACCTGGGGGATAATGCCACATTATTAGGGGTAGCTGTCCCATAACCAACAGCTAGTGGTGAAGTGCAATTGCTGCCATCTGTCCCATGCTTTCCAACAGCTTCCATTCCTCCTAGTGGGTCAGTGAACATTCATTTAACAGTTCCCTTGGGTGTTTGTCTCCTACTTAATTTATTTAAATAATAATAATCAATAATTACATTCATCCTTAACCAAACTTGGTCATAATTTCAAAACTTTTGAAATTAAAATTTAACATAAAGTATTTTGCAAAATAAAATATTATTTTCAGAATTTGGGTAGGTGACAACTATGACCAAGTTTTGCTTTGAGCAATAATATGAAGCCATATGTTAGAAGTTATAAACTTAAACATAGGTGTTAAAACAAAACCTATTACATAAATTGGCAATAATAATCTGAACCCTTTGAAGTATTTAATGCTAATTGACATTACATTTACATGACATCTTTCCATGTACAACTTTAAGGAATGCATCCATACAACTTGTGCAATGCTTGCATTGTGTCATTGACCTAAAGAATGGTTAATATGTGTATGATTGCAAAGTTTTCTAATAAAGGAAAACCTACCTATAAAGTTTTTCCAATGAGCCTTTGATTTTCCTAACATTCCCTATAAGCCATGGAAATATGTCCTCCTTATTTGCAATAGTTACTCAAGACAATTATTGGTTGATAGCCCATGACTTTGGTTCATGCATGTTAATTGCTTCATGTTGATCCTCTAATAATATTGATGTGTTATTATGATTAGATGAGGATTTTATGTAGGTTATGAATGTCATTGGTTTCAAATGGTATATGGTAATTAATTTTGTTTCTTCATTATGATGCATTAGTGGTGCATTTTGATTAATCAACTTTGTACCTACAAGTTCCATAGAGTGTTCATGAATAATGGGTATATTGAGTTAATATAACTAACTATATTGTTATCATTTGTTTGATTGAGCCTTCTTTATGACAACCACGTACAAACAAGAAATAGAGTTAATAGAATAGAGTTGATTGTGTGATACACAAAGGGATGGATGCATCATATAAGAAATATAGAGGTTATCATGGCATATATACTTGAGCTACTCTAACCCACAAGGTAAGTGCCTAAATATTAAACAATGGTGTGTGCCACCTCCTACTGTAAAATCCATTCGCTAAGATCTGTATGGGAGGATGAGTTTTAATCTCATCCATCCATTTTGATTTTACGGCTCATATTTCATATGAAGAATTTTGTTGATATTTTTCCCTAGTTGCACTCACATTTGACCATTTCAAGTAACTTATGCTCTGGTTCAAGGTAATTTTACTTTGGTTGTGGGCACTTTAACTCTTTCAACACACTACCTTTTTCAACCTATGAGGAAAGGGAAGCTCCTGCATTATGTACCTTTTGTTTTTCTTGAATAAAAGTATCATTTGTTTGCTTCAAGTTGGATCAGTCCTTATTTGTGTGATTCCTTGCATGGTTAAGAGGTTGGTTTCAGTTGAATAAACTCAGCCTATTGGATATTGAATCTCATTGGTTAAATAGATGTTTAAGTAGGCAATTTGAGGACTCAACTAACAAACAAAACGGAGCAACCATCCAAGGCAAAGGAGGTAGGCTCCATTTAAAATTGTCTTCTTTCATTGTATTTGTATGGATTGTATTAGGTCTATATCATATCTGAGCTTTCAAACTTGTTTACATTTAGCCTCAATAAAATTAAATGTTCCCCATTAGTCCAAACCCCATTGTTATTTTTTCCCTTAGTGTTAAGCACACTCTAAATATGCTAAGTGATTTCTTGTCCATTTTGCATGATTTATATAATGAAGAAAACACCCCATACATTTGCAAGCATAGGTTGCATTCATGGGTATAACTTGAAGTTTGAACGAGTGCCTCTTTGACCCACTCTATCCTTCTATTTAATTCAAAATCCCTCAATCCCTCTTTGCATTTGAGTGTTTGAAATAAGGAACCCAAGCCATGGCTTATGCTTGGGATTTTCAACAACCCATAACCTTGAATGTATTGGAAGCCATTCGTTTAATATCTCACCATGTTGTTTGCCGCATGATGGAGATATGTTAGTAACATCCATCTTTATTTTTATCAATATAAAATATTATGCTTTGAGGTATGGACCCAATCAGTTGGGCATACTCTTACAAATGATACACTGTTGGAACTAGACCTCTTGGCCTTGAGTTGGGGTCATGAAAATATGTGGTAATTGTTGAGTTATGGATACGATAGTTTTGGGGATACCAATTCTTCACATATGCATGTTGTAAAGATGGTGTGATCTATGAGATTCCATTTGCATAGTTAGTGGTCATAGTATTCATCTATAAATCTACTTCATGATTTTGTCAAAATTTACCTAAATGATTTTTTTTAACCTTATATATTGTAATTGACAGATTGTTTTAGCCTTTTTGTGATAATACTCATTAGAAAAACTATAAATTTTAAATGAGTTTTCAAACTAAGTGAAATAGCTAAAAAAAAATTATAAAACATACTTATTCTCTTTTAATTATATCTAGGAAAGTCGCACATCCTAAAAACCTAGCAACCTAATTATCATCCATTTGATCTACAATTATAATTTCCAAAAGAAATACCTTGTAGCTTGGTATTACTAAATATAAAATATAAGCATGCTTGTACTAAAATTTTGTATGCTATATTATGATAACAATAAGTGAATGTAATGTAGATTTGCTGTTCAAAGTGCGTTACGTTTTTATCAAGATAGAAAATTATATTCAAAGCATGGGAAGCCTTATGATGTTTCTCAAGTGGCTAGCCATAAGTCATGTTTTCGTTTGGAACATAAGTCATGTCTTCGTTTGGATATCCCAAAAGAAGTGAATTAGATAGATCATGGGTATGTTTGGTACATTTATAAAAAAATAATTAATTTATATAATATTAAATAAATTATGGTTTCCTTTGCATATCCCGAAAGAAGTGAAGTAGATAGATTATGGGTATGTTTTTTAGTTTTAATAGGCACATTTCTAAAAAACAATTAGTTTATATAATATTAATTAAAGCATGTTGAGAATTTCCATAGTTGGTTGAAGTTAACTTCACCCATGGAGAACTTTTTATATCGTGCAATTTTGAAAGAAATAAAAGAAAAATCTCAGCTTAAATCTTAATTATCCTCTTGTGTTATTTGTCTGGCTTATATTCTTTGGTTGTGTTTATTATTGTTCTCTATGTTTTTGTTTGTTATTTTTTAAGTTAGCTTCCAATGCGAGACTATTTGAGCCTCACCTCTAATATACATTAATTGGTATGAGGCCATGGTGTTGGAACCTGCAGCGCTGTAGGTCCATGCAACTCGTAGCTAATCTCGTTACCTAATTGGATTAGAACATTAACTCTGTAACCCTAGTTCCTACCTTTCCACCCAGCAGATCGTGAACTTTTAATTCTGTCCTCGACAACATAAAGCTGTGATTTTTTTCGATGGTGTAGCTACTGGTGGTAAATGCGCTTCCGGTGGAGTCATTTACACTAATATGGATCATTATTTTACTTTGAAGCTGAACTGTGGTCAAGGTACCAATATGAAAGCTGAGATCCTTGGTCTATGGTGTGTCCTCACAGTTGCATATTTATTTGGTCTCTATGATGTGGCGATCTTTGGAGATTCCAGAGTGACCATCGAATGGGATAGAGGTGAATATGATCTGAACAATATTCCCCTTTATCACTAGTGTAACAGGATCAAAGTTTTACTTCAACATTTTGAGCATATTTCACTAGAACACATTATAGGCAGTTTAATTCCATTGCTGATAGTCTTTCCAAGGAAGCATATTCAGGAGCCGAAGGTGATATTTGCTCGGAGGAGCACTTTGATTCTAAGATGATCGATTCTGGGCTGGTCCAGATCTATGATATTTGATTGGATCAGTTGAGATCTTTTTTGATGATTGTAAGGGTAAACTTTACTAAGGTTTTTTTGGAAAAGGTTTTTGAAGTTCTACAATATGATGAATGTTAAGAGGCATAAAATTTTGGTTATTTTTTGGACTGTATGATAAGTCTTTTTCTTGGACTTATGAACATTTGTACTATTTGATTAATTTATGAATAGCAATAGTATGGTTCTTTTCGCTGAAAAATGTTAAATAGTTAAAGTATTTATTTAGCCCGGTAGAATGGGATGAGTTTAAAACATATGTTTTCAACTACTCAAAATAATTTTTATATAAAAAAAGTAAAAATAAAATAAAAAGTAAAACAAGTAGAATAGTTAAAAGTATATACATCATTAAAGTTAAAAAGTAAATAAAGTTAAATAGTTAATGGTATATAAATCAATAAAGTTCAAAAGAAAAATAATGTAAAATAGTTGAAGGTATATAGATCATTTATATTAAATAGATCAAAATAGGTCATCAATCATTTGGAAAATAACATAATTTGTCACCAATACACTTACGAGATGAAATGAAAATAGTTAAAAATACTTAATAATGTAATACCTCCAATTCTTAATTATCCAAAATAATCCAAGTACCCTAAAATCCAAAGCAATATGATTTCACTTGGATTGCATTGATTTCAGTAACTTCAGTCTCTTATATTTTACTATTTGTTGCATTCATAAGTACCCTAAAATCCAAAGCAATATGATTTCACTTGGTTTTCATTTGTCACGTCCCTAGCCACCTCTGTTCCCTTTAGAGGTAATGGGAGACAACCCTTGAATCACCTTCTAATTTTTATTTTATTTTATTTTCCAAAGGTTCCGCAACTCTACAACTTTGCATAGCCGCAATGACCTTCAGTCTACAATCCACAATCCGCAATGAGGAATTTAGAAAGGTGTGACCACAAATTCACCATTTTTCCAAAACTTTAATCCGCAATCCACAATGTGGAATTCAGAAAGGAGGAACTACAAATTCACTGTTTCGCCAATCCGCAATTCAGAAAGGAGGAACCAAAAATTCACTGTTTCTCCAAACATCAATCTGTAATCCGTAATCCAAAATGCAGAATTTAGAAAGCTGGAACCACAATTACCAACTCTTTAGAAATATTCACTTCTGACTTCTGCAATCCGCAATGCGGAACTCGGGAATCGAAATACCAATTCAATTGCTCCAGAAAACTTCATTTACGACTCCTGCAATCCGCAATCCACCTTGCAGAACTTAGAAATACAGATACTCAAATTCACAAATATGAAAAATTCACCCTTCCGACTTCCGCAATCCGTAATCCGCAATGCAGATTTGGAAAGTCGGAACCCCAAACTACACAACTTGTCAGTCCCATAACTTCTTCATCCTAAGTCCAATTTGGGCAAGTCCAGTACCATTGGAAAGATCTCAGTGAGCTCTATGAAACTGGATTCTCTTCAGCTAGATCTGAAAACTTTGATCCTACCCCTCTTCCAACCCAAAATGAGGCCCCAAAACTCCTCAAGGCCTCCTTTCCCCCCTACAAGGAGCTCTGATTTCCTTCTTTCATGGGTTCTTCCTTCATCTGACCCAAAGAGGGGTCATGAAACACAACAGGGATTTCCTAGTTCCATTCCCAAGTCTAAGTGATGCCATGCAGTCTATTTAGAAGTGTGTGCAATGTGTAACAACATAAACAATGAAACTAAATATGATCAATGTATCCATAACATGCAATATTAACAACACATCTAACACAAGGAAATGGTAAAATATTCTAGCAAAAATCTTCCACATACTCAATATTATACATAGAATTCTTGCTGGTTAATTCATGTAATCATTTCATTCATATTGACTTGAAATAACATATAAACACAACATAGGAATATTAACAACATTTAGAACCACAGAATGGACATAATTTAGATCACATAGAACAATTATCTTTATGATGAAGTTGTTTAAGCAACTCGTTATGTGAGAGCAAGGTTTCACACAACCACAAGTCTCTATCTAGCCTATACTCTTTCAGTTGAGATACCACCCCGCTGGGTTGTGTATCCACTAAGGAGGAACTAAACAGGCTCACTCACAGTCATGATATCACACAATAGTCATGCTAATCTAGCACACAACTGCGTTTATCAAGCATGAAAAGAGACAAAGGGGAAGGATGTTAAGCTAGTGAACTCAACCACAGAGCTACATGCATATCTATTCTAACTCAAACAGTCTTAGCACCCACAATGCCTACCACACCCAACACAAGGAAGGTCCCCTTCTCTGTTGCACAGCCCCTCAGGAACCCCTTCCCTCCATTGCTCTTCAGGGTGGGCATAGAAAGGTCCAAGCTGCTAACTCTTTGAGATTCTAGCCTTCACTGGTTTTCTCAAGAAAATCCAACCTCTGTTCTTTCTCCCATTCTGTCATCCACACTTGGATTTCCTCAGCTTATATTGCTAAAAAAAATATGTTTCGTCACTTCATTCTCGGTTGTTCTAATCCGTGTCCTTTCTTCCTCTTCTGAGAAAAAGTACTGGAATCTTCCTCTCTCTGAATTTTTTATTGAGGGATCCCCCCCTTGATTTTCCTTTCACCTAAATTTTTTGGGAATTTTGTGTAATGTACCAACTTATACAAGTGATACAAAAACTCTTTCCTTATCAAAATTAATCAAAACAATGGCTAAAGAAGCTAGTACTGCTGGGGATGGGAAAGATCAGAGGCTACGGAAGGATGTAAGGTTATGATGTGGTATGATACCTCTGCACAATGTACTGTGACCATTGATGTTTCAAGAGAATCAAGCTTCAATTTACTCCAACACTTCTGGGCTACTCAGTATATACAAACTAGTATGGGAGAGATATTTAACTAGAGACTGGACATGGATGTTTCTGAGCTTAGAGAGGTTAAATATAAATTAATAAAATTCATTCAATAGTAATAAATCATTTCAGAATGTTAAAAAGAGATCTAAGCAAGTCTCACAAAAACATACACAAAATTGCCTTCCAGGACAGCTCACGATTTCCAAACAAGATTTAAAGGGTCACGAATTTATGAACTGAAGCATGGGATGTGATGTTTTTCATATTAGTGATCTCCAGGAACAATAATTACTTCATTTTGATACGTTCTCATACATTTATTGTTTGCAAACTGGAAACTAGTCAAATTCCAGCTAAATCTAGAGAGGGTAGAGAAATTGGAGAAGAAACCAGAGTTCTACAATTTTATTTAAGTTGAATGATATCAGAGGATTAATTTCACTATTATTACATCATATATGGGCCAAGGGGATCCTCATATCATTTCAAAACATTCTCTCCATTTCTATTGAACAATACAACACTATAAATCAATGAATGGAGCTGAGATTCGAACCACAAACTTGTAGAAGCTTCCTGAAATTCGACCACTGATATCAGAGGATTAAATTCACTTTAATTACATCATAAATAGGCCAAAATACCTCTCAAAACATTATGGAAAAATCTCTCTTCTTCTACACTAGAAACTAGCTCTAGAAATCCATAGGAAGCTTGGAGATTCGAACTCTGGAATGGATGATGCTTTTTATGA
Organism: Larix kaempferi; assembly: GCA_027924585.1. NCBI lineage: Eukaryota > Viridiplantae > Streptophyta > Pinopsida > Pinales > Pinaceae > Larix > Larix kaempferi. The sequence goes on along the minus strand of BSBM01000399.1, from coordinate 1,914,484 downwards.
TCTTCAAATTAAACTTGATCAGCTTCAGTAAATGAAAATAAACTCAGTGACAATGGTTGAATACCATCATCCTCGCATAGAAATCTTGGGCACATCTCCCATGCTTGGCTAGGGGCACATCTCCCAAGTCTCAGATGCACAAATGCATTCATAAAAGTTCTCATACTAACAAAAGATGTGAATGTGGTGCTCTTGGAATTATTATAGAATTGGATGACTTGGTAAGAAAATATCCTTGAGGAATGCACCTTCCTTGAGTTGATAAGGAAAGCTTGTTTTCCTTCCTTGCTTTGCTTTGCTTTGGATTTCCTTCTTTTTCCTCTTTTTTTTTGAATTTCCTTCTTTTCTAAACTTTCTTGCTTTTCAGAATTTCCTTCTTTTCCTATTTTATCCTTCTTTCTAGATTTATGCTGCTTTCCCTAAAATATTCCTCTTTTCTCATTTTTGGCATCATTTTTGGACTCATGTGCTATACTTGACTTCTTCCTCAAGTCACTCATCCAACCTTATCCACTAATTCACCCTAGTAGAGCAATTTCTCCATTTATTCAGCATAATAATAAAATATTAAATGCACCACAAATATTAAATGCACCATAAATATTTATTCCAAGTGGATAGAAAACTATGGATAAAATTTAAATGCGCACTCGTAATTAATTAATTGCCTCATCTTAACCCCTCATTAATTAATTAATTCAATATGTCACTAGGATCCATGGTGTTCGATCTGCTTCATGGTGCTGAAAAAATGTGAACATGACAATCCTTCCCTCCCAAGATTGCTTGTACTTAAGCAAAAATATCCCAAGAGGTCTATCATGCTTTTGCTGCACTACTCTGATCATAATCATCTCTCCAAGAAAATATTCACTACATCTGTAACTGAATATGCCTACTTCTATCCAAGTGAAGCAACTGGAAAGTGTGCCAAGATCCCATAAGAATATCGGAAATGAAAAGATACCACTACTATGTAAATTGGAAGTCCATCCAAGGAGGTGTTCCCTATGTATGAAACTGAAACCAAGTGAAACATAGATGAACTGGTGCAAAAGAGGGTTGTCTTTTTCCATCATGCCAACATGCAAAAAATACTCCACGGACAAACAATGCCAGGATCCCATTGCTTGTATGGCACCCCCATGGATCGGGATACCATCCCACAATATATTTTAGGCAAAAGAGTGCCTGGCTCCCACTGTTCTTGCAGCATCTCCCAAAACATTAGTAACAAGAAAAAATCAGCATCATATGAAATGTTGGGAAATATGAAAACATCATACCACCATATTGGAATATCATCCTTTCCAATGCAATCCTGAAGCTTTGAGGGCTTCTCAATCAAGATATGCAACTCTCCATGGTAGGATCCAATTGAGAAAAGACTATGCATCACCAAATATGCCTCCAAAGAGTGAGTTCGAACCTCATCAATTCTTTCCACTCCATAAAGAAGGTTCTGATATTCCAAAAGCACATAAGAATAAAAAATGTCATCACTGTAGCTCAAATGAAAAGGGTGGAAGTCCCTTATCCAAATATGAGAAATATAGGCATCATATAAGAAACATTTCCTTGTTAACTGCTCACAAGTAAAACATGATGAATACAATGAAAAACCATAAGTGCAAGAAGACCGAATACCCTTAAGGGGATACATCCCCAAGGAAGTAATCTCATGGCTCAACTCTCTGCCATAGGATCCATAAGACAAACATGTACTATCCCAATGGCTTAACTCTTTGCCACTGGTTCCACTCAAGTGTAAATAACATGTGTTGCATACCTCCATCAAGTATGTACTCATCCAATCAGTGTATGAACAAACACTTATCAAATCAGGTCCAAGTAAGAAGCTTGTGGCTTCTCCAAGTGCATATATCCAATGGCTCAACAAATTAGTTTGGAAGCTTGCTTGATTAGCTCTCTTCCACCTACCATGAGAAAAAATATTTTTACTAGGAGACTCCATGTGTGACATGTAATCTTCTACCCAATCCACTTGTGGATGAATGGTATCGAATGGAAGCAATATTTACCTGTTTCTGATCACAAAACATATCAATGTTAGAGGAATTAAAAAATTTACCTCCTAGAGTCTTCAACTTTGTGGGGCATCCATCCATAGATGGACATAACTCTCTACTACTTAAATCCAAGGATATGAAATCAAGATCATGGCTCATGGGAGGAATATGAGCCTTTTCCAAACCCCATTTATTTGCCATCAAGTCATCTAGAATGACTGTGGGAGCCTCCTGCTCCTCTTGGGGCATTATCAAGAAAAATCATTTCACCCAATTCTCATCTTTAAGTGATGTGACTGAAACAGAAGTGTGGGGTGAAAGAGAATGAATCAACTCTCTGTAAAAATTATCCACCAAGCATGTGGATCTATGTACCTCATCATCATGGGCTGATCCCTCAAATGTGAGACCATGTGTCTCCTCCAAAATTATGCATCTCTCATCATGAGGTAACTCATAATCTCTTTGAAACAAGGCAAGTTCTTGGTTACCTTCTTGCTTGATTTGAGACCTCTCAAGAACATTCAAATCAACATGCTACTCATGTTTCACCATTACATGAGATTCCTCCATAGAAATCTGAAAATCATCAACCAAAAGGGAATGGTTGATTGGAACATAGGAAGGAATATGAGATCTTAGAGACTCTTGCTGAAGTTGCTCTACTTGCATCTGAGATTCCAAGAGAGTACTTTGAGTACTTCTCAAAGAATCTTGGGTGGATTCCAACTCATATGAGAGCCTTTCAATCTCTTCTTCATTCTTCAATAATACATCATGATACATTCTTGAAAGATCAAACAAATAATCTCTATCAGAAATCAATTGTGAAAATTTACCTTTGATGTTTGTCATTGACTTCTGAATCTCTTCCATGTCTTCAATGGAGAGTGGATTTTCCATTGATGCATCTCTCCAACAATATTGTGCCACTAAAGCATGGGTGACATGGAGAATGTCAATGGTCTCCTTGATCTTCAATGTGTTCATCTTTAATGTCCCTTCAAGGAAGGATGGTTCATGATAGTGAACATCCTCTTCTTCAAATTTCCTTGGATTAACATCATGAAGCTTATGTGGTGATGGTGAAGTTACTCCTTTCTCCTCACCAATGGATGCAAATTCATCATCTTCATGCTCAAAGCAAAGTATATTTTTAGCACCTTTATCAAAGTTTGAAACTTCATGAGATAGAACCTTTTCTTCTTCAAATTGTATTGGATCACCCTCATAAAATTCAAGTAGTGAAGGTGAAATTGAGTCTTGGTTTGCTCCCACTATTGCAAGAACTCCATCATCACGATCAATGGTACTTTGGATTGTAGCAACATCTTCAAATATGATCTCTATGTCACCATCAAAGATATGTGAGTACCCATTGATATCACCTTGTAGTGGCTCATGATCCTCCAATGGTTCATCTCCATTACTGCCTTCATAGTTAACACCAAAAAATTGAGCCTCCATACCGAAGGATTCAACCATCTCAACCTTCTCAGTGTAAGTGGATACCATATCAAAATGAAACTAAGGGATACAAAAATCAAAATTGTGTCAATACCTTTGTACCATATCTTTCTCTTCATGTGGTGGATCTGTGTGTTAATTTTTCGATAATTTCATTCAATATTATTTAGGATCACTTAGAGAATAACAAGCACAACATAACAATCACAAGAGACAATAGACACAAAGCATTTCACCGGGGAAAACCAAGAAGGTGAAAAACCTTGCCACTTTCTCAGAGATAGAATAAACCCCAATACAAAGATCACAAAGATCAATCCCCAAAAGATAGATAACTCTAGCAGCTACTCCTCCTCCACTTGTGCGCACTCCTCTCTGTCAACTATGCGAGTTGGATGAGTGAGTGAATTAATAGAATGAGAGACACACACTCTCTATTTATACAATGACTTGACCTTCCTTTAACCCTAACTGAGATGACTTCCTAAGGAATCCTAATAACCCATCCACATGACACATACAGGGCTGACCCCACATAGGTGGTCTAATAACCCATCAAATATAAGTTACAACACTTACAATGTAACTTGTGACACTTGCAAATACAAATGACGACACTTCCAATCGGAGGAATAATACATCTCTGTTGGGGATACAAAAAGTACAAATGTAATATACAAGTGAATATCTTCTGAAGTTACAAATACATCAACAATCCCTCTTAACTAGGAAGGTATTCTCTTGACACATGTCATCAATACACATACGCACAAGTCTTCAATTTTGGAGTTGGATCATCGTCACTGGATCATGGAGCATCATTGTCATTGTTGCTGTACTCGTCATCTCAATCATTGAGCTATCTCTCAATTCTTCTCGTCATAGTAAGTTCTACAAAGCCATCCTTTTTTTTCATACTGGATGTAGGCCTAGCCTCTTATAGGTCTTCATCATATTTGCGAGCTGGCCATCCCGTGGAATCCTCAGGGCTGATTATGTGTGTCAAAAAAGCCTCGAAAGAACATCCCAAGATTGATTACAAGCTTACTGCTCAACCTATCGGATCTCCTGGGACTTTTACATGTGACCTCCAAAAAACCTTAAAAGAGTGTCTTGCGACCTGCAAGATCTCTAAAGAGCATCCCAGGAATTTTACATGACTAGCACAACCTGTCCGGATCTCTAGGACTGATTACATGTGGTATCCACAAAACCTTAAAAGAGTGTCTTGTGACCTGCAAGATCTCTAAAGAGCATCCCAGGTCTTTTACGTGCCTAGCACAACTTGTTCGGATCTCCAGGACTGTTTACATGTGGTCTAGCAAAACCTTAAAAGAGTGTCTTGCAACCTAGAAGATCTCTAAAGAGCATCCCAGGTCTTTTACATGCCTAGCACAACATGTCTGCATCTCCAGGGCTGATTACATGATTCTGCACAACCTATCCACAGCCACGGAGTATCATCCTGATACTCATGATCAACTTGATCATCCTTGCACTGAGCATCATCCTGGTGCTCATGATCATACTGATCATCATCATACAGTGCATCATCCTGATGCAAATGATCATCCCGATCATCATCATAGCATAGCATCGTACTGATGCATATCATCATCACATGATCATCCTGATCATATACATAGAATCATCTTGATGCATATCATCACATGATCATCCTGATCATATACATAGCATCATCATGATGCATATCATCATCACATGATCAACATGATCATATACATAGCATAATCCTGATGCATATCATCATCATGTGATCAACCTAATCATATACATAGAATCATCCTGATGCATATCACACAGCACTTACATCCACATCCATGGGAAGGATCCTCCTACCACCATGCTTGGAATGGATCCTGCAAATGTGTCCTATCACTTCCTCCTCAAAGTATATTCTATCTGAACAACACCAAGCCTCTCTCTGAAGTCCTCGAACTTCACTCTGGCTAGTGGTTTGGTCAAAACATCTTCAATCTGCTCATCCATCGCAACATACTAGAGCTTTACTGCTCCTCTCTACACCATATCCATGATATAGTGATATTTGATCTCGATGTGCTTCGACTTGTCATGGAACACCGGGTTCTCTGACAACTTCACACAACTCTGGTTGTCACAATAGATACAAGTAGCATCCAACTGGAGATCAAAAAAATCAGACAGTAGCGTCCTTAGCCATACTACCTCACAACTAGATGAACAAGCTGTGACATACTTTGCTTCGGCTATACTCAGTGCTATGCAGGATTGCTTCCTGCTAAACCAAGAGATCACACCTAAAACCATACTGAAGCAGCACCCCGAAGTGCTATTCCTATCAGTATCACTGCCTGCCCAATCTGAATTAACATAACCCTCTAGTTTAAAATTTTGATTCGCATCATACATGAGCCCATAATCAACCGTACCCTTCAAGTACCTTAGAATATGCTTTACAACAATCAGGTGAACATGTCTAGGATCTGTCAAAAACTGGTTCAAGGTGTTCACCGCAAAGCAAATATCTGGTCTCATGTTCGTCAGGTACATCAAAGACCCAATCATCTGATGATACATCATGGCATCAAACAACTCTGATGAGGCATCACTCAATAGCTTCAGGTTCGATGCCATAGGTGTGGTCATGGCCTTGCAGTCCATCATCCCGAACCTCTTCAGGATCTCTACTGCATACTTCCCTTGTCCAAGGAAGATTCCATCTGCACTCTGCCACACCTCCATACCTGGAAAGTAATGCATCATACCCAAGTCATTCATCTCGAACTCGACAGCAAGCTTCCTCTTCATATTGGCAATCAACCTATCCTCACCTGTCACATACAAGTCATCCATATACAATAGGAGTATCACTAGATTTCCTTCCTCAACCTTGTAGTAAAGGTTGGAATCCTCTTTACTCTTGGTAAAGCCTAAATTGGACAAGAAGCTGTCTATCTTGTTGTACCATGTCCTAGGTGCTTGATTCAAGCCATACAAGGATTTCTTTAACTTGCACACATATGACTCCCTGTCATGTGTCTCAAAACCGAGTGGTTGCTCCACATACACTTCCTCTTCGACTACACCATTCAAGAAAGTTGTCTTGAAATCCATATGGTGTATCTTCCACTTCATTACTGCAGCCAGAGCAAGTACTATTCTGATGGAAGTGTATCTGGCTACAGGTGCAAAAATTCTCTTCATAATCTATCCCCTCTTTCTGGGAGAAGCCACGAGCCACAAATCTTGCCTTGTATTTATCTATGCTGCCATCTATAGCATGCTTGATCTTATAGATCCACTTGGAAGTCACAACAGACTTCCCTTCTGATCTTGGGACCACATCCCAAACATCATTCTTCATGATTGACTGATATTCCTCAACCATGGCATCCTTTCATTACTGCATCCTGGATCCTAGTAAATTCAGATTCTTCAATATCTTCAATAGATAGTTTTTTTTTAACTTTGTTGCTGGAACAATTGTTGTAGTCCTTCTTTTGTAGGTGATTATACACGATCTTTCCTACAAGTCAAATTCAATTGCATGATTAGAAACTTCTCATAGTTTACATAACATAGTCTTACACATAAAGGCATATGTCATACAGTCATGTAATTATCTTAGCCAATGCTTCAATACAACATTCATCCATATCCCATATTCATATGGTAACTTTCTAGATGCCTTCCATCTCTACAAGAACATTATTAAGAGTTTGCACTACTCCCAACATGTCGGAAAAGAGGTTTCATTCTAGATAAGTAGCAATGGAATGTTGTACAGTGCCATAGGCCACTTACCCATCACATGCATATTAGTAGTATACTGTTCATTAATGCAATTATTCTAATATGCATAATACACAACCTAAGTCTAGGAACATAAGTATATACATCATTGAACAATATCATTTAAACCATCAGATATACAAGAAATGACAATTCAAATACTTATCTTTGTTTGTTGGTTGGGTGGACTCCCTCTCAATCTTTGCTTCCTTCCAGGAACTACTAGATTCTCTGATAGTGTTCTTTTCTGTACATATACAACTGTCCTTGTTGCTTCTTCCCATAGATGCATAGGAAGATCTTGATCATGAAGCATTGCCCGTGTTGCTTCCATGATTGTTTTATTCTTCCTTTCTGCAACCCCATTTTGTTGTGGATTGTAAATAGTGGTCAACTCCCTCTGAATCCTTGAATCACAGCATAACTTCTTGGAGTCTCCTGAAGTGAACTCTCCGCCATTGTCAGATCTAAAGGTCTTGATCTTCTTATCAGTTTGATTTTCTATCAAGGCTTTGAATTCCTTGAACTTATCAAACACTTCATCTTTATTCCCCAAGAAATAAACCCAACTCTTCCTAGAGAAATCATCAATGAAACAAACATAATATACATACCCACTCAGAGAACTGGATGACATCGGACCGCATACATCGGAGTGGATAATCTCCAAGATTCCTTTTGCCTTGCTTTCACTGCTTAGAAATGCTTTCTTTGTGTTCTTTCCTTTTGCACATCCTTTGCAAACACCTTCATGCTTTGTCTAGATTTCAGGAAGACCTTCTACTGCTTTTCTTGCAATTGGTAGTGCTCTATAGTGCACATGTGCAAGCCTTCTGTGCCAAATTTCACTTGGCTCCATGGATTCATGTACCATGGCATTTTAAGGTTGTCCTTTCAATTTGTACAATCCTCCCTCTTGCTCTCCAATCACTACTGCATCATCTATGGTCTTACCTTTTTGCCACATAAGTACTTGGCCATCCACAAATGCAACTCTCATCTCCTTTGCATCCAAAGATGATATGGAGAGAAGATTCTTCTTGAGTCCAGGTACATATAGAACATCTTTCATCTTTAAAGACTTCCCAGAGTCTAACTTGTAGGAAGCTTCACCACTTCCTTTTATAGGGTATTGATAGTCATCCCCAAGTTTCACCTTATGAAGTGACTCATGTTCAGATAGGTCCATAAGAGATTCTTTGAATCCTATCATATGTTTATAAGCCCCACTATCAATAAGACAATCATTACAACCATGTGTAATAGTACCTATGAGAGTAGAGATTAGAACATATTCTTCATCACTTGAAGAGTCTTCACTTTCTACCTTAGTCTTCTTCTTGGGAGGTTCATCATCCTCAGCAGCATGAGCATGATATCTCTTTCTATTGTACTTCTTTTTGTTGTTGTTGGAGCTCTTTCTGTTCCTGGGACATTCTGAAGAATAGCGTCCTTTCTCATCACATGTGTAGCATCTAATGTGAGAAATATATTTCTTCTTTTGATGGTGTTGAGAAGATTTCTTGTGATGGGGTTGCTCCCTCTTGAACTTACCTTTCTTGGTGTGTGCTATGAGAGCTTGGTCTTCATTTCCCATCTTTTCTTCTCAGGCCACAATCCTAGCTTCTTCTTGTGAACATTCCCCCTATAGCCTGCTGAAGGAGATCAATTTCTTTCTTGCACAGATACCTTAGATGAAGGAGTCCCATGAACTAGGTAGGCCATTCAATGTGTTCATGACAATTTCTCTATTCTCCACTACTTCATCCACAGCTTCAAGTTGTTCTTTGATTTGAGAGACCTTAGTAAAGTAGTATTGGATGGTCTCTCCATTATGGATCTTTAACCGTTTCAATTGGTTCCACAATGTCATCTTCCGATTTATATTCTTTCCTTCAAACAACTTGGTCAAGGAGTCAAACATCTCCTTAGGTGCATTTAGGGAAGACACATGGGGTATGGGATGGTATTTGATAGAATCAGCAATGATTCTCTTGGACTTGACCAAGTTCTTCTTGTGTAAGGCCTTAGCCTCATCTCCCTCTAGAACTGGAACCTCTTCTCTTATGTAGGTGTCCAATTCATTTTCTTCTAGGATTAACCCAATCCCATATTTCCATGCTCAAAAGTTATCATCCCCTTCAAGATTATCCTCAAGCTTGGTGTGGTGAGACATATTAATGAGAAACTCAAATGGAAATAAAAGATTTAGGTCTTACCACTTGAATTGTTGAAACTGGATCTGGAGCTGGATTAGGGTTTGTCAGAGAAACCCTAAAAATTCAAACTTTGAATTTCAAACTTCTGATAGGATGGAAAGATGTTCCTTACTGAGATGATCAAGCTGGTATACTTCAGTTTTGAAATCTGCAAAATTTGACCCTTCAAAATTGACTTTGAAGCTTCTGGATCTACTGTTTCTGGTTTTATGGTTTTCTTGTCAAAAGATCCCGAACTAGGGTTTGATAGTGCCAGGGTTCTGCCCAGCCAAAAATTTCGATCTTGGTCTCTAAACTTTGATTTTTCTGAGGAGCATTCAGCCGTGGTCTCAGATTCCAAAAATTCCAACTTTTGCAGAAACCCTAATTTCCCGCTTTTCCAATCAAGATTCTGAACTAGGGTTTGATAGAGCCTGGGGTTTTTCCCAACCAAAAAGTTTGATCTTGATCTCTAAATTTTGATTTTCCCGAGGAGCATCCAGCCATGGTCTCAGATTCAAGAAATTCCAACTTTATCCAAAACCCTAATTTCCTGCAGCACTGACAGGCCAAAAAATGAAAATGCTCAGAATTGAATTCTGTCTCGACATAAAGATGCGCCCTTGCAAGGAGAGTCAGTCTAGCCTCCTTCCTTTGATGAAATGTGGAGAGAAACCCAAAAATTAAGAATCCCTAGCTTCCGCAGCTGCATAGTGTCTTCTTCTTAGTACCACTCTGATACCATGTTAATTTTTCGATAATTTCATTCAATATTATCTAGGATCACTAAGAGAATAACAAGCACAACATAAAAATCACAAGAGACAATGGACACAAATCATTTCACCAGGGAAAAACAAGAAGGTGAAAAACCCCGCAACTTCCTCAAAGATAGAATAAACTCCAATACAAAGATCACAAAGGTCAATCCCCAAAAGATAGATAACTCTAGCAGCTACTCCTCCTCCACTTGTGCGCACTCCTCTCTCTCAACTATGCGAGTTGGATGAGTAAGTGAATGAATAGAATGAGAGACACACACTCTCTATTTATACAATGACTTGACCTGCCTTTAACCCTAACTAGGATGACTTCCTAAGGAATCCTAATAACCCATCCACATGACACATACAGGGCCGACCCCACACAGGTGGTCTAATAACCCATCAAATATAAGTTACGAGACTTATAATGTAACTTGCGACACTTGCAAATACAAATGACGACACTTCCAATCGGAGGAATAATACATCTCTATTGGGGATACAATAAAGTACAAATGTAATATACAAGTGAATATCTTCCAAAGTTACAAATACATCAACATTGTGATGGTTTTCCCTTCCACCAAATCTTCTGGTTCACATCCAACTGATTTGTGCTTGTCTTTTGCTTCCTGATGAATCTCAGTAGGTCACTGTAAACCTGATTCATGTTCATCCTTTGGATCAGATCCAAAGGATGTCTTACCACTCCTGACAACATCATCATCCCTTATAATTATTTTGAGATCACCCACCAAGAAACTAGGAGTGATTTCACCTTCTGCATTGCCAACAACCAGATGTTGAATTCTCTTGATCTCTATGCTTTATCTTTTATTTATTTATCTCTTACTGCATGGTCAATATGTGCTAAATTTCCATCATATTACATTATACTAAGAAGAATTATCAGATGTTGTGATCATATTATATTATTCTGGACCAAATGAGCATATGCTAAAATAATTCACTTTAGAGGTGATCAATCTCTAATGGAGACTTAATAACAATATGGCGATCATGGTTAATAACATATCACACAACATTAAATTCTTTTAACAAGTAAAGAATGAACTTTATACGGAAGGTCCACCTCTATAAGGGAGGCCCATCTCATGGATACCTTTATATGGAAGGCTCACATGATAATCATGACTTGACACACACAAGTTTGGAGCCTTGTCCAAAACGAATTTACAACATAATTACTTTGATCAATTACCTCTATACGGGAGGAATAACCTTTACACGGAAGGCAATCAAAGTGCTCACCTCCATATGAGAGGATCAATCTTGGATACAAAAGATTGGTTTGGAGAATGTATCCTAATGTTGTATCTTTAACAATATACACATCAAGGTATGATGACACCAAAGCCAGATGCTCATAGGAATAATAGTTTCTCTTTCTATGGTAAGCATGGATACACTGAGAGAGATTTTTTTAAAAAGAAGTCTGATGAGTCCAAAAATAGATGGCATGCTAGTAACTTTGCCGAAGGAGAGGAAAGAATGGATGATGACTTCCAAAATTTTAGATTATTTGTATTAGATTCTTCCCTATCAGCTAAAACAAATGACTCTAATGCTTGGTTTGTTGATTTTGGTGCCTCCATACATATGTCTTATAATAAGGACTGGTTTGAAAATTGTCATGAGACTAATAATGTTGCTAATGTATATCTTGGTGATGATTGCTCACATCATATTAAAGGTTATGGTGATATATCTGTGACATTACCAAATTGTAGTGTCAAGAATATACAAAATGTGATGCATGTACCTAGTATAAAGAAGAACTTAATCTTCGTTTCCACCATAATAGATCAAGATATGAAGGTAGAATTTGTTAAGTTGTGTTTCTTTGTGAAGGATATGCAGGATCATTATAAGGTGATTGCTACAAGAGCCAGAGTTGGAGGACTATACAATATTGATGTGACAATGAAGGGTCATCAAATGTTGGAATATACAACCATTTCAACAGAAGTGTTATGGCACCAAAGGTATGGTCATTTGAATTATAATGATTTGTTGCTGCTGCAGAAACAAGGAATGGTGGAAGGGATTCCATTGCTTAAGAATGAACATACTACATGTGAAGGTTGTGCACTAGGTAAGCAACATAGGGAATAATTCCCTACTCATACAGATAAAAAGAGAAGAGATATTCTTGAGCTTGTGCATAAATATGTTTGTGCCCCCCTGCAAACAAGGTCACTTGGTGAAGCATCCTATTTACCACTCTTTATTGATGATAGTAATAAGTATACTTGGGTGTACTTCATGAGGAATAAGAGTGATGTATTTGAATATTTCAAAGATTTTAAAGATTTTAAAAACTTGGTTGAGAATCAAATAAGAAAGTACATCAAAATCCTCATATTAGATCAACGAGGAGAGTATTCTTCATGAGACTTCATCAAATATTATAAGGAAAATGGAATTCAACAACAATTCACAGTTTTGCATGCTCCTCAACAAATTGGAGTAGCTGAAAGGAAGACCAAAACCTTGTTTGAATGTGAACGGAGCATGATAAAAAGGTAAAAATATTACTAATTGGTTTTTGGCTGAAGTAGTTAGTACTGCTATTTATTTGAAAAATAGGATTCCAACTAAAATTTTAGATCATAAAACTCCTTTTGAATATCTTTATGGCTATAATCCTACGGTAAGTCATCTAAGAGTATTTGGAAGTAAAGCATTTGCTCATATGCCTAAATATGATAGGATAAAGCTTGATGCAAAATCAATCAAATGCATTTTCATTGGTTACTATGATGATCACAAAACATACAAAATGTTTGATCCTAGCACACATAAGGTTTTTCCAAGTAGAGATGTAATATTTTATGAAGATGCAGATGAAGGACATCGGGTGGAAAGTTATTATTCATGGAATATTCCTCTTGATCATGTCGAAGAAGATGCAGATGTGGAACATGTACATAAACATGATAAATATTCAAACCACATGAACACTTCAAGTAGCAAGGATTCACCAAGGAGTGCTGAAAATTATCCAACAAGCAGAAGAATCTGTTATGGGACTCCAATATGAATTATGGTACCAAGGAGGTCAACACGACATACTCAACCACCTGAAAAGTTTAAATATTATTCCTTGATGACTCAGGTAATAAATGTTGTAGAACCTTTGAACTTTGAACAAGGAAAAGATAAGAAAGAATGGATGGATGCTATGAGAGAATAATACAATTCTATAATGAAGAATGGAACGTGGGAATTAACAGAACTACCTGAGAATAAAGTTCCCATAGGATCCAAATGGTTGCTCAAATCCAAATTCAAGGATAATGGTAGCATAGATAAATATAAATCTAGATTGGTTGCAAATAGTTACTCACAGAAAGAGGGAATTGATTACAAAGATACATATGCACTTGTAGCTAAGTTAAAAAATATTAGAGTAATGATTGTATTAGCCACACAACATAATTAGAAACTGCATCAACTAGATGTTAAGTCTGCTTTTTTGAATGGGGAATTGAAGGAATAGATGTACCTTGTTCAACTGGAAGGGTTTGTACAAAAGGGAGAGGAACATCTTGTTTGCAGGTTGAAGAAATATTTATATGGATTGAAATAGGCTCTGATATCTTGGTATGTGAAGATTGACTCTTTCTTCACTCAAAAGGGTTTTATGAAAAGTAAAATTGATCCTAACTTATATGTCAAGTCATGTGAGAAGGGACTTATTGTTTTCATTTCCTTTATGTTGATGGAATTATTATAATAGACAATGCTTCTAAATTTATTGAATAAATCAAGCAACAATTCTCACAGGAGTTTGAGATGAAGGATCTTGGAGATCTGCATTATTATTTAGGCCTTGAAGTATGGAGAGAGACTAGCATGACACTAGTAACACAAAGTAAATACACAAGGGAGTTACTTCAAAAGTTTCATATGGATGGATGTAAGGAATTACCTACTCCATTAGAACAAAATGCGAAAATCCGCAGTGATGATGGCACAAAAGGGGTAGATGGTACCCTATATCAACAGGTAGTGGGAATTTTGAATTATCTCACTACAACCAAGCCATGCATTGCATACTTTGTCATCATTCTTAGTCAGTCATGGCTAATCCACATGAAAGAAACTAAGAGAGTCCTTCAATATCTGAAGGGGACTGTTAATTTTGGTATTTAATATATTGATGAGTTTGATGTTGAGTTAACAAGTCATTTTGATTCAGACTGGGTTGGAAATCCTGATTATACAAATTCAACCACAGGTTATGCATTCAATATTGGTTTAGGGATCATGTCATGGAGTAGCAAGAAACAACCAACTGTTTCTTTTTCATCAATTGAAGTCGAGGACAAAGCTTTGTGCATTTCTACTTGTGAGTCCATCTGGTTGCGATGAATTCTTGAATATGTTGGAGAAGAGAAAAAGCACTAACAATTATCAAGTGTGATATAACCAAATCTCTATCAAACTTGCCAACAATCCCGTGTATCATGCTCGATCTAAGAATATTGATATCCAACATCATTTTGTAAGGGAAAATATATAGTCCAAGGAGATTGACTTAATCTATTGTAATACAAATGAAAATTTGGCTGACATTTTCACAAAGCCTATTGAAAAGGAAAAGTTTGAAACATTTGGAATCAAATATGTGTCGTAGAGAACTAATTTATCCATTAAGGGGGAGTGTTGGAAGAATAATGTAGAAATGACAAATTAGGAGATTGGTTGAGTCTGTTCCAGTATGTTGCTTGTCTCATTGCTAGTTGTTATAGTTGATTCTGTTTTTTAGTTCAAGAGTGGTTTTTAAGTTCCATTATTTTAGGAGACTGTTAAAAGTTCTCCAAGACTATAAGTATGTAATCATTTTCTAGTTTAATGCAAGCAGTGTGTGGGAGAGCTCCGTCTCTCTATTGTGAGCCCTTTAATGGTTAGATAGTTTCTCTTATTTATTCAATTTCAATTTAGGCATGGTTATGTGTAGGACATCCTAATTAAGTAGTGGAACATGCTAATAGATAAAGTAAGGAGAAACCACTAGAATATAGAAGAGATTCAAGAAATCATGAAGATATATATGTTGAAGGAAAAATAATAATAGGTTATTCCAAGCTATGAGTGGCTACAACCATTGGTATGACAAAAAATCATGGTTACCTAATACCTATTGTAGAGATTATAGAGACGAATGCAAAGGTGGCTACCATTAGTTCGTGTAGAGGCTGCAAAGATTCGAAACAATTCGTGTCCCAATTCGATATCGAAACCAGTAGTACAGTCCTATAGGACTCATGGTGCACGGATGGGTCATACCGCTGTCATCAACCCAAATCCTGATGTTGACGCTAGACACCTACAACCCAATAATAAAAAAAGTAGATAATCGTATCTAGAAAATGAAAAAAACAATACGCAATGTCCAAACTATAGTCCAAAAAATATGTATGGTGTACAGATAGATTAATAGATCCAAAATGGGAAATATATGACATGGACATATTATATAACTACCTTATCAATTATACACTATTAATCTCTAACAACTATTTCAAAATTATTATGCTCAAGTGTCTAATAGTTATTTCAAGTATTATGCTCCACTTCACCTTCCCTTTATGATGCACCATAATGAACTCACTATGTAATTGTGAGAGAGCCAATTTTACAAGAGCACAAGTGTAGAAGGAAATGAAAGAATGTATGCATGGAAAATAGTCATTCAAAATTTCCTCATTATTTATTTAAATGAGCCTCTCCGCTATGAAAGGGAGAAAATTTGTAATGAAACAATGGGTTTCAATAGTTTCTCTTTTTATATAGATAGAAAAGCATTGAACAACCCTTCTCTAATCTCTCTATTATATTCAATTTTATGAATGGGAGATATAGATCAATTTCCACTTGGTATGGGAGAATGTTAATTAATTTTTTCTCATTCTTCCTTCTACTATAAAGCTCTAACGAATATAGAAACATAAATTAAGTGTTAATTGACCTTTCTTCAATGACAGTTTGAAGAATGTAAAAATATTTTATTTGAACAATTTTGGATTAGCATTTGAAGTGTCCACAAACCCTTATTGGTATAATGATAAGTGCCATCACATGAGGGAAAAATATAAAAAAAAAGACATGATAGAAAGGTATCTGCCAAAAATATATGGAGATTAATCTGGGAATAGGTCTTTGGGTAAATATTATTATTCAGAAATATATTTTACTATAGTTAATCGTAGAATGGATTTGTAGTCCTTTAAAATATTTGCTTAATGTTTCTAATAGTTGGAAAGCTATTGTTAATGCTTTTAATGTGATAGGAAAAGGTCTTACTTGGAAGGTTAGAAATGGGTCAAATCTGAGATTGGGTGAAGATCCCTGCGTGGGAAGCAAGAATGGACACCTTCTCCCTGTACACATGATCTTACATATTAGATAAAGGGGATTCATTACTTTGAGTAACATAGTGTACCTTTATGCTAGTACTTTATTTGGTCAGAGCTAGATGCAGGCAGATAATTTAAGCTTTTAGGGAGAAGAAAGAGGATTGTGGAATGTCTTTTTATCTAATCTTGCAAACAACAACATCATAATCCAATTGCAAGAAGAATGATTGGCTTGGATGTTTTCACCTACAGGCATTTATTCACCAAAAACAGGTTAATATGATACTCTTATGACTGTAGATAAAAGAGTCTGTTGGTGGTGGAAAACGATTTGGAAATTTAGTCGTCTGTCTAAACCTAAAAACTTTATGTTGCTTTTAATTCTTAATAAAGCACAAAATTGGGATATCTTACAAAGAAAAAATAGATCAAGAATGAAGAGATGTGATGGGGTGTCAAGTCGACTGCAACCAACACAACCCTCACCCTTCCAGGAGCTGGGGAGATTCGCTAGAATCAGTCCCTCACTCGGCTTCAAACCAGCCTAGTCCTTCTTCCACATAGGCCCGACCTTCAATACAGGCTCTCCGCAACGTACTGGGGTCTCTTTCCTTCGGGAATGACCTTCCGCAATTTTCTTGCGGGATTACCCTCTTTCCACAACTACAACATCTTTCTACAATTTCCTTCTCCGCAACAATCTTCCCATAATTGCGGGTTGCGGGGTGCTATTCTTGCGTTCTCTGGAAAGTATTTCCACAATACCTTTTCCGCAACTTGCGGATTGTGGGTTGCTGGGTGCTCACCTGACTCCTCCAAAAATTCCTTCCGCAACTTTGCCTCCACAACGCCTCGCTGCAAAGCCTTGCGCTTCTTTTATTTTGCAGGCGCTATCTCCACCGTTGATCCTAGCGGATCTCATCTCATCCGTTGATCTACGATCAAGGTGGAATCCTTCACTTAGGCTTGCGGGAATGTATTTTCTGCACAACTTGACTTTGAACATTGCTTCCCCGTCATTGATCTTCTGTTCAGCTTAGATCTGAGCCATTTAGCTTGACAAGCCATATTTCCTTAGCTTCTTCTCGATTTCTTGGCCGATTGATCATGGAACGATCAACCCAGCTCGACCCTCGTCTGGATACTTGGAAAACTTCCACACAAACAAGAATCATACTTAACAGTTTACTGGTGATTGGCCTACAAACACATTGGGGTTCTCTACTACACATAGAGATCAAATGAATGCAATGCAGAGATTCATTCACACAGAAATCAGGCCACAAATGCACACAGCTCTACATGACAGAAACTCAAAGCGCTCTTGATTCAAATGCATAGAAATATTTCTTAAACACGTAGTTCTTTACATTCATTTATAGAAAACATGAAAACTGCATTCCCTACAGAATGACCACAAAACCCATGCTAACCAACCAACCCTTAACTCAGTCTATTATGCCCTACTTATGCATTTGGCTCCCTAATAGCATTTCGAGCCACTCAACAACCTAACAACCAAACAGACTCCACAACGGTGGGTCTGCATTATCACTTAGCCGACTTCCTAAACTGGCATGATCTCCACGCAGGGAGTATCAACTCGCCTCTAGTACTATCATACCAAAAATAGACAACGCATCAATTTACAACATGCATGAATCCAAAGGATAACAGAAAACAGATCATCACAAAATAGCTTAGACTGTCGACATCATAACAGTTCCTCTTTCTGCTAGTCACAACATGTGACCACGTAATCACATTGTTGACTCAACATCAATGCTCCTGCATCAAGATGTTACTTATGTAATGCAACAGTTGAAACAAATTATTATTTGATAGTAGATTGCTCTTATTCGACAACTGTTTGGAAAGATATTGCTCACAATTTGAACACAGAGCTGGTATGGTAGGGAACTTCTGTGGAGGAATGTTTAATAACATGCACTTCAAACCAAGTATATGAAAAATTTCGAGCTTTGCCTTTAATTGTATCTTGGGGAATTTGGTTAGCAAGGAATGAATGTTGTTTTGAAGATAATTTTATCCCTCCTTTTTAATGTGTTGCAAAGAGCTTGGGTATTCTTAGTTACTTTTCTTAGGAAAAATGAAGGTTCGTATACGACATGTGATGGAAGAAAAGATTGATAGAAAGATCCCCTTGGCTTATTTCGATGGAGCAGCGTAGGGTGAGGGAATGGAATGTGGAGTAGGGGGAGTACTTTACTTTTCTGAAAAGCACTAGTTAAATTTTAAAGGAGGTCTTGGTTTAGGATCTAAAATTTTTTCCGAGCTTAGTGCTTTGTGTTTACTATTAATTCTAGCAGTGGAAAAAAAGATAGACAACTTGTAGATATTTGGAGATTCTATTTTAGTAGTAAACTAGATAAATGGGAAAAATAATATTCATAATCTGATCCTGGAACCTCTTTTACAAGAAGCACAAAGAATAAAAGAGTCATTTTAGGTTTCTTTCAAACATGTGTTCAAAGAAATAAATTTCCTATCGGATGAATTAGCTTCAGAAGGCTTACTCCTACAGGATCGTGTATGGCACATCTCCGAATCAAGAAATGGAATTATTCAAAGTCATTTTCATCTCCCATTCCTTGAGGCTTAAGTTTACCTGGTACTATATATAGTATAAGTTTTAAAAGGTTTTTTTGATAACCATTGAAGTATTACTATGAAAATATTGTTTATAACAATTCTAGGAATTGTCTGGATAAACGATGACATATGTTTTTAAAGATATATGACGAATGTAACTCTATTTTTTTTTCGAATAAATACACTTATAGTTTTTTTTATAAAAAAAAACACTACCTTATCAATTATACACCATTAATAGTCATTTTAGGTATTACATTTCACTTCACTTTCACTCTATTTTGCATCATCTTGAATTCAAATTGAATTCAATTGTAATTGTGAGAGAACCAATCTTACAAGAGGATAAGTGTCGAGGAAAGTGAAAGAAAGAGGATAAGTGTTGAGGCAAGTGAAAGAATGTATGTATGAAAAATAGTCATTCAACCTTTAGTCATTATTTCTTTAATTTTTTTTTTATATTTTCTCTTTCTATATAGATAGAAATGTTAGATATAATGTTATCAATGTATTCGTTGATGTTTTCTATATGTAGTTTATTTGTTTGAACAGCTCCTATGTTGTAGGATCTGATCCATATTTGTAGGATCCAGCTTAGATTATCATTTTCCTATATATGTAACTTTAATTCATTAATACAATGGAGGTGAGTGCGTATCTCCTCATGTATGTGCGAGCCTTTGTGTTCTGCTGGTTCCTTCCTTGGTTTCTCTAATTTGGTATTAGAGCCTGGTTCAGGGCTGCTGTGAAGGAACCAAAAAATCGTTGGGAGTGAGCGTGTGTGGAGGAGCTCCTTGGCTCACTGCGTGTCCATGGTGAAGAAGAAAAATTGCTGAAGTTTAATTGTCATCATTGAATCCTAGAAGGGAGAGCTAGCTGGCATTTGGAGAACGCTCCACAAACAGATGCGTATGCTGAGATGAGAGTGCTTCCAGCCTCGAAGGAGAAAACGTGAGGGAAATCGCTGTCTATTCTAGAGATAGTGCAATCGCTTCCAATTGCTTGCATGGGATCTTGCTGGAGGAAAACGTTGGCGCTGTCCAAAGGAGAGAGAACTTGCTGCAGGAAAACATCCAAAGGAGAAATCGCTGGTAAATTTTTTTGTTAGATTTATGTTTCTTTTTTCCCTCTCACGTGTAAATTTTTTTTCTCTCTCCAAGCTTCCAAAGAAGAAGTCGACGTTGTTTCTCTGAGTAGACAGAGCGCTTCCAATATCCTATGGCGCCTCCACTAAAAGAAGCTTGCGCGCTGCCAACGCCCTTTAACCAAGGAGAAAAGAGCGTCGGTGAGGCCCTCCCTTACACCGATTTTGGTCGGTGCCGATCAGGAGAAAGCACAGAGCGCAAATCTGTTAGCCGTTGGTTTGATAGTGGAGGTGAGCCAGTATTACTCATTTAGATTTTCGGTTAAATTTGGTTTCTAGTCAACTATTTTAAAATGGCAGAAATGTCCCTTACCGATTTATATATCACTGAATCATCAAAATTAAATGGAGAGAATTATGTAAGCTGGAAATTCAAAATACTCAGTGTACTTGAAGCTCTCAGTTTGTGGCCGATTGTGAAAGGAGATGAACAGAAGCCATCAGATCCATTGTCTATCTCAAATTGGAATGGGAGGGAAGTTCAAGCAAAGATAATAATCTGCATGGCTGTAAAAGACAATATTATTCTTCATATCAGAAATTGTAAGATGTTCAAAGATACATGGGACAATCTCAAAGGTTTGTATGAGACAGAATTTTGTTTTTGAAGACTAAATTATTGTCTATTAAGATGGAGGTGAATGAATCTATGAATAAATATCTCTCCCGCATAAGAGATTTTCGATATAATTTGGGTGACATAGGTGAAAAAGTGTCTAGTACTTATCTGGTGTCTATTACATTAAAAGGTCTATTGCTAGATTACAAAGTGTTTATCTCAGCTCTTGCAGCAAGACAGACCCCTCCTACATTTACAGAGCTCGGCGGAATCCTACTACAAGAAGAAGAGAGAATGAATATTTATGAGCCAGAATATCAGACTATAGATCAGGCATTGATGGAAAGAGGAAAACACTCACACAGAGGAAATCAATGGAACAGACACTGAGGCAAGTTTCGTACAAGACATAGAGGTATGTCACACAACGACTCTAATGCTAATAGAGATATTGTATGCCATTATTGTGGCAAATCAGGTCAGAAAGCTAGAGACTGTTTTAAGAAGATAAACAATGATTCCAATAATAGATGCATAAAACATAATGGAAATTATGTTAGAAAAGACACCCCCGATGTCAATGGATTTAAAAAGATAAGACTGTTTATATCTGAACATGCTTGAGAGGTGACAAAAATGCATGGTTTATAGATTCGGGTGCTTCTGCCCATATGTCCTATAATAGAGACTGGTATGATGAGTATCATGAAAATTTTGATGGCACACACATCTATTTGGGTGATAACAGGTCACATAAGGTCCTAGGTTATGGATCAATAAGTGTAAATCTACCTGATGGACAATTTAAACAAATTCATAATGTGTTGTATGTTCCAAACATCCAAAATAACTTAATATCTGTCTCTGCTATCACTGATAATGAGATGAAAGTAGAATTTAATAAATATAAGTGCCATGTTAAAGATGTCCAAGATCATTACAGGGTCATAGTGACATGATCCAGACTTGGTGGATTATACAAGCTGGATGTAACCATCAAGCACTAGCAGCATCAACTATTTCAAATGTTGAATTATGGCATCAAAGGTATGGACACCTCAATCACAATGATCTCATGTTATTACAAGAAAAATTCTATGGTTGAGGGTCTTCCCGTCATAAAAAATGATCATATTGAATGTGCTGCATGTGCACTCGAAAAACAGCACAGAAATGAATTTCCAAACCATGAAGAGAAGAGACAGACTGAACTTCTTGAACTAATACACATTGATGTATGTGGACCTATGCAGACCAGATCACTTGGTGGTGCATGGTATTTTCTGATATTTATTGATGACATATCTAGGTTCACATGGGCTTACTTCATAAGAAGAAAAAGCGATGTTTTCGAATACTTCAAGGAATTCGGGATCAAAGTTGAAAAGAAGACATGTAAATACATTAAAATCCTCAGATCGGATCAAGGTGGTGAGTACACTTTTGGATATTTTAAAAGATACTGTACATAAAATGGAATCCAACAGCAATTCACAGTCACTGATACACCTCAGCAAAATGGAGTTGCTGAGAAGAAAAACATAACACTGGTGGAATGTGCTCGCAGCATGCTCCAAGGTAAAAACATTTTCAATGGTTTTTGGGTTGAAGCAATTAACACTGCTGTGTATTTAAAAACAGGAGTCCAACAAAGAAATTAGAACTTCAAACCCCCTTTGAAGTCTTTTATGGCTATAAACCAGAAATTAGTCATTTAAGAATATTTGGTTGTAGGGAGTTTGCTCACATTCCTAAAGATGACAAAAGGAAATTGGATGCAAAATCCATTGAATATGTCTTTGTTGGCTACTGTGATGATCAGAAAGCATATAAACTATTTCATCCTAGCTCACACAAATTGATTGCTAGTAGAGATGTTGTATTCCATGAAGATACAGATATATGTAACATGATGAACAATGTTAATGAAGAACATATTCCAGATGAGCATGTCAAAATAGGTAAAATTCTTCAAAAAGTGCAGGATCAGCAGCAGGTGCAAGAACAATAGCACGTTCAAGAACAAGAATCAAGCATGAGTGATACTACCTCAGATGATGAAACAACAGAAGACAAAAGAATCATGGATGGAACTCCAGCAGGTATTGTAATACATAGAAGGTCAACTCGACAAACTCATCCTCCATTAAAGTTTAGAGATTATGCCTTGATGGCTAATGTAATGAATGTCATAGAACCATTAAATTATGAACAAGCCAAAGATAAGGAAGAATGGGTGACTGCAATAAATGAAGAATATAATTCTATTATGAGAAACAAAACTTGGGAATTAGTAGAATTACCCAAAGATAAAGTACCCATAGGATCTAAATGGCTATTCAAATCTAAACTCAAAGTAGATGGTAGTATTGACAAATTTAAGGTAAGATTAGTTGAAAAGGGTTATTCTCAGCAAGAGGGGATTGACTTTGAAGAGACATATGCACCAGTAGCTAAATTAAATACTATCAGAGTGCTAGTTGCATTAGCTACTAAACATAACTGGAGAATACATCAGTTAGATGTCAAATTTGCTTTTCTAAATGGTGATTTAAAAGAGGAAGTATACTTAGTGCAGCCTGAAGGCTTTGTTCAGAAAGGACAGGAGCATCTTGTGTGCAGGTTAAAGAAAACTATCTATGGATTGAAACAGGCTCCTAGATCCTGGTATATCAAGATTGACACTTTCTTCAAACAACAAGGGTTTCTCAAAAGTAAAAATGATTCAAGTTTATATATTAAAGAAGATAAAGAGGGAAATGTTCGCTTGATATCCTTATATGTGGATGATCTTATAATTACAGGTGGAGCATATCAAATAATTGCAGATATTAAAAGTAATTTGTCACAGGAATTTGAAATGAAAGACCTTGGGGTCAGTGCAAGCTAATGAGGGTCACTTTTGGCGCGTTAGATGCAATAGAAAACTGAAAAAGCAGGGATCCCTCAACTTACTTGGATTTTTTGAGCTACTTACGCAAAATATCTTGCATTGAGTAAAAAAGATGAAATGTAGGAAATTAAATCACGTTTCCGAATATATAACTTTTATGTATTGAAAATTTGCATAGCTATGTCAAGTTTCATTTTTCTTAACAGACACTTTTTATTTTTCAGGAAAATGATAAGGTATATGTTTTTGTGGGTAGAGCCTTTGAGGGCCTAAATGATGGAATCAAGCTACAAAAATCGGCATGCATGTAGAGAACACATAGCACTTGTGCGCCATTATTTTTCGAAAATTAAATTAGTAATTTTATAATTTTTTTATAATTTTGTAAGTGATCAAACCTCGAAAATCATACCTCTTTTGTGGGTAGAGCCTTTGAAGGTCTTAATGCAAAAATCTTAAAATGGGTTTTTCATAGAACGTGGAGGTTAGTGTCCTCTTGTGCACCATACAATTTTTTTTAAAATGATCGAGAATTGAAAAAGTTATGGAAGAAACACTAACAGTGTGTTTCACGAGTTAAGGAAGTAGGATAGAAAAGAAATTGAAAGAAAATAGGAAAAATTAATATTTCAAAA